>CM047946.1:600000-1200000 GCA_026184415.1 Trichothecium roseum
CGATTACATTGGACCACGTGGCTGTTGTCGAGTTTCTTTCTATATCAGTTACAGCCGTCACGGTTTAAAGGGTTTTGTGTAGTTCTTGAGAGCGGCAGCAAATAGCCACAAAATTTCAAACTCACACATGTAACCAGTCCAAAGCCAACTTGTGCAAAGGAACACTTTTTTCAGGTATCAGGTCTTGGGCGAGGAACATGCGCACGAATAGAAACGCTTCAAAAGAACAACTGTCATCTAAAAATTATTTTGACCAATACGAAGAAGTGTATTTTGCAAAGAAGATTAATTGCACCTGTAACGCCAGTAATTTCAGCATTCAAGCTCCTCAGCCTCAGAGACAGCCAAAAATCGAGGCACTTTATAGCCGGGAGAAGAGTAAAGTTCAAGTTAATCAAGAGATCCTTCACTAATAACTAAATAAAGACTCTGAAATTGTAAATATTTAGACACTTACAGAATGAAGTATTTAATGAATTCGTAAAAGCTATTACTCTACTCCGTACGGAGTGTAAGTAATAGAATTCAAGGCCTCTATCTACCTAGCTACCGTTGGTGGTTTTAGAGAGTGGCTAAAGGTCGGCAAAAAAAATTAGAGCGCTGGAAACTTTTCGCCGTCTCACGTCGAGCCGATCACCTCGCAAAGTCCCGGCCAGTCGCGACCAAGCTCCAGAGACGAGGATTTTCAGCCCATCCATGTCCGACACCAACGTCGAATTCATCACCTCTGCTTTAGATGCGGGATGAGGCGTCTCGATTAAATCCATCAACATGTCTGACGCGGATTTCGAGACCATCAAGAAGCTCCAGCAGGAGCGTAACGCCGCTGCTTCGGCCAAGAAAGGCTCACGCGGCGCACTCGACGCATCCACCCAGCGCCAATCAACCAAGCAAAGCCTGACCGAGAGTGCCGACGGCACTCTCTATGATGGCAATGGTGATGACAAGTTTGCCGGTTATAATACCTCCCTACCGATGGGAGATGACGATGACGAAATGGAGGGAACAGACACCACGCGCCGCCTCGTCGGGCAGTATACCGCATCGCGGGAGCTGATTGACGAGTTTGCCCACGGCAATGGCGTCGAGGAAGATGACATGTTTGCCGGCAAGGGTGAGAAGAGTGGACGAATCACTGATCGCGAGACCGACTACCAAAAGCGCCGCTTCAACCGCGTTCTCACCCCGACTAGGGCCGACCCATTCGCCGAGAATCGTCAGGCCGGTGCCGCCGCGGACGGTGCTACGTATAAAGATGTCATGGATTCGAGGGACCTAGAAAGGGAGGAGGAACGCGTCCGCCGTGCTATCCAAACCAAGCTTGAGACCCAGGGCACCAACGGTGCGGACAGCATCGAAGAAGCGCAACCAACGCTGAAAGACGGAGACAAGGAGAACGACGAGGCTGGCTCCACTGAAGCTGCCGCTGGACGAAAACGCAAGAAGAGGTGGGATGTTGCTACAACGGAAACTGAGAATGAGGCCAAGCCAGATGTCCCAAATGGTGCGAACCCCAAGCGTTCACGATGGGACCAAGCTCCGTCTGTAGGAGATGCCGAGGCACCGAAGAAGAGATCACGTTGGGATCAGGCTCCCTCGGCTACCCCTATGGGCAACGCGGGCCTGGCTACGCCAGCACCCCAAGCTCAAGCTCCTGTCATGTCCGCTGGTTTCGGTACCGACATCTCGGGTCGCAACGCTCCCCTCAGCGACGAAGAGCTGGACCTATTTCTTCCGGGAGAGGCAGATGGGTACAAAATTCTGGAACCTCCTCCGGGCTATGCCCCCGTACGGGCACCAACACACCGGGTAGCAGCCACACCACTTCCCCAGTCTGGATTCATGATGCAGGACCCCGATCAGGTTCGACTAGGGGGCAAGCCCATGCCTGCTGAGATTCCCGGCGTTGGCGACTTGCAATTCTTCAAGCCCGAGGACATGGCCTACTTTGGCCAGCTTACGGATGGCCAGGACGAGAACTCGCTTACGGTTGAGGAAATGAAGCAACGCAAGATCATGAGGCTTCTCTTGAAAATCAAGAATGGCACGCCGCCCATGCGCAAAACGGCACTGCGTCAAATCACCGATAATGCAAGAAACTTTGGTGCTGGACCTCTTTTCGATCAGATTTTGCCTCTCCTGATGGAGAAGACGTTGGAAGATCAAGAGCGGCATTTGCTGGTGAAAGTCATTGACCGTATCCTTTACAAACTTGATGACCTCGTCCGCCCGTACGTGCATAAGATATTGGTTGTCATCGAGCCGCTCCTCATTGACCAAGACTATTATGCACGTGTGGAAGGTCGTGAGATTATTTCCAACCTCAGCAAGGCTGCTGGTCTAGCTACCATGATCAGCACAATGAGACCAGATATTGACCACGTCGATGAGTACGTCCGGAATACAACTGCGCGAGCATTCGCCGTAGTAGCCTCCGCTCTTGGTATCCCGGCTCTACTGCCCTTCCTTCGGGCAGTCTGCCGAAGCAAGAAGTCATGGCAGGCCCGACATACAGGTGTCAAGATTGTGCAGCAGATCCCCATTCTGATGGGATGCGCGGTGCTTCCCCATCTTAAAGGTCTGGTCGACTGTATTGGGCCAAATCTCAACGATGAACAGACCAAGGTCAGGACAGTGACCAGTCTGGCCATTGCTGCGTTGGCTGAGGCTGCCAACCCTTACGGTATCGAGAGTTTCGATGATATTCTCAACCCACTCTGGACCGGCGCGCGGAAGCAGCGCGGCAAGGGTTTAGCTGGTTTCCTCAAAGCCGTAGGCTATATCATTCCTCTGATGGACGAGGAGTATGCCAACTACTATACAAGTCAAATCATGGAGATTTTACTTCGCGAGTTTTCTTCGCCTGATGAGGAGATGAAGAAAGTAGTGCTCAAAGTTGTGTCTCAGTGCGCGGGAACCGACGGTGTAACAGCCGGTTATCTGAAAGAGCACGTGTTGGATGATTTCTTCAAGAGCTTCTGGGTACGACGCATGGCCCTCGACAAGCGCAACTACCGACAGGTGGTGGAGACAACTGTCGACATTGGTCAGAAAGTTGGCGTCAGCGAGATTGTCGAGAGAATTGTCAATAACCTCAAGGATGAGAACGAGGCCTACCGGAAGATGACTGTTGAGACTGTCGAAAAGATTGTTGCAAGCTTGGGTGCTGCGGACATTGGAGAACGTTTGGAAGAACGTCTTATCGACGGCATCTTGCACGCGTTCCAAGAACAAAGTGTCGAGGACGTCATCATGCTCAATGGTTTTGGTTCCGTTGTCAATGCCCTCGGCTCCCGTTGCAAGCCTTACCTGCCCCAGATCGTCAGTACCATCCTTTGGAGAATGAACAACAAGTCTGCTACGGTGCGGCAGCAAGCAGCAGACCTCATCTCTCGCATCGCCATGGTGATGAAACAGTGCGGTGAGGATGCTCTTATGGGCAAGCTTGGCGTGGTATTGTACGAGTACCTTGGTGAGGAGTATCCCGAAGTTTTGGGTTCCATTTTGGGTGCTCTGCGATCCATCGTTACAGTCGTCGGCATTACCCAGATGCAGCCTCCAATCAAGGATCTCCTTCCCCGGCTCACGCCTATTCTCCGCAATCGTCACGAGAAGGTACAGGAGAATACTATTGATCTAGTTGGCCGTATCGCAGATCGTGGCCCGGAGAGCGTCAACGCTCGCGAGTGGATGCGAATTTGCTTCGAGCTCCTCGATATGCTCAAGGCTCACAAGAAAGGCATCCGCCGCGCTGCCAACAACACGTTTGGTTTCATTGCCAAGGCCATTGGTCCCCAGGACGTTCTGGCCACCCTCCTCAATAATCTGCGTGTTCAGGAGCGTCAGTCGCGTGTCAACACCGCCGTTGCTATTGGTATTGTTGCCGAGACCTGCGCACCCTTTACTGTTCTACCAGCCCTCATGAATGAGTACCGTGTGCCTGAGCTCAACGTGCAAAACGGTGTGCTCAAGTCTCTGTCCTTCCTCTTCGAATACATTGGCGAGATGGCAAAGGATTACGTCTATGCCGTCACGCCCCTCCTCGAGGATGCCCTTATTGATCGAGACCAAGTGCACCGTCAAACCGCCGCTTCGGTAGTGAAGCATATTGCCCTTGGCGTAGTCGGCCTGGGCTGCGAGGATGCCATGGTGCATCTTCTCAACCTCTTATACCCCAACCTTTTCGAGACGAGCCCCCACGTCATCGACCGCATCATCGAGGCCATCGAAGCCATCCGCGTCGCCGTCGGCCCAGGCGTTGTGCTCAACTATGTCTGGGCAGGCCTCTTCCATCCCGCACGCAAGGTCCGCACGCCATACTGGAGGCTCTACAACGACGCCTACGTACAGGCTGCGGATGCCATGGTTCCGTACTATCCCAATCTCGACGAGGATACAGTTGACAGACCTGAGCTGGCCATTATGTTGTAAGAAGTATTAAGCGTTTGAGAGGGGAGGGGAGGGAGGGAAGAAGTCTTAATCATTGGCGCTTGTCTTTTATTGTTTTTTTAAACCTTGGGTTATGAGAGTGATGGTGAGGAGGAAGAGGAAATGACTCCGTTTTTTTCGACTTCACATGTTGTACTGTATCTAGGATCGGAAGGGGTTGGGAGCATGCTTGTGGCGTTTCTTTTACAACGGTAATGCAAAATATATATATCCCTCCTGGTGTATTCTTCAGTAGCATTTCGGTTTTCTCTCTCTCTCTCTCTCTCTCGCGCGCGCGCGCGCGCGCACGCGCGTCCATTGATGCTCGTCCAATTCTCAGTGGTATTCTTATTTCCTCGTCCTCTTCCTCTTCCTCTTCGTAATTTATTACCTAGTATTCAGAGTCTGATATACAGATTTGGTCAGAAACATGAAAGGCAGACATATTGAATTATCAAGCATGATCTTGTATACGCTGTGCCCTGTACTACTCCTCCCATATATATGAATCTCATCGTGTTTTTCCTCGAGCACATAGACTAAACTAAATCAATGCTATATCCACGTGGTCGGTCAAACACAAGATGAGTGTATGGTATGTTTAAACAATAAGTGACCGGCATATCATGGGTTGCTACTGTAGCTGGTAGACAGACAGCAATAACGATTAGCCAAAACAAGATAATACCCCGATTCAACTGATTAATCACTGGAATCGGCATTCTTTCTTTCTTTCTTTCTTTCTTTCTTTCTTTCTTTGATTAATAGTACCAGTGCGTGCTACATATAAAAACACTTCAAGGGGAGAAGAAGACCAAAAGAAGAAAAGTGTTGGAGGTGCGTGTGTGTCCATATACCGGGTAAGCAGCCTCCCGAAGCTCAGCCCGCGCCCTAGGGAGGGGGAGGCGGCTGGCTGGCCATCGTGCCACGCACGGTATGGATCCAATAGGACGGCCGGCAGTGGCGGCGACGGGGCGTTGCTGGTGGGTGCGTGTATGTTGTGCGCGTAGTATTCCCGTATGTACTCATGGGTGTACTCAGACCGGGGCAAAAAAAATCACAAGGGGAGCTCAAAAAAACAAAAAAACAAAAAAAGGAAACCAGACGTCAACAAGCCAAAGCCAAGCCAAAGCCCCATCCATCCTACAGACAGGACAAATTCGCTGCCAAAGTTGTTCCGTTTTTCTTTTCTTCTTTTTTTCTTCTGCTTCTGCCTTGGGGCTGTCATTTGCTGTGGTACGCGGTCCGCAAATGCGGTGTGATGGAAGTTATGAGGTTACACACATATGTATGTAACCTTTCCCGGGGGGAGAGGGGGTGGAAAATGAAGAATATAACTCGAACGGAGAAACGCGCTGCAACACCCGGGAATCATGACGTAAAATACATTAATAAAGAAATTCAAATGAAATAAAATAACCCCAAGAGTGAAGCGAGTGTAACCTAGAGAATTAGCAGTCATGGCACTGGCCGTCATCCCCTTCCCCCCGTACTATGTAAGTACACTCTGGAGAGAGTTCCATTGAGGCTTTGCTCATACTACTACTACTTATTACCTACGACGAACCTTTTTTTATATCCCGAAAGAGAGAAAAAAAGAAAAGAAAAAGGAAGATTCTGACGCGCATTCGTTTTCGGATGGGACAACAACCCCCGAACATGCGTCCGCTCTTCGCAAAAGTTCTTTCATCCCCCTCCCCTCCTCCTCCCCCCTTGAATTGAATCCCAGCAAAATGGACATTTGATTTGATTTGGAGCCGAGGAGGCAGAGGGCTTCGAGGGGGGGGGGGGGGGGGACAAGGCATGGGAATAATACTCCGTAGGTACAAAAACGGAGTAATAGCGGTAGCAGTTATAGTATCAGGGTACCCCCCTCCCCAAAACGCAAAGCGATTCACCACACAGGGAAAGCCCGGGGGTGGGGGAGGAGAATGGAGGAGAGGATACTCCGTAGAGGAGGGGATAGAGGAGGGGACGGACCACTGTTTGTGAATGGCGGACAAGCGAAACGGAAAAGTCAAGCGCCCCTCCCTGTGAAGAAAAAAAATAGATGCTTGGGATTTCGCGGGATGGCGGGAAGACGGGGCTATAAACGAGGTGGCTTTGGAGAGGGGAGTGGTAGGGGGGGAAAATGTCATGCCAAGAACTTACGCCGAGTTTGGCTTACACTTGTGCACACACCCCCTCTTAACCTTGTTATTAGATGTGCCATGGCATCATATGGAATCAATGTCTATAGGAGAAGACTGAAAGTGAAAAGGAAGAAGAAGAAGAAGAAGAGGAAGAAAAAAGGCAACGATAAAATGCATGGCCTTCGAATGTCGTGAGTGCGCGCCAGCCTTCGAGATTGATCGATACTATGTATATATTCGTTCCCACGGCATGAGCGCTGCGAATGCGTGGGGGAGGGGGAGGGGGTTTGCATATGCGCACCTTTCCGTACAGTATATATCCACGAGGTGGTTGGCTGCAATACCCATCGCTCCATACCCAGCCCATGGATTATCGGCATTTCCAATCCGATTTTCCAGAAGTGTCTGATACCCATATCGAGTTGTTATCTTGGTAACAAATGTGGGATGTTTTTTTTCTCTCTCTCTCGCATTGTGAACTCTGCGCTTGTTTGCTTCTCGCTTGATAGGCTGGCGTATATTCTACATGCATTCGAGAGAATGGGCTTGCCGAGCATTGGTAAAGCTATATCGACCAGACACTGTGCATGAAAGACTCGGTTGTAAGACGGAGGGCTGTAAGCACGTACTACGTACTCCGTAGTATACGGAGTATGCGCACGCGCGTTCAGACTCAACATCCGCACCAAGGCCCTCCTGTTTCAACCCATCGTATCGCATTGATCCAAGCTGGCCAGGGAAACCAGGAAAGCTCCTCGGCTCAGCACCCATCAATAATACTATGTTTCTGGTGGTGATTATTGGTCGGATCGCAGTTTCTGCTGGAGCGCAAAGCGTCAGTTCAGAGGCGGTGGTGCAGGAGTGAGAGTACTACTGGCAGTCCTCCCGCGAATAGCCAATACGGAGTGCTCCGCAGGTCGTAGGTCTATAATGGCAGTCATCATTATCGCTGCGCATTGACTTTTGGCCCAGCGACGACCTTCCACGTGCTGCGCATTGTATATTGTCGTTTTCTGTTGCTTTGCCAGGTCGCACACGGAGTAATCCGCACCTCTTCGTTGTGTTGATCTCTATTGATCTTCAGGAACATCCCGACGGCTAGCTCCTCATCTCCGGTAGTCAATCCGGGGAAGATTCTAGGCGTGAACATGATCGGCAGCCATTTTGTCTTCGACGCTAGAGCTTGCCATTATCACCACCAAAAGTGATAGCACTCCGTAGTCGACGGCGCAATTTGACTTCTGCTATAACATCACAACCTGGCCATAACTTCCAGATGGATGGGGCAGAGCAGGATCAACGTCACATTGTGCAAATGAGTCTCTGGTAAAAATATCACCACCTGACATTAACCAATATATTACCTCTTATGCTCCTGGCTGCAACGTCGTAAAGCACGTTGCTGTTATATTTGAATTCGAGGGCACGCGTCGCACGTTTGTTTCATGTTACTCTTGCCACCATCCTTGCACACATAAACCCCGTCAGGAACCGGCAGTTTGAGCATTCGTTGGTACGCAATACTCTGGCATAAAGAAAGTACTACTCCATACTAGGAGGCTTTGAATCGCGACGCATGAGCTGTTTACCAAGGCCATCATGATAGACTTCTGTGGGGGGGGTTTCTTTAGATATTCTTCCCATGTCCTTTTGTAGATCATGACCCGTGGAGAAAGTCGCACACTGTACTCCGTATGGCCGTGGACCGAATGATAAGTCCCAGTGTTGACGGTCCGTCAGGGTGCTCTACGTGGTAGTACTACTACTATGCAGTACGTAGTATTCATGCTCGTGCTTTGTCTATACCATACATACTCCGTACATATGCGATACGGGGTATAAGTACGGAGTATGTACTGATCATGTACCAATAGCACCGCGGCCTGTTCTTGTCAAGGCTCACGTGCGTGCATCAGGTGAGAGTGCTGCTGCCGGGTATGAAGACCGGTTGGCTCAAAGATTGGCTGGGCTGGAAGTGCTCCGTATTAGTTGCTTTCTGGATAGCCGGCCCTTCCTATCTTTTTTCTCTAGCTGTGAAACAAGTTGTAGGACTGCAAATCCCGAAGACGGTCGAATTGATTTGCATTTCGTCCGTAGCCTAGAGTAGTCCGCACGGGAAGGCACGAGTATGCCGAGGAAGTTCGTAGCCGCCTACCTCTTGGGTTAAGTCAAGTCTAGCAGACGATGCGTGACTACTACTGCCTTGGAGTCGTAGTGCTCCCTCTGAAATCTGGACGCTGATTTCCGGTTGCTTTTCGTAAGGAAACGGGGACACCGAAATCCTTTTTTTCTTCTTCTTCGTTTCTCTGGCATATTTGATAAGAGGTTGTTATTATGCTCGTATCCTCTTATACAGAGAGTAGTATCTGACAAGGTGCGTAGGGTAGTATGTACAAGCTCGCTCCGTAATAAGGAGCATGTACATACATGGACTCGAGACGGCATGAATATCGACTTTAGTGAAGGAATTACTCGTTGCCTGCGAACTATTCCAAGGCTGCTGCAGCGCTGGAACCCTAGTACTATGTTAGCCCAACAACCCCTACGGCTCAATTTTGTCTGCCGGGATGTGTCAAGGGCCAAACCTATGCCGGTCTGGTGGCTGCACGATGAGATTGAGTCGACTAGGACCCGGACCACACCACCATTTTGACACCTTGGCTAAGCTGGCGTCGCAGAGATGGCCCTAGTCAGTGGCTTCGTTGGCGTCGCGCTTCAAGATACGGACGGAGTATGGAGTAATCGGTACATGCGTACAAGTACGGGGTACATTGATGGCGGTGGGATAGATGGAGCTTTCGAACTTGAGAAATTTGCACACCAAGAGGGTGCATGGTTGATAACACCGGCTCCATTCTTTCAGCGTATGGGGCACCGTATCATATTCAGACCGACGTGATGGGCGAGCAGCAGATACGCAACCGCTGGAAGCCATGTGCCAGCAGCAGCAACAGCAGCAACGACAATAAGGACAATAACAGGTCCTGATGTGCTCCGTACATATTCCGTGCGGAGTATGGAGTATGAGCACGAATGAATACCTGTACTCCGTACTCCGTACTTTGTACAAGCTACAATCCAAGTCGCAGACTAAGAACCAACGGGCTGACTTAGTGCGGGTTAAAGGTGGGAGGGGCTCGAGTTCCCTGGTGCTCACGGACCCTCTCAAATCTACTAAAGCGGTCCTCGTTAACGCCGAGGAACAGAGGACAACGCAGGAGGTCATTTGGTGCGCAAAATTTCACCTGGGTACTTGGGATCTCGTGGGGAAATGTGCCGTCGAAGTCAAAACAATCGCGGGCCACGACCCAGGTCAGCGAGTGAACCGAGCGAGTAGTCAGAGCGGACACCTCTGACGCAGTTTCGCAGGTAAGCTGTGATGGAAGGATGCAAGCATACGTATGCATCATAGTAAGCGAGCCGCCTTACCGGTGTGCAAATGGATAGTTACATACTCCGTACTCCATACGGAGTACTCTGTATTATTCAATCATTGTGCGGATTAATGGAAAAGAAGTTGAGACAGAGTGCTAAAGATCTTTGAGCAAGAGTTTGTTGACGTTTGGTCGCTCGTCTCCAAACGATGGCTCCAGTAGGTACGTGAAGCCCTGCTGGCACTACTAAAAGTAAGCACCTACTACCTACGGAGTACTGCACTACAAGTGTTTGATGGTCATGCCGGCGGCTCTAATCTTGGCACTGTGTTGAGGTGAAGATATAATGTTGGCAACTTCCTAAAAAAAAAAAATAATAATAATAATAAATAAATAAAACCTCCATATTGCTACTGAGGAAGGTCATCACGGACCCTCTTGACATGAAAGAAGCCTATGATGTAAAAGAAGAAGGAGCATAACCCATACTTTCGTCATTCAAAGCACCAACAAGGCCGTAGTACTACTAGTAGCAGGAGCGATGACATTTGAATGCTCCTTCTTTCAACGCTGTGGGAGAATTTGTGCGGCAGTAGTTAATATTTAGATGGAAGGAACAGACGAACAAACAACCTACGCATCGCTTATTATGAAATATTCGGAACTGAATGCTTTCTTGCACGAACTTGTACGGTTCGTTTAGTAGTCCTCACCTTTGGGTATCCGAAATTTCTCAGCTGCTGCTACTACAGTAGTACTACTACAGATTACATGTACAATACCAAACATCGTCAACCCAGAACACCATCTGCCCTCCCGGATTGTTGTTTCTGACTGTTGATACACGCCTGCAATCATCGTGGGTAGCATCCTCCCGTTCGTCAGTAGTAGACAACGCTTTCAACTTACTCGGCAAGTAAGATCCATGCGTATTCTGGTACCCCTGTTGAATGCAGGTTGATGAACTCATCTCAAACGTTGCTGGCGCACGTCCTTTGGCAAAGCAGTTGATACTACTCCGTACTCCGTACTACGGAGTCCTATCACTGGACTGCCTTTTACCTATCCCCTGGCCCTAAAGCCTCGAGGCATTATGGGAAAGTGACACGACACATACAACTACGTCAATCGTTCTGCGATAGAGACCACGTTTAGCCCAAAGAAGTAGGCCTGATGTCAACACCCTGCCCTCGATATGTCTCGTCAGGTGTTGATGCGCTGATGCTAAAGGTCAAAGCAACACTTAGGGTGCTCTGTGTTATGGGCGAGCGACTGCCGAGCGTTGCGTTTCTCTATTCCGTATGCAACTCATATTTCGAACCAAGAAGCCGGGCGAGACCTACTATCCAGTACTGGAAATACAACATTTGATGCTAGTCCTACCGTCTGGAGGCTATTCACTTTCTAATTATTACATAGATTTGGGAATACGCCATTTGATGTGTCAAGATGGCACATGCACCCCGTACTACACACCAATGGCAGGCTACGTTACTACAGCCTTCAAGGAGAGTAAGATATGGCGAACTCAGTGCCTTGCAGCTGCTTACCAGTTGTTGACTACGAATGCTCTTGCAATTATCTGCACGGAGTACTTCGTACTAAGAATCACAACTGCCACCCTGGCTGTGTTATGTTTTTGCCCCCTCGTACCGGAAGGATTAAGAACGCACTTGTTGAGCCACTGTTGCTGCAAGCGCGCGGATTAGGGTAGGGTCAGATCGAAAATTCGCTGGTCCCGCAGTCAGTGGTGAGTGGATAATGTCATGACAAGGTATAGGGGGCTAATCTATCGTGCCCCCCATGCGGGAGGAGGAGGAAGCAGAGGAGGAGGAGGATGGGATGTTGCTTGCTGATTGACCCTGGAACTGGAGCGGTCACCAACGAGGAGCGCGGCATTCCCACCAGTGGGTGACTATTCGCTTTCCTAGTCCCTGCATATCTACGGCAGCCAAGCATGCTTGTTTTTGTCCAAGCCTTCTCAATTGCCGGACCGCCTAAATTTGATATTGCTACCTTTATTACAACCACATCTTGCTTGCGGCTCACAACAATGGACGACATTCAACCAAGTACTCCGTACACTCTTCTTCGTACGGCTTTTATTAATGGTACGTACGTACTTCGTACTGTGTACATCTGATGTTGAAGGATGCCGCCGTTGTTGGAGGCGGAAGCAAACGACTTGCTGCAACAAGTTGGGAAATTTTAGTAACATGGCCATCTCCACCAAAATCTTTCTCCTCCTTTGGAGTCGGCGTTGTTTAGCATGCTAGCATGCTTCCCCCCACCTTCAGGCGCCCTCTTTGGGAGGCAAATCCAAGAGTATTCCCGTTCACACGCTTCCCCATTCCCCGACCCTTGCAAGTCCTTCTAGCTGCACACCCACCGGCTTCACACCGCCCAACCACTGTCGACATCGACATCATATTAATTTAGCAAGCGTCTTGCCCCTTGTTGAGAGTGCTGCAAGTGGTGGTGGACACACAGAATCATGAACGAAAGCAAGTGCATTTCGTACGAGTTGTATAAGCAACCCGAAGCTATCGCACTTTTTTCTCACTCTGAACTCAGGTACAGTGCTGAGCGAAGCCGCGATCCTTCTCATGCGATACCTCCTTTCTTTTCTCAGGTGTACTCTTCGCAGACAAGTTTCTATCGGTGGCAAGTTGCGCACATTCTTTTTGACAGCTTTTTACTAGGGCTGCGACTCGGCGAATCGAACGGTATGGAGTACAACACAAGTACTCCGTACTCTCAGGGTCAGGCCAAAAAACAAAACAAAAAACAGCGACAACAGTAGCAGCAGCAGCATAACCCACTCGCATCTCTCGGAGTGTGTTCGTTCATCTCTTTATTAATTGAGAAAGCTAGGCTGTCAAATTGGCCAGCTTGCCAGTGCTAGTGCCAGCGCAACATACCCCTGCAAGCACTTTTTTTCTGGGTCGGCTGTTCGCACAAGTTCAGTCGAAGGTTGAGGGTTGTTTCTGGTACGCCGCATACGTACTGTATAGCATACTGTGGACTACCTCATCGGTCCTCACCCTTGTCGCGGCGGCCTTCGCGAATTGGACATAGACTTGCCGATCACTTAAACCAGAGTCGTCACACCTTTTTCGACCCTCTCAAGGGACAGGGAACCTCCACTGACCTTCCCGCCGTCCAATCTGCCTCAGACTCGATTGACGCACGTCAATCCACGGGCTACCCAAGCCTGGGCACTTAAGACTTCGCTGATCCCACGTTGGCCCCAACCTCACTTGTCCCATTCTATCTCCAGACTGCCGGTTGGGATCTTTTTGTCTCTCATCTTGTGTTACCAACTTGACTACTCCGTATATTTGTTATCATCATCTGGAATACCGCATCCGGTTATTAGCTTGTCCTCATTCCAATCCCAGACTGTTCACCTCTGCGCCTGAGATTTTGAGTTGCATCACTCACTCACCACCTTTGCTTGCTCATATACTACTATACCCAAATTTCACCACGAACACCATACACAGTCTATCAGCCAGCGCGCACCTCCAAGACTTATACACAAAAGTCTTGGCCGACACCACACCCAATTATACGCTTGCAAACTGCTGCTGCTGCTGCTACTACCACCACCGCTACTACCACTATTATATACCACCATGACCATGACTATGGACACGCCGCAGCAACGGTTTGGTCATGCACTAAACCTTGATTATCAGCACCCGAATCAACCTCCTGCCTTCTCAAATCCTTGGTCGACTTCATCGCCGCCTCAATCGACTCCTAGCGGGGGGATGTTTGTTGGTAGCCAGCAGGCGCAACCGCCTCTGAGTCACGGCATGTTGGCAGGCAAGCCTCAACCTCCTCGCCCTGCTAACAGTAGTGGTACTTCCCTTCCTTCTTACGGGTCACTACCAGTGTCATCATCAGCAGGTAAACAAGATTTCCCACGCGGCGTGCCTGGCAATGCGCATATTAACCTCTTGGCTGCAGATATGATGAGCATGAACCGAATGCAGCCCACATCTGGCCCCTATGGGAATCCTACCTACACTACAACTGCCTCGCCTGTCAATGGTCAGTTCGCTACTTCAGGCGCGGCTTACGATGCTATGGGCTATGCGCCTGCCGGTGTCCGCCCCCAGCACTATGGCGTTCTCCCCGAGGCTGAACACTCGCGCCGCTTCTCCCAGTCTGCTCTCCATCAGCAGCAGGCTGATGAACGACGAAACTTTGCCGATGCCCTCGACGCCAGCCAGGGCATGCTTGCCATGAGTCAGGAAACCCCGCGCAACATTTACGGTCCTCGCAGCGATCGATCATCTGTCGACTCTTACGGCTTTCCTTCGACCCATTCGACCAGCTCATCCATCTCATCAAACGGCAACTTCAGCTCCTACTATGGCGACTCTGTTTCCGATTACTCGACTGCTGGTTCTGATATCGAGTCGGTTAACTCCAGGACACTCCCTCGTCCTCAGGGTATGATGGGTTCCCAGATGCCCCCCGCGCCCCAGTCAATGATGGGCCAATTCAGCTCCAAGGTCTCTTCTAGCACGCAGAAGAAGCACAAATGCAAGGTCTGCGACAAGCGCTTCACTCGTCCCAGCTCTCTTCAAACTCACATGTACAGCCACACTGGCGAGAAACGTATGTACTCCTTTTACTGATCCCGCCTGCGCTTTTTTTCATGTTGCTAATTTCATCTATAGCCTTTGCTTGCGAACATGAAGGGTGCGGTCGCCACTTCTCTGTTGTCTCCAACTTGCGGCGCCATCGCAAGGTGCATCGCACTGATGCCCGCTCAGAAGCTTCAGAGGACCCAGCATCGGATTAAGTGTAGCTCCCCCATACCGGCACGACGAAAAAAAATGAACTCAATTCATATGCATCCGCTGGACACGGAAGTACAAATTACCGACGCGACTTTTGTCAACTGTACAACACAAAGCATGAAAACGACCTCGGCATAGAGCCGCGGCTAAGGAACCTAAAAAGATCTGGGATGGAAAGGCTATTTTGATCGAGCCCACTCTTCCCCCGGAAAGCCACGACGTTACGGTTCTACCTTTTTTCTTCTTCTTCAACTAGTTCATTTCAAGTCAATCTTTTCCCACACGGACAGCATCACCAGCATTTTCGAGCGAGGGTTTTTCTTCAGTTTTCTTCTTTTCGTTGGTATCATCATACATGGCATTGGTACCGACAGGGTCGGCGGAGAGGGACATCGACCGGATGATACCCCTTTGGTAAAGGCGTTTTACTTTTTACTTTTTTCCTCCATACATGGGCATGACGTTGGGAAGGGTATGAGAGAGTTTTTGGGCGTTGGGTATATATTTCCCCCTGGACCTGTCCATCTTTTTTTGGCTGGTCAACACAGTCCAAACAAAAGACAAACAAACTAGACATGCTTATTTTGCATTGTCGCTGGCGACTTTTTCATGTACGATTACAACAGGGCGATTGATGGGTTGGAAATTTATGGCATATATATACCCCAGCAACGAAGGGAGGGTGTTTGGAACCTGAATTGACAAAAGATGCTATTCAAAAATGTGTGTTTTGCTTGTTTCTCCTTCTACTTGCAGCGTGAGACTTGATGGTGATGCCCCGTAGACAGAGTCCTCCCTCTCGATATTCGCGACCAATGAATTGATGAGTCGGGCGCGTTTTCGCGCAATACATGGGAATTATAGAGAATGCCATGTTTTTGGCGACGATCGTTTTTTTTCTCGCTATCGGGCACGGGCAAAGAGCCCCTCAAGGGGAAAAGCAACCACACCCCCTCACCCCCCTCTACTATGTACTATGTAGTAGGTACTCCGTACGCAGTACTCGGCATGGAGTAAAAGGCTAGTGAACGGGTTGCGGGCTGCGGGAATATGCAAGCAGGAGCAGGTTGCGGGAGGAATTACCCCCGTTGTCGAGTTACATCCCGCCGTCGGCTCTTTTTTTTCCCTCTTCTCCCTCCCCCCTATTTTCAGTGCATTTTTTGGGGAGGGGGGGTAGTTAGGTAGTGGTGGTTATTGCTACTGCAGCACTGCATCAAGCCACTAACATCAGTGGTCGCCCGCGCCTGCAGCACCACGCACCACGGCATTTGCACCATCCCTCCTCCCCCCCCTTCCTTTTCTTATTCTCTCGTAAAACGTTTCACATATGCTAATAATGACTTTTTTGCCATCGTATTACTCCGTATCCGGTTGTTTGCTCTCCTTCACTCTTTTTGGCTCCTTCCAAATAAAGAGCAGGGGGCCACGCAAGCAAACGTTAGCGACGGCCGGGGGGGCTGGTTGGATATCAAAGCTTCTGTTCTTTCTGCCCCTCTCACCCCCCATTAGCTGGCTCACTTTTTTTTTTCTTCAAAGAAAAGAGAGAAACCGCTGCGAGGTGCGCATGCAGTATGACGATCTACTTCCTGCCAAGGGAAAGCGCGTCGTTTCAGAAATCGCGCATCACTGCTTCGAGTGGAATGGTTGGATCCATAAGGCGGCGTTGTCAAGACTGGACAAGCTTTGTGGGGACCGGGGGAGTGAGAGAGCCTTCTGTGTGGACTGTGGCCTAGCGCTGGTTGAACTCTTTGGTGCCTTGTTGGTGTCTGTTGTACTCCGTACGGGTTACTCTGTACTCCTTAGGTGCTAGATAGCAAGTAATAGTAGTTGTAGACTTGTACTCCTTAGTGGTATCCAGGGCTTCTTTCCTTCTTCCTTTCTGCGCCTATGTGTGCGTACTACTGCACCACTCATGAGTCTTGAGCAGGCATACGGACGGTGTTTGCCATCATGCTGCCTCGTAGGTACGCTGTACGGAGTACGCAGTATGGAGCATGGAGCACTTCGTATACAGACCTGCGTTGGTGAGGTTTTCTGCAAACTGCACGTGAGCGCAATGATTCGTTGGTGGAGGGGGTTCCTGTCGTTATCTGCAGCGTCTTACATTTTTCGCTAGCCTTGTCGCCATTGGTCACGGAATCTTGTCCATTTCCCAAAAGCTTAGACAATATTTTCTTTCCACCTCTGAGAGTGGGCGAAATGGGTTCGCCTATCCCGAGATTGTACCTCACCCAACGTGGTGTCATCAAACAGCGACTCGGGTTTGGTCTGAGTTTCTATACAAAAGGATCGGTAGTTTCTGACACTGACCAATTCCTTGCCAGTACTATCGACGCAAGGCTCCACAGGAAAGCTGTTAGTATCTTGAGAAAAATGGGTGGTAAAAGGGGGATGGATACTCCGTACCTAGCACGCGATGATAGTATCCCATAAATGCAAGCCGAGGCAGCTGTCTCACCTCCTTTCCAACTCGGAGGGACTTTTCCCTTTTGATACCATTATGCAGAGATATCATATCATAGCGCGGCTAAGTAATGGATGAAATGAGGCTGTGGTCATATCCGTGCGAGCAAAACGGCTGACCTGTCTCAAACAAAGACGAGGAATGCAAAGAAGCATGGACGGAGGGGGTAGGACCCGCCAAACCCAGGTACTCCGTATGTACGGAGTACCCTACTGCATAGTACCATCCACTTCATCATGGTGGGAGTTTTAACCTTGCCAGCAGCTGAGACTGGATGAGGTCAGTGGCAGAAATTCATTGTTATGGGCCGACGCAATGCTCGCGGCCTTTATCATGCCCCAAGGCAGGCCCTTGCTTTCCTCGTCTTTTCTTTGCTGGGAACACTCTGGTGAAGGGGTTGCCTAGTTGGTTGGGTCCTGCCAGTCAACTGAGTGTTTACTCCTGCCATGTGGTGTATCTAGTAGCAAAATAATAATCGGGGGACGAACAAACTCCATAAGTTTTGCAAGAAACCCCCTCCTATCTGGCTCGTGGCATTTGCGGGAGTGTTTCGAACATAGGAGATATCTAGATACGCGCTCTGTTTGTCGATACGTGGTATCTTCTGCCATTGTCGTCAATATGGTTAGATAAGAGGCGCGAAATGAAAAGGGTTGACCCTCAAGCTGTCAAAAAGGTGAGATCGTCACTCGGATAGTTCACGCCCCCGGATCTGCCACGATTATTTCTCCTTGGCTTTCCTTGGAGGGGCACAAAGCGGGCTCTGGGTCCTTGGCTTGGCAAGATCTTGCTTTGCTAGAAAGAGGGTAGGGACGAGGTCGGTTTGCACTGTAGCGGGAAGGGATGTACATGGTACAGTGGCTTTCTCTGGGGGATCGTCTCTGTCAAGCATGATCCGTGTGTACAGTACGAAGTACTTAGCACTAGTTGGTAGTAGTAGTAGTAGTAGTAGTAGTAGTAGTAGGCTGAGACGCTGGACAGCGACAAAAAAAAAAAGAGTGGACGGGGAAATGCTTGTCAGAGAGAAGAATATGGGAAATTTTCTTGATAGAGGTTACATTTGCGGTTTGGCTTTGGCTACCTAGTGCTGCATTGCAGCAATACTACTATGTACTGAGTAGTAGTAGTAGTACTCCGTACTTACTCCGTACTTCCACACGTACGTTCGGTTCAACGCTCCTTACGTAGTAGCACCTTGCGTAGTAGTAGCAGCTACCCTTAGTGCACACCAAGGCTCTGCAAGCTACGAACGGGCAAGACCAGAGGACAGGAGATTGATGTAAATTATGGAGAAGAATGGCGGTCACCGCATGTTCCCCTTTCCTTTTCTAATCTTGTTGAGGGTCAGAGGGAAGACGGAGGAGAAAATGGAGAGGGGAAGGAGGAGGGGAGCGACAAATAGGCGCCGCTTACGCCTTCCGCTGGTCGCCACGATGCGACTTGTCGGAGAAGGTGGGTGACGGCTTTTGCGACCCCCTCTCTCCTGCCGTCTAACCAGTACCAACGATATAAAAGAGGATGACGTCGAAGCCAAGAAAAAGCGCCGTCAGAACACCGCACAAGCGTAATGGCAACCTGCAGGCTTGCCCTTTTTTTCTCGTTGCCTTTTTTTTATTATCCTTGTGGCTGTTCAAGATTTTCAGGGTCCTGCTCAAAAGGGGGGGAAGGGGAGGGGGCTGAGAAGAGAGGGGGGTAGGGTAACTGGAGTACAAAACTTGATAGGACGGGCAACAAAGTGCCGCCATGTACTCCGTACGGAGCACTCCGTACCAATATCTATTATCTATTACCTACGTACGGAGTACTACTACTCACTCAGACTCCGTACGATTATGGACATAACATGTGGACATGCGGGTTCTACTAGAGTTTCATGTTGTGCTTCGCCTTTGGAGAAAGCGCAAAGTACACGGAGTAGACTTACACCAGAAACTTTGTTGCGTACGGAGCACGGGGATGTTTACTTTCCATAGCAAGTAAGCTCGCAAGAGTCATGTGGTTGGTGTCGATACGAGATGGAGATGCTCCGTACGGAGTACTTGGTAGTACTTACTAAGTGGTAATCTGGTATCCCGTCCGGCGGGGGGGGGGGGGGAGGCGAAATGGTTGATGGCAGCTGAAAGCGGAAAGCACTACGACATTAAAAAGCAAAAAGTCCAAAAAAGATTGCCTTCTCACAGGTTGTCATTGTGAATTGAGCCCACTTGGGGTTTCTCTGGTAGAGTATATGGAATACGGAGTACCGAGTACGGAGCACATGTGTTGTTTTTAGAATCTGGCCTGCCTCCGACCTTCCTTCTCTAAGAGTATTCCGTACGGAGGACGGGGTACGGATTAGTAGTGTCCAAGATTGACTATGTGTCTCCACCCGGAAAGTAGACGACGTTGATGGAAGATGAATATTTGTGCGTGTTTTGTGTGTGGTGTGGTTTATCTTACTCGGCACATTAATCACTATGTACGGATACGGAGTATGTCGGCTGAATCAGTGGTCGCAGAGAAAGAAAAAAAAGTCGAGGTGAGAAAGAGAAAGGGGTTTCAAGGTATGTGCTCCGTACTCCGTACTCTGTACCGCCCACGCCAAAAAGACGAGATGACGTCGTTTGGCTGCGGCTCCAAGGGTCCCCTCCCTCCTGCAATCCACACCAACTACCACCGCATCCCTGTCAGGTTGCACTGGCCTTGAGGGGGGACTAGGGGGGACTGGGGGGAAGGGACCTCTGAATAACATGGTCCGTGCATTCTTTCTATGAATTCCTCAACGTCATGTTGACTCGCGTTAATTGGACTGTCTTTGACTGCCCTGTGGGCCCTTGCATTTCGCACTGTTGGGGCCTTTTTAGTGTCCTCCAGTTCGACAAGATTAGAGAAGGGGAGAAGGGGAGAAGGGGATAAGGAGAGGAAGAGAGAGGGAGAGAGCAAAAGAAACAGAAAGGCGCCACGGCAAGTTTGCGGGTGTGAGTCTAGCCTGGCAAATTAACGACAACCATTCGGAGTACCTACAACCCTACCATTTTTGAGTACCACCACTGCCTACGGAGCAATCGGTACGTGCCTGCGGAGTACAGATGTTCAGTGGTAAGTTGGCAGCCCAATCCCTCTCCAGCCTGCCAGCTTCAGCCCGTCATACGGGGCAATGTCCACCAAACCAAAACGACGTGCTCCGTACGGAGTGCTACCATCAAATCCTCACCCATCCACCCCAATATCGCCTACGACACCAGCACATGAACACATGGATGCGCCGCGAGGACTGGGACGGGGAACAGGTAATTCTGAGGACCCAGTGCCACCGAGAGTGGCAGCCCCAAGTACTCAGTACTCCGCAAAGCGTGCACGGCAATATCTAATTGCGTCGCCCAAGGACGCAGGCCCAAGATACCTTCAAAACTTACGGAGTACAAGGTCGTCGGGCCAATCCCTTCAATATATGGAGTACTGACTGCGTACCGATTACTCCATACGGAGTACCTCTGTTCGAGGTGGTATCCTACTGGCTTGTCAAGAAAGTGACATTCTCACGCCACAGTGTCTATCCGGCGAGTCCTCACTTGTCAGTTACTCCATCCAGTAATTCGAAAGATGAGGCACCGAGCAGCCAAATGCCTGTAACAATATCGCCGAGTTGAACCTGGTCGACTTCTTCAAGGATTGCTCACCACCCCCTAGGCTTAACACGGGGAATATGCTCCCCTCCCCCCCTAGCTGGCTGCAACATGCCAGCCGCCCAATCTCATCCAACCTTTCTTTTTCTCTTTCTACGGAGCACGGAGTACGCAAGCGAGGTTCTCCTCTCCAGAGCCTTGTTCGCGTATCTTGCTATTGGGGGCCGATGATGGATGGATGGGGATGAAGGGACCGTGTGGCTGTTGAGATAGCGCTGACCATCTCCCGCCTTCAAGCGGACTGCGTCACTGACGATCCCTTACCTTCTTCATCATCTCCCCCACTCCCTCCGTTTTTCACTCACCCGTTCGTGGCTGCTGCTACGAGAGAGAGGCCATTCTGGTTATCTTGGAAAAGTATGGCCGGCCAGGGAAGCACCCCCCATGCTGAGATGCCACCTCTGGTTTTCCCTTATTGGTGATGCCTAGGCCGGAAGCCTCACAACTGCCGGATCCTTCTGTCCGACAACCGGGACCAGAAGGCAGCGGAATTCCTTTGGCGCCTATCTACTAATTCCATGGGCTTAGGTTTACCTTCAATATATGACGAAGCCTCTGCGATATGTATGGCCTCCCGTTCTCTTCCTACTCCGCCTCCTTTGGACGTCTGGGAAGAATAACCTTGTTTAGTTTTGGGTAGGACAGGAACGCTAAACTAGGACCCCTAAGGCTTATTAATATGTACACCGTGTGTGTGTGTGTGTGTGTGCCTGAGTTGCCAATGGGATTGGAACTACTAGGTCTGGTGGTGCCTGGCCGTGTCTTTCTGAGGATCGAGAATGACTTAGTGGTACTCCCGTACTGACTAGCGCTTGTAGCCTGAGGACGGCGAAAAGGCGAGCCCGAAGAATATACAACGCAAAGCAAGGCAAGACGGAGAGCCATTGGCTCATGAGCTACCCCGTATACCCTTGCGAGGTATCAAAAGTGCTTCGCTGTTGTTGCTTTTGTTGCTGTTATTATTGTTGTTGTTCGCTTGGGGGAGCAGATGACTTGGGGGGAGCGGAGCGTTTTCGCCACCTGGGCTCCTCATCTGCGTGTTTTTTCCCCGCCTTGTTTCTCCCCTACTACCATATTGGTCCGTGGGGGAGGCAAAAACAAGAAAGAAGGAAAAAACAAAAAGAAGAAAAGGCGACTGTGCCGCGGAGGGAGGGGAGGGGCGCGCGTAGAGCTTCCGTTGAAAGGGGAGAAAGAGAGGTGGCGGCGGCGGGGGGAGGGGGGGGGGGTGTAAGTGGTACTATATTGAGGTCGAAAAGTGTGAGGGTAAGTTGCCGCAACTTGTCGCTTCCTGTGTTTACTTTTGATGGAACACCCCCCTCCTTTTGTCTATCTAGACGCGAGGCTCGCTGCGATGTGACGGAAGGGGAGGGGGGGAGGGGCCAAGTGGCCATTTTCTTTTTCTGATCTTAGGTAGGCGGCCGACATGTACATATGACGATGACGAACTGGTGTTGTGAGCAGCAGCATCAGTATCAGTAGTAGCAGCAGTACTCCGTAGTAGTGGTAGTAGGCATGGAAGCTCCGCCTCGCTTCGACGGCATGCACATTCGTATGCTTCTTTACGTCAGGGAGTTTGATTCTTCGCTGGTACGTGGGGGGAAGCACTCCGTACGTTTGGTATATGCTGTTGGTGCGTTGTTTTGAAATGAGTGAGTGCTGTTGCGACTACTACTAGTATTTCCGTGTCCTCGCGGTTGGCCGCGTTCCTCGGTGCTGCTTACTGCTGATACCAGTACTACTATCTATAGGGAAGATGGAAGATGCTATGCAGAGAGATGCCCGGCAGAGGTGTAAACTGACATCAACTCGTTGGAAGAAGAACCCTCTCCGCCCAAGTTAAAAAAAAAAGAAAAGAAGATCAAGTATCAGAAGTTCATTCGATAATACATACCAGTGATACCACCAAGTAGTATTCGTAGCAGAAACGGCAATGGTACCTTTGTCTAATATCTTTCCACACAACAGACGTGATTGAAGAATGAGAATTGCATACATGTGTGTATACTGTGTGTTTGTGCGTGTGTGTGCCGTCAATGGGCTGCGGGGTTTTTAATGCATGATAGATAATCCGCACACCATCTTTCTTCTCACTGTCTCCCTTTCCCGAAAGGCAGGGGAAGAGAGAGGAGGAGGATGAGGAGGTTGGTGGTTGAGGTAGGGTAGCAATGAGTGTAGTACTAAGATGCTTGTCCTTTGCGGGAGGACGGCCGCGGACCAAAAGAAAAGGGAGTTGTGAGCAGTCAACTGTCGTCTTTTGTTTGTGTGTGACTGGTTAGTGCTGCATATTACTCGCTATATGCCGATACAGTAGTCTTATTCCTCTTCTTCGGATTGGAGGGGGGGAGAGAATTGACATAACACTGCAGGACACGAGGTGTGGATTGCAATGTAGTATAACATAGAAAAGAAGAAAAATGTACCGAAATGTAGGGAGGTTGGTTGGTTGGTTGGTTGTTGCATGGGTGTTTATCCAATACCCTTTTTCGCTTTTCTCGAGTATAGCGTCTGGGTGAACTTGTAAATGGTACGCGCGTGACGTTGCATTTTTTCGTTTAGGCACACTGTAGGCTCTTTTCTGTTCTTGCGACGGAGGAGGCCGTATTTGTTTGAATAGGCAAGTTTGCTGTCTCGGAACGAGGTCTACCGACAGTCTCCGTAGTCTTGCATTGAAAATGATTGCATGTTTTGATATTCATAGAGGGGGTTAATCCTAGGGAGTCAAGATATGCGATTCAATTGCGTGCTCGGCAAGGGACTCAGATTTACCTTGTCATTTGATAACGTTAGATGAGCGCTTGGGACGGGAAAGAGGAGGGAAGGGGATTTGGGGGAACGGCTGTTTGCAATAGTTGTAAGGCAGCCGGCCCTTGTGGCTGGATATGAGCCATAGCCTGCAAAGCTGTCATATTATGAGTTTAAAGATACATGCTGGACTAGTACGAAGTGATTACTATCTGACTTTAGCGGATTTCGAAGACTATCAGGGGGTGATGGTGAAGTGTGAATGAGAATTTGGGTTTCTAAAAGTAGTCGATGCCTTGGTTTGGTTACTCGTTGTTATTACAGCAGTATCAAAATGGTACCTGGTCGTTGTCTAGTAAGCCCATCATCTGCTGGTTGGTGAAGTACCAGTTATCAAGTTGTGTCAGGTACGACGTCGCGGAGCCGGCGACAGCACCGTCCATGTTCGGGTCCGCGAACGAGCACTCGGTGGAAGTTTCGATTCCATCCTCGAGTTCCGCACAAGGCTGGGGCTGTAGTCCAAGTTCGCAAAGGTAGTTGCCCATCTCGAGGCCGAGGGCCGCGTGCTGTTCCGCCCGACCCGGAGCTGTGATGGCAGCGGCGGGAGCGATGGTGGTGATTGCTGATGCGGCTGACTTGAGCTCCGAGTAGCGCACGGCGACGCTGTGGAAAGTTTCAAATAGGCCGTGGTGCCTCGAGGCAGCGTCGCCGGGGGACTGACCAGCGGCGCCGATTGACCTGACAAAGTTCTCCATGAGAACGAGGTCGTCGGCGTTATCTGTCTCTATGACGTGGCAGAAAAGAACAATGAAGGGTGTAAAGGGGGAGAAGAGGATTATCCTGGAGGATACAGAAGAGGCTCAACAAGTCAGCAATGTTCACAACGAGACATGCGTGAAGGAAGAAGAGTTGGCTGGCTGGCTTTCCATAAATAGGGAGTTGCTTTATACTGACCAGTTCATATAGGAGGCTAGGTGCAGGGGCCCGGCAGATTCGATTAAAGACATGTAGGACTGGTGGCACTCGAGGGCGGCCCTGGCCGAATTGATACATTCGTTAGTGAAGCTCGTCGAAGAGCCAGGGGCACGGGGAGCGGCTCGGTGGATGAGTGTCTGCATCGAAAGCCACAGCACCTCATCTGAAATACATATAAGTTTGAGAGCTTGCTGTATGTGTTTGGATGCTACCCTCTGCATTAATACCTGTAAGGGATATGGGAAACACAAATCAGCTTGCCTGGAGCCTTTAGCGAAAGTTAGGAGAGTTAAGTATTTACCATCGCGGATCGAGTATCCTCCTTAATCCCCCCCAGCTCCTCGGATAGCTCCTCGACTCTCTGTCTCCGCGTCTCATTCGAGAGGCCTAGAGCATGCGCGCTGTATAGTCTCTCATGGATATTCCCTGCAAGGCGGGCTAACCTCACCATATGGCGGCAGTAGAGCATGAACGGGGAGGGGACCAAGGCAGGGGCGGAGGAAGACGAAGAGGATGAAGAAGAAGAGAAGGAAGGGGGAAAAGAATCGCCAGGAAAGGGGGCCGTGACCTCGCAGTCGGAAATGGTGGAGCAGCGGCCAAGGCGGAGGCTCAGCGTCTTTTCGAAATAGTAGATAACCCAGAAGAGGAGGCCAAATTTATTAGGACCGCCCGAGGATGGGTCTATGCTCTTAGCCCGAGTGTGAAAGCCAAGAGAATGTGAGGCCTGCGACGCCGCCATGACCAATATCCACGCGAGAGAGGGCTTCGAAACGTCTACGGCGTAGATAGCCTGAGGTGTTTGTTATCGACAGGTTAGCTACTTTGGCCATTTTACATAAAGCCAGGAAAGAGTGCCGGTGACAGCTTACACCAAGGGCAAGTGAGAGACAGGTGTCGTACGTAGGCCTCAAATGTAAGCTGAGCCCGGAAAGCTTTGTCTCGAGATTCGCTTGACACGTTGCTCGGCAGCTGTCAAGCACGGCGCGTGTTACACCCCGCTCGGAACCCTTTATGCCCACGCCATCATCATCGCAAAGGACTTTGTACAAGGTAGGTTAGAAGATGAGAAGATGGAACAAGGGCCAAGGAGATTCCTCTATCCCTTGATCTTATAAGATCTGCCCAGGGGAAGGTCATACATACAAAAGAGGGCGGCGTTGAGAATGATAAGCTCCACGTCAGTGTAGTCATCAGAAAAATAGATTTTGAGACATAGATCGGACAGGCCCTGGGGTGCGAGAAGCTCGTGAATGAAAACGAATGAGGCGTCTGTTCTTTCTGTACATTGGGCTTAGTACCATTACATGCTCTGGACGTGGCCGCAATGTTTGGCTGAAATAAAGATGCAGCATGTATTTTGGATGCTTCAAAGACTTACCTTGGGCTGCGCGTAGCACTGCTACGGCTGTCTCAATCGGGGGCATCCGATTCTTGACAAAGTCGGCAGCGGTCACAGGCGGCGTCGGATGAGGCAGCAAGAGGTCGGGCACCTGTCTCTGCGCCTTGATGGCATCGGTGATGCGGCGCAGCCTGTCCAGCAGCTCCCTGGTGTCAAAGGCGGCGAGCCTATCGACCAGGTCGATAGCGAAGTTGGAATGTGCCGACAAGGCTGATGGCCCTTCGACCAAGTTTTCCTCGCTGTCCTCTTCATTGTTGCCGGTATCGGCACCAGACCCACGAGGCGCATGTTGCGAACCCCGTAGGATCTTTCTACACGACGCTTGGTTGAGCTCTGGTACACTACTCGTTGTACCTTCATCGTCTGTGATATGCGGTGTCCGGGACGTCTGGGTCGCCAGTGTGGAAGTAGGCGTGGGAGCGGGAGTGGGTGGTGGAGCGTCCTGCTGTGCGCTTTGCGGGCTCTGTGCGGCTTCCGAGGATAGGAACGTGTTTATGAGGCGACCGACGCTGTCGAGCCTCTTGTCGATGAGATCAATCTTCCCCTCGCTGAACCGAACCGGCTTGTTAGAAATGTCGCCCCGGTTGTATATGCACGGGTAAGAGGACACTTCAGGGATCAGGTTGCAAACTCAACTATTGGGATGATAGCATCACCCGCTGCCGCTTGGGCCTGGCCACGCGGGGAGACGTGGTACATTCTACGTTGTTATGTTGACAACGTGAGCATGGAGTCCTCCTATCGCAACGAATCTAATAGTAATTGGTATCAATGCTTTCGCGCAGGATGGGGGATTGTTGAAGCACCTCACGCCTCCTCCTTACCTTTCTATGCCTGCAGTAGTCGCACTAGAAAGTGTCAATGTCAACCAGCCTACTGATTCCGTAACCAATGGGAGCCGAAAAAAAAGGAAAAGGAGACGCAATTTTCTCCATTGTGTCTACATACAGCTTTCTTGTTGGTGGCCGGCGCAGTGAGCGGCGGGCCGGCGCCAAGAGCATTATCCGCCATGCCGTCGGCGTCTTGTTTCTTATTCCTGGAAAGGTAAGCTTCGAACCCCCCTTTTTCCGAGAAGAGCGCAGTGCGGGATGGAAGGTGGTCCGAAACGGCGGGATTGGTAATAAACATATGAATCAAAATAAAGAGAGAGAAAATATAAGATCAACAAATGAAACAAACAAGAAAGTGGTAAGTTGAAAAAAAGACATTTTGGACTATTTTGAGAGCTCTACGGAGTGCCGAGCATCTTTGGGGAGAGATGGGCCAAGGCATTCCTTTCGGCTGCCCGAGACGGCCGAAACTCCGGCCTCGAGCACCGGCGCGCGCGGACGTGCGGTCTGCCTGTCCTGCTGCCAAGTCCTCAACCGCTGGATCAAACAAACATATACTTACTCGTATTGGAAATTTCCTTGTCAGTGCATTGTCGTACATACATAGTACCAGTGTGGGCCCTGTAGCTAAAGGAGCCGCAAAGCCACTTGACATTTTTGTTTTGCGTCGAGCGCTTCGCAAGCCATGTCGAGACTTCTGTGATTGTGCGTGTCCCCTCCTTCAGGATGCTGTTGTGAGTGTGTATCCTACTAGAACTAGCACGAGAATTTCTGTGATTGCGCGTTCAATCTGTTCAAGGACACGTCGGGCCCTGTTAATTCTCATAACAGCGGTTTCTTAGTTAGATTTGGGGCAGGCCACGTATACATTCCAGGTCAGCTCTTGCTCCCAATCATCCCTAGGTACAGACTTCTTGCCTCCTATGAATATCTCGCCTATTCTCGCCTATTATATACATATTCGGGTAGGCGGAGGACCAGCCAGTTCCTTAGGTAGGGAAAGAGCAGGAAGGGAAAGAGCAGTAAGGGAGGAAACAAGAAAGCAGCATATTTTCCTTGCAGAGGGCTTTATCTCCCTAAATTTCGTCAACGGAATGAATAAAAAAAAATAGACAGAATGGACTAAAAGAAAGAAAAGAAAAGGAAGGGGGGGGGGGTGGTATTCTTCAGATTACGCAGGTTTCTTGCAGGGCTTTTCATGTTGAATAATTGGCGACGTTAGGCTCGACGACGAGGAAACATTCTACTGCAACTTCGTGATGCGACAACTCGTGCCTTGGTAAGTTCTTACATTTACGCTGCGAAAAACATGCACCAGAGTCAATGGGTTTGCTATTTCTATTATATCGAGAAAGGGGTAGTTATGACAAGGCGCAGCTGGGCAAAAAGAAAGTTATAGTACCATCTTAAGCGTAACATGGAATAGGTACGGCTGCTCTATTCTCCTCATGATGAATATAATTATTGAATGCAAGTAGCAATAGTTCTAACATGAAGCAATAGCCTCTTGTGCTAACTTGCTAAAACGGTTGCTGTTCCTGATCATGCGTCAAACAACAGTCTTTCTATCAACGATCCAAACCTTTTCTAAACAAAACAAAAAACTAGTATGCATAGAACGATAAAAAGAAATTAGGAAGAAAGAAAGAAAAAAGAAACCCCGTAACACGGTTCACCCGCCGCATAACACTCATGATTCCAGATTCTGCGCTTCGCACATCTTTCTGTACATGTCGCTCTTGGCGAGCAACTCCTCGTGCCTACCGGCAGCCACGATCCTACCTCCGTGGAAGACACATATCAGGTCGGCGTGCCGCACAGTCGACAGGCGGTGGGCGACGGCGATGGTGATTCTGTCCCCCGAGGCGGCGGCTTCGTTGAGCGCGTCCTGGACAACCCTCTCGGACCGCGTATCCAGGGCACTCGTAGCTTCGTCAAGGAGCAACAGCCGGGGGTTGCGTACCAGTGCACGAGCGATGGCCACACGTTGTCGCTGTCCACCTGAGAGCTGAAGGCCACCTCCCTGGCCGCAGGGTGTGTCGAGTCCCTCGGGCAGCGAGCAAATAAAATCCCACGCGTTGGCGGACCGGCACGCAGCTTCGAGGGTGGCGTCATCCACCACTGGCGAGCACCCATCGTCATCGCCGTCCGTGGCAGGCATGCCGAGCACGATATTGTCCCGGATAGAACCCGGGTAGAGTTTTGGCTCCTGCTGCACAAGGGCGACATGGCGACGGAATAGCTGCGGGTTCATGGCATCCAACCTCTGGCCATCGATGGCGATGTGGCCGCGCACTGGATCGTAGAAGCGCTCGAGCATGGCAATCATCGTGCTCTTGCCGCAGCCGGAAGCTCCGACGAAGGCGGCAAACTGGCCCTTGGTAATCTATACACACATGCACATGTCAGTCTTGTGATTCCTCCAGGTTCGGCGGTGAGTCGTTTGGGAGAGTCGTTTTCCACAACGCACCTTGAGATTGATACCACGCAGGACCCTGGCGTCCGGCCTCATTGGGTACGAGAACTGCATATTGTCCAGTTCAAGAGACTTGCATCCATCCGGCCCGACGTTTTGGTTGCTGTCGTCTGCCCTGATTGTCGGCTGCAGCTGCTCGAGCCAGAAGATGTAGTTGGCGGCATTTGTTGCCTTGGTCATGCCTGAAGCGGGCGGTATTAGTTACTGCCATTCGTTTTTACAAAAGGGATCTGGGAGGACAAGCCACGTACTGCTGGTAAAGCCGAAAAGGATAGAGGCCTGTTGACCGGAGAAGAAGACGCCAAGGAAGGAGATGAAAAACTCAGACATGCTCAAATCTCCCGAAGCCAGTAAACGACACCCATACCTGTTTTTCTATGCGTTAGTTCTATTACAGAGATGCCGCACCAGGGCTCATAAAGAGTTTGTGATAATCACTTACCAGAATCCTAGGGCTTGAAAGCAATACTCGACACTCTGGTTAAAGGCAAATGGGATCATAATGAGCATGATTGATCTGGCAGAGTCGGAAATGGCGTGGTCAAGCTCCTCCGTGTATCTCCGCAGCACGTCGCGCTCGATGGCCAGCGAGGACACGGTACGGATGGCACCCACGGCCTCAGATGCCACCGAGGCGCTGGCGGCGAAGCGCTTTGATATCCTGAGGTCCATGGCCGCCTCCATCCTGATGCGGGCGTAACCGGACCCCAGCAAGGGGGGCAGGCCGGCGAAGACGATGACGACACTCAGCCGCCAGCCGTTGGCCAGAGCAAGAATGCAACACGAGAGGACACCGAGTAGAGAGATCAAGATCAAGGCGACGTTGAAGCCCATGAGCTCAAGAATGGCTTGCGGGTACGAGTCGGCCCGGGACGTCAACGCACCCGTAGTATTTTCCGGGCGGTCAAAGAACTGGAGGTCCTGGCGGAGCATGTCGTTGACGATTTGCTTGCGGTACTTGTGGTTGAGTGTCTTGACGTCGCGTTAGCATGTAGGGAACCAAGAAATATGGATTGCGAATATGGAAGAATAGGACATGCGGAGGAGATGGGAGTGAGAAGGGGATAAAAAGGAATTCGGATGCCCCTTACCTGAGCCACAGTATTGGACGTCCAGCCAATGGCAAAGTACACCAGCACGCAGCCGCAGGCGAGGACTAGAAACATCAAGGCGAAAAAGTTTCCCCTGCTCTGCATCTCGGAGCTAGTGGCCTCAAAGACTGATATAAATCGTGACATGAGGATGGCTTGGCCAGGGTATACGGCAGCTTTACATGTGTTAGCTCGCCATAAGATATCAAGAAATAGTAAAGTTACTCACCTGCGCCCATGCATCCAAGGACCAAAATGATATACGACAACGCGAGTTCAGGGCTCGATCTGACGAGCCTCCAGATAACGTGGATGAGCCCGACGTGCTTCCACTTATCAAAGTCATCGCGGCTTACACGATTATCCATATGACTCCTTGTCGCTGTCGACATTCGGGTGAGGGACCTGTTCAGTTCGAGGGGATTCTTCTCTTCAGCCATCTTTTCTTCTCCTTCTTCGGATGAAGAGGATGGCTGATCATCGTCATCATCGTCGTCGGAAGTGGGCGGGTTGGCCGCAACGGAAAGGTCCTGGGCCTTGACAAGCCTAGCATAGGCATCGTTAGCTTCGAGTAGGGACTCATGTGTGCCCTGCTCTATGATACGACCCTGCTCCATGACGACGATGTTGTCGGCGTTGCGGATCGTGGCCAGTTTGTGAGCGATGGTGATGGTAGTGCGTCCCCTTGAGACGTTGTCAAGCGCCTTTTGCACCACCTCCTCAGCGTGGGGGTCCAGGGCGCTGGTGGCCTCGTCCAGAAGCAGGATACGGGGCTGGGAGACGACGCTGCGAGCGATGGCGATGCGCTGTTTTTGACCCCCCGACAATAGACCTCCGCGCTCTCCAATGGCCGAGTCGTAGCCCCCGGGCAACTGCGAGATGAAATCATGGGCAAAAGCTACCTCAGCCGCCTCCTGAACCCGGGCCATTTTCTGCTCCCGCGGCTCGTTCTCCCATTCCGTACCTACGAGGCCGTTGGCAATATTATCGTAGACAGATCCGGAGAAGAGTACGGGCTCCTGCTGGACGAGGCGGACGTGCTTCCTCAACCATTGTACGTTGAGTCTATCGATGGGCCGGCCGTCGAGCTTCAAGGTGCCCGAGTCGGGCTGATGCCACCGCTCCAACAGGCCGATGACAGTACTTTTACCGGACCCGCTGGCGCCTACCAGGGCCGTAACCTTACCGGCGGGGATGTGTAGAGAAAAGTCGTCGAGCACGGTGACGCCGGGTCGCATGGGGTAGCTAAAGGTGACGTGATCGCAGACGATGTCACCTACAACCTGGTCCGGCTGCTCCCCCGACTCATCAAAGGGATTAATCTTTGAGACCCTATCCATAATTTTAAAGAGCTCCGCTGCTGACACGGCAGCACGGCTAAAGTCGATGATATAAGGGGCAATGGAAGTCAGGCTGGTGGAACCGACGATGACCGACATGAGAACACTTGTAGGAGAAAGCGGTTAGAGATGTTGCTGCTGGTAGGGTCCAATATGGAAATACTCACATGAAAACTTCGCCGGGATCAGCGACCTCGCCCTTTGCAATCATGCCAATGCCCTGCCAAAAGCACAACCCCATGCCGGCAAAGATGACGAAGTACTCAGCCGAGAACATGAGGCCAAATACGACATTCTTCTTATCCCCAAGCTTCCTGGCGCGTTGGAGGTAACTGTCGAGGTCGACAACGAGTCTCCCGCGCAGCCCAAAGGCTTGAACGGCGCGGGCACTGGAGAGGACGCCCTCGGCGTAGGCGGCCCCCTGGGCGTTGACGGCGAGAACCTCGGTCTCGATAGAGGCGTCGACGGCGGAGGTCCATCCCATGACGACGAGCATGGCCGGGGCCATGCAGCAGCAGATGAGGGTGAGCTTCCAGTTGGTGACGAAGGCAAGGACAAAGGCCGATATAAAGGCAGACAGGCCCTGGAACACCATGCCCAGCTTCTCCGAAATACCGGCCTGGATCAGCTTGCCGTTAGATGTAGCCTGGACCGCCATGGAGCCGCCGGAACCCGCATCGAAGTAAGCCACCTCTTGGCCCAATCCGGCCCTCAGGTACAGCCTGCGGATATTGCGTGTCGTCTTGTACGCCGCCAAAGTGTAGAGTGTCCCGTAAGCGTAACAGACAACAAACCGACCGACACCTATGAGGAAGAAGTAGAGACTGCGAAGGATACCCCTAGATTAGCCTAGGCTTTTTTTTTTCATTTTCTTCCAAGATTATTCCCAAAGTTGATTAAATGACTTACGCAAGTCGAGCAGAACCACTGCGAAACTCAGAAGGTGATGACGCGCCGGACGTATAATCGAGAATAACGGTGATGAATTGGCCAAAGACGAGATTTACCATGGCCATACCGACACCGGAACCGAGAGCACAGAGCGTCGCTATAAATTGCATGATGTATTCGGTTTGGGTACCGTATCGAAATATTCTCTGAAAGAGTAACGTACATATCAGCATTCAATATTCAACTACTAAAGACATGCTCACATATGCTTGCTTGCTTGCTTGCTTGCTTACCATGTAGGACTTGAAGGCACCCGCATCTTGCCTAGCCTCCCCCTGGGCTGCCACTACCTCTGGCTTCTCCTTATCAACGCTCATATTGTCCGTTGTATGAGAGTGAAGAGACACACGCGATAGTTGGCGATATTAGTATGCGGGTCGAGAAAAGGACAAGGAAAAGGGAGGGAGAAAAGGAATGAATGTTGCTTTGTGGGATTAAATCTTCATCGTGGACTCCTAGCACACTCGTTCTGTCCATATATCTATAAATACATATACGCACCCATACATATGCCTATGGTACTCCTGTTGTACGGCGTCCGTGAATGTGGGCAGCGGCGGGCGGCATTCCGGCGATTCGGCGCATGCGAAAAGCCGCCGTAGTTGAGAGGCGGCTCCGGCCACTGGGGACTTGGGGCGCCTTGGTGGTACTGCCACCCCGTAGGTCCCCGTACTAAGGCCGCGCATTGATCCTTGGCATCAGCGATAAGAGAAACGGCCCCGGCATCTCGGGCCCCGCGGGACTCGATGGATGTGTGGATTGATGTTGATCTGATGGAAACTTGCGCAATCGCTTTGCGAATGCAGCGGGAGAGGCAATGACGGCAGATACATCCATACAGGGAGGTGGAGGCAGGAGCAGCAGCCTATACTGAGACCGAGGCAAGAAGCTCACCGTAAACGGCCTGCGCCGGAACGCCTACAGGTACCAATGCACCCAAATTAATAAGGTATGGTACTCCGTACCTAGCAGGGTAATATTTGCTGCTTAGTACTACCATACTTAGTATATCCATTGAAGCGCGGCCTCGAACCCAACTTACTCTCGCAGCAGTATCCGCAGAGTCATACAGTTTTAGTTCTCATCTATCATGAAATACAATGGCAACCACCATCTAAAATAAGCAGTGCTGCTAACACCACGAGGTCATGAATCAGACTGGAAAATAATAAGAAAATAAGGAGGAAAGAAAGAAAGACTTGTGGTAAGAGTTGCGGTGTTTGGTCGTTGCCCTCTCAGAATGAAGTCACGGTTACGTAGGAAAGAAGCTCAGGATTGATTGACCCAATGTATACCAAGGTACCAACACTACTACTCCAGCGCCTCATGCTTCGTGAAAACGTGCCGACGATAAGAAGAAAAAAAGATGGGGGAAAAAGGAAAAAGAAAAGAAAAAAAGATCCCACTTGAACCATTTCGCCTCAAGCCAAAGACCAGTTGTTTGCCGAAGCCCTCAAGATTTCCCCATACCATTTCCTACGCCCATAAAAACTCCTCCCAGTAACCCGGAGTAAAACGCCCTTCCCGCCCAGGCACAGAATGTGTTGATTAGGGAGGGAGGAAAAAGAAAAGAATGAATGAAAAGAAAAGCGACGGTCACCCTCGCCGCGCCGAACGGTATGCCGCGCCCCCGACGCCGCCGGTCTGGGGCACGTCGGTCCAGAAGATGGGCAGGACGCCAGACGCCGACCACGTAGTCTGCGGCAGGCTGGACGACCAGGCGAGGCCGTCGCCGGAACTCCTGACGAACAGGTTCACGCGCGGTGCTGGACCCGAGGGTTAAAAAAAATGTAAGCGCTTCGTGGGCCCTCGAGAAGATGAGGTGCGGAAAATGTGTTGGATGGTCAAGTACCTAAGGTCTCGGTCAGGAGATATAACATGGTGCATCCCAGGCACAGGGTGACCAGCAGGCCGAGCCTCTTTGTCAAGGCTTCCATGGTAATCGAGTTCATTCAAAGACGGAGAATGTGTGTGTGAGAGAGAGAGAGAGAGAGAGAAAGAGAGAGAGAGAGAGAGAGAGAGAGCTTCTGTTTGGGAGAGCTGTAAAAGGTTACGAAGCAAAGTAACTTGATTCTTTTTTTTCTTTCTTCCCCTGGGGAGACAATCTAGTCAACGACCGTTTATATGGTCGAGACTTATTATTATACGTATATGTACGGAATATATACGAGAGGGGGGAGGGGGGAGGGGGGAGGGCGCAATGTATACGGCATTTGTACGTTTTTGGCAGGGTTGGCCATCGCGCGAGAACCGGAAGCCATGGCACCATCACATCGTGGATCCAATTATTGGCGGATGGCTTGCGGCACCAAAAGATAGATACTACTACTACTGCTGCTGCTGCTACTCCGTATGCCGTGCCTCTCCTCCAGCCCTCTCCCTCTCTCTCTGCATCCGTCTACTTGTAATCGCCCAGTAAAAGGGTTCTTTACGCCCGACATGTGCACAAAAGCCCCCTCCATACACGGCACAATTCTTGCCGGGGTGTGCATCTACGCGCATGTGCGGAGTACACATATGGTACCCACGGGAAATATAAAGGACAAGCTCAGCCTCTCGCCGTTGAAAGTCAAGCGTTCGAGGTACTGCTGCTAAACACTCCGTAGTACTGCCTATGCCTCCTCCTTCACCCCACATTCCCGGCTAGTGCTGCGCGCGCGTTGCGCGACCCTCTCAACATCCATTTCCTTCCCCCGGACGCCCGCGGGCACCCTCCGTTTCCTATTCCCCTACTCCGTACTCCGTATGTATAGCCCGCAATCAACACGCAAAAGAGAGGGGGGGAAAAGTCCCAGAGCTTTTTGCACTACCCAATCTGCCCCATTATCACGGACCTACACAACGCCAAGAAGCAAGCTGCAGCAGGCAACGTTCTATTCAAACTGTGATTTTACACGCACGCGCGTGGAATCGACGGATAGAAATCATGATAGTAGACGAAACCCCGTCCTTGGCGAAAGGGTAGGTGATGAAAGTCTGTGGTGAATGCTCATCATCACTCATACATAGTATCCCGAGGCTTTTTTTTTTATTAAAAAAAGGCACAAAAAGGGAGGAGGGAGGGGGCGGGTAAACGACAGACAGCCAAAGGGCCAAAAAAATCACTTTAAAAAAAGCATCTTTACCGTTTCACCAAAGACCAAAAAATGCACGGAAAAAGCAACATTCGTAAAAACTGCATCATACAACGCATGCAGGTAGCTTTACGCTGGGATACATCTTATTGGTCGGTAAGAAGGGGGGGGCACAGATGGTATTAAGATCCGAGCCCCCCCCCCCCCCCCCATCTCGAGCTACCCCTTCTCCAAATTGGCGGGGTCCGATATACCATTACCACTAGGGTAGTATTCCGTACCAGCAATAGAGCGGCATATGAGGGGCCAGGACGGAGGCCTCGTACCGATAGTGTGGGCGCCTGCTTGCTTGAGCACACGGGGTAATACGATATGATACCTGGAGGTGCGGCCGCCGTCACGGTTCGGCTCGGCACCCGGCACGCAGTCCATGTATGTAGCGTAGTAGCGTAGCACATCACCAGAGCCAGTCCTGCATTAGCATCTAGTCCCATCTCACAGAAAACACTATTTCCGTCGAGCGACGTATGGATACAAGCCCCCCCCCCCTCACAAATAGCAAGTGTAAACATCAAAAGTTGAGGCATCATTTGTAAATTAGATTAAGCTACTAGCAGTATAGCCATCCATCAAGCTCTTAAAATAGCGAGCCGGTATCCCACCCCCGCCTTAAGACACCGCCAAAAGAAGAAGAAAAGCCATCATCGCCATGTGGGGGAATTGTGGCCACGGCCGGCCTCCAGCCACGGACTCCACGAGGGACTTGAAAGCCATGATATATAAACACCTCCAGACGCAAAGACGGCTGAAGAAAAGGTCTAATGTATGGAAATCGAGACAGAAACAACGGACAGTGAGACAGAGAAAAAAGAAAAGGAAATGAGAGAGATCCGAAAGTGAGGAGTTTGGCAGAAAAGGGTAGTGACGAGATGAAAGGAAATAGAGCGAATTTTTGCAGTACTGTTTTTATAGTGCATCAAAGCAATGGTCGTGACCTCGTTAATAGAAAAAACGGCCTTCGCAGACGTTGTCAAAAGTAGACGAGGTGCGGTAAGCAAGGGTAGGTATAGTGGTAACGCCCGTGTGGGCGTCATTGCTCTCCTCGCTGGTTGTACTTTTTCTTCTGAAAATCCCCTGCGCCTTTGCCTATCCAAACGCCGAATACGAACACAGTATGTAATGGAAATGAAAAAAAAATATCGCCCGGCCAAGTGCTTGAAAACTGTCATCTCCTTCAGATGTGAGGCGCACCAGAGCGTCCCTTGCCAAGAGATTCGAGTAGCTCCTGGGGTGGGATGCGGTGCATGCCGCTGCCACGGTCGTACATGGAAGTGGGAGCAGGACTGTATCCTTCGCGCCTCTTTCGGATACGGTCGAGCAGAATACCGCCAGCCACAATCAGGAGGATGATGCCAAGGGCAATAGCCAGAGCGATCAACACGACGAAAACCAGGGCCATGTGCTTTTCGCTTGACGCAAAGAAGTTATCCTTTTGTGTGAAGATGCGAGAAATACTGCCTGTGCCACTGTTCTCCTTAGAGGTAATGGCGTAGGGGAGGAAATCGGTGCCGTTGTAAATGGCAGCTGATGCTGTGCCAAAGTCAGGGAGACCGATGGAACCAGTGATCAGGAGGACTTGGTCCTCATCCAACAAGTCGGAGCTGTCATGGTTCTCGGTTACGGTGAAGACCTGGAGGCTTTGAATCACCGTCTCGCTGGTAAGCGGATGGTCAACCGAGTGCCAGCTATCCCCATCATACTTGCTAATGAAGACCGATTCATCATCGTTGGAAACACCGGCAACCCAGAGCTGCTTATTATCGGCAGAGGCAGGAGTCAACACCTGAAGAGTACCGGGGATGCTGTCGGCGCCAGTGTTGGGGTACGTATCCCAGGTTTCCCTCTTAGGGTTGTAAATGGCAAGAGGTGTACGGGTCTTGCCTCGGTAGGTGAGGTCGCCACCGACAATGAGTGACTTCTTATCCTGCCACATGAGGCTGTGAACTGCACCCGAGATATCGCTGCCGGGACGAGTCCACTGCGACGACTCAGAGCTGTACAAGCAGAGGCCAGGGCAATCCAAGCCACCAGCCTTGGTGAAGGAACCTCCGACAAACACATCTGAAGAGTCGGGGCGTACGCTGATTGTCGACACAGTGGCGTTACCACCGGAAACCGCGGCAGGTTGGGTGCCGAAGGTCTTGTCCGAGATATCATAGGCAATTATACCACTGATTTGGTTTTCATTGATGGTTCCGCTAATCCGACCACCCGCGAAGAGTGTGTTGCCAGCGACGTCGAGAGTGACAATGACCGAGTCGGACGATATCTCTGAACCAGGTCCAGAAATAGCATCCTCGTTGTCACCATCGATAACGGCGAGACTCGTAATGGTATCCTTGCCACTCTGGATGGAAAAACGGCCGGCCAAGATAGTCAGATTTTTACCGCCATCATCGTAAAAGATACCAGTGACGACGCCAGAGACATCTTCCGTTGGCATCAAATCACGGCGCTCTGCCGAAGAATTCCGCGACGGCTCTTCAATATCAACAGCCATCCTGGTAAGGCCCTCATCGTCAAGCATGGCAATGCCGTTAGCACCAACTTGGGAAGAAGACATGGAACCTGCGTAGATAGGATCCATATCGGGAACATCCCTTACAGCAGCGGTCAAAACACCAGCGTAAGTCGGGAGTGAGCCATTCAGATTTTGCAGCCAGTTCTCTTGTGACACGACCCAGATGGCAAAGCCATCGACGGGAATTGCCTCATAATCATCGAACTCATTGATTTGGGAAAAGCTGCCGGAAAGGGCAATGGCAGATTCAGGACCATCATCCGTAATGTTCAGCTGAATGGGGACAACATTCTCAACGTTGCCATCGACACCAGCACCAAGCGGGCTCCAAGTATCTGCGCTCGAATCATAATATGCTGCATGGCTGAGACCTTTCGCGTCGCCACTCCGTGTGCTGGTGAACTCACCACCAACGAAGAGTGTTGACTCTTCCACGTGCATAGACAAAACTTGCCCGTTGAGTCCGCCGTCCAAAGCCTGAACCTTGTTATCGCTGCCGATTGCGACAATGTTTACGTGTTCTTCGGATGTGAAGTTGCCGCCAACAAAGGTGATCTCGTCTGAAGAAACAAGGGACTTGACTCCAGTGTTCCTGTCGAAACTAGCGCCTAGCTTGTTGATGGCCGAATCTTCAAACTTGGAAAGATCAACTTCTTTTGCTTCCGGGTCATATTCGAAAAGGCCGTTGAGCCCGCCAGTCGAGTTGATCAGAGTGAACCCGACCCTCATGGCGACAACGGTCTGGCTGTCGCCACTATCATCCGGCAGTGGCCTCAAGGTGACGCTGGGCTGGAAGTCGTCGGAAGTTTTGTCGATGTAACCAAAGTAAATTTGGTCGTACTTATCATAATCGTTTGTCTGGTATAGCGTAGTGCTAAAGTCGGCTTCGCCTTGACTGGAAGACATGGTGCCAGTGACATTGACACGTCCACGTTGAGAACAACTACCATCAGGCTGGCAACCCGGGGTGTACATGTTGACCGAGTAGTTGCCCGATTCACGGATGTTGGGGAGGAATACGACAGAGGTGGTATCAGCATCAGCACCGCCGGCGACGTCGGCCATCAGATAGTTTGAAGAGCTCTGCAATGAAGGGGACTCCTTCCAAGGACCGGTTGAAGTAGCGTTCGAGGGGAAGTCCACGGAGCCGCAAGCAGGCTCGTTGAAGCTTCCGATTGCATAAGAAAAGATGTTATCCTGGAACAGCTCAATCCCTGACAGGCCTGCACCAGACCCATACCAGCTGGAAATGGCAAGTTGGAACCTGTTCATCCCAACCCTGTTGACAAAGTGGAAATCCTGGAACTCGGTATCCTTGTCATCGCTGAGAGGGCACTCGCTTGTGCAGCTCATATTTTTCTTCGTAGACGGGTCGACATAAGTGAGGTTCATGATCCCACCATCAGGCAGGGCAATGTACCGAAACGTCTTGGTGCCACGGTCCTCCTGGTGAGTGTTCCACAGCCTGAGCTTCGTAGGCTCAAACCCGAAGCCAAACTCTGCATCATAAATGCCCGGTGAGTTATCCTGAACCAACCAAGTCCCCTTGGAACCATCAGAACCGCTGGGGCAGGCGATATTCTTAGGATCGCCGTCCGCTCCGGACATACTGTTGACGCCGCTAATCTTTGCAGTGCCCAGGTTGATCGTCTGTCCATCAGGTTCACTGGGGGCACTTGTATTCCCAAGGCCGGTGAAACTACCCCCAAAGATGATATGCCCATTCGAAGCCTTGGAAATAGCTTCTACTGGCCCGTTGAACCCAGCAAACGGCAAGTTTGTCCAGCCACCAGTTGCATTCCATGCGATAGCATTGGTAGAGTCGGCGCCCTTAAAATTACCACCAACATATACCGTTTCCCTCTCCTCATCGCAAAGCACCGCACTAACTTCGCCTTCGAGTCCATCTAATGGTGTAATCTCGCCGGTTTCGGGGTTCAAGAGAGCCATGGCTGTGGATTGGGTGCCATCGAGGCTAGTGAAATTTCCTCCAAGGATAATGCCCTGCATTTCTCCATTGGAAAGTTTGAAGGTGCACATTGAACGTATCGTCGCGTCGGTGTTGATTATAGAAGCAAGAGCCCCGTTGGGTAACATCGCCAGCACAGATTCGCTGCCATTTCTGCTCGATGAACGCCCGCTCTGCCCTTCATATTCGTATAAAGAGATCCCATTAAAGTCTCCCGCAATCCCTACCCTCCCGAGGTTTGAAAAGTCGAGGTTTGCCGGTGGTGCTGGGTCGAATTCAACTGCTCGCGATGCGGCGGGTGCAAGAAGTGCAAGCGCTGCTAAGCTGGCACTTAGCCGAGGCGAGCTGCGCGATTGGCCGCGCGCTCTCAAACTTAATCGCATCGCTATCGCGGGTCGTTTTGTGTATTTGTGTTGAGGTGTTGAGATGCCACAAGATAGGGTCAGGCCTGGGATTCGAAATTCGCTACTGAGGCCAATGTGGAGTATTTTCACATCTGCATATCGTGTTTACAGTGTGGGATGCTGACCATAGCAACCAGTCTCGGGGCTGGAATGTTGACGGCAGGTGAGGCGTTAGGCTTAAGAAAAGAGTGGTGCGACCGTAGGTGTCAACGCAAAGAGTGCGGTTCGGCGAAGGCGAGTCGGGTAAAAAAAAAAAAATCGAAAAAAGGGTGAGTTGTTAACGAGAGTAAGAATGCGCGTTGAATTAAATTAGAGACTCGGCTCGTCGACTCGTTGATGTGACACACTATCGAGCGCTCAACGTGGTCAATCGTCGTCGATGGAGTTTGAAAAGTTGCTTGACTCCTGTGGGTGATGCGAGAGACGGGAGGTTTCCCCCAAAGCCAAAGCCAGACCGGTTGGTGCATCCAGGGCCGTGCCATGGCAGTGCACCTCTCTCCGTGATTGGTGGTGCCGCTTTTAGGATCCAAATAACTTTCAGGTACGAGCGTATCACGTGATGAAAAAACATGCACATAAATCACAGTCATGTCTTGTCTTGCAATTGATAGTGCTGGTCTTATGCACCCTTTTCTCTAAAATTATTGTGTTCCCTCTCCCTCTCCCTCTATACTACTAAGCAGAAACATCACTTACAATATAGAAAGTTGCAAAACAAAACTCACGTAGATTGCCACCAGCTGCCCGTCTTTTTCATCATCCTGCACTCAAAATCGGTTTCCAGACCATGTATTATTGTACAAAGCGGCGTGTGCGCTTTCCCCAATACAGGACCTTCTAGAGCGACAGGACGGATGCCGTGACAGGGAATGAGGGAAATTGCCTGACGTTGTTCGAGACAGCCCAAGCAGCAGGCGCTAACCTGAGACGGTTAGGGGCCGACACCACAGCTTGAAGATCGAAGCGCGAACAACAAAGCGATGATGATGCAAAGCAATCTTTGGTTCTGCTACAGCAGCCAGCTTGCCAGCTTGCCAGCCAAGCCAGACGGTTAAATCGACGGAGCGAATAGACTGCGTCGTTTTCGCAAGTCGTATGGGGTACGGAGTGGTGGTGCGTTGTACAACTCTTCGTTACTCGTCAGCTTTCCCCGTCCTTCGCTTTTCTTGGCTGCTCTCTGGGGATCTCCTCCTCCCGACCCGCTATCGCGAGCAGGAAATTGAGGTTTGCGACAGACAAGGTTGCACAACGGTCGGTGCGGAAGCTCTAGCCCCACTAGCCTTCCAGCGGCCATGCTTGGCAGCGCAACCAATCAGGACTCCGCTCAGCCATGTGGTGTCGCGGGCTCACCACAGACATTCATGTCAAGTCACCCAATTAGATGAATGTACGGATACTCCGTAGTAGCAGTGAGTCCATCTCAACCATGACAGGACCTGAGCGGAGTGTCCTTTTTTTTTCTATACTCCGTACTTGAAAGAGAGAAACAAAAACCCCGCTTTGTAATGTCTCGGCGCTCAATAACACTGTCGGCTTTTTTATCTGTATGGTTCCAGAAGAGGGCTCAAGAAGATCCACAAGTGACGACGCGCCCGCTGAGTTTTTGGTATGGAAGCTCTACCTAAGTAAACCTTACTATCATGCTGAAGGGATAGATATGCATGACGATCGACTACTCACTACGTGTTGAGAGCGGTTCAGGTATTTACAAGTGGCTCTCGACTGCCAAGTAACACGATGGAGAAATGATTGTATCGTCGCTTTCGGCATCCTGCGCCGTCCGTAGTTGCGTACGATAGAATTACGTTTATAGGAGAATATTACGGGCTATCCTGGTAGACGATTGCAGTTGCAGTACGTATTTGGTAGCACCGAATCGCGTAGAGTACAGCATAAGGTTCACTGTGGCTTCAGACCGGATAAAAGTCACACTGATATTAGCAGTGTTCTCTGTTGGTAGTGTATTAACTTAGACGCTACTAGTAGTTTTATCCTGTCATGTTTATCCTGTCTTCAAAACCTAATCTTGTCGCATATCAGCTAGATGCAAGGGGTTATAGATTAAAGAAGGGAATCGCTCATGATATTCCGTCTACGCAAAGATATAAGAAGGGGTTTTGAATAATACCATAACGTTGGTTGCATAGTCGTCGTAAATCATGCGCCCTTGTGTGTCTAAACTCCCAACGAAAATGTCGCACACGTATATGCGTTCGGAACAAAGCATTACACAGGCGCCCCGCTATAGAATAAAGTCAATGCATGACTTTGCCCATCCCAAATATAAAGCACGCTATCGATATGTGCACTGCTTCTCCGACAGCGAGACCAGATAACTTTGAAGCCGCAGGGTAAGACCCCTGGTATTGCCGTGAGGCTATATTTCTCAACACCACACTCAAGGCGCCTTCGCCTCGGCCTCAGCCCTTTCCCCCGCGTGCTTTCTCTTATACTCCATGGGGCTTTCGTAATCGCGCTTTCGGCCTGACCACATCCCCAGCTTCTTGGCCTTGGCCTTTGCCTCAGCTCGCTCGTATACCTCCTTCAGCCCGCCAAACTCGGCGCCCGATTTGCCTTCGTAAACGGTGGCCAGTCCCCTCTTGACCATCTCCAGTCCCACATTCCTCTTGATACCCCACCGGCGCGTAAATACCGTCGCGACGACTCGCTCGTACTGATCTCGCTTGTAGACGTAGGCACGAATATTGCGATTGTTGATGTAGTTTGATAGGAAATGGAGGGCTTCTTGAGCAAAAGGTTGCCCCTCCTTGCCGAAGTGAGCGCCCTCGGGGGCATCGACACCTGCCAACCGGATAGGAATCTGGGAGATCAGTTAGCGCATCGCCCCGTACAGGTGAACCGGCAATCGTGGCCTAGAACTGACAGTCTTCTCCTTGAGGATCTTCTTCTTAACTGGAACTGTTCTCAGCCAGCCCCATCCGAGCATCCGGCCTCCAGGCGTGTGATACATGTGAAAGTTGTCTCCATCTCCAACCCTCGTGACCTGCCCAAATATGCTTCGCTTCCTAAAGTAGGACTGCTTAATGTATGCTGCGCCCGGTATGCGTCGAAAATATCTATGATAGAGACCGAAGACCGACCCGAGGCTGATTATGGTCCACGGAGCCCATGTCTTTGCCTTGTCGACTAGCTCCGGGTTATCTCGAAGCACCCCCGCAAGCCAGTCGCGCGGCGATTCTGTAAAAGATTCCTCATGTCGGGTTTTCTTGGGCGGCGTGGAACTGAAGGGCCATACCATTGTCGCGTCGACCACGACGGGGTCGATGGCCGGGTTGTGTGATACTTTTATGCGGACCGGAAAATGGGTCTTAACAAGATGCCGATTGCGACTGGGCGAGAAGTTTCCAACGTAACTGTTTAAACGTCACGGACTTGCGGTCAATCGAGCCGTGTAGGTGGGGTGGAGGGAACGCTGACACTACCGGAATCCGATGGCGGTCTCCCGAATCCCGGTCCACCAACGCGATATTATCTGGAATACGAAGCCCTCCGTACTTCGTCTGCTCAATGTTTACTACTACTAATAAGTGGTAGCGGCTCACCCATGATATAGTAGTATTGGCACATTCGTAACCGCGTATTAAGTAAAAGGGATTATCAGGTGCTCGTATTGACATAAAGTATGCGCAGACTTAACAATCAACCTCATTTTATCCACCCCACGATTATGGGCATAGTATTACCTTGCTCAAGTATCTCGTTCCCCATTCTGTGATGTCCAGAATGCGTGCCATGTGTGCATCTATTATATCGACGATGTCTGAATTGCTATATAGGACTGAGCTATTGGCATCGACACGTTTCACATTTGTATGTTATCCTCGCGTGACCAGACGTTTTAGCGTCACGTTGTCGAATGTACAAATTTCATATTTATTGATCGCTCTTCTACATCTTTCCTCTCCTAGTGGCACACCAAATTTATATATGACAAACACCGCAAGCTTGACTCCCATAGGCACCCCTAGTATAGCTTTTAGCTGCCCTGGACCTTGAATGTCCTGCCGCTTGCCGTCTTCTTCTCCCGCTCTTCGTTCTCGGGTCGGGCACGACGCAGAACTACCGATAATCAGCATCCACGACATGGTCAATAGCCGGGCACACTCACCTTGAAGAAAGTCTGCAGTCCTCTTGCGCATCCTCGAGTGGATATAGGCCTTGGAAGCCTTGATATGATAGTGGAAGTAGTCGCGGAAAGTCTGAATGTGAGAGATGACATCGGGCATGCGCTGAGCAGTTAAATGTCGAGGGAAGAGAACTGAGACTAGTTAGTTACTTGTAAGCCCAGTTGAAACATTCTTCTCACCGAACGTGACATATCCAATTTCGCCGGTACCAGATGTTGAGACACCCTTAACCCCTTGAAGCTCCATTGGAGCCTCGTTCCTGAATAGGACCTGCGGGGCATTCTGAATTGCTCTTCTTCGTGCATCGACAAACTCTTGGATGAATACCTTCCCGAATACCCTGTCGGTTTCTTCGCGGAAGACTGTGCTGAAAATGACGGTGACTCGGTCGTGGCTGGCTTTGACGTAGATGGCTTCCTCCTCGCGGTAGTGAATCGCCTTAACCTCGCCACCCTCCTTGATGCCCTGAGGAGCGTCCTCAGAGCTGAATTTGGAAGCCTCCTCCTTGAGTTTGTAGTATTCTTCGTAGGCCTGCTCGAAAGGGGCAGCCATAGCGTTGCGCTTCAGGAGGGCAAACTTCATCGCCAGGGCCTCACGCTCCTCTGCAACTGGTGTTAGCCGAGACTGTTACTTCTTTCCGCTTCCACCCATGATATTACTTACCTTTGGACTCCGGAAGGTTCTCAAGGTCTACCATGACCGAGAAGTCGTAGCCGGGTTCGGTGGCAGTGGCATAGCTCCCGTATTCGCGTTGCAGCACTTGCTCCGCGCCATACTGCACTAGGTCCCGGAAGCATCTTATTTGAATCGACAGGAGGATCTGAGTCTTGGTCTCAGGAGTCGAGATGTGGAAAGTAACGCCGTCGAAGTCGGAGACAGTCTGGTCGATGGAGGCGGGAGGGGCACTGTGGTGCGATTAGCTGTCGTTAACCTAGACAGTTCCAGTGCAATCCATTGACTTACCCGGAGAACCTCTCAGTCAATACAGACTGGATGAGAATGTTTTGGTAGTCGAGCAAAAGCATCTTGGCGGTGATGGGTTGCTGCTAGCGGTGCTTTGTGTTTGTCGGAGCCTTGGGGAGCTGGTCACTGACGACGGTGGTGGGGCTTGGCTGTTGGAGCTGTCCAGGTCCAGTAAGGACGTCAGCCACACGTGATGGCATTCGCCGTGTCTCCGTGTACGGATTATGTACCTAAGGTACCCGCCGTACGACACCCCGGCCGGCGTTGATTATCGATAAGAAAAAAATCCCACCTCTAGTTGAGGCGCGATGTTCACATAGAAACTTTGACTGCGATTTTCGTATGCGCGAGGTAGAAAATCTAGAAATTCAAAGCTCATTGAGAGACCATGGTCAAGTCATATCTGTGAGTCATCAATCAGGACCTTTCTAACTCAATGTCTTCAATATTAGGCTGACAGTTTTTTTAGCAAGTACGAGCACTCCAAATCATTTGGTGTAGTTGCCTCGAGTACATCCAACATCGTTTGGACGCCGAACCGTGGTAATGGCACTGGCGCTGGCCAAGCGATTGTCGCCGCGAACGAGGAAGTCCTGTGTTGGGATATAAAAAAGGGCGAGCTCATCAGTAGATGGCAGGACGAGAGATGTACCGTACCCGTCACAGCAATTGCGCAAAGCAAGACCGATCCGGATTTCTTCGCCATTGGTTACGAGGATGGTAGCATCCGGCTCTGGGATAGCAAGATTTCGACTGTGGTTGTGAGCTTCAATGGCCACAAGTCGGCCATCACTCAGCTAGCCTTTGACAAGTCCGGTGTGCGCCTGGCCAGCGGGTCCAAGGATACGGATATTATCGTCTGGGATCTTGTCGCGGAGGTTGGACAGTACAAGCTGCGCGGCCACAAGGATCAGATCACTGGGCTATACTTCTTGGAGCCTGAGTCTCAGGTTCAAGATGGCGAGGATTCCCAGGCTATGGTGGTGGACGGCGACACTAGCGCTGATGGTTTCTTGCTTAGCACGGGCAAGGACTCGCTACTTAAGCTCTGGGACTTAACATCCAGATACTGCATCGAGACGCACATTTCACAAAACAATGGCGAGTGTTGGGCGCTCGGCCTGTCCCCCGACCTCAGTGGTTGCGTTACGGCTGGAAACGACGGAGAAATGAAGGTCTGGTCTCTGGATGCCGAGGGTCTGGCTCTAAGTGCCCGTCAAGTCGAAATGGTAGCTGGAGCCAAATACCTTCAAGACCGGGGCACATTACACCGCCAGAACAAGGACAGGGCAACAGAAGTCGTGTTCCACCCTCGGAAGGATTACTTTGCTGTTCATGGGTCCGAGAAGGCGGTTGAAGTTTGGCGTATGAGGTCAGAGGCTGAGATCAAGAAGAGTTTGGCAAGGAAAAGGAGACGCCGGAGGGAGAAGCAGAAAGACAACAAAGAAGACGAAGATATGGCCAACGGGGACGAGCAAGCCGAGGATGTATCAAAAGCCGACATCAGCGACGTGTTTGTGTCCTATGTCATAGTACGTACGGGAGGGAAAGTCAGGTCTGCCGACTGGGCGCTTGCGAGTGGGCAAAAGCATCTCCAGCTAGTGGTGGGTACGACGAACAACCAGGTGGAGTACTACACCGTGCCACCGAAAGAAAAGAGCGAGAAGAAGAGCAAAGAAGATATCCCCGACTACACAAGGGCTCTATCTGTCGAAATGCCGGGTCACAGGGCAGATATACGAGCACTGTCGCTCAGCTCCGATGATAAGATGCTTGCCTCGGCCTCAAATGGTTCACTCAAGATCTGGAACATCAAGACACAAAACTGCATTCGCACATTTGAATGTGGCTATGCTCTTTGCTGCGCTTTCCTGCCTGGAGATAAAGTGGTGGTGGTAGGCACCAAGGCGGGCGAACTACAGCTCTTTGATGTAGCTTCAGCGACTCTACTGGACAGCGTAGACGCTCACGAGGGTGCCATTTGGTCGTTGGCATTACATCCGGAGGGACGCTCGGTAGTGTCGGGCAGTGCTGACAAGTCGGCCAAATTCTGGGATTTCAAGATTGTACAAGAGGAGATTTTGGGGACGAAACGAACGACACCCAAGCTTAAGCTTGTCCATGCACGGACGCTTAAGGTCTCGGACGACATACTCAGCTTAAAGTTCTCCCCCGACGGAAAGCTCCTGGCCGTGGCACTGCTGGACAACACCGTCAAGGTTTTCTTTAACGACTCCTTGAAGCTGTATCTGAACCTCTACGGCCATAAGCTTCCCGTCCTCAGTATGGACATTTCCTACGACAGCAAGCTCATCGTGACAAGTTCGGCGGACAAGAACATCAGAATCTGGGGTCTCGACTTTGGTGACTGCCACAAGGCACTTTTCGGTCACCAGGACAGCATTCTACAGGTCGCCTTTGTCCCGCACAACTCGGATAATAACGGGCACCACTTCTTTAGCAGTAGCAAGGACAAGACCATACGATACTGGGATGCCGACAAGTTTGAGCAGATCCAAAGGCTGGACGGGCACCACGGTGAGGTGTGGTCCATTGTCATCAGCCACAGCGGTAACTTTTTCGTCAGCGCAGGCCACGACAAGAGCATCCGCGTCTGGGACGAGACGGAGGAGCAGATCTTCCTTGAGGAAGAGCGTGAGAGGGAGATCGAGGAGCTTTACGAGAGCACGTTAACGACATCGCTCGAGAAAGAGCCGGAAGCCGGGGACGAGAACGGAGAGGTCGGCGCCGCGAGCAAGCAGACCACGGAGACTCTCATGGCAGGCGAGAGGATAACGGAGGCGCTGGAGCTAGGCATGGCCGACCTCGCCCTCTTGAGGGAGTACGAGGATGCCAAGCTCAGCAACCCCAACGCAGTGCCGCCTCAGCGCAACACAATCTTCGTCGCCCTCGGCAACATCACGGCCGAGGCGCACGTCATGTCGGTCCTGCAGCGGATCAAGGCGTCGGCGCTCCACGACGCCCTCCTGGTGCTCCCCTTCGCCTCGGTGCCCATGCTCTTCACCTTCCTCGACATCTTTGCGCAGCGGGCCATGAACATGCCCCTCACCTGCCGCATCCTCTTCTTCATGCTCAAGACGCACCACAGGCAGATCGTGGCCAGCCGCAACATGAAGGCCATGCTCGACGGGATACGAAACAACCTCCGGGCCTCGCTGCGGAGGCAGAAGAACGAGATGGGCGTCAACATGGCCGCGCTCAAGGTCGTCGGGATGCAGATCCGCGAGCAGAGCGTCAAGGACTACGTCGACGAGGACTGGACGGAGGAGAGCGCGGAGAGGAGCGCCAAGAAGCGTAGCTTTGTCCATGTGGCGTAGGGGGGAGGATACTTACTACGTAGTAGTATTATATGGTATATAGCATTTGCCGGAGTAGATTCAGTGTATTTAAAGCCGAAATTTCCACCCCAAGGTCCTACATGTTGAGTCACCTTTTTACTTGATAGGAACGTTTACTTTGTAGTAAAACCAAACCTTATCCTCACCCCATCAATGAGGTTGACCGTTCTTCGCTGTGTCCTGTAGGTACATACTCCATGGGTAGCGGCAAGTAAGGTAGTCACGTGACCGTTGACAGCGAACGTCAACTCAGTGAGGTTCCGCAAAGGCGATGAGCTTGCTTCGCATCGAACAAACAACAGCCGCCAGGACGACCGAGAAAGGGAAAAAAAAAGGAGACCCGAAAGGACCAATACTCGAACTCAAAATACAGACGAGTATATAATATTCGATAAAAGGGCTTTTTCTTTTTCGTTCCCCCGTCAACCACCTACGGACTACTATCCTCCCACACGTTCCCTTTACTATCTCATCTCACCCCTCCGAATAAACCATGCTCTTCTTCAGGTAAGAAGCACCCGACCAACCCATCCGTTTCCCGGTAGTTCCCTTTCCCTTCGCCCTCCTCGTTCCGAAGGAGGGGGAGAAGGAGGGGAAGAGAATAAAAAGAAAGAATTTCAACGTGCTGAGAGAGATACACGCACAGCTTTTTCAAGACGCTGATTGACCACGAGGTCACGGTGGAGCTCAAGAACGACATCCAGCTGCGCGGCACGCTCAAGAGCGTGGACCAGTACCTCAATATCAAGCTCGACGACATCCAGGTCGTCGACGAGCTCAAGTATCCTCACCTGGTGAGTAGCAACCCCCTCTTCCCTCTTCCCTCTTCCCCCCCTCAAAACAAACCCACCTTCACGCAAAACCCTCTCTGCAAAGGATCCCAACTTCTTTCCATTATATATATGTATATATATATCTGGGAGTCATGACGAGTAATGGATACGGGCTGCAATATAGGGAGAGGAAACAACAATTTGCTAATGACGCCTTTTTAAAAAAAAACCCTTGTTCTAGAGCTCTGTCAAAAACGTCTTCATCCGCGGGAGCGTCGTCCGCTACGTTCACCTCCCCGCCACGTCGGTGGACACACAGCTGCTCGAGGACGCCACGAGAAGAGGCAAGTTTTCGCTAACCCCTCCCCCCCCCCCCCCCCCCGCAACCTCCACATCCCACCTCAGACCTGCTCCCCATATTCTCTCCCTCCCTCTCTCCCTCTGTACTCCTCCTTCTTGACTACAACAACGAAACTGGCATGGAAGCTGACAAAAACATGGTTACTCCATTTCCCCCCAAGTATAGAAGCCGCAGCACAGCAAGCAAAGGCGAAATGAGCAAAGTTACGAGGGAAACGCAGGGCGCGCTGTCGTGAGAGGTGGAATAGACGACGATTGGCTTCGATTGGGCCAAGACTACTGCGTGGGTGTAGGCGCCGGAGATACAGTAGCATGAAATCTACATCCATCAAGATGAGCGCATTCACGGCCGATTATTTTGTGTCTATTTTTTTTTGATGAGGTTGGCCTACTAATATACACATACCATCATCGCATGACCATGGAAGCGTCTGGTTTAGAGATACCATCATGATTCGAAATCTCGTTTATGCATTTCAGCATACTACCACCATGCGCCTCCGCCTTTCCCAGACTTTCCTTCCCACAGCTCAACTTCTTTACTCTCATCTTCGCCCTCGACAAGAGGCTTCAAGAAGCCCCCCTTGTTCCGCTCAGAAGTCCACCTGTCGAGCCAAGCCTTCATCCTCTGTCTGGAAGCGTCGCTGCCCACGTTGACCGTCGGCACGATCTTGTCGATGCGGAGGCTCATGACGAACATGGCCAGCTCCCGGAAGCTGCTGTGCTCCGAGTACGGCACGCCGAAGCACATGGCCTCCCTGGTGCTGCCCCTCTGGGCGATCAGGTCCCTGTGCCCGAACCGCGTGCGCCAGCCCCTGCCGTGCAGGATCTGCTGGGTGGGTATCGAGCCGGGCGGGGTGTTGGCGCCGACCGCCTTGCCCTCGGCCGGGCGAAAGGTCCAGCCGCTGGGCCTGAAGCCGACGATGCGGCTGTAGTGCGGCTTGTAGCCGTTCAGGTACTCCTGCAGCGTCTCGGCCCTTATCTCCATCAGCATCTGCATGTGGACCTGGGCGTCCAGGGGGTTCGAGGTGAGCAGCGCCGACAGCTCCGGGTCGCCGAGCTGCTTGCAGATCTTGATCTTCTGCGGCGAGGCGAAAATCTTGGACTCCAGAGCCTTTGCAATCGCAACGCAGATTCTTTCCTTGCCGATCGAATACGTACCGCAGATGACCAAAAGCCGCTGCCGAGGCTTCTTCTTCTCGTCTGCAGTTTTGACCTCGTCTTTCACCTTGGAATAGAACTGGGCGACAGATGGCGTGGCAAGCTCTTTGGCGGAGCGATTCCAGACATCATCCTCACAGTCCGGATCGGGTGACATATTCGCCATGAGGTCCGCGCAAGCATTGATGACATCGCTCTGCGGGGGAAAGGAGTACCGCGGGTTGAGGTACGTTGTGTCGAGGTAACAATAATCAATTTTCTGCTGTTTCAGCTTTCCGGTCAAGGTGTCGACGGTACTGGGCATCAGTAGAGGGTGATTGACGTGAGCAGGGCATGCTCTAAAGTCACCGCAGTGCAGGATGCGCTTGGTGTGCGCCCTTGGTCCATCTCCAAACTTCTTCAGGAACAAAAATAGGGAACTCCCAGGACAGTGATTGGCAGGTATCATTATGACAGACGCACCGTCGGTGTTGGGGATATCGTACGGCTTCTCATACTCCAGCTCCACCACCCACTTGTCCGCAGTCCTCAACTGCTGTCTGACGAGGCTGCCCGTCACCTTGCTACAATATATCGGCCCGTGCCTCCAGCTTGACGTCAGGCCAATGTAGTGGTCGCTGTGAAAGTGGCTCAGGAAATAAGCTTGGCACCCCGCGATCGCACCGTATCGAAAGGCGTCGACGCAGATTGAGAAGCCAGGCATGATCTTGTAAAAGGGACAGGTCCGCCCGTAAGCCGGGCGGCCTCGCTCCGCTTTGGCAGCAGAGGCTGCATTCGCCCAGGCTGTGTCCTCTGCGTTATTGGACATCAACTTGGAAAAAGCGGAGGTTGAGGAGGAGGCGGAGGAAGACTTGATGTTTCCGTTTGCCAGCTCAAGAGGATTTGCCTGGCCCGGTCTCGGTACTGCGGTTCGGGCGAACCTTTTACTTACCTCTGTCGATTCGACCTCGGGCGTACTGCACTTTGCTTTGTCAGGTGGCGTCACATCTTTCTCTTGTTTCGGCTTATTTGGTAGTGGCGTCGGGTTTCCGTCCAGGCACGAGTTAACATGTCTCGTAGCTTCGTCCGAGTCGGCCCCTTCCAGAGAGCCACTGCAGATGGGACACGCAGTGATGGCGGATTCATCAAATGGGTTCTCGAAAGCGTCTTCGTGGTGTATCCCTGCCTCTTCTGCCTCGAGGCGAGCCTGCTCGCGCAGAAAACGCATTTCGCGGGCCTCCTCTCCTTCAAAGTCGTCCAGATCTATCTCTTCATCTCCAAATCCTGGAGGTTGCTCATCATCCTCTACCAGCGGTCTTGAGCATTCTTCATGTTTCAGTTCTGGTATTGGTATCGGCTTCGACAACGTAGCGGACTCTTCAAGGGACAAGTAATTGGATTTCTTCTCTTCATTCGTCGACTCTGGCCCATCCTTTATTGGTACAGTGCTGCCTAATTCGTCCTTGTTTGAGGTTTCCTCCACATTCTTCCCAATTTTCCTAATAGAGGAAGTATCCCCCGCATCATCCCCGTCTTCTTCGTCTTCTTCGTCTTCGCTGTCCGAGTCCATGACAAAGGGACCTCGAGCCTTGGATTTGCGACGCTTAGACGCCGGATCGTTTGCTGTGGCCGAGCCTGGGCTCTGTGCTGAAACTCCCTCTTGGGCATTGACCTTGGTTTCGGGTTCCTCGCTTATCCTCCTCTTCTTCACCGGAGATTCGACCTCGTTGAACCGGGATTCTTCATCGCGACTAAAGAGGCCATGCACCGAGGTAGTAGTCGCTACTGGTACGCTGCCTGAGCCGATGAAGAGCGAGGTCTCAGGTCTGTCAGCCTTCTGGAAGAAGCTCAGGATGCTGGCGTTCGGTTTCGCGGGCGTCTTACGGGCGGAGGTCGAGGTCGCCGGTTTCCGGGGCGTATTGTTCCGTTTCGCTTTGGCCGGCGCCACCATTTTGACGGCTTTACAGAGCGGAATTTATTATTATCCTTCAATTTGTTCAATGACAGCATATACAGTAAAACGGCGAGATTGTAGACATTGCTGAGTCCGGGATGGCGGCAGATGAGGCCTTTGACCGATTTGACTTTTTTTGATAAGAAGCAATTGTTGGTTATTCATGAGGTCTACGGAGTACCACACCCTACTCCGTAAGTGGACTCAATGCTGAAAACCGGTTCACAGAGGGGCGAAACACGACCCGCGTTCCGTTCGAGGCGTTTTTCAGTCGCGAAGTCACGTGCATTACCTGCAAGCAATTAAGATGGAAGTCTCCACTCGAGAGGGGCCGGATCTCCTACCCTACGCTCCGGATTATACCATAATCAATATGCGCATTCTTTTGAGTAAGAATATTGTAAACAGCAGGAAAAGGTAACCGATCTACTACTACTAGTACTGCTCTTTCCGTATTTCGTATCATGTGTCTCGCAAGGGAGACTAGAATACGATTTGCAAAAAGCGGCGTAACCATCTCCACTTGCAAGCTGTTCGTCCCCTCGCGATTAGCATCATGGCGGGGTTCTCACTCTCATCGTCTTCACGTGAAAAAAAAGAGTCAAGTAAAGGGGCCATACCGACCCTGGTGTTTCACTAAATAATCAGGGGGATATTAATGAGAGTACTGCTCGAACGGTCAGAGTGTTTGAGTCAGAATCTTCGAGTCAGTAACTGAAAGAGAGAACCCCCCCCACCCCCCAAGAAAAAAAAACCAATATGGATTACAGACGGTACAACGAGTGAGACAAAACACAGCTGCACGACTGGTAGTAGTGGTGGTACTAAGTAGGTAATCTCAACATTCGTCTGCCGGCTACAGGTGGGTCGCGTGTGCATGTATGTAATGGATGTACGTACGTATGTACGTATGTACTTTGTATGTATGTATGCGTGTTGATCGTAGAAAAAAAAGGGACCCCTTGACGTCGACTCAGCCCAGAACGTGGGACTGCAGCCGCCATCTATATGGTAGTGCCTGCCTACCATACTAACTAACTGACCTACCACTTTGGCAAACACCCATCCATTTACTATCCCCACCATCTTAAGCATATCCATGCCTCGGTTCCTTTAATCTACATAATCAACAAGGAGAAGAAGAGAAAAAAAGTCTCGCTGGTACTGTTCTATACCTGCAATAGCCAAGCCTCCAACCTCTCCCCCCCCCCCCCCCTCCTCCTCCCACCCCCTTCTCTTAGAAAGAGCAGTAGTATTTACCATGGCTTGTATGTTCACTTTCCCCCTCCCCTCTTCTCCTTCAAGCCTTTCTCAGATAGTAGACGGCTTCCCTCTCCTCCTCCTTATAGCAAGAGACCCAAAAATAACAAGAAATCCCCTTTCCTATAGCAATGTTCAACACCACGGCCTCGGTGACGCACATCACCCCCCTCCCCCGGGGCTCCCAGTATCCCCCCTCTCTCATATCCCTCCTCCACTCGCACATCTACTTCATCGAGTGCAACCCGCACACGACGCACCACGAGCTCATCCCCGCGTCTTCCTCACCCTCCCCGGCCCCGGAGCTCCCTCCGGACCGCGAGGTCCGTGACCTCAAGGGGAGCGAGGGGCCGACCCTGTACAGTGTCACGGACAGGGTGCACACCCTCCCCGCCGGACTGTGGGATTCCGACGTCGTCAGCACGTACGAGTTCTTCAACACCGTCAGCGGCATCTTCGTCAGGATACGCAGCCCGCTCAATGTAGTCATGGAAACGGAGTGGATCGTGAGGAGGAGAGGGACGGGGGAGAGCGGCAGCAGCGGCAGCAGCAGCGACGAGGAGAAAGGGGAAGGCGGTGGCGATGATGGCGTGGAGGAGAGCGACGAGTGGGAGCTCGTGGAGGATGTGGTCATCAAGTGCTCGAGGTTCTTGGTTGGCGTCGTCAAGAGCACTTGCGAAAATGGCTGGGAAAGCATCCACGAGACCATGATGGACAAGTTAAAGCAGGCAACAGCTTGACGGAGAACATAGGTCAACAGCCACCTCCGTAGCCAGCGTTACGATTTTATGGGCATAGCTATTCTACTTGCGCGTTTTTGAACTGAATACTGCCGCTTCCACATGCATGCGACATTTGTAAATTAATCAAGGTGAAATAGAGGCTCCTATTCGCTGTTGCTAGCAACAGATTAATGCAGCCATGGTTATCCATAGAGCGGAGAACCATTGATATGCGAGTATAATACATGTGCGACCTACGTAACCCATTCCTTCAAGCTGGGCAAGCTTGGTGGTGGGTTACTGCTATCTTCGCTTCGTTTCGGTTGGCAGGCGGCACCCATAGCAGACTGCGCGTCATGTTCTCTCGACGGACTCACCTCGACTTGCACCGTGGTAATTATATCCATGCGAATCGCCATGTCGTTCGATTCTCCTCTTCTCAGGGCTTCTTGGCTGTCGTTGACGCCTTGCGTAGAGACAGATCCCATCGTCGCCCTCTCCCGGAACGACTGCCACCAGCCGCCGATGCCCTCCCACGATTCTTCTGGACTATGCTGCCCTGCGGCCCCTTCAATCCAAACTTCATTTCCGAATTGGGTCCGAGGGGTTCGGGTAAACTTGAAGGTAGAGAGGCCGATATCCTTGTCTTCAACCTTGTCTGTGGATCCGAAGACGATTGATTGTCTGGTGATGCCAAAGACAAGAACATCAAACAAACCGCTAAGGGATACGAGGACACCGGCAATGACCATGAATGTGCCGGAAATGTCGACATGGACCATTCGGAGAAGGCGGGCAGCCGCCAACGGCAGATTGCAGGTAACATAGACAATTGGGTAAATGAGGAAGGCAGGATTATGGTCGGCCTTGATCAAAGCGACACCAGGATGGTTTGGACTGCCGGATGTCCTTTTAGAAGATCTCCTCAGATATACATAGATGGATAAATAGAGCGACGGGACGGCGAGGATGGACAGAAAGATCCACAGACTGTTGGTGAACATGCGCACTTCGTCGTACGCACTGGTGATCCAGCACTGCACTCTCGAGTCAGTCATAAAAGTCATCGATTTTCTTCGTACCATGTTGCGTAATCAACTTACCCCGGGTCCGACACGCACAAAGTACCCGCCGACGTCTCTACCATTCTTCGTAGCGAGTATAGGAATTGTTGAACTTGCATACACAGTAATCCACGTTGCGACAATGACAACGTATAAGACGCGCTGTGGAGGTTGATAACCTTTTACCACAGACATATAAGTGTGGGCGGCAATCCAGGTGATGAATACACTGGAAGAAAGGTCCCCATTAACTTGCGTATAGGCCTCAACCCAGCAGACAGAGGTGTTGATGTATATGCCATTCCATGACACCCATGCCAGACTCATCACAAAGGGAACGGATTCATGCATGTCCGCCAAAACGAGCATGTAGATAAGAAGCAAGAACTGGTTCGGCGATGCCTCGCGCTTGGAGTCCTGGACTTGTTCGATGTTCCGCCTGTGTAGTTCTTTGACAGTCCGGCCCTGTGACACCCAGGTACCATCCTCAAGAACGAAGTCGGTTATGGGCAGTGGCTCCGGAATATTCTTGGCAACACTTTTGAGGCGAGACCTCCATCGCAGCCTCCAGGCAACTAGTTTGTAGCTGATATAGGAAAATAATACAAGACTTGCGAGGAGAGATACAGAAGCGGCAACGACAACAGCTATCAGCCCATTGCGTACATGTGGTGGCAAAGGGGCAAGCGTCTTGTTCTCGGGATGCTCATCGAGATATGGTTTTCGTGGCATGAGGTCCAACGTAGAATTCATGGTGACATACTTAACCAGTGTTGGATCACACTGCGAGCCGACCCAGTCGTGATGTGCCGCGTTGGCGGCCTATAACTTGATATAAAGTAAATTGGATAGGGCAGATACTACTACTGTGGTGTCAAGTAAGAACAAAAGAACAAAGAAGCTGCTCCAGAATACCAGGGCATGAACCCAAGAACATGGCATGGCAGTTTTTGATTCAAAAGTAATGGAAGTTATTGGACATTGGAGCCTGTCTCGCCACATTAAAGACGGGGTCCATGGAACCGATGGAACTTGACTTCGAGTAGGCTGGAACCTTGGACGAACCAGGTTGGTGTTGACCTGCGCTAAGAACGTGGACTGGCCCGTATAATCCATGATACTACGGCATGTGCTCCTTGGACAGGCAGAGTAGTATGTAAGAAGTTGGCCACCTCATGGAATCAACTATGCTAGCTGATATGCGCGTCCACCGGCCACTAGACCAGGGGCACTGCGGGTTCATACTCGTGGCCCATTAGATCGGCACCGATGTCCATGATGGTGGGATGGGAGTTGAAGCGACACCCGGATATATCCAGGAATTAAAGTAGCTGCATGCTGTATCGCACTTCGACGCTCTCCTACCAGTATGTTGGTTCGACTCCTGAATATGTTGTCAGGTTTTGGACCATTCTGTTGGCACATACAGCTGGACCTCTCGGTAAACACCATGTTTTGTGACTGTGGCTGCCAACGCCATATCTCAGAATGCGAATATCAAGAACACGGCCTTAAGATCGATGATGGAAACGTCAACTTTCACTCTGTCGATCCAAGGAGGCGGACGGCACCGGCGGGCGGCGGCGAGGTGGATACTGGTACTTGTCGATTGCCGTGGTTCCGCTAGTAGCCTCACTTTCTGGAGGGTTTTCTGAACTAGAGTCTCCCGTACTGTCGCAAGAACACCCGACTCGGCCAAGATTACTCCGTAATGGGTACTCCATATATTCTGGAAAGGTTAATCTCCTCACGCGTAGCAGACGTGGCAGAGCAGATTACCCATTTCCTTTTCCTCTTTTCTTTTCTTTGTTTTTTTTGCGAGGTTAACAGAACCTTAACCGAGCCTGCCTATTGGATGAGTGCGGAAATAAAACAACCATTGATATGGAAGACGCGGAGCCGCTTCACTCCGCGCCCACCTCCCGTAGGACGGGCATGTGTATGGTATGCGGAGTACGGAGTACGCTTGCACTGAGTTGGCAGGCTTCATAATGCCGGTACACGATACTAGTATCATGTATCGGGTGGCCGATCCTGCAGCTTTTCGGTCCATGGCTTGCTAGCATGGGCTGCCAATAAATGATGGCGGGAGGCTGATGGTTTCGTAGCGTTGGGGTCCAAATCGCAACTCGCACCGCGGGCCTAAATTCCGACACGTCGAGAGGTCATGAAATCGTCAATTGCTGGTGCTTGAGGCGACAGCGACATGCACGAGGACTAAAAAGGCCTGGATTGATTCGATTAGAAGAGCCATCTAGGTAATAATGCCATCATGACTATAGGTTTTCTGCCACTGGCTTCAAGGACAAACGGATAGTCGCTGCCGACAAAGGGGTTTCGACGGTGGCGCTAAAGCTTCTGGTCAAGTGTGGCGCCATGAGTCGCCGCGTCACCCAGGAGCTTCATATTACACCTGAGCTGACGGCTTGATTTTGTTTTGCCATGTGCGGCACTTTGTATACGTGTATCTCCTATTAGAATCATGGTGGTGAAGAGAGTTCTGGTCCTCGAGAGGGGGTCAGGAATTAGAACACTTGCTAGTGATCACTAATGATCTTTATTGAACTATTGGCATCTAGAGCGGCTGAGGCAGGAGCTGGAAGGAGGAGCTGGAGGCTTGTCCCGTGGACGGGCGTCAAGAGTGTCGCCATGATCATGTTGACAAAGTCAAGTTTATCTGCTAGAACAATGTAAGAAGCTGACAAGTGAGGGCGCCGTACGGAAGTCCACGAATGACTGATGACAGCCCGTACCAACTGCTCCGTCCGTACGGAGTACTGCAGGACCTGTAAGTAGTACGGAGTCACGGAGGACCAAGCCCTTGCCAAATCTCATTTTTATGAGTCGCACCTGCTATGCATACCGGTGATTACGTGTTGCGTGTAGCACAAAGTAGGCAGGTACATACATATTTGCAGGATTAGGGTAGACCCTCCAGCTCTTGCCGCGGATGAGGGATGGCATTCATCCGGATGGGATGGCATCATGGAAGGAATTCTGGTGGGTTGTGGGGTCGCACTGCTTTAACCGTTTCCCAAGCTGCTGGAACCGGCTAAACCTCGTTACCAAATTCCGGTTCCCGCCCCCCCCCCCCCCAACTTCACCTACGTTGTAACTGCGGAGCATTCCGCACTGCTGAGCCTCTAGTTAGGTAGCTGCAACCCTGCAACCTTGCAACCTCATGAAACAAAGACAAGGAGGCAACTTCAACTGAGCTCCCTTCGGATTGTGTGACTGCTAACCACCATTGTCACACGGTAGTACTTCCTATTCCCACAACACTACGGACCTCACGTTTGGGAATCAAAACGCCACTTTCCCGATAATTGGGAGTCCGCGTACATACAGAGAGAGAACTATGCGCAACGAGGTCATCTTTGGTCGCGCGTAATGCTGTTTAGGGGTCGCATTGGCCCCTAACCAAATACCTATTCGCTCCAAGAGGCTCAGCGCCACCGACGCAACCCGACACAAGCGAGCTGTATCAACCTTTATTTTCATTACTATTTTGCTGCGTGTCTTTTCTTATTGCTTACTGCCACCAAAGGTCTTGCATCATTATTATTCTACCTCTTAATTCGGCATCATGGCATCCCTTCAGGTTCGGCCTCCGGACCTTTCGGCCACAAAACACAAGGCCTTTGAGGATGCAAAGAAGATGCAGAACAAGGTGGCCGATGAATGCAGTAAAGCTGGAAAAGAAGCACCGCCGTACCAACTCTCCGAACTCATAGGCAAAGGGAGTTTCGGACGCGTATACAAGGCCGACTCGCTCAAGTCTAAGCAGCTTGTGGCGGTCAAGATTATCGACATCGAGGAGAGTGACACACTGGATCCAAAATTATCTGATACCTATAGTGACCTCCTCAAGGAGATAAGCGCCCTACAGCTTCTTGCGGATAGTGGCGCCAAAAATGTCAACCATGTCATAGAGGCCCTCCCCGTTGGGCAGTCAATGTGGATGATTACTGAGTATTGCGCCGGAGGTAGCGTTGCCACGTTGATGAAGCCTACAGCACCTGGTGGCTTGCAGGACAAGTGGATTATCCCCATTCTTCGAGAGGTAGCCGAAGGCCTTCACTGGGTTCATGGTGCTGGCATCATACATCGAGACATCAAATGCGCCAATGTGCTGGTCACCGAGACTGGCAATGTTCAGCTGTGCGACTTTGGCGTTGCGGGTGTCATTGAGACAAAATTTGACAAGCGAACTACGGTTATTGGTACTTTGCACTGGATGGCTCCTGAGTTATTCGATCCTGCAGCGTCGTACGGAACTGAGGTTGATATCTGGGCCTTTGGAGCCATGGTATATGAAATTGCCTCTGGGTTCCCTCCCAATGTCTCTGCCGGCATGGATTTTGCCAGATTGGGTAACCAGCTTAAACAAAGTGCTCCGAGATTGGAGGGTGATCAGTATTCCGCTGGGTTGAAGGACATCATTGCCTACTGTCTTCAGCACGACCCCAAGAAGAGACCGACGGCAACGCAGCTGCAACGCCACAGATACCTTGCCAAAACCGAGGAAGCTTATCCAACATCATCTCTGGCCCATCTTGTCAAGGGGTTCAGACTTTGGGAGTCACGTGGAGGGGATCGCAGGTCCTTGTTCGCTCTCGGTGGCGCCCAAGCGCCCTCTGATATTTCTTCTACTGCCGCAGCCAACGATGAGTGGAATTTTAGCACGACTGCCGCTTTCGATCAAGAAGTCTTCAAGGATGGCGACACTCAGGATGTTTTTGACGCGTACGGCGCCAATGTCGACTTCCAGCAGGCTTCTTTCGAGGAGACTGCTCGGCCTCAGCAAAACAACAATAAAAAGGGCCGTCGCCGGCCCCCTCCTACCCTCCCCTCCGTCAAGGCTCCTCTGGAAAAGATATTCGACCCTAATACCATGTCCAACTATCTGGACAACTCGAGGCTTTTCTACGGTCGACCATTCCCAATGCCTGTCTCTGATCTACCTCTACGGGATGAATCGGCCCAGTCTTCCGACGTTAGAGAGTCACTTATTGATCTCGACGCTTCTTTGGACGGTGGGGACCTCTCCAACTATGTCGACTTCAACACCATCAGAGCAGGCGGTCCCGCAACTGCCATAGAACATCACGATTTTGGAGACCCAAACAATAGCTTTGGCCAGTTTGAACATGATTATGACCAACCACCGCTGAGCGATCCTGCCGATCAAAGGCACAATCGGCGAACGCAAGACTGGAAGTTCCCATCTTTCACTCCGGCGACAACAGAAGATGTTCCTCGGCTCCCTTTCCAGGATGATCCAGGCTCTGCCAGAGGCAGACCGCGACTTGTTCACCAAACTACCGAGCCTATTGGATCATCCAACTTCTTTAGCGACCTCGCGCCCTCGCATCCTAGTATGGAGAACAGGGCTTCAATGGGAAGCTTGATTGACTTGGATATGAGTATGCCCGCGTCGGTCCACGACTATCCTCGGCCATCGACTTCACACTCCGAAGCTGGGTCCATTAGTGGCTCTGAAATGGGGAGCACCAACCCTTTCGAATTAGAGAAACACGCTTCGCTCTACGCCGCATCTCCATCGTATCGCGAGCCGTCCATCTTCGTCCCAGACGACTCTGAGTACTCCAATGCTCTCCGTGATCTTACTGTCAAGGGTCACGAGTTACCTCAGTCAAATGAACATCTCCCCGTCCCAGAGAAGCATTATTCTCTCAGTGACTTTGCGGGAATGGATCCCGAAGACCCGGACGACTTCACGCCTCAGCCGAATAAGGGACCAGAGATGACGTACTTTCCGTCAAACTCAGCTCCTGATCTGACACACTTCGATCCACCACCATTTGGACCCCCGCCACACCAGCACCAGCAGCTGCCACCCCCGCCTCAGCAGCAGGACCCTCGGTCAAGACCGTTGGATGCCCACATGCCACGGTTGCCTATGGCGCCGTCGCCGCACATACTACAAGGCCGGGCTACCCAACTGGAGATCAAAGAGGAACTGAGGAAGATGGCCATGAGCCTGGGCGACCACCTTAGCTACGTCGGCACCTGCGTAGCCGGACTACCGCTCCGGAGAGGAAGCTCGGCACGAGCTGATGTCCCCGATGATGCAATTTAGGATGTAAACGTTGTTGTTAAATAATGGAGCTATTTTCTTTTTCTGGGTTGGCATTCAAAGGATGGAGTTTTCGGCAGGTTTTGGATAGTCAGGGAGAGAAAGGTAACAATAGCTCCTGCACAGGTACAAACGTAAGATATGGAAAATTGGTTGGCATGCATTTCTAATGGCATTTTCTTTTTGGATTTGTTTTGTTTTGTTTGATCATGTAATTAGAGCCCAATCATGTTACCCATGAGCGAAGCCTGGTATTTCTCAATCGCTTCCCCTATTCTAATGAGCACGCCTGCGGCTAGCATCTTGACTTCGTTCTCCTCACCCCCATCCTCGCCCCTGATGCCGTTAAAGACCTGCCCGACCCATTCCCTCGTTTCGACGACTTCGCCGCCGTGCGTCTCGCACAGTCTCCGCATGTCCCCGCCATTGACCTCGAGAAGTGAGGCCATGGCGATCAGCCATCCTCTGGTGGCGGGCAGGTCGCCGTCCAGATACCTCCTCGTTCCCAGCAGGAGACCCCACAGCTCGGCCGTGAGCTGCGGGAGTGAGAGGGTGGACGGCCCCGCGGCGTGGACGATGACGCCCAGCGTCTGAAGGTAGATGGCTAGCAGGGACGGTTGGAAGATTACGGGCGTCGGGGAACGGAGGGAGGCCTGGAGGTGGGCTGTCAGGGGGAGGAAGAAGTAGTCGGCGAGGAGCGCGGCCGTGGTGTTGGGGATGGCCCTGACGCGGGGCTTGGATTTGCCCTTGGACTTGCTGCTGTTGTTCTGTTTGTTATGGTAGCGCTCCGTGAAGCTCTGGAGTTTGAGGAAGTCTGGTCCCGTGGCGGCGTCGGCGGCTTCGGCGGCGAGCGGCTCGAGGAAGGCGGACGTGAGAGATTTGGTGATGGTGTCGAGTGCTGCAGACGGCAGCGCTTTGAGGTGCGAGCCTGAGGGGTCTCCCGGCTCGCCGTTCTTTGACCCGTCTAGGTATAAACTCTCTAGCTTCTCCGGTAGACGCTTGGAAGGAAATGCTGCCGCGGCCTCGTACTCGGACGTCTGGAAGCCACCGAGTTCCCTGGTCGAGAGCCCGAGCGCAACGAGCACCGACGTTCTCTGGGATAGTGAGTAGTCGCCCTCAAAGAACGTGCGGGCGAACCACGGCGCCATGAGCTTCGGCTGCGCGATGATGAGGGAAATCATGCTCTGTAGCCTCAAGTCGTCGAACCCTTCGACCTCGAACTTGTCCTGGACACCGACGAGCTGGCCCGCGAGCTCCTCGGCGTGCGAACTGACCTCGGACCCGAAGTTGGCTTTCCGGCGGATGAGGGTGGGGGCAGTCTGCAGCGCGAGCTTTTGTTTGTCGTAGTCGTCGGACGCGCGGAAGAAGGTGAGTAGGTCGCGGATGTAGACCGGCGGCCTGACTTTATTCCTCTGCACGAGAGTCGGGTCGTCGTCGGAGTCCTCAGGGTCTGAGCCCTTGGCATAGGGCTTGAGATCGTCGTCCTCATCGTCCTCATCGGAGGTATCTACCTCTTCAATGATGGCCTTGGGCTTGACGGTGGGGGACGTGGATCTGATTTTAGGGTTTCTCTTGGGTTTACTGCGTTGTTTGGGTAGATTCTGAGCACCCCCATTGGGCATGGGCTCTGATGTGGTGACTGTCAGTAATTCTTCAAAAGGGCCGAGCTCATCCGAGGTCTGCACCAGCTTCTTCAGACGATCAGCTTCGCCACCCTCATCTTCCTCCATCTTGAAATCTAGCTTATTGCTAGTGCTATCAGCGAGAGAGGACAGCGCCTCGCCAACAACCATACCTAGGAAACGAGCCCTCTGCTGCGTGGCCGCTATTCGGTTCGTAATTGCGTTTAGGTAATTGCGGGATCTGAGCAACATCTTGAGCTTCAGAGGCGAGGAGCGAGATACGTACCCGGCACTGAGCAGCAAGACCTCAGCGTGAACTGTCTCATTGTTAGTTGTGATTACCGTGAAGCGGGTTGCAAACGACGAACTGTTTTGTTGAAGAATCGCTGAATGCCGGATATATATCTCGTCACCAAACAGGTTTAGACTTTCGCGGAGGACCTTTAGAACGTCCTCTTTATCCTGTGCAAGAACAGCGGCTACAGCGCGTCGGATACCGGTGTTATCTCCCAACCCGGCCCCTGAAGTACCTGTACACCATTTGCCGAGCTGCTCTCGGAGATTCTCGCTGGTGCTAGAGATAGCATGCAGCAGGCCGGCGACAGCTGATACAGTCTTGTTATACGTTCCTTCCTCTAAGTCTTGACGGCGGAGAAATGTTGACGATAAGTGGCTTAGGAGATATACAGTTATCTTTTTATTATCGCCCCTGGCATAACATACTCGTGAAAAAGCAGCCGGTGAAGAGCTTGACGAGAGTAACAGATAATCAATGACCGTCTTCATAAGTGCCTCTGTTTTGTTTTAGCCTGGTACAATTAAAAAGGGAGCATTAGGACTATACCTGAGTAGCCCAAAGACATTGATCGTTGGAAGAGGTCCGCGAGAAATCGAGACGCATCCTCGGCAGTGGAGGATTTGGCCCAAGTTGAAATATTCCTCCCGATCCACCGACTGACTTCAAGCCCAGAAGCTATCCATGCAGAGCTAGGCCGAGTGTCGTCGATGCCAATTATCGAGGCCGCTTCGGAGGCTATAGATACCACCCGGCCGGACGCTACGAGGTTGAGGAGCGACTTTGACTGCCCTTGCTTGAGCACGTCAGAGCCAACATGGCCGGTCGAAGTCTCCCAGAGACACTTTATTGCTGCATCGCCTCTCAGTATCACGGAGATTAGCTCCACGAAGATCTGTAGATGAAGCACAACGTCTTGGTTGCCCTCTTTGCCTCTCGACTTGGATTCCTGAATAAGCGATCTGAGATGCGTAACAGCAGCGTTGAGTCCGGTGACGCCGCGCAAGCACCGCACCAGCAGCTCTAGATCCTTGACGTCTCTGGCGTCCGAGCCCTCAGTGAGCAAGGCCCAATAATTCGGAACTATGTCCGTGACGAGAGCCTGGATGATGGCGGCGCTCTTGGGGCTCGGCTGGTGAAGGCTGAACGCGCCATCTCTCCTGCCCAGGTAGTCGAGAACGGAAACTAGAGAATCGTAATCTGGCTGGCTGCGGAGAATATCCAGGGATTCATCCGGGGAGGCGACCGGTTTATTCGCTGGCGTTGTGATGCTTGCCTTGGCGGCGGCGGGCTTTACCTCGGTGAAGAGGGGCTCATCTTCCTTCTTGGATTTCAAGTAGGTCGTGCTGACCGGCGTGAGAAGCTCATCCATGCTCACAAAGTCATCTCACAAGCCAATATAGCATCATATATGGCCTTCTTGAACATTATACGAAATGTTGCAACTCGTCACCGAAATCGCGTTGTAAATAAAGATGGGGCCGCAGAAGCCCAAGGGGAACTTTCACTTTCTCTGGGGGGGGGGGGGGGGGGCGGTTTTAGGAATACTACCCCACATTCACCGAGGCTCACCGAGAGCTCCTAGCATATGGACGCGGCTTTCCGACGTCACTCAAATCAACCTCGAGCTGAGAGATCTAGACAAGCATGTGCAGAGAGCCGGACAGCTAAAAAAAAATGACTACCGACACACATAGCACGCCAACATTTTCGGAAGAAGCCCGATGGTAAAATTGCGCCTCCTCTTTTTGCACGTTCGCAATTGCTAAACTCCGCCTTCCAGGAAGTATCTCGATCGGATCCGCCGCCATGTCGGCCCCTTCACCGATCCCGTGGCCGTGAGCGAGGACGACCCGACGCTCGTCAGCGAGGAGGCTTCGGGGATGCTCGAGAATGGAAAAGTCTTGTAGGTTCAGTCAATTCGAAGAAAGAAAGAAAAAAAACGATCACCCGACAACGGGCAAAGACAAAAAAAAAAGTCTCGAGAGAACGCAATAGACTGATGATAGCAACTTTGGGTAGGGTCATGTTGGTTCTTCACACCTCCCCCGAGTTCCCGTCGTGGCTGGGAAACTAACTGCTCTTCCTCTTTTTTCTTACAAAAGTGGCGCCGGCGGTTTAGGATGCGAGATACTCAAGAACCTTGCCATGTCTAGATTCAAGGACATTCATGTAATAGACATGGGTGCGTGCTTGCCCCCTCCCCCCGAGCTCTCGCGCCGTCTTACGCTGACGGTCCGCAGACACAATCGACATTTCCAACCTCAACCGCCAGTTCCTCTTCCGCAAATCCGACGTGGGAAAGTACAAGGCCGAGGTCGCCGCCCGTTTCGTCGAGCAGCGCGTCCACGGCGTCCGCATCACCCCGCACAACTGCCGCATCCAGGACTTCGACGATGACTTCTATATGCAGTTTCAGCTTGTCGTTTGCGGGCTGGACAGCATCGAGGCCCGCCGATGGATAAATGCCAAGCTTGTTGGGTTAGCGCAGGAGTACTCTGACAGCGGTGCCGACGCCATGAAGCCCCTTATAGACGGCGGTACTGAGGGCTTCAAGGGCCAGGCTAGGGTCGTCATCCCCGGGATGACATCCTGCATAGAGTGCCAATTAGACATGCACGCCCCGAGGGCCGCCGTTCCGCTCTGCACTATCGCTTCTATCCCACGGCAACCGGAGCATTGCGTCGAATGGGCGCACGTGATCGCCTGGGACGAGGAGAAGCCTTTCCCCAAGCTGGACAAGGATGACCCGGAGCACGTCAGCTGGCTCTACCAGAAGGCTCTCACCCGCGCCAAGGAGTTCAACATTTCGGGGGTCACCTACGCTCTTACCCAAGGCACGATCAAGAATATCATTCCCGCCATCGCTTCCACGAATGCCGTCATCGCCGCGGCATGCTGCAACGAGGCTTTCAAGATTGCCACCAACGCCGCGCCCTGCCTGGGCGTGAGCGAGCACGGCAACTACATGATGTATTCCGGGAACGACAGCATCTACACGTATACCTTTGAACACCAGCGCAAGCCTGACTGCCCCGTCTGCGGGGACCAGGCTCGACCGCTCGAGGTGAACCCCAAAGCAACGCTCCAGGACGTGCTGGACTCCCTAGCCGTCCGGCCAGAGGCGCAGCTCAAGAAGCCTTCGATCCGCGGCGAGAGCATCACGCTGTACATGGCTTTCCCGCCGGGGCTGGAGGCCCAGACGAGGCCCAACCTGGACAAGACGTTGCTGGAACTGGGACTCGTCGACGGCCAAGAGGTGGTCGTGACCGACCCCGCGTTCCCCCTCGAGTTCCAATTCTTCCTTCGCTTCAAGGAGGCTTGATGATTTCCATCAACAGCACCCGAGGGCATACATGGCGTTCAGGAATTCAGGAATTTACATATAGGCAAGTACTATAGTCGCATCAGTAAAGTAGCAGAATAACGAATGACAAAAGAGTCAAAGGCTGTTTTTTTTTGTGTACAGCCATGGTATCATTTTTTTTTCTTTCTTGTGCCCATCTATGGTAGCAGCGACAAAGAGGAAGAGGAAGAGGAAGAACAGAGAACAAGTTTCCATTATATAAAAAAACGCCCAAAACTCCAGAAGCTCCGAGAGCACATTCTTTTCAGATCAAGGACAGTGCCGATTTTCCCCCTCCTCTTCTGCGGCCTGCCGAGTCTCTCCCTTTCTCTCTCTCTCTCTCCGGGTCTTTCTGATTGTGTGTGAAAAAGGGGCTTTGCTTATAATCTACCTCGCCATGTTGATAACCTGCTGCTCGAGCTTCTTGCACTTGAACTTGAGGTGCTTGACGGCCTCGAGGAACATCTCGTCGCTGTCCCACTGGCCGGTGCTCTCGACGGAGAAGATGAAGTGGTCCCGCCTCCGGCCCAGCTTGACCTTGCCCTCGAACTCGGGGTGCCGGAGGCACTCCCTGCTGACCGTGTCCCTCATGGGGTCGACGACAACGGCCTTGGCCTCCCCGGCGCAGCCCTCGTACCCGCTCCCCGGCGTGGCGGCCTCCTTCGCGGACACCCTGTCGATCCCGATGACGCCCTCGGGGAAGCAGGCGCGGAACTTTTCGGCGTCGGCGCCCAGGATGGGCCGCAGGATGCGGATGGTGGGCATGAGGCGGTAGCTCGCCGTAGCGCAGGGGGAGAACTTGGCGTGGTCGGAGCCGACGCCCTTGTGCATGTGCACGGCGAGGTTGATGGCCTGCGGGGGCCGCAGCTTGGCGATGAGCACGTCCGGGTTGACGGGGGCGATGGCGTCGGCGCCGCTGAAGTGCTCGACCTGGTTCCCCGTCGGCACGAACTTGATGTCGCGCGCGTAGACGTGGGCGTGCTTGTACGCCACCCGCGGGTCCTTCTCCCCCGGGTCTGCGTCCTCGTTGACCTCGCACGCCACGTTGAGCTCCAGCCGCACCGTGTTGTAGTCGAAACAGCCGGCGTAGGGGTCAGAGTCGTCGCCGCCGCTGCCGGCCTCGGGCTTCCTGTACCACCGCAGGTAGTCCCTGAGGCCCCGCTTGCCGCCCTTGAAGGGTATAAGGCCCAGCCGGTGCGCCAGCACCTCGTCCTGTATCACCGACGTGTTGTTGTCGATGAAGACGTTCTCGATGGCCAGCGTCGGCACCTCGGCCAGCATGATGCGGCGAAAAGCGTTGGCGATCGAGGCGTCGACGCCCACGAGCGAAAAGGACGCGTGGAACTGGTCGTTCTGGTGGAAGTCCACCTCGAACCCCGACCGGAATATCTCGAGCGAGAAGGCGTGGTTTTCGCCCGGGAAGTGGCCCGGGTAGTCCGTCGAGACGGTGTTTGTCACGGTTTCCGGGTTGATGCCTACGGTCTGTACGGGGACCCCAATTGATAAGGGAAGTGATTAGCTCGGTGGTTCTTTGTTTTCCTCTTCTCTTCTTGTGCCCCCCTCCCCTCTTTCGAATTGGATTGTAGTGGTAGGAAGAAGGGAGGGACGAAAGAAGAATCAAGAAACAAGACTTACGTTGCGATCCTGGAGCTGCTGGGAACTAGGCGCCGACCGCCAGCTGGCCAATTTCGATGGCGCCATTATGCTGCGCGTGAATTGTGTGTGGTTGTGTATTGGGGGGAGAGAGGAATGATTATCAAAAGGTATGAAGTGGTAGGCAGGAACCTTCTTCTTCTTTTTTTTTTGTTTTTTTTTGGAGGAAGCCGACCGGGATATGCTGCCCCGCCAAAATTAAAGGTTCGTTCAAAGGCCAAAAAAAAAAGTTCAAGGTAAGAGCGCTCGGTGAGATACATGACCAATGCCGTCGGGGGCGCAAGCCCCACTTCGCCATGTATTCCGCACTACCACCTACCCAGACGGAATGCTCCGTGGTATCCCCACAAAGATAGAGATTCATATCGATTCCAAGACTTGACAAGGCCCCAGTGGCCAAATTTGAGTAATTCTTATGATATACATAGGCTATCCATACTCTCTACACGTAATTAATTACCATTCTAGTCCATTTCCCTCAGGTAGTGAGGAGGAAGGGGGGGGGAATCCAAATAAACCACGAAATTCCCACCTAATTTTCGCCTCCCTTCGTATCCCAGCTTACTCGACGTCCTCCATCGTCCAAATGTGAACGCCCTTCTTCTCCACGCCCTCCTTCAGCTTCCTCAGCGCAGACTGGCGTCGCGCCTTCTTCTCCATGAGCTCAGTCTTTTCTTCCGTGCTGAACCCGCTCAGCTTCTTGCGCGGGGGTGTACGGGGGGGTAGGCTGTTTCTAGTCGAAACTCCTAGAGGCGTAACGCTCGACATGAGGCTTGCTCGGGGGTTACGGGAGGGGGTGCTGTCGGGGGGAAACATGACGCTCCTCCGGGCCTGAGGGGTAACTGGGGACCCATCCCGGTCTGTCGAGCCCTGGAGGCGTAGCTTGCGCAGCTGGTTCTCCAACACATCAACATCCCCGCTGCGCTTCTCCACCATTGTAGTCATCTTGGTAATGGTCCTCATGACCGCTTCAACCGTGGGAACGTTAGGATTGCTCCTACCCGCTACGCTCGAGGCCGAGGCAATCTTGGTCTTGAGCATAATGAGCGCCTCCTCAGTCTCGGCCATCAACTTCGTAAACTTGGTAAACTCTCGTCGCAGTTCATTCTGCTGAGTAGCCTGTTCTGTGCTCAGAGGCATTGACCGGGCGCCCGCAGCCTGATCGGGGTCCGTTTGCGCCATCATGATCTGTTTTAGGTCGCGCTGTTTAACCCATAGCCTATGAGTATCCTTCTCCATTTCCTCGAGGCATGCTAGTTGCGCTTGCAAGTTGGTAACCCTGCCATTTTCCAGCTCTGGATAAACCTCGTGGTCGAGGACCTGTCCAATAGTCTCAGCTTCGCAAAGAACCCAGTCTTCGGGGATTTCAAGGTCATCTTTATTCCTGCCCTCCTCGCTGGCATTCTCGCTGTGGCCCTTGACGAATGCTTTTACCGCCCTTGAATTCAGACCAACGCTGTCGATCATCGAGTTGATATCCCGGTATACTGCTTCCACTTGAGAGGGGATACTATCCTGAGCTGGAGGCGCCACATTGGTATGGGCGAGGAACTCATCGAGCTCCAAGGTACCATTAACCTCGGATGCGAGTATCTTTTGGATTTCTTCGTACTCTTCATCCACAAGGAGTTGTGTTTCTTCGGTCTCCTGGCGTGCCTTGAGCTTTCGACGTTGTGCAACCAAGGTGTCCTCGGCTTGATTATTTACCCCATTGCTAGAAATAGCATTCCCTCGAAGTTGTGATTGCTGCGGAGGTTGCTTCGGACCAACCGTATTCGAAGCTTGGTGCGGCGCACTAACCGACCTTGCCGTGTCAGGTCTCGTTACTCTGGGAGGGACAGCACCACGAAGTGGGCTGGGGGATCTCGGGCTGGCAGCAGAAGGTCGAGCAAACGTAGGTCCGTTGCGACTGAGCTCTCCGAATAGAGTCTGTTGACGACCTTGACCAGGTACCGCCGTGGCTGGGGTTGTGCTGCTAGCACCCCCGAAGGAGCTCTGAGGGGTCATCCCTGGACCGGAGACACCAGTGGTTTCCGGACTCAAATCTTTAGCCACATCCACCCCGCTACCTTCCGAATCCCTGTCGTCCTCTTCCTCCTCTTCTCCCTCCTCTTCGTCTCCTTCGTCCTCTTCCTCGTACAATGGCTCTTCTTCCTCGCCATGTTCAGCATCAGTTTCATCCTCTGGAATAGTTGACGCGAACGAACTCTCCCGCGAGTGTGAGGTGAATTCCGTAGGCAAGGCTGTATCGCTGGCTTCCTGTTTCACCTTGAACGGGTTTGAGCGAGAAGCGGCGTCTTCTGCTTGAGGAGTCTTGGATTTGGAAATGGTCGTAGCGAAATCGGGTCCCGGGGCTGGGGTCTCAGCAGTGGGCTTGGCATCTTCTGTGGGTTTTGGTGTAGCGTCCGGCGGTAAAGGGGCATCGTCTGGCTTCGAGGGTGTTGTTGTAGAGCCAAAGATTGAGCTCGGCGCCTTTGACGCTGAAGAGGAGGAAGAATCGCCGATGGGATATGACATCCTGCTCGTAGTATCTGGAGGGAGAGGGGTCTCGTCAGACTTAGCTTTCGGGGTTTCCGGGTCTTCGGAAATATTGCTGAAGGGGTTACTGGCGCCTTTACTAGGAGCACCAAAAGTCGACAGCGACTGCTTAGGAGTGCCGAAGATGCTTGAAGGCTGTCCGAATGTTGAAGGCTGCTGGCCGGGGGTGGTAGTCGACCCAGACCTGTTCCCAAAAAGCCCAATCCCAGCGGGAGGCTGAGTAGCTGGGGTTGTGGAGTTGCCAAATATGCTGGACTTTGCTGACGACTGACTCCCAAAAATCGAGGTTTGCTGGGCAGGAGTGGTTGTATTAAACTTCATGGGACCGGGAGTTGTTGTGGGGGTTGTGGATTCAGGGCTCTTCTGTGACTCGAATATTGACTTTGCGGCCGGCTTAGCCTGCGGCGTCTGCTCTACCGAAGGCTCTGCCGAAACCACAGAGTCCATATCCTCATCCTTGGCCGTTGCTGCCTCGGACGGCGCCTTCTTACTGGCATCCGTCAAGGCAGAACCGAAGCCGCTACCAAATAGAGAGCCTGATGGTTTTTCATTGTCATCCTTGGCTGACGGGTCTGGTTTGAATGAGCTCTGCAACTTGAACTCTTGAGAACCAAATACACTTCCTGAGGGCTTGTCCTTTGGCGGCGGGAATGCAGTATCGGTCGAGGTAGAGCCAAAGGGGACTGGTTTTGACTGAGAATTTCCACCACTGCCAAAGATGCTACCTCCGCTGTTGTCACCTCCCAGTGAGGCAAAGCCACTTTTGTTTGCAAAGCCCGCAAAGCCACCCCCTGATCCTAGGCCGGGGGTTTGATTCGAACTCGTTGAGGCACCGAAAGCACCACCACCTGAGTTTGTGTTACTGCCGAGGTTCGAAAGCCCAGATTGTCCAAATACAGGGCCCCCGCTGCCGCCTCCTGACCAAGGCGATTGCCTCGCAGGCATAGAGGACTGTCCGAATGCAAGGGCACTCGGTTTACCGAACTGAGGTGATGATGTAGCCGGAGCAGCCCCGAAGGTGCTTGATCCGAACGTTGGGCCTCCTGTCTGGGGGTTAGCAGGGGTATTCGATGATCCCCAAGGCGAGGTTTTCTGGCCCAGTTGGCTTGCTGATCCGAAAGCCGGAGCAGAACTTGCTGAGCCGAACGCTGAACCGGTAGACGGCGAAAAGGCCGAAGGGGCTGCGGTCGTAGAGAGAGAGCCCGCTGGAGTGGGTGCTGAAGAATCTAACACCGCCAGGCCAGGATAAGTAGTCTTTTGCTTGATTGAGTCCTGGTAGATGAGCCACCACGGGCACAATATGCCTTCGTGTGTTAAAACCCATAACCCCGGCAGAGGTGAATGTGACTCCTCAAGCTCCTCGTCTGCGGGGATAGGCTTGTAAACCTTGTCCTTGCTGGAGAGATCCAAAGCGATACCAACGGGTGTAGAATCGTCCATGTCATCAGTCATCGGGAGCGTAGGTCGCTTGGTGTCGTCGAGAAGCTCTGTCGTCGTGAAAACCCCAGTGATACTATCCGCGGGTTGGTCAGTAGCCAATGCCTTTGACGACCTGCTTAGCAAGCCAATGTCTGTTGAAGCTGTGGAAGCTACAATCAGAAGATCCTGGAGATCGGGAGGGAAGTTCCGCACGCGAAGGACGGAGTGATGCGGTGCCGATTCTGGTGCAAATGGCTCCACGGGGTCTGTGATCTTCTGGAAAGTAAAGCTACCAGGTCGGTCGCGAGTGATAATATGGTAAGCTGATGAAGGAGGGGAGGATGTGGTAGTGTAGATGGCCAACCACAGGTTATTCTCCAGCCATGTAAGCGATTCCACTGCTATGGATCAGTATCGTGTTTTCTTAACAATTCATAAAACTTTGAGCCTTCTTACCGTGGGCGTCCCCGACATCTGAAGGCTTGGAGATCTCGGCTTTGGGATCGCCTTCTGGGGTCATTTGGTGGATGATGCCGTTCGCCGTTCCAGCACAGAGCTGCTTGCCCTTTGCACTCCAGCTCACGGAACTGACCTGATCCTTCAAAACTTTGCTTATTCCCTTTGCCTTCAGGTCCGCTATATGAAGGTTACCGTTTGTAGTCACAATGGCGCATAGCTCGGCTTTCTCCGCCGTAGGATTGGGAGACAAGCACCTCAGGGACTCGCCATTCGTGGGGATCTCAAACGCCGAGTTCGTTGATCCAGACAGCAAACTCGAGACTTCGTAGACAGCAAGGCCGCCCCCGGACTCAGCCGAAAGTATCAGGTAGTTCTCATCGGCCGTGAAAGCGAGCTGCGAGACGCGCATGGGCATGGGCAGCTTGAGCTGGGGCTCGAAGCCGCGGATATCCGACTCGCCATCCTTGGGCGCTTCGAGGCCTTTGCGGCACGATTCGGTCGTGGATATAGTGATTTGATCGGGGCCGGCTGCCGCAACAAGGCCTTTTCGAGACGCGATGCTGAGAAGGGAAGCACTCGGGTCGGGTCGTGTGGACCATGGCGTTGTCAGACGCAGCTTGGAATTGCCAGATACCGATAGAAATCCAAGTTCCTACTCCGGGAGTTAGAGAAGAAGAAGAAGAAGAAGAAGAAGAAGAAGAAGCAAAGGGCCATGTGCGATACGATAACGGAGCCGTTGACGATCTCATGAAAATGTACGTACCTCTGTCTGTATCGTAGGTAGCTCTGGTCCGGTCTTTGCACCATCACCAGAGCCCCCGCCGGTGCCAAAGCCGAAAGACATGTCCGCGGCGACGCGCTTCGCCTCGGGATTGTGAGAAGATGTGAAAAACCTAGATGGTCTTATGAAGCATGAGGTGATTCGTGACGCGCGACGATCTGTGTCAAGGGCGAAGAAGAAAAAAAGAAGAAGAGGGAGAGAAGGGTCAAAAAGTTGCCGTGGAAATTATTCCGCCTTTAGATGAATTGGCAAAAGCACCCGATCCAGCCCAAAAAGAACATGCGAAGAAAATAAGACGGAAAGGAAGAAGGAAAAGGAAAAATAAATGTGCCAATTGAATCCGGGCAATAGTAGTTTTCGCGCTGCAAGCAATGCTGTGCAACTGCTTGCTATTTTGCGTGGCGTGGTTGCGATTGCAAAAAGCGTTGTCGATTCACGAGGTTGCAAGAGAGCCTCAGGCTCAGTAGAAGCTGGTTGTTGCAGGTACGGCTTGTCACTGTTTACAGGCCCATCGATCAGGAAGTTCGATAACAAGGTACGGAGTTGGGTAGTAGGTACTCCGTAGCCTGCAGCTTTTTGGAGCTTCCCTCTCCCCAAAAAGCAAAGGCGGCCCCCGGCTGGCTAGGTAGGTACTCCGTACGGAGTATAGCAGCACCGTATCATCCATCCATTTCCCGTGTTACAGCACCCTGAATGCCACATCACGTGGAGCATCTGCAGCCAAGTCTACCAGGCCAGCAGCCAATCACCAAGCGACGTCACACGCAACCGGTCGCCGGACGGGCAAAAGCTTGGGAGGTCCCGCCCCGAGCGGCGAGCAGCACTACCACCACCACCACAACCGCCAAACTCGACTGCTAACCAGAGGAACCGTACGGGACTACTAGGTAGTACTACACAGGGCCTGAAGGCAGCTTCTAGCCTCGTCATCAGCTCCAGCTCCAAGCTGCCTATCCTTCAATAACCCACTTACGATCCCAAACATCGACGACGTGAACTACTGTACTACTTGCGCAGCACAGTTTTCCCTCGACAACGCGGAATTTACGGAGTACTGCCACCCTCGATTCCAATCGGTTGATAATTGCGAGGTCCAACATCGACGACCAACAACCCCCCCTCCTCCCCTCCTCCACCACCAATCGACGCTTCGCTGCAATCCAAATAAAAAACGTCTCGGCTTATAGTGATAGGAGGCCAACTACTACCCCCATCTACATAGCCGCCGCATACAGGCCTCCTCCATCATGCCTGGTTTCGACTTCTCCAACTACAACCGCAATGCTGCCCTGCACGCCCAGGGCGTGCCTCTGCCCAAGGCCACAAGCACAGGCACCACCATCGTGGGCTGCATCTACGATGGCGGCGTAGTCGTATGAATCCTCCTCTCTTCTTCCCTCCTACTCTCCTCTCCCTCCCCTCGACCTCTTTTCCTATCAAGAAGTAAATCCTCGGACCAGCTAACCTCCTTTCCTCTTCCCCAACACGCCAGATCGCCGCCGATACTCGAGCAACGTCCGGCCCCATCGTCGCCGACAAGAACTGCGAGAAGCTTCACTTCATCTCCCCCCAGATCTGGTGCGCGGGCGCCGGCACCGCCGCGGACACGGAGTTCACCACGGCCCTCATCTCCTCCCAGCTGGAGCTCCACTCCCTGTCCACCGGCCGCAAGCCCCGCGTCGTCACCGCCATGACCCTCCTCAAGCAGCACCTCTTCAAGTACCAGGGCCACATCGGCGCCTACCTCGTCGTCGCCGGCTGCGACCCCACGGGCACCCACCTCTTCACCGTCCACGCCCACGGCAGCACTGACAAGCTCCCTTACGTCACCATGGGCTCCGGCAGCCTCGCCGCCATGAGCGTCTTCGAGTCGCAGTGGCAGCCCAACATGACCCGCGAGGGCGCCATCAAGCTCACGAGCGACGCCATCCTCGCCGGTATCTTCAACGATCTCGGCTCCGGCTCGAACGTCGACGTCGCCGTCATCACAAAGGAGAAGACGACGCTGCTGCGCAACTACATCAAGCCCAACGAGAGGTCTCAGAAGGCTCAGAACTACAAGTTCCCCAAGGGCACAACGGCCGTCCTCAACGAGAAGATCATCAAGAAGAACGAGATGAGCAAGTTTGTCAGCGTCGAGGAGGTACCCATCGAGGGCGAGAAGATGGATGTAGACAGTTGAATTAGAAGAAGGAGGGAGAAAAGATTAAAGATATGAATATTAACGTTTACTATTGGCATCAATGAAGAAACTTGCAGCAACGTTCGGTCAGATCTTGAGGCACGCGCGCACGGGAGAGGGTGTATAAAAAGAAATGAAAAGATGGGCTATTATCCTGATTTCCAGCCATGGAATTTGGTATCTATGTGTTTTTCTATTTCAAAATTTGTAGACATCTCTTGAGAGTCTTTGGGTAGACAACTCCCTGCCACCCGTACCCCTAGCCCCCCTTTCTCCGTAACAAAAATAGGAAAGTGGAATATAAAAAAGAAATAACAAGACAAACAAAGGGATATATCCTCCAATGCTTAAATAGCTAGAGATAAAACGAGAAGAAGAAGAACGAAAAAAGAAAAAAAACTTGAGCAGGAAACCATCCATGCTTCCTCTCATTCCCCCCCGCCCCCTTTTGACAAATACTCCCCCATCGTCACGCCGGTACGCCACCCTCCCCCCTTTCCCTAGACCATTTTGCTTTTTTGTTTCTCAAAGCGTCAGAATTGTAAGAAGTGGTAAACAAAAGAAAAGAAAAAGAGGAGAAGCAAAAGAAAAAGAGACAAGAAGCATCCCCGCTTCAAACGGGTAAAATAAAATACAGCTCATTTTCCAGGATGCATGGTTTCCCATGGCTTCCCAGAGTGATTTCGACGGCGCACATATGAACAAGCGAAATATAAAAGGCTGACGCTGAAAAAAACCCAATGAATCGCCTCGACAAAGGGGTATGATGTGATGTGATGTGATGTGATGCTAAATGATAATAAGGGCCGTAAATAAGTCGTTATACCCCTTTTCATCTCTCTTGAGGGTGGAAAAGGGGCTGTTGATGGACAAAGAGAATAGATTAGGCCTCCTTGGCCTTTCGGCCGAACATGGTCCTCGTGCGAGACTTGCTGCGTGCTTTCCTCTCCTTCTTTGGGGAGTCGGGGCCGTCGTCGTTGTACTTGGCCTTGTGGATCCTATCAAGTTGTTAGCATCGATTCCTATGATATGGAAAGTACTGGTTCAGAGTTACATACCAGCTGTTGCCGACCATGCTCATACCCTTGGCCTCGGCCATGCGGTAAAATTTGGCACTCTTCTTGAGGTTCTTCTTGCATCCGATACCTTGCGCGTAGCAGAAGCCGGCTTCAGCCAAAGCATCGACATCCCCCCAATCTGTACTTGTCAGCCTTGTACAATTACCAGTACGCGGGATGATACTTACTACCGGCGATCTCGAAGCAGCGCAGCGCAAGAGCCTTGTCTTGGTCAATACCCCAGCCGTTCATGTGGCTAACACCAAGCTCATAGATGCTCAGGGCAAACTGGGCTTTTCTGGTCTTGCTCTCGAGAATGTCAACGCGTTTCCCTTCCTTCACCATGTCCTCGTCGTCCGCAATCTCGACGCTGGCAAACTCGGCAGCTTTGCGCAGCCACTCCACGCCCTCCCTTTCGTTCGCCCGCATACCCCAGCCATGTCTGCACGCTAGAGCATACAGAAGCATGGCGGTAGGGTGGTTCTGTCGAGCAGCGAGGCGAAGATGGTAAGTCGACTCCTTGAGGGACCCGTTCTCGTGGCACTCGATTCCTTTGCTGAGATGCTCTTCAGCCGTCATGTCGGAGGCTGAATGGCCTGAGCGAGCCGTAGGAGGTGGTCGAATTGTGCTAGCTGTGTCACTCGTTCCTGCTGCTGACGCTGGCGTGCGACCTCGCGGTCGACCATGGGAAGGAGATGTACGTGAACGGCCCCTAGGTACGTCTTCGGAGGCGCGTCTATCTTGGTCAGATGCGTTGGATGCTCTCCTCAGATTAGACGGCTGTGACACACCGAGTCTAGCGCTTTCCGTGCTGACTTTGCGAAGATCCGTCGAGGCCCTCGGAACGCTCATCAAACTGGCGGCATCATCGGCCATCCTGCTGGATGAGCTTACAGGTCGTGACGGCGGCGATGGGGGTGCCTCTTGTATCCGCTGCACGTTACTCGGCGGTACCATGGGCGTTTCCCATTTGAACGAGGCTTGCCCCTGTTCATCTTCCAACCCTTCCGTCCGCTGAATCGTCTTGCCTCTGGGGAGAGAAAACTTAGAATAGATGTAGGACGGGGCAGCCGCGCCCTTGTCATCCATGTAATCGTTAAAAGCGTCGCTGTGCATGCTTACAGGTGTGTGCACGGTATCGTCCGCCAGAACGAAAGAAGGCTGGCTGTCCGAAGATGCTTGACGAGAAGGGGCGTCAAAACTAGGCCGAGGAGGCTCGAATGTGCTAGGGGTGCCGGATCGGCTCATTGGGCGGGAGAAGTTGAAAGATGGTCGCGGCAAGGCGGAAGAGTCTGAGCCGACTGACGGCGACCGCTCAGATCGTTGGAAATGGCCGAGAGCAGGAGAGGCCATGGGGTTAGCAAAAGCAGCACTCCCATTCGATAGCTTCCGAGGGGGTAGTGAGTGGAAAGAGCTGGCCATGTTAGCGCTGGAGGCATCATCTTCAACAGGCGAAGATATGATACTGGACGATCGCTTAGGAAACATGGCCCGCGGTGGCGCCAGCCCAAGCTCGTCAAACGATGCTGGTTTGGTAGCTAGATCATCAAAAGAAGCCTGTTTGGTCTTGTCTGGCGAGAAATCAAACGTGGAGTCGGGACGCGGCGCAGGCATTGGGAGAGAATTATCCCTTCGAACCGGTGATACTTCGATCCGAGGCTCGTCTCCAGGTGGGCCCTCGCTGTGCATTGGCGAAGGAGATCGCTCCTGTCGAGCTCCAAAATCCGAAGGCTCTCCTTTCAAGCTGTCAAACGTCCGGCCGCGGAGAACATCCTCACTCAAGGCAGGCATAGGGGGCATTGGTTCGTCGGGCACGTCGGGGGCGCGACTCATGCGCGCATGCACCGACTTTGGCCGCTCTTCGGGATCAATCTCTCTGTAATCCCGATCCATGCCGTACGCGGGACTCGGCAATTCCGCCGCAGGAGAGGCGCCGGGCTCAGAGCCCGACTCATAGGAGAAGGAGCGAAAGTAATCGGAGCGCCCCTGCTGAATCAAAGGGCTTTCGGCCGTCAACGGGGGCAGGCGGCTCAACCTGTTGCCGTCCTTGGTCCCATCTTGTAGCTGCTTCGCAAGCAACCTGCTCTGCATAGCAAACGCATCGAGCGGTGAAAGCTCCGGCGGCACATCCCCGGCGATGTGCATCCTAGGCGATCTCAATGGCCGGGAAGATGTAGTTGTGGTAGAGTAGTGAGAGTCGGCCCTCAAGTCCAGGAGGTTTGGTCGTTTTTGCGCCATGACGGGCTATGATACTGGCGCAATGATATATAAATGTTGTTGGTGCGCATATAGGTTGCGGGTCGGCTTAGAGTACTCCGTAAAACCAAAAGAAAGAAAAATCAGGAGCAAGGAATGCGCCCACTATAACGAGGCTGTCTCGGTCGCAGGTTCGTGAATGCCGTCACAGCGGAGCGGCCGAATATCGACTAGTCTCAGGAACAGAAGCGTCTCTCAGGCCAATGCCATGGGAGAAGTCGAGACAAGTAGCCAAGCTTCTGGAACACGCGCTCAGTCAGGCACTTGGTGGAGGACAGGCCCTGCAAAATCCGATACGGCAGCAGAACGTCACGGTTGAGGCCTGCTGAATCGGGGTGGCAATTGCGATACGCATACCAAGTAGGGCGAGGGCGCAACGTAAGAGAACGATGGAAACAGGGGACAAAGAGAGAGAGAGAGAGAGAGAGAGAGGTTGCAACTTGGAGACTTGATCGGAATTGGCGAATACTGTTCACCTGGGCGATAGGTATGATGTTTAGAATAACCAGAGGGAGAAGGCGTAGGGCGTTGTTTGAATACAATTGATGCGATGAATGAATGTTGGGAGTTGAGCCAAGTCCGTTACTCCTGAGCCCCGAGAGTCTCGTCGTGTATTCCGTAACGTCTGCTGTTCGAGAGCGAAGGGAAAGTGTTCCGTCGGTATTCGTAAATATGGGGGGGCCTGCTCTGGGTCAAAAGGTCAAAAAGTCTCCTGTCTGGCACTCTGGCACTCTGGCACTCTGGGTCGCTTGGCCTTGGCCTGCGTCGTTTTTTTCGGGGGTGGGAGAGAGCGAGAGGGAGAGAGTGGCTCCTGCGAGCAGGGGAAGACGACGGGGGGTCCAGTGACGAAGCGAGAAATAGGGACCAAGCTAGCAGGCCTACTCCGTACAGGCCAACGCTTCACCGGAAGCTTTCTCTCTCCTTTGCTCTTGGTTTTTTTTTTTTTTTTTTTTTTTGGTTTTGAAGGAAGAAGCGAATAAAAATATGTACCCCTTTTGCCCCTGTATGAGACGATAACGAGTGACTAAAAAAATAATTGTACGGAGTACGGTGTAGAGTAAACAATTTGGGGGAACACCAAATAATTACCAGTAGTAGCAATTAGTACGAAAGGGAAGGGAGAAGAAATGGAAGAAGAAATAGAAGAAGAATTATTGGCTATCCGGTTGGTTGCACCAAATCAGTTGGGAAAAGTAGTGGTGCCAGTGGCAGTACTCCGTAGTGGCAGTAGTGGTGGTGGTGGTGGTAGTGGTGGATGGATGGAGGACACGAGCTTCCTGGCAGCCCGCTAGGAACGGGATATTACAGTGAATTGGAGGTCGTTGCAAGCCTGCACCTCATCTCAGGTGACACCCGTCCGCCGCCCCCGGCCTGGACTGGCATCCACACCCGCCGCCTAGTAATAAGCTTGAGAAAGGGGACTAGGGGTTTTTTGGGCGACTTGAACCCCCCCCCCCCCCCAAAATGCCCACTATCTGCAATGGATATGGATCCATTCAATCACCCAACGCATCCTCGCTTTAGAACGTTTATTAGGTTCCCTCCAGGAAGCAAATGGAAGTTGGGGAGAAACCCGAAAAGGCGGCCCCCCTTCTCTCTTTTGGTGCCCCAGCTAGGCTGGTCAAGCTGGCCTACCTTAGCTAGGCTAGGCTAGGTACTAACACCTCTTCCCCCCCCCTCTCTCCCGCATTTTCCAATTACAAAGTCTTGTTGGATTTCTTTCCCGTCCGGTTAGTGGCAGTTGGCAAGTTTGGAAGCCGAAAATACGCAGGCACTGGCAAGCAGTGGCAGGCCATTCCACAGCCAGCGTTACACCACCCCGTGGCCAACTTTATTCTGTCTCACCTCCGCAAGGGTTCCCACCCCCCCATCCCATGTCGTCAAGCGCCATCGCGTTTTTTTTCTTCTCTTCTTTTCAGGGACCTGCCGCATGTAATTGGCAACGAGCAAAACAGCCACTGTCTGGGGTGCATCAGCCCGGCCGCACCACTCAACTGCTCTTACTCCGTGTGGCGCCACCTTCAATTACGGCGTACTACTATGTACGCCCAATAAAAAAAATTTAAACAGAAGACCAAAGAGGAGGAGGGGGCACGGAGAGAGAGGGGGATGCGGCGGGGGGTGAGAAAGGCAATACCAAGGGGGGGCCTAGGGGCCTATCTACTACCTAAGGGGGCACGCAAGTCACCCCTGGAAAAGAAAAAAAGAGAATGAAGCAAGCAAAAAGAGAGATGGGAAGCGGAGCGCTGCTTTCCCTCAGAAATCAGCTGGGGTGGGTAAGAGTGTGTGATCTTCACTTGCTCCGTTACTTTAGTCCCTATTAGCTCGATATTCTTTTTGCATATGGTACTCCGTATACGAAATCGCATATGTACTCCATAGATGGCCTATAATCACTAGCCTTTGTCCTTTTTTCCCCCTTCTTCCCTTTTTTATGCAAGCTGAAGCAGAGAACGACAAGAAGGAAACGCTTCTTTAGCCCCTCTCTGCGCATTAACATGCTCGTATCATCGCATGAGCTGGACCCCCTTTCTTGACTTTTTCCGCACTTGAAGAAAAACCCCAAATTGAATACATGACACAAACAGTTTCGATATTCTAATTGGCCACGTACTGCAAGCTGCGCCATGTTTAGAATTGCCACCTTCAGCCATGAAAGAATCCATGCGAATTACTCCGTGCAAGTATTAGGAAAGGAAAACTACTAGCAGCAGACTTGCATTTTTATACGGCAAGGGATGCAGCTAGTAATCCGTATAGAAGTACTAGTAGTAGTAGCACCTTGCCCCTGAGTCGAGAATAATGCACGGGAGTGCTTTTAACTGGCTGACTTGTCCCAGCAAATCACGAGGCCCAATTCGTATTTCATAAACATTAAAAGATAGGGGAAAATGAATAAATAGACACCACTAAGTAATCCGTACTCCGTAATCCGTACCCAATTTACCAACAGCATTGAAAAAAGAACAGCTCCGGTCATCGGTCTGCCATCCTAATAAAGAAGCCTTCTCGACCCAATGCATGGACCAGCAGTACAGTACGGAGTAGCGCCAACGCTTTTTCCAGGAAATGCGCCGATACTACGGAGCACGGCTGGGTCACTACTCCATACTGCTATTACTGCTATTATTACTACTCCGTACTACTCCGTAAGTTGAAGGGGGGAGGGGAGCCAGAGGGGCCAGATTCAAGTAGTCGTACTACATACACCTCAGTACTCCGTATACATACCGAGTGCGGAGTACACGCACGCACACGCACGCATACGCGGGAAGCATGAATATATGTGTGACAGAGATGGGAAATTGACAATGCAACACCACACACGGATGGGGGGGGCGGGGGGGCGGATGCGGGACCAGAGTCGTTGAAACGGTTTTGCAGACGAGGCACAGAGTAATCCTGCGTACCACTACGGAGTACGGAGTGCTGAATTCATCAACAGCAGCATTGATTTCGGCGAGACATGTCAACGGCTGTTGTCATACCGCCAGCTGCCTGCCTACAGGGAAACATGAAATGTCCCGTCAACAATCTTGATCCTCCGTATGGGATACACAACTACCAGTAGCAGTAATAGCCGCAAACCTACGAGCACGTGCAAGACATGCGGAGGGCAACGAACCCGCGTGCCATATGCTCCCTCGGCATTACCACACAAACATGCAGTCAGGGCCCATAGGGCTGGTTCGTGCCTGAGCTGCTGTCATTAATAACACCTACAACCTACATAACTACTACTTAGTTAGTAGTACGCAACATAGATCTCGTTGTGATACATGCGGAGCAGTACTTTTGCCATCTGCAAAAGGCATGCTGCTGCATGTTGGTTCTTGTCAATGTAACCTGACGTCGTATTACCATCAACAACAGCTGGAAAGCAGTATACTTTATTTCGGCAATAATGTCCAAGTAGTAATATTCCCGAATGCTTTGCTCTACTCCTCTATAAATGTAAGGGTTCGCTCTGCTTCGTTATACAAACAAAGTGCGCTCATCTTCCGAGTTCCAAACTTCGGTTTCCAAACTCCCAAACCCCCCGCGGCCAAAAAGACAAGTAAAAATATTACCGCTGTTCGACATGTTTCCCAAACCACTCCATGCATAAAAAAACCCATTTCTCATAGGAAAAAAAAGGAAACAAAAGAAACAAACGCTCAGCCTTCATCACATCCCTCTGCCTTCACTCAAAGTCCATGCCAAAGTTGGCCCTGAAGGGGAACCCCGACGTCCCCGCCAGCGCCCCTCTGCCCCCGAAGCCCATCTGGTTCGACATGACGCGGATCGGCGCCAGCAGCGACCCCCCCTCGCCCCTCGGCAGCAGCATGTCGACGTTGCGGTGCGTGTGCCCCCAGCACCAGGCCCTGACCTTGGCCGAGTTCCAGCACGGCTCCCGCGACAGGTCCGTGGCGAAGTAGCTCCCGTGCTCCCGGAAGGACTCTCGCCCGCTCCTCGTGCGCGGGTGCGTCGTCGGCGACCAGTGCGTCATGATCACCACCGCCCCGACCGTCTCGTCCCGCTCCAGCTCCGCCGCCCGCCGGTTGAGCCAGGCCAGGTCCGCCGCGTGCGCCGCGTTGTGCTTCTCCACGGACCAGTCCCTGGTCAGCAGAAAGTCGTTTTGGCCAAACGACGTCTTCTCGGCCTCCGAGTCCGGGATGTGCGAGAAAAGGGGGCACCCGAGGACCGCGATGTCCCTCCCGCCTTGCTGCTGCTGCCCGTCACCATCGCCATCGCTGCCATCGCCCTCGGAGGATGACGAGGACGAGGACGAGGGCGAGGGCGAGGGCGAGAACGAGGATGAGGGCAAAGGCGAGTTGGAGAAGACGTAGGTCGTGCGGTTGAGCAGGCAAAACGTCCCCAGCCTCGCCCCCTTCCCCCTCTTAGCAGCCAGCAACTTCTGGAACTTGTCCATGTCCCTCATCATCGCCCCCCACGAGGTCCCGTGCACCTCGGCGTTGCCCGGCACCATTAGCACCACCTCGTACTTGGGCAGCAGCCCGCGCATGAGCACGCTGCGAAAGTACACGTTCTTGTTCTTGGCGATGCTCCCCAGGTTCCCCAGCAGCGCCAGGTGCGTCGCCCCGACCGAGAACCTGTGCCCCACGCTCTTCTGCGGTTCGAGGTACAAGTCCGACATGAGCTGGATGCTGAGCATGTCCTCTCCATCGACATCCTGCCCCTCCTCGTCGCTGCTGCTGCTGCCGCCGCTGCTGCCGCTGCCATAAGCACTTTGAATCAGGACAAAATCCCGATTGTTGGCAGTCGCTCTTCTGGGTGCGGCAGGAGGCGGCTTGGTCGGGCCGGTGATGTTTCCACCAGTAACTGGTGGTCTTGGGGAGGTACGCCCCAGCTCATACCCATGGCGTTGGCGGCCTCTGTTTTCGAGTGGCACAGGGGGTGACGGCGACGGCGACGGCAATGGTGATGATGATGGTGGTGGTGGCAGTGGTGGTAGTGGTGGTAGTGGTGGTAGTGGTGGTGGCGGCATCATTTTAAAAATGCAGAAATATAGGATATATGGTATAATTTCTCGGCACTTCCAAAAAATGATCCTGTGTAATGTGTGTGCAATTCGCAGGCAAGAAACACTCTCCCTCAAGTGCGCACCTCTCATCCTATAAATACGCCTGCTCATAAGGTTTCCAGACACAGCATTGTGACTGACACTGACACACCACATGGCAAGCATACACATAAGGTTGCCAATCCTTCCTTGAGTTCATAAATCACAGTTCAAGAAGGAGCCATGGTTCACAGGGCAACTCTGAGGGACCAGTAACATCCAGACCAAACGTTACTGTTCCAGATGACTCCTTTTTTTCAAACTGCCCGTGGTAATCCTAAAACGCCATAACCGATGCTCCAAAGTGCAGTCCTTTCTTTCATCAACCCCTTTCTAGAGATACAAACACATTGCATGCAGTACTTAACTCTTCTACAGCCGCATAAATTCCTTCAAAGATCCTTGGATCGCAGCTTCTTCAGCCTCAGTGAGCCCTCGAACAAACCACGGTCAACAGCAGCGGCCACAGTGAGGGTACCACCGACAATGGCGCAGAGCCCAGCCAAGAAGCTAAGGAAAGATTTATTTTGCTCTTCCCTATTGACAACCTTCATGGGAGAAATGTCCTAAATAGAGTTAGAGAATCGGGGTTTGTCACAGATTATTTACCAACTTACGTAGGAGAAAAAGACACCTGGAATACCGCCCTCGGAGTGTAGACGCTCAGGGTGGCCCTCGGCAGAATCATCACCGCCAGACAAACTGCGCTTGTGACTCGTGACTGAGTACTGGTGCGTCTCCAAGCTACCATCAGCAGCCATGCCGAGGTCACCAATGCCGGCCTTGTCGTCGATCATATTGGCAATCTGGCGCAAGTTCTTCTCCCACCCGAGGGGAAGGTAAGAAGTCGGGACAATCTTGACAAAGTACATGTAGTTGAAGCTGGGATCCTTGGTGTCCTGGCGGGTCCCATCCAGAGGGTTCAGATGGTGGTTGGTCCAAGGAAGAGCATTGGTGCCCATCTTGGCCTGAATGCTGTCTGGAAGCTGGGGGCCGAAGCGCAGCGAGTGGATGATGTGAGTAAAGTCATGCGAGACGCCCTTGGGCTTCTCCCAGTAGTTCCCCAGGTCGTGGATATGCATGTTGTTACGGGTAAAGCTGCGGCCAGGTGCGATGTGGAAGTTTCCAACAACCTTGTTGACACGCAAAGCACCCTCGATACGACATCCTTCCTTGCGCTGCTCATCGAGCCTCTCGCCGTAGTGCTCGCGCTCGCACTGCTCTACGTTCTCGCCCCTGCCAAAGGCCCAAGCAGCCTGAGCATAGGCCTCCCTAACCTCGTCGCAAGTATTGCAGCAACCGGCCTTCTGAGCGTTCGTGGGAGCCTTGGCGCCGTAGCAATCGCCGCAGTACTCTGGGTCGAGGTGCTGGGCCTTGTCGTCGTGCAGATCCAGGGACTTGATATCAATGACACCCCCGCCCTGACTCTGCGCCTTGAGGCGGACCTTTTTAATGCCGTGCATGACACCGTGCTGCTGCTCGCCGGAAACGTCCATGACATCGAGCGTCAGCAGCTCACAAGGCATCTTGGGGAATGTCACGTTGAGGTGAATCTCCATACGCTCGCCTCTCCCCTTATCGACGATGAGCTCGGGGCGGATCGCCACCCTACGGTAATCCGCCCATTCTCCCCACGCCAGGAACAGTACTACAACCAAGGACACGATGGTGACAATTCCACCACTTGTCGTGCGAATCCGAGCCTCATCGACCGTCTTAGTAAAGGCATCAAGCCTCGTAAACCTCGACTTGGGAGGCATAATCGTTTTTTTTTTTTAGTCGCAAAGCTCTCGAGCCCTGGGATTGGCTAAAGTCGCGATCGTGGACGTGGGACACCACTCGAGGTTCACCAAGAAAGGGAGATTTGTTTGTCAAACGAAGGAGAGAAAAGCATGGGGAAAATGCCAATTGCTAGGAAAACTTGACAAGCAGACAGCAACGATAAGTACTGCTTGACGCTGGCTATTGGCCACAAAGAAAGAAAGGGAATGGAAATTTTGGCGCTGGGGCTGAGGAGGAGCAAGTCCAATTGATGAGCCGGGAGGGCCTATTGAAGTTGAGGCCACCGTCGCAGAAAGAACTCCTGCAGCCTTTCTCCGGCTGCAAATGGTGGTTCCGCCGCGGCTGGCTCCGAATACCTTACTCCGTGCCACCCTACCATACCACCTTACGGAGTACCTACCATGCCATATGGTATCGCTCTTAACGTTCTAGGGCTACCGCTGCAAGGGGGTTGTGCTTCTGGAGCTTTTTGGGGGGGGGCCCACACCTTCTTGCCCACCTTCTCCATCTAACGGGAAAACAACGGCATTCTCCAACCTCGAGGGCGAGTTGTACGAGGTATGGTACTCCGTACGTACCTAATCCGTACAAAGGATGATGACTCCGCTCTGTTAACTGGTGGATCCCGTTCAAGCATGCACCAAGCTGCTGCTGCCAATGCCAAGCACTGAACTACTACGCTTGACCACTAACAGAAACGCTCCATCAAATACATCCATTCCTCGCTGGAGCTTCAAAAAGTTCAAGAACTGCCTTTTTACATTATCCAACTTTAAAACCCCCCGACAGTCATCCTCGATCTTGCTCACATCATCGTATCCAGACGAAAACCTAATTCGACACTTGGGCGCGGCACATCGACGTCATTTGACATCCCAATCGCTGTACGGAGTACCCCTACGAAGTAGTACTACCACATTTTACGAACATACCGATATAGTAGTATTGTCACGTTTAACATCTTCCTACCACACGCATCGGTCCCGTCGATTAAACATACCATTTCTTCCCAACGCATCACTCCCAAGGAGCCTCCCAACGCAGCCAAAGATAATAAGAAAGAGAGGGGTATTTACGATAACAAGATGTCTACGCGACCGCCGTCTCGCGTCGTCTTCGTGGGAAACATCCCATACGGTATGTCTACAACAAAAGGGTCCATCCTCGATTCAGAAGAGCGACTCGGCTAACCTTGTCTTTTTCTCAATGTAGGTCTCTCCGAGGAACAGATCACCGATATATTCAGCGGCGCCGGCAAGGTCGAACGTTTCCGCCTAGTATATGACCCCGAGACCGGACGACCCAAGGGCTTCGGCTTCGCAGATTATCCAGATACAGGTAAGGAGACAAGAAAAACCCCAATGCGCCCTCCTCGCGAAGTCGATCGAAACCTCTCAAGGCGAAACAAAGAAGATATGGGGAAAGAGAAGAAGAAGTAATGCTGACGAGGCGGCTCCGGCAACCAGACTCGGCCTCATCCGCCGTGCGCAATCTAAACGACTATGAGATCATGGGTCGCAAGCTCCGCGTCGACTTCTCTAATGAACAAAAGTCTACCGACGACGACAACCAGGGATCCTCGAGTCACAACCCTCACGCCAACGGCGGTAACGGCGTCGGCGGCGCGCCCACGCCGGCTCCCAGCTCCCTGCCGCCCCTACCTGCCGGCAAGGACCTCCCTCCCGGCGTCAAGTGCATCGACGCCATCTCTCAGACCCTAAACACCCTACCGCCCGCGCAGCTCCTTGACATCCTCGCCCAGATGAAGACGCTTGCCGCCGCCGAGCCGCACCGCGCTACAGAACTCCTTCACCAGGCGCCTCAGCTCTCCGCCGCCGTCTTCCAGGCCCTGCTCCTCATGGGTCTCGTCTCCCCCGAATCCATATCCTCGGTCCTCGATCAGGGCGTCCAGCAGCCTCCTCCCGCCGCCGCGGCGTTCGCCCCGCCCCCTGCAGCCGCCGGCTACCCCGGCGCGACAAATACACCTCCCGTCGGTGCCTTGCCCTTTGGCGCTCCTCCCCCCATGGCGCAGGCTCCAGGATACGGCGCACCGGCGGTCCAGCCGCCTGCCCAGCCAGCAGCGCAGGATACCGAGGCTCTTATGCGGGCCGTCATGGAGCTCTCGGAAGCCCAGATCAACCTGCTGCCCGAGAACGAGAAGCAGCAGATTCTGGCCATCAGAGCCAGCTTTGCGGGACAAAGGAGGTAGGAATGCCTTGGTGCACACGCTTCGATGCAAGCAGGCGGGATGTGCTCAGCATCAACACTCAAGTCAGGTTCAATTCATGGTTGAGGATTTGGTAACATATAAATAGGCGTATGGCGCGCATAATACCACCAAAAAATATAACGGGATTCCAAAGGACCTGGCAGAGCAACAGAGTCACGCTGCATATGTGTATCTGTATATGGCATTTATTGCATATTTGTGGCCAGTTCGCTGTTGGCCGCAATCCGCTAAGTAGTTCTGTAGTAGTAATAGTAGTAAAACACCTCCCCTTCGACGATACAATTTCCCTATCCATGCTGCAACGTACGCCCCCAAACGTGTATAAATAGTACCCAACAGATAAGATGACTTGCGTTTACCGTATCCAATCTAATAACCCCAGCAGAGAAACACAGAGAGACGCAGAGACAGAAGAAAGAAAAACTCCCATGGAGAAATCCACATCCACGGCCGACATGTCTAGGCAATCTTGTACACCCACTTGGCCGTAAGGTAGCATCCGACGCCAAAGCACAGCAGGCCAGCCGTGATGCACCAGAACCAGGTCAGGTCGCCCTCGTACTCCTGTCCGGGCACCCAGACGTTCATGCCCCAAAGACCCGTTATGATGTTCATGGGCAAGACGATGGTGCCCAGGACCGTGAGCTTGCCGAGGACGTCGGCCGTCTGCTCCTGTCGCTCGTTCATGCGAATGTTGATCTGGGCGAGGTAATTGCCGTGCGACCTAGCCAGGATCCTTGACGCCATTAGTTAGCTTCTATTTCTATCCGGCTGGGCTACATGAGAAAGGGGGGGAAGGGGGGGGACTTACTTTTCGTAATGACCAAGATTGGATGTCATGGTCACAATGTGATCCTGGATATCACCAAGGTACAACCCGATCTCGGACCGAGGGGCAACCTCCCATCGCTCGTTGCAACGCTTCGCAAAGCCCTTGATTACATCGGCTTTATTTCCAAGCAGTCGATAAAGACTCATAACACGCTTCCGACAATCACCAACTCTTCGGAGCATGTCGCCTGTCGATTCCGCCACCGTCGTCGCATCGTCGTCCTTTTCTGCTACGATCTTATCGTCCTTCATGCGTTTCTCGGCAGACGAATGGAGCTGCAGAATCGCTTCGTCGATCTCGTCAACTTCATCCTCGATGTTCTGAATCAGTGGTTGGAACACATCGGTAATATCATCGATAATGGCGTAGGAGATCCAATCAGATGAGAGAATGAGGTAATCCCTGAGCTGGCGAATTCGGCGCCGAACGTTTGCTGGATGCGGCGAGACAGAGAAGTGGAAGCTCAACACGCCCTCCCGGAAGACAACAACGTACATGTTCACCGGCTCAAGATAGTTTTCGCTATTGATATCTTGATCAAAAGTGCGGTAGTTGACGAAGTAGTAATGCCGGAACAGCTCCACCTTCTCGCGCGCTTCCTGAAGCATGATGTCTTCCGCTGTCAGAGGATGAATACCAAAGGCCTTCGAAATGACCTTCATCTCCGCCTCCGTCGGGCTCAGAATGTTCAACCACCACGTTGGGCGTTCACTATACCGCGTACGCTTCACATTTGGTTCCGCCGGAGTGCCCTGGCCCGTCTTGCCGTTTGTGCTATCTGCGGGAGACTTTATGCCGGATGGTGTTGCACGGCGCGAGTCCTCCTTTGACATCTCCCCAGTTCCCAGCTCCCTTTGAGGTGAAAGTTGGTCTCCCTTGCGCGACTCTGATACTGAAGGTTGCCGAGTGGAGTTCCTGGATCCCGCATCAAACCCACTGCTAAGTCGGCTAGTTCTCTCAGGTACCGGAGGAGGATTTTCGGCTTCATCCTCGCTGGACGAATCGGATAACACTCGAGGCTCAGGGATGAACAATTCTCGAAAATCACCTCCAGGCTGGACCAACTCCGAGATAGTTTGGCTATGAATTGTGCTTTCAAACTCCTCGTTGAAGTAAGTAAAGCGATACGGAGCATCTTCGTCAGTCTCGTACCATCCCTTGCGTACCGGTCGCAGACGGCCGTTGATGAGCTGAGGCTCTGTGATATTCCTGACTCTGCGCTCCTCGCCCCGATCTTCCTTCTCCATCTGCTTCCACTCTTCGAGAATTGAAAGATCAGGCCAGGGTGTGCGACGACGGCGTGTCCTCGAAGGCTGTTCGCGATGGGGCAATTCGTCGTCGCCAATATCGGACATGGCAGCCCCTGGAAAGCATACGTCCCCCTCCGCGATAGTGGCTTCAAGCCGTCGGCGACGATCGGTCGACTTATCCCGGTCCTCTGAATGTGAATCACCAATGTGAAAAGTACGTCTCGGACTTCCGTCATTTAGGTCGATGTCATCCCGGATCATCACATCACCAAGACCCATGTCGACCCTATCGACTCCCCCAAAGCTAGGTGATGCAGGTACAGAGGGAGGATTATTGATATCGAAACCGCCTTGGCTTCCAAACATCGCCGCAGCCCTCTTACCGTTCGAAGATATGCTGGAACCCCCGCGGCTCTTGGGTGCGCGGCTAGCTCTGGAATCACTCGCACCGTAGCTTGAAGGACCGACAGCTGAGCCACGTCGTCTAGATGGCTCGGCCAACAGCGGTGCCCTTTCGTCCCAGGGAGATGGCGAGGCTGCATCTTCTTCTTGCGGTGTAACGGCATGGATCGAACGGAGGCGGCTCGCGTTCGCGGCAGCATATGGGGACTGCGGTGGGTTGGATAGGCCACCAATAAGAGAGGATCGTCGAGCTCGCATCGGCTGGTGATCTCTGTCGGAATAAAGTTCGTCAGCGAGCTGTGGCAGAGATGGCAAGATCAATGTACCAACCTGTGATCCAGTAGCGCTTCGCTATCAATGCTGTTACCACTCAAATTGGCTGATGGGATCTGGTATAAGCCCTCGCCAGCGTTCTCTCCAAGCTCGCTGCGATCCCCATCGTCGATGAATGCGAAGCTCTTGCGTCTGGGTTTCTTCTTGCGTCCGCCCCTGTGGCCCTTGCGCTTCCTCGGCGCCGAACGCTGAGGCTCGTTTTGAGACTCATTGGGCTGGGCCCGCTGCGTCGTGGCGGAAGTAGGATTGTCCATCTGACAATGCAGTCCGGATTAGACAGGCAGGTGCTGCGTGTGCGGTCAACGTACGACGTACGGAGAGTGTACAGCCACGACAACACCAGCCGGCGTTTTTAGATGCGGAGCAGACGAATCGTATTAGAGAAGAAGGGGAGGGAACAAAGTAAAGAAAAATGAAATTATTGCTTTGGCGGTATGACTAAGGTGGTAAAAAAGAATATCAGCCTTATTACGCGCAATCCGAGGTGGCAGGGCGCATTCGATGGATAAGTTGAGGGGGGAAAAAAGAGTGCTTCGATCAAGGTTGAAAGTGCGATGAACTCTACGGAGTACCAGGTAGTACGATTTACTACGCTTACCAGCGGTGATGTCAACCAACCATCGACTATCGGCCACCGGCGGGATTGGCGGCATATTACTGGTCCTCCTCGACGCTTGCAGGTCCTGCTCCCTCCCCCGGCCTGCAGCGCGATTTCGGAACTAAACCTCCCCTGCAGGGGGGACATAATCATTTGACCAGGCATTTGGGAAGGGGAGGGCACGGTGATGAAGACGGTCGCAGGGTTACGCATTTCTGGTGCGCACAGGGTATTATAATACGGAGTACGGAGTAATCGGTATTCATGCTTATGTTCCTCTTGTGCAGCTGCATCGTTCTGTGTTGTTATATCAGAGATACCTATTTCTCGTACTCCGTATTCGACTTGGATTTCCTCATTGTGCGATCGCTCCGTAGAGTAACCAATAAGCTTGGGTGTGTCACCGCAAAGATCAAGGAAGACCATCGCCATATTCGATTACACGTATTCGTGCATCAACCATGCACAGCTGCACGGATCCAATAGAACGCAAGGAGGCATTCCTTTTAAAACGCGATCACGATTAAGAGTATACAGTCTCATCAAGCATTCCGGAACAAAATGACTTTGCGTGTTCGTTGTGTGCTTGCTCACATACAGTACTATCTCCAAATAATCAAAATTCTCTCTGCACCACGTGCCCTTCTTATTTTGTCCCCTAGAGCTGTTCACGGCTACCTGGCCGGTCCCTCTGCAGATCACCAATTGAATGGAGCTCAGATCGGGAGAAAAGCGCCATGGAGCCTCGGAAACTTTTTTTTTGTGTGGTGTCTCACTCTCAGAACAAACTGGCTTTATATGTGCAAATCTGTTCTCAAAGCACACCCAAGGCTAACATATTTTTAATGTAACTCGCTTAATCTGCCTGAGCATTCTTTAGTATTACAAACATCTCTTCTTTTTCTATTATCCTAAGCATCGATGGCACACTTTGGAATTCGAGCGAAGTGTATTAAAAAAAACATGTGTTTAGGGTGGGAGGGCTAGCGGGGAAAGGCTAATCGCTCTGCTAGTGGCACGCATGCATTCACCAATGTTGTGCCTGGATGTTCGATAAGGAAGAGGGCCTTTGTGTGCCAAAATAACCACCCATCTCACCATACATATTTTGCATCTTATTCGGCCGATGTATTATGTCTGCGTTTACCGTAAAAGGAAGGAGATCACACGACCCCCTGTCCCTCTACAGCAGAAGACCAAGGCGTGCAAAGTACGCTGCTATGCTGCTGGGAACTGGAGCGTATAGGCCTTATTTCTTCAAGAACACATGTATACGGGTATCGAATTAATCAATTGAGCGCTATTATTGAAACATATTCTGAAAATTGTCAGCCTCACGAGAAATCCCACAGCTTCACCAGCAGGCTGTCCGGATTCTCCACCGGGTCATCCTGTGGCAAGAATATCCTCTTGGGAATGTGAAACTCCACCACCGGCGTCTTCTTGACGTCCCTTCCGAGCTCCGCGTCCAGCAACTAACACGCATAGTTAGCACATTATGCGACATAACACGGGGAGGGGCCAAAAAAATAACTTACACTAGCGTACGAGTGATCCAGGAAATCCTCCATGTTGTACGACTGCTTGGTGAACTGCTCCGAGACGATCTTGGCAATGGTGGCCACGTTGGGATGGTAGTGCGACTGCAGCTGCACCAGTTCCCAGAGACAGCTGTCAATCGCCTGCGTCTCCGTGGGGTCCGTCTCTTCGGGCTGGAACGGATCCTCGGCACCGTGTTCCCGGATGTGCTTCTGCGCCTCGGGGTCCCTCGCCTCCCGGTGCAGCATGAACGTGCACGTAGGATGCTTCTTCAGAAGGTTGTAAATCCACGGCACGACGACGACGATGGCGCTGGGCGGTGCGTTGAGCGATAGCCGTGATAGCCGCTTGACGAAGCTTGCCACCAGCGAGGCGGGCAGATGCGTGGAGGCGAGGAAGGTGTCGAGCAGCCGGAAGAACCGTGAGCGGTGCTTGGAGTGGAGGACATCCCTGTCCAGCAGCGAGTAGAGCTTGTGATAGAAGGACGGGTAGTCCAGGTTCCGCTCCTGGATGAGGTAGAACACGCCCGACAGCGCCAGCAAGGACAGGGAGCCGCCGGCGCTGTAGGCGTTGGTCAGGTAGTCGGCCAGGAGCTCCGGCTTGTTGAACCACGGCGCGATGACCGTGGAGATGATGTCCAGCACCCGCTTCAGCTGGTCCTTGCCGTCCGAGACCTTTAGCAACGCCAACCACGCATCCTGGCCTTGCCTCTTGTGCTGCGTCACGGACCGCAGCGCATGCGACTTCTTCTTGGGCTTGGGCACGTAAAAGTCCTCCAGCTCCTCCTCGGACTCGGGGACGCCATCTAGTGCTGATAGGAGGCTGTAGGTGGCGTCGAAAACGTCCTTGCCCTCCTCCGCCTCCAGAATGGCCTTGACGGCTTTGAAGGTGTGGAACCGGATGTCGTCGTATTGCTCGACGTATTCCTCGATCAAGGTGCGGATAAGGTCCTCGTTCCCGGAGTGAAGGATGACAGTTACAATGGTCTCGAGGAAAGCCGTGGGGAACTTGTAGTCGTCCCCGAGGTAGATGTGCTCGCCCTCGGCCTTCAATGTTCGCATGCACAGCGTCAGCGCCGTCGTTGCCAGGTCCTCGTTGTCCAAGCACAAAACCAGGGTCTTCTTATAAAGACCAAGCTGCTCCTTTAGCCACCCGACGACCGCAGTCTCTTTCTCGGAATGCGCCTTCTTGTAAGCAAAGGCTCCCTGCGCCAGGAGGCGGATGAATACTCTGCACAGGGCAACCGCCGCCATCATCGACCCCGTCCCGTCCTCGAAGGCGCCCATGATCTTCAGCAGATGCGTGATGTCGTTGTAGTTCTTCTTCGACTCCAGGATTCCCTGCTCCATCAGCAGGATGCGGGCGCTCTGGTCATCGGACTCTGATTCCGCCGACGATGAACGCCGCCTCTTCTTGGGCTCGTCCCCATTGGAGGCGGCTCTCTTGCGCTTCGTGCGCTCGACGTCCGTTTTTGACATGGTAAAGTATCTTGAGCTGCGGCTTATTTCCCGGGCGAGCAGTATTCCGCTGGGGGCTATTCCCGTGCCCTTTTTTGAATGAACGCGGATGACAATTTGCTGCTGTAAGTCTTTATGTCAAAGATAATCTATAAACTTTTTTTTTTTTTCACTTGAAACTTTTACTACTAGAAATCTAGAGCTATGAGATTTTGCCCAATCACATCCACCTGCACGCTGAAACCCTGCAAAAAGGCCAACGGCAATACGCCGGCATAAGTACTCCGTGCCGTACTACCACTAAGGAATCCTGTTTGGTGGGAGGGGAGGTACCTGGATGGCGGCGGAGACGGCTCTCACTTTTGGACCTTTCCGGTTGTCAAACTTCGCTCAAGACCGGAACAACGCCATCACGTGATATTCCAGTTGTTGCCGAAGCTAGTGCGATAAAACCTCAACCCTCCATTCATAGCAGTAGAGCACCAACGACAAGGCGTCCGCCCCCCCTCTCTCGATACGCTCCCTTCGCATCCCTCAAATTCTCCAAAATGGCCTCCCGCTTGGTGCGTAGCGCCACGAGTACGTTGTCCCCGGACCGATTGATCGAGAACCCCGGCCCCAATGGGGCGTCGAAATAGGAAGAGAAGGAGTTGCCTGTTTTTTTTTAAAGAAAGGGAACGAAGAAAAGAAAAGAAAAGTATGGAATGGCTAACACCCTAGCTCTCCTCTTCCACGAACCCGCAGGCGCTGCTCCCCTCCTCCGCCCGACCGTCGCCCGCCGCGCGGCCCCCGCGCTCGGCGCCGCCGTCTCAGCCCGGTACACGAGCAGCAACGTCCCCGCCGAGGACCCCAAGAAGAAGGCCCAGAGCATCATCGACGCCCTCCCCGGCAGCAACCTCCTCAGCAAGACGGCCATCCTGAGCGCCACGGCGGGCATCAGCGCCTACGCCATCAGCAACGAGTACTACGTGATGAACGAGGAGACCATCATCGCCTTCAGCCTCCTGAGCGTCTGGACCGCCCTCATCAAGTACGGCGGCCCCGCCTACAAGGAGTGGGCCGAGGGCCAGAACAGCAAGATCAAGGGCATCCTCAACAGCGCCCGCGCCGACCACACCGAGGCCGTCAAGACCCGCATCGAGGACGTCAAGTCGATGGGCGGCGTCGTCGACATCACCAAGAACCTCTTCGAGGTCTCCAAGGAGACGGCCAAGCTCGAGTCCGAGGCCTTTGACCTCGAGCAGAAGACGGCCCTCGCTGCCGAGGCCAAGGCCGTCCTCGACTCCTGGGTCCGCTACGAGAGCCAGGTCAAGCAGCGCCAGCAGAAGGAGCTCGCCGCCTCCGTCATCGCCAAGGTCCAGAAGGAGCTCGAGAACCCCAAGACTCTCCAGCAGATCCTCCAGCAGAGCGTTGCTGACGTTGAGAGTGCGTTTCCCCATTACCAACCCCTGAGTGAGAGGGAGAGATAGGAGCAGACAGAGAGTGCCCGATGTGCGGAAGTGCTAACCATTCATTTTTTGTGTAGAGGTCATGGCTGCCAAGGCCTAATAGACAATCGAATAAAACACCCACAATTTAGAAGACAGCTCTCCATGGAGGTTTTTTCCCCTTTGTCAAAAAATAACCAACCCCCCCGTGTTCATAACACCTTGTGCATTAGCAAAAAAAAAATAACTAATGAAGACGATTCATTAATACCACCTTGAGATGAGAATGCCACAAATATCTGCAGTCTTGTCTGATGTCCATTTGTTGTATTTAGTAACCTATCTAAGCGTCTAGCTATGTGAATTCATATTGTTGGTGAGCCGGAAGAAACGAAAACTTGGAAAAGCGGCAAGAATCAAGATTAAACAAAAGGCAGAGTCACCAAGCAATAAAAGAGACAGACAGGTTGCGAGAAGATATGTGCAATGATTAAATAAAATCTGTAGGCAATCCAACGCCAAGCCCACGCCAATCCATCCACCAACGCCGACGACCTCGGTCGTTATGAGACCTTTGTCCTCTCGTTAACGACTCATAAATGTATATAGACAATGGTGCTTAAACAGTAATAGTGGCGAAGCAAATAGTTTGACCCCACCACGAGGTATCAAAAATCGACAATGAAATCAGTAAATCGGTCTCGGCTCCTCCCACTTCTTCGTCTCCTTAACCTGCTCACGCCCGGCTTCGGGTCCGGGCTCGGGCGTCTCCGGCTTGACATCCGCCCCCCAGGACACGCGACCACTTCGCCTTTTCCGGGTTGATACGGCATCTGCGCCGGTAGGACCGACCCATTCCCAAGCACGGCCGACTTCTCCGTTGCGCCCCTCGCGCTGCGTCGTACGAACGTTGCTGTTCTGCTCGACAACAGCCTTGACCTTTTGCCAAATCCTCTCACGCTCGCGGACAGAGTGCGTCGTACGCAGCACATCATCGCGCAAGTTGGGCAGGAAAAGATACGGGTCCTCAATCTCCTCGTCGCCCAGTTCTTTCTGATTGGCCAACCTGCCCAGGACCGAGTCTACTAGGGAAGGGATCTGAGCAGACACCTTGAGATGCCTCCTGTATCTGGCTCTGACATAGAAGAAGAGCATAGCGAGGAAGCCTAGAAATCCAATTGGGAGCTTAAGTCGTCCCAATCCGAGCTTGAATGATCTTCTGATTTGACAACCGAGTGAAACGCGAGCGAGAGAGGCCGACGATAGGCTTCGGTCTGGAATATCGGTGGAATTGGACGTTCTGTAGGTTGAACGACGGATCTGGTTAGTCTTCTGGTCAGATATACGGATCGGTAGGAAAAACAGGCCTTGACTGAATGATACAGGACGCGTATGAACGGGGAAAATATAGTACTTACTGGGTTGTGATCTCAATCTCCTCCATATTTGTGACTTCGCCGATAGCGGCTATCCAAAGGTCCTCAAATTGTTCGTTGTTGAGGCGTTGCTTGTTGCGCTGGCTGCTAACGGACGACTTTAATTCGTCCTCGGCAATGGCAGGAGAATCCTCTGGGTTTCCGTCCTGGTCAAGCAGTTCGCCGCATTCGAACTGAGCACGACGTTCGCGCAAGGCCTCAACAGCCTTATCGGCCACCATCTTGACAGCCGCAGCCTTGTCGCTATCAGGCTCGCAGGTAGGGGGCAGAGGAACGAGGCCAAAGACGGAAAGGGGGTGAGGGCGAAGAACGAAATCTTGTTCGCAACGAGCCTCAAAGTTTTCATAGCAATAAGCGTGATTCGGGCACTTCTCGCATTGAGGCTCAACGTATGGGCGCAAAGACTCGGGAACCTGAATATCGGGAGGTAAAAGCTCCTTGGCTGGTCGGCCCAGGCCGCAGTAACCGACTGCAATCTTTTCCTGTCGGTACCACGACCCGTAAGCGCCAAATAAGGTGAGGAGTAATACCAGCACAGGCCACTTGAAGCCTGTCGAGCGGTTGGCAGGTTGGGGGGAGTTTCGCGCTGGCAAAACAACCTCGCCAGTCTTGGTTGCCTCCTCAAGCTCGAGCTGTGCGTCGGGTGTGAATTCTTCCCCAGCCCTAATGTCGTAGGAGCCTTCGTCCGAGTAGTCAGGAGTGAACGAACGGCGGGGAGCCCTGGGTACTGCAAGAGGAGCAAAAGTAGGGGCCCTTAGCTCAGTTGCGTACTCGTCGGTCGTACGGCGCGAGGATTTCCCACTCTTGATGAGACTGTCGTGACGCCGGTGACTCGTGCTTTTGCGCCGGGGCGGTGTGCTTCCGCTCTGGAAAGGGTTGTCACTGGTAAAGAAACTCTGTTCCTGGGCAGGCGGCAGCTCCTCGTCCTCCGACTCGTCCTTAATGGGCGGAGTAACGATTCTCTTGGTGCTGCGGCGCACAGATTTCGGTGGCTCGGGTGTCGCCTCCTCTTCCTCGGCCGTAGAGAACGCGCGGCTGACCGGACGAGACTGCCGTTTGGAGACGCTCTTGGGCATTGGAATATCCTCCTCGGCCTCGGACTTGATATTAACAGAAGGCTGACGAGTGGAAGCTTTGCGCGGCGACCTGGACCTCCTGGTGGTTCGCGGAGGAGCAAGCTCCTCGTCCCAGTTCGGAATGTCCTCGGCACTACCCGCATTCACGATACCCAGACTTGATCGCTGAACCTTGTCGCGCTTCGCCCGGAGTCGAGGCACGATGGGCTGAACGTGATCGTTGAAGGCTTGGACGAGCTGAGCCTTCTTCGCGTTGGACGGGAAGCGGACCTCGTGGGTGACGAGAATCGATCGCAAGCGCGGCATGGTGACCTTACTGGGGTCGAACCCATCCTGAAGGTAGTCCTCTGTTTCCATCACTGCTATCGTCGATGGTTCTTCTGCCAGAGGAAAGGCGGAGTATTAGAAGATTGTGCGAGAATGGGAATGTGAAGAAGTAGGAAGAGGAAGAGAGGGAAAAAAAGAAGGGGAAATAAAAAATTGAGGAATGTGATATAAGGAGGGGAGGGAGATGTACGCAGGCAGCCTTAGCGTCGATCGCTGAGACTCCTGTTGTCTGACTTTCTTGCCAAGAGAGTTCTCCGGTCTCACGCCTGTAATTCTTTTTTTTTTTTGTGTGACAAGTTTCAAGCAGGGAGAACCAGCATGAGAAAAGGACAGGGAGGCCTAGGCCAACGTAGGCGAAATGTGGAATGATGAAGGAGGAGGGAGGGGGGGCGGTAGAGGGAAAGAGGGGTGGACAGGACAGGTGGTAAAGTTTGTTTGGTGATGTTGATACTACTCCGTAGAGAAAGAAAAAAAAGGCCCCAAAAAATGCCATCGTGTCTCTGTGGCAACAAACTGCTCGGGGGGACTCTTTTTCTTCACAAGCCATCGTCATCCTTGCTAGCTCCGTGGCTCCCTAGCTCGCTCTGCCTGATGCGCGAAGGGTTGCCAAGAAGTCCGTTGCTCCACCCACCAATCACTCCCGCAGCACCGCCACAACGCCACAATTACCTACCCACCACCCACAAAAACACCAGAGGGTCTAGACTCATGACAATCCAACCACTAATTCATTAGCAGGTCTTCCTCTTCCTTGCTCTGCTTTGTGCTGCAACCAATCTAGGCCCTACTACATCATGAGACCGATAAGCATGTGAAAGTCGATTGCTCAGCAGCGCAGAAGAAGGAAAAAAATCCACAAAGCAGCTATCGACGAAAAGACAAAAAAAGTGCCGTCGCAATGGCCGCAGCAAAGGCAATGCTAGGCAGATCCCCATTCGTCTGCCGCAACTGCACGAGGCGCTTGTTCCAGGGACAGCGACGTCGCGCATACTCTACCAATCCCGATGACATTTACGACGTAGTCTGCGTGGGAGGTGGCCCTGCAGGTCTCAGTCTCCTCACAGCTCTCCGTACGTACCCCCCGCCATGAAGCCCCCCTGCAACCAATTCGAATCCGGGGACTCTTCTTTGTTCTGACTGCCTGGTCCCTCTTCTCTTTCTTCCCCCCCTCAACAGGCTCGAACCCCACCACGTCCAACCTTCGCGTTGCCCTCGTCGAAGCCCAGGATCTCTCCAAGACGGCCGACTTCTCGCTCCCCGCCGACAAGTTCTCCAACCGCTGCAGCTCCCTGACGCCGGCCTCGGCCGCCTTCCTCGACGGCATCGGGGCGTGGGCGCACCTCCAGCCCGGCCGGGTCCAGGCCTACAGCGAGATGCAGGTCTGGGACGGCGTCAGCGGCGCGCGCATCGCCTTCGACCGGCAGCCCGGCTCCGCCTCGGCCGGGAAGACCATCGCCTACATGACGGAGAACCTGAACCTGACGTCGGCCCTGCTCGGCAGGCTGCGGGAGCTCGGCGGCGCCGCCGTGTTCGACAACGCCAGGGTGGAGGGCATCCGCTTCGGCGAGGAGACGGAGGAGCTGGACCTCAGGGAGTGGCCGGTCGTGCAGCTCTCCGGGGGCCGGTCCCTGGCGGCGCGGCTGCTCGTCGGCGCGGACGGCGCCAACAGCCCCGTGCGGTCGTTTGCCGGCATCGAGAGCCGCGGCTGGGACTACGGCCGGCACGGGGTCGTGGCCACGCTGCAGCTCGCGGGCGACGGCTGGGGCGGCGACGTCAACAAGATCGCCTACCAGCGGTTCCTCCCCACCGGCCCCGCGGCCATGCTGCCTATGCCGGGAAACATCGCCACCCTCGTCTGGTCCACCACACCCGCCAACGCCGCCCTCCTCAGGTCCCTCTCCCCCGAGGACTTCGTCGCCATGGTCAACTCCGCCTTCCGCCTCAGCCCCGTCGACCTGGCCTACATGCACACCCAGTCGTCCGGCCAGGCTGACGAGCTCGCCTGGAGGCTGCAGCACACCCCCGTCGACGAGCACGCGGTCCCCCAGGCCGTCACCGGCGTCCAGGAGGGGTCCGTGGCCTCGTTCCCCCTCAAGCTCCGCCACGCCGACACCTACATCGGCGAGCGGGTGGCCCTCGTGGGCGACGCCGCCCACACCGTCCACCCCCTCGCCGGGCAGGGCCTGAACCAGGGCCAGGGCGACGTCCAGAGCCTCGCGGGCGCCATCGAGTACGCCGTCCTGCACGGCCAGGACATCGGCACCCAGATGTGGCTCGAGCGGTACAACTCGGAGCGCTACGCCGCCAACCATGTCCTCATGGGCGTGTGCGACAAGCTGCACAAGCTGTACTCTGTGGAGAGCGGGCCTCTGGTTGGGCTGAGGTCTATGGGACTCCGGGCTGTAAATGCCATGGGGCCCCTGAAGAGCTTCTTCATGGAGCAAGCGTCTGGGACGGGGACAAAAATCTTGTAAAATAGACATGCACTCCGTACTCTCCAAAGAAAAGAAGAAGAAGAAAAAAACCCTGCAAAGTCACCAAGGCCAGGGGCTTGGGCATGCATACTATAGAGCAAACCCAAACATAATTATGAGCATATGTAATCAGTGAACTGAATTCTTGGAGAGGCTTGATCATGACTTGTAGCAAAAACGACGTCTTTGGGACTATATACTCTGTTTTCCCCCCGTTAGGTCGGCTATGATTACAAAACAAAAAAAGAGACCACGTCTAGCTAGCTTTGCATCGTCCACACTCTCTTTTTACCGATCAACCTCGCCTGCAAAAAACCAATTAGCATGTTAACCTGACCAAGCGGAATAAAAAATGGGATGCTTACCAAACACCAAATCCATGGTGCCAATGACCGCGACGGCGTCGGCGAGCAGATGGCCCTTGCAGACGTGGTCGAAGCCGCCCAGATGAGCGAAACCGGGCGCGCGGATGTGGCACCTGTAGGGACGTTCGCTGCCGTCACTGACGACGTAGACGCCCATCTCACCCTTGGGGGCCTCGATGGCGGAGTAAGTGTCTCCCGGGGGCACGGAGTAGCCCTTTGTGTAGAGGAGGAAGTGGTGGATGAGGGCCTCCATGTTCTCCTTCATGGCGGCACGGGGAGGAGGGGCGATCTTGTAGTCCTCGACGCGGACGGGCCCAGCGGGCATCTTGTTGAGGCACTGGTGGATGATGCGGAGGGACTGGCGGAACTCCTCCATACGGCAGAGGTAGCGGTCGTAGCAGTCGCCGTTGGTACCGACTGGTACATCGAACTCGACCTGGTCGTAAGCGTCATAGGGCTGGCTCTTGCGGATATCCCAGGGGATACCGGAGCCACGGAGCATAGGGCCGGAGAAGGAGAGGTTCAGGGCATCGGCAGCAGTGACAACACCTACACCACGAAGACGGTCAATCCAGATACGGTTGTCTGTGAGCATCTCCTCGGTCTCGTCGATACGGTCGCCGAACTGAGTAGCCCACTGGTAAATATCGTCGAGCAGGCCAACCGGGATATCCTGGTGAACACCGCCGGGGCGAACATAGGCAGCATGGAGACGAGCGCCAGAAACACGCTCGTAGAACTCCTATAAGTCATATATCAGTGACCCGCTATCTCAACTACTTTGCCCCCCTGCCCATTTCATCATCGGCTCTTCCCGGACTCACCATCAGCTTCTCTCGCTCCTCGAAACCCCACAGGAAAGGCGTTAGAGCGCCAACGTCCATGGCGTGCGACAGTACGGACATGAGGTGGTTCAGGATACGGGTGATTTCGCCAAACAGGGTGCGGATAAACTTGGCACGTTCGGGGATCTCGATGTTGAGCAGCTTCTCGACGGCGAGGGAGAAGCACTGCTCGTTGGTCATCATGGAGACGTAGTCGAGGCGGTCAAAATAGGGAAGGGCCTGGAGGTACGTCTTGTACTCGATCAACTTCTCGGTACCACGGTGCAGCAGGCCGACGTGGGGATCGGCGCGAATAATCTCCTCGCCATTCAGCTCGAGAATCAGACGCAAGACACCGTGGGCGGCAGGGTGCTGGGGACCGAAGTTGACGGTATAGTGCCTGACCTTGCGGTCCTCAACCGAGTTCTCGCGCGACTTTTTCTCGGCGTTGGGTAGGTGGCGAGTGAGGCCGTAGGGGTCGCTGGGGTGGGCGAAGTCGTCGTCGACGGGCATAAGCTTGGTGCCCATGGGCTGGGGAGCGGCGTATTTGCGCAGGCATGTCGTCGAGAAGGTCCGAGAAGCAAAGGAAGCTGTCGTCGTCGTCGTCGTCGTCCTAGGTCGCAGACATAGACGCTTGGCTCCTCGGCCAGCGAGTCTGGGGAGGGAGGATGCCATTGTCGGGGTTGAGCGGAGAGGTTTGCCGGTAGCGGACGGGGGGACAAAGGAGGGAAGTTATGTCCCGTCAGAGCCTCTTGCACTCGGTCAATGACAGCGGCAGGGGAGGGGAGGCAATTGGCTCTTCTCGAGGCGTCATCCGCTTCGCTGAAGCTGCTTGTCGTCCGTCGTCCGTCGTCCGGTTTGGCCACCAAAAAAGATGGAGCTCCCGCAGTGCCGTGGGTGGTGCTCCGGAACATGGTTGATGCGATGGGCTCTGGCCAATGAGGTATTTGGTATTATTTCTTCCCACCTTCCCACGCTACCACCACGGTCCACCCCGCCATGCCGACTACTAAAGTTGTTCAGTGCCCTCTCTACTCTGTACTACGTACTCCGTAGTTTGTGAGATGAACATCTCCCCCACGTAGGACAAATCTCATGCATGTAATCTACGTAGATCTGAGATTGTAAATGCTACACCAAAAATTTAACCATCACGACGCATTATACGGAGTACGGAGTACGCAATTGCTTATTATTTCAGAAGCAGTACCGATTATTGCTGGTTACTATGCATAATTTATCATGCGCCGCACTAGGTACATACTCTATGTACAGAGTACTCCGTACGGCGCTTTGATTTCAGGCATGGCTATCCAGTCCTCGGCGACCAATCAATCCATTCATCTCTCTATGGATGTATTGAAGAACTTCCCCATCAAGCAATTGCCGGAAGAGGATGCCCTGTTACAGGTACTCCGTATGGTACCCTGTTTACCGATGTAGATGCAACACGTCCAATACCAAAGGTTCCAAGGGTTGCAATCCCTTAGGTGAAAAAGAAAAGAAGAAAAACCATTCCATTCGCCAACCGTCAAATCAGCCACTCAGCCTAATCCAAGCACCCGCCGCACCAGCCTTGCTTAGCGGGCATATAGTACTTTGACTTCGCCAGCCAAGCTTCCATTTTCGTAGGTCCTAGTAGACCCTTTTAGCTTATGACGTCCAAACAAGCTATTTGTCCGGCTTCTAGATATTATCACCGTAACAGATCGGCACAAGGCTGAGCATGTATAGATGTAAGGTGTTCTACTAGGAACGCAACTCACCCTCCCCCCTTCTTCCTATGGACATATAAAAGCTTCTTTTCGCGCCTTTTCTCGATTCCCGTAGATTCTTGGATAAACATTATATGCATCTTGTACTGTTGTGATCTTCGTTCTACCCTCGCGCAACTACTACCCACGCTTCCATCTCTCAACACCAATCATCACCAACTACCTCACCACTACCACTGCCTGGCTAAGCCGTACGACACTAGAAATTGTCCTCATGGATCCATCACAGACTGACCAGATGCAACGGGCGTTTCAGCCGCCGGCGCAGGACTTGGAACAACAGGAGCTCCAACTCCAACAGTCACAGCAACCGACGCGGCAGCAGTCATCGTCGTCGCCGCCGCCGCCGTCGTCAACATCTGCCGGCCCAACCACCTCCAGCCGCCGAATCAAGCTGCAGATAGGAGAAAAAACCTTCCATACAACCCTGGCCACCGTCTCCCCCTCGGGCCTCCTCTCAACCCTCTGCTCCTTACCCCCGCCCCCCGACAACGACGGCGCCTACTTCCTCGACGCCGACCCGGACCTCTTCACCCACATCCTGCGCCACCTGCGCACGGGCATCTACCCCATCTTCTACGGCAACGGCAGCGGCAGCGCCGGCGTAAACGGGACCGGAACCGGGTCCTACGACCTGCCCCTCTACCACGCCCTCCTGACCCAGGCGCGGTACTACCGCCTGCCCCTCCTCGAGGCCTGGATCGTCTCCCGCCGCTACCTTGACGCCGTGTCCCTCCGCGCCGCCCGCGCCGGGACCCTCCGCCTCTGCGGCGAGGAGCAGATCGCCCGCCTCGACGACATGGCCCGGGTCCAGCCCGGCGAGTCGCTGCGTGTCCTCACGGCCCGCGAGTCCGTCGCCCGCGACTGGACCTGCCCCAACAAGCTCTGGCGCCACTGCGGGAGCAGGGAGGCCTGCATCCGCGGCGGCTGCATATCGCGCCTCTCCAACATCAAGGTCGCCGTCGAGATGAGGGTCGTCGAGGTCGAGTATGTCGTCACCGCCGTCGAGCTCAACGAGGAGGTTGCCCTGCCCGCTGTGGCGGCGCATGAGGACTCTCTCATGCCGCCTCCTTACCATGCCGAGGCGCCTGCATCATGAGGTTAAAGAAAAAGGAGGGGGGGGGGATAAAAAACGAGTGCAGAAAGCCCCAAGCCACTTCCTCTGCCCGGGTTCAAAATTTAAAAAAGGCCATGTTGTTCTATATAATACCATGAACTCTGTATATACATATATATACCCACATGCATTCCCCATGCTCTCATCCAACCCGCCATCCAAACGTTAAAACCAACATAGGAAAACGCAATGCTTCACTCACTCGCTCGCTCGCTCAAGCACCATCGCCAAGTTTCCTCTCACGCTCCAACGTAGCCTCCCACTCGTCTCTCGTCGTGCCGTAAACGTACGCGTCCAGCAGCTCGCCCCCCTTCTCCACGGCGCCTTTCCTGACGCCCTCGAGCAGCAGGCCCGTCTTCTCCATGACCCTCTGGCTGCCCCTGTTCGTGGAGTACACCAGGCCCTCGAACCTGTGCAGCCTGGGCCACGTGTCGAAGCAGTACTTCACAAACGCCCTGTTGGCCTCGCTGGCGTAGCCCTTGCCCCACGCCGGTGGCGCATAGAAGTAGGCCAGCTCCCAGGTCCGGTACTCGATGTCCTCCCTCGTCTTGGCGCTTTGCGTGCCGATGAGGCGCTGCTGCCCCGCCTCGCCGTCGCCGTCCGGCTTGGCGAAGACGCCGAGGACGGTCGGATAGTGCGGGTCGACCGCCACGTCTGCGATGCTGCTTATGAACTCCTCCGCGTCCTCGACCGTGTACGGCGAGGGGAAGCGGTCGCTCATCACCGCGGAGACCTCCTTGTGGTTGCCCGCCTCCGCGAGCGCCGCCGCGTCCGACATAAGCAGACGCCGGAGTACAAGCCGCGGTGTCTCAAGGATAACCGTACCGGGGTCAGGGCTTGGAGGCGCAGGGGATTCGAGAATCCTAGGGGTTCTGTTCCGAGGCATCTTTGCGATTGGTGGGGGTCGATTATTTGTTTGGATCTCCTTTGGGAGAAGGGTTGTGAATTTTGATTGGAACTGTTGTCTTGCTCTCTCTCTCCTTCAATGCTGATATTCAATGGCATATTATATCTTGTCAGCACAATAGATCCTCTTTCATGTTGTTATGAGAGATGTTGTCGTGAGCTGACTTATCACCCCCGGTTTCGGCACATCATTTTCTCGGTTGAGTCAGGGGTCGTGCCGTATTAGCCAGGCGATGCAACCATCCAAATCCTTGAGTCACCCAGCAAGTGGTAGAGATGATGGTGATCACGAAGTGGGGAATTCGATGGAGAATTTGACAGTCGCCATTTTACTGCATAAGAGGAAAATGCTCTCCGTGAGGCCGCGACACAGCCATGGGTACGTAAACTAAACTGGCAGGCAGCTGACCTAGTGATATTTCTTAGCGGTTCAAAACTGCGGCTCATACCAAATGAGTCAATATCGCAGCAGTGCAGCGTACCGTAAGTTCGCCATTCAATGAGTTCGCTAAACTCCAGGCCACAGAGTAGGAAAATAGCATGGGCAATGTCATGATGATTCCATTTTAAGAAAGCGTAGAGTTTGCCTTGTCGTTGGATATAATACGACGTAGCGATGGCGCACTTATTGATAGGATCGAAATATACTCTTTTGGTTTTTATCCTGCCTGCATATCGAGTCATGCGTCCATCTCCACTTCTCCATCTCCCACATATTGCTCGAAAGGGTATCGTTAAAGGTTTCGATGTTGACTTCGTCCACTAAGCGCACCACGAGCGCTCCGCCCGCTTCTATAAGAAAACAGCCCAGTAATTCACACAATAGTATTCGCTTTCTAAGTTGTCCAGGCAAAATCAAGAAGCCTTCTCGTTATTAGGGGGTTCGATCATTAATTCATTCGCTCCGCACCAGCCTGGCGATGTTGACCCCTGGTATAATGTAGGACCGCGCAGCAATATCGCTGAACCTTCGTACCACATTCGTCGTCCCGCCCGTAACCTGGGATTCGTCGATGATGAACTTGGAAGCAACGGCGAGCCGGTTCTTAGGGTCTGCCTCATCTAGATGTTGTGGGAGGGTACTGGCGTAGTCCAGAGGAAAGTAAGGACCCAGCTCGCGCACAATGGCAATAGAGTACAGAACATCGCGGTTCTCCCGCCCGTCGAGAAGAAGTCGCATCCTAGATAGAACATCGTCTCGCGGTTCGGCAGCGACTTCTGACTTTTTCATGGGGTCGGGGTGGCGGACGAACTCGCCGAGCAAATACCAAAAGTCAAACTGACGTCCCCGCGCGCTGGCGTCCTGCATCGGAGCTGTGAGGGGGTTCGATGGTAGATATTCACCGCTCAAGAGAGCCTCGACAACAAGGAGGCGGCTCCTGGCTTCCGACGGATCGTTCTCTGGCGGCAATGAAATGCGCATAGCACCACCAAAACCCCCTGATGAAGCTGCCGTTTTGGCGAGCCTCCAGACTATCCTTGTTTCCAGCACGCCTGAATAAGCCATTTGTTCCTGGTCATTGGCCTTGACATCTCTGAGAATTTTCAAGAATGTCGCCATAAATGCCACCAGGTCAGGGTCTTTGGGAAACGAGGTTTTGCCATTTTCCGTAAAGTAATACCAATCTGTTTCGAAGAAGGCGCTCAGAGCCGCGGCATACATCTCGTGATAGACTCTGGTGATTTCGTTGATTGTCTCATCATCGTTAGGGTCTACTTGTTGCGGCGGTGCCGGAGGACCGAGCAAATCAATAATTTCGTCAATCTTCATTTTTGAAGTTCTTGGGGGTATCTGGCCGGGATGTCGCTGTTGAGCTGAAGAAGCCGCGCTTGTGTGGGTTATTTGCGAGCGCGGCTGCGGATCAGGGACAGGAAGCCTTGCTGGCTCGGCCTGTGGTATGCTCGTTGCCGCTAAATTTGGAGATGCCGTTTCTGATTTGATTGAAGGCGGGGGGAGAGCCGTATGCGTAAGCGGTTTCGTATTGTGTTCCGTCTTTACAACAGCTGGCGCATCCGGTGTCGATACGGAACCGTGACGGTCAGGAGGATGCGGGTGGCGGTATGGCTGATCGATCTGGCCACTATGCGCAGGAGCAGAACCGGGTGCTGCTGGGGACGGGCCCGTATGAGATCCAGGCAGCGGCTGCTGAGGTTCTTCCTGAGAGGGCACAGTATGTTGCTGGTCCGGGAGAGATTGGCTGTAATTGTTGACTAGGTGAACAGTCTGCTGCCGAAAGATAGGGTCGTAACCGAGGCACTCGCGCTTCGATTTCTTGCAGTTGTTGCAAGTCGGATGTGCTTCGTCGCACTATTGAATGATTGAGTATCAGTATGGGAGATAATTGAGTGGTTTTTGGGTATGTATATCTGTGTGTGCAGAGTGATGGGCTGTGGAAAGAACAAATGTCGGGCGGGGTGGAAACAATATCCATATATGCAGCTTGCAGTTGGATATGCAAAAGGTAGCTTTGGTGGGGAGCTACAAGTTTATATGGTGTGGAACCAATTCCGCCCCTCTAACAAGCGTGACTGGGTAAGTACGGAGTACTGCGAGCCACGAAAGTTTTGGTCAAATAAACAAGAGCAGCCAAGGAGAAACTGATAATGCAACTCAGAGATAGAAAAGCGTGTTGCTCACTTACCTTGATTCTACGTTTACGACAGGTCAAGCACCCAGTTTTAGTTCGACGTTTAATCTCCTATATCAAGACCAGCCAGTCAGCATCAGAGCTTTTGTCTCCCCAACAGCAATTCCCCAGAAACAAGTAAATAAAGATGTAACAAGTCCCATCATACCTTTTTCGGTTGCCCGTGTCGTAACCTCGGATCATGAATTCCGAACCGGTCAGAGGCAAGCGCGTAATTCGAAGGCAGATGTCCCAACGGCTGCTGTGCGTAATAGTGCATAGCAGAGGCAGCCCCATGGGGCAGAGTGTGCTGCTGCTGATGCGGATGCTGGTGGTTCTGATGCTGCTGCTGCTGTTGCTGCTGCGATACCGCGTCTAGAGGTATTGGACTGCCGCTACCTCTGTACGGGTCGTGCTGTGGCGTTGGAGAGCCGTAGCCAGCATATTGGCTCTGCGGCGCATGGTTCGTCTGCTGATAGGCGGCTGTAGTCTGAGGGTAGCTCGATGCTGGCGTCGGTGTCGAGGTCGAGCGCAGGCTATGCGTCGCATGTTGTAATGTCTGCGACAGATGGCGACCTGGCATGTGTGCGTCCATCGCCGCTTGCCCTCCTTGACCGTTCTGCCGCCCACTTCCACCCAGCTCACTCGTGGTATCTGTAGTAGCGCCGCCCGTCGTGTTGCTCGGAGAAACTGTGGTCGCTGGCGCAGCTTCTGTTTCGCCCTTGCTCTGCGCAGTATCGGTCCCTGCGGTGTTCGTGGTCGCAGGAACAGCAGCAGAAGCAGCAGCGACAGTGAGCGCCGGCGAGGAAGAACTTGTATTAGTAGAAGAGCCAGCAGCACCAGTGGTAGTAGTAGCGGCACCAGCACCAGCATCGGTACCAGTCGCGGTAGAGACGCTTCCTAGTTCCAGTCCTAGCCCAAGACCCTGGGCCTCAGGGCCCCCATCCCGGGCCATTATCCCCTCCCCTGTCGACAACTGCCCGCCCGTGCTCTTTAGTCCCAAGCGACTTATGCATTCACCGACAATCAGGTCGAGTCAGGGATCCTAGGGGGATCAGAACGGGCGAGCTCATGAGCCGTGCGACTCGATCGGGTGCTGGAGGCTCGACGAGACCAGTAGCAAGCAAAGGCGGCAGGCGGGATGAGGAAAAAAATTGGCCCGGTTGTCAACAGGGAAACTTTGCCGTTGCTTTTTTTTTCGAGCTGGGCGCTACTCGGTTCGGTGAGCAGTAGTGCTATTATCCTTGGAGACGGTGGATTACAGAGAGGTTGTCGCGCGGTGCAATTGGGTATGTATAGGTGAGGGTAGACCGATGGGCGGTTCGCGAATACAAAAGGGAAATCTTGAAGTTTGGTGAAGCTGCGGATTCAATGCCACCTACGGAGTACAAGTTTAGCTGCTAAACCTGCTACCTACAATAAAGTAGTTCCGACCACCGAATCGCTCGAGAATTTTAGTGTGGGGGTGTCTATGTTTGGGTGTGTTTGGGGGTCACTCCAGCCTCCAGCCTCCAGCTTCCAGGTGCCCGCGTCTTGGTGTGTCTGTCCCTGATCGACAAGCGGGCAGCGAATTTGAGGCTTGTGCAACACCAAGTGACCAAACAAACACTCACAAACCCGCAACTTCCTCCATACTATGTACCGAGTACAGAGTACTCCGTACATTTCAAAGCCATGAGATCCATCCATATGGTACTACTAGGTTCCTTCCCTTGTTTTATTACCGATAAATTAATAGACAGAGGTTACGTAAGGTAGTAACATCATAATATTAATTATGTGTTGAAACATTAATAACGACACTATACAAACACACAAACACAACACCATCAGTACTCCGTACTCAGCATAAGATAAGCCTTGTACAGACAAAAGCAAGTCTTCCTCCCTCCTCCTCCTCCTCCTCTTTCCCATCTTCTTCCCTTCATGCGGTGAGACAAGACGGCCCGTTACCTCTCCTTCTGCCACATGTCGCGCCGCCTTACAAACGCGTCTCAGCAGCCTGAACCTGCCTGCATCTATCCGTGATTTATTTGTATCTCTCTTTTCTCATCTCGCACAACCCCCTTTTAGCGAGTAGCAGTGCTACCAACGACATAGGGCCGAGACGAGTTGGAGGTACGTGGGCAACAGAGACCGGGGGCGCGTTGGCGCGCAAAAGTACAAGGAAACACTGCTGCTCCAGCTAAAAGAAGACTTGGCAGATAATACAGGTCACATATGCTCTGCTCCAAAGTACCTGGCAGGAACCACGAATAGCTGGCCCCTGCCGTGGACGCCGCACAAATCATTTGGCAAATGCACCTTTACCATATTAGCGGCAGCAGCTGACAGCAGCGATACTACAAATAAACCCACACGCGATCCACCACCATCTTCCAGCGACAGCCGACATGGCATACTCAACGGCATGTTCATGGCAATGGCAATAGCAATGGTAGAGAGGCAAGGGACGACCACTCCGTGCGCTGGTAAACCCCCTACAGCTGACCTTGGTGGGGGATCCCAACAATGTCCGTGTACGGATCGTCGTCGTGCGCCCTCGGAACGATCTCCGTACCAAGAAGAATCCGGTTATAGATATCCTCGCCGTAAAACTGCCTGACAAACTCGACAGTCATGTCCATGCCAGAGGTGACCTGGGTAGAAAGAAAATGAACGATTAACCAGGGGTGAAAATATGAAAGAGGCTTGTTGGGGTGGGTGGCAGAAGACTTACCCCTGAAGAGGACCAAATGTTCCCGTCGATAACGTACCGCGCGGGGGCGACCCAGGTGACATTGTTTCCGTGGGCAGTTACTAGGTCCCAGGCGTTTTTGTTCGTCGTCGCCCTCCTCCCGTCAAGCACGCCGGCACGGGCCGCGAAGATGGCACCCGTGCAGATGGTGTGTAGGTACCGGAGGCTCGGCATCTTGGCGGCGACATAATCGTCAACGTAGCCGAGGTCCGGGTCACGCGCCGCCGCGCCACCGGGGACGACGAAAATGTCGAGATCAAGATCTTCGTCCATGGTGGCCGCGCCGACCACCTCAGGCGAATAGGTCGAGTTATAGCGGTTACCCATCGGGGGTGACACGACAATGTTTGCGTCGGAGGGCGTGATGATCTTGACGCTCAGGTGCCGGTTGGCGGCGACGAGGTAGAGCATCTCAATGGGACCATAGACGTCGAGGATATCAACGCCGGGGAAGGCCAGGAACCCCCATTTGACTGGCACATCTAAACGAATGGTTTGTTTAGTATAACGGTGTGGTTTCTCTCAGGTGGATGAAACTGTGCCATCGTCTTGTCTCTTGGCTGGGCCGATCACACCTGCAGACCCGAGAGCAGCAGGCAAGAAAGACGCAGCAGCAGGCAAGAAAGACGCAGCAGCAGCGACGCAGGCGTAAACAGTCTACGTGCATATTTTCTGAACAGATGTCGACGGCGCAATGTTTGCTAACACTACTACTACTATTAACAGAACTATACAGCATTGCAGTGCGTCCGACGAAGGGGCCTTTTATAGATATAACGATTTACGACGCACATACACAGTCCAACCCCCACGTCTCTTCCAAAGTGGTCCATCTCGGCGTTTCTAGAAAACGATTCGGCTCTCTTTTGGGGGTGGCCTGCATGAGAACAAGGTAGATTGCACGCGTTTCTCACAACTTGATTCGCTCCCTCTCCCCAGATTTTCCCACGGAGCATAGTACTATGCAACTATGTAAGACGGAAGGGGGGGGGGGGGGGGTGAATAGATGGGTGCAGTACGGAGTACAGCCGTCGCACACGTTGCGCTCGCTTAGAAACGAAACGCGCCGAGCATGAACGGTGCCCATTCATTCATAACGGCCGCAACTTCGCGGGGTGTGCTCCGTACTTCATGCCCAGACGCTATATGCGCGCCAACCTTCCAAGTCGCTCGTTCCGGACCGCCGCCTCGAACTCCTTTTGGGTAACAGCAACCGTACCATTCCCGTCCGTGGGATCGCTCCTTTCCCTGTGTTGTGGTAACGTATAATCAGCATATAGTATACTCATATCGGGTGTATCTTGGGGAAACTCTCCGAAACATGAAACTTCCATAAAAATACGTGCTAAAAGGGTAAATTTTTCGAGAAAAATAAAGAGCATATACGATGAAGTTAACATCATGCCATTAGAACCTTTTGGTTCCCCCCACCAAGTCGTAAAGCTCAGGGTTGACAGCAGTCCAGACGAAAGGGGGAAGAAAAACGATTGTAGTAAATCGCATATTTCTTCTCTTTTTCTTTCTTTCTTTCTTTTTAATTTTTAATTTTTTAAACGTTCCCCCGCAAAAAAAAAACAAAAACAAAAAAAAAACCACGCATGTTCTATTGGGTTTTCCAAGTAGGTAGTCGCTTCAATCAAAAGACTGGATGAAAAGAAAAAGACATGCAATTCCGAACCGTAATCATCATGAAACAAGAAAACAATAGACATGTACAATTTACACAAGACCCAAACTTTACACAAAAAGTTTCCCAGTTATTAAGAGCGAGAAAGCCAGAATAAAAAAAAAGCAGACAAAGCCAAAGCCAAGAAGAGAGGGGGAAGGGCATTATGAACACTCGAGCACCAACTTCTCGACGAGCTTCCAGTTGACGCCGGAGACCTTGGCCTCGGCGCCCTCGGCGCCAATCACCATCCAGGGGCTGGCGAGGCAGCGCTCGTGGCTCTCGACGTAGGTCCAGGCCAGGCAGTCGCCCCTGCACTTCTCCCTGCACTCCTCTGCGCTCTCGACGCCCCTCCACTCGCGGACCTTTTCGTCGGGCGGGCCGACGTGGTCCTGTCCCTTCTGGGCCGGCTGCTCGCCGAGGGTGGCGACGGGGTAAGGGGCGAAGTGGCGCCAGACCTCACCCCAGAGGACGGGGTGCTCGACGGCGGGGGCGAGGACGCGGCCGACGCGGGCCATGGCGCCGGGCTTGCGCAGGCCGTGGAAGGAGACGAGCGGGGAGCAGAACCTGTCGGCGGCGATGCGCGTGATCTCGGGGGGCTCGCCGTTGAAGTAGTGGTTGTGCTTCTCGTCGATGTAGATGCCGAGCTTCTGGACCGTCGTGGCCACGAGCTTGTCGCCCCACGTCTCGTCGAGGGACCGGGCGTAGGCGGCGCGCACCACGTCGGGGCGGGCGAAGAGCTTCCTCATGGCCGCGCCCGACACCACGACGCCGGACCCGCCGTGCCCGAAGCGGCCGCGAAAGTCCCCCACAGCGTTGCCGATGTAGTGCGGCTTCTCCGGGTCGAGGTGGCCGAGGAAGAGCTCGAGCGAGGGCTTGATGACGAAGGTGTCGTCGTCGAGGATCACGTACCACTTCTTCCCGGGCAGCCGCTCGTGCAGGAGCTCCATGCCCATGATGAACTTTAGCGCGTCCAGCTCCCACCCGAAGCTCTTGCCCAGGTGGCTGGCGAGGGCCTCGTCCCCGCCGGCCACGGCCTCCTGCAGGCCGACGTACTTGCTGAAGCGGGGGTGGCTCCGCTGCGCCGGCGAGATCTTGTCCTCCATCACCATGCGCACGGCGTCGAGCACGTCGACGCCCAGCAGCGCCGCGTCCGTCTCGTTGACCGACGTCCAGTCGCCCACGACCAGGAAGCTCCGGCCCTCGTCGCCCAAAAAGTCGCCCGCGGCCCGGAACGCCTCGAGTTGCTCCGGCACCCGGTGCCTCGTCCCGTAGCCCGTCTTGATCAGGTACCCCACGTCCTCGCGCAGGTCCAGCGGGTGCGACGCCGGCTGCTGCAGCCACTTGTCGCGGTTCGTCAGGCCCCCGCGTATCCCGTTGAGCAGCCGCGCCGTGTTGAAGTGCACCGCCAGCCTGATGGTCGAGTCTGGCGACAGGACCAGGTGCCAGGTCACCAGCAGCGCCAGCAAGCTGAGCCCGAGGTTGGTGATCCGGCGCCGGAACCGGCGCGGCACGTTTAACATCTCGGGGGCCTTGGACAACATGTAATTGTTGTTTCTTTTTTTTTGTGGGGGGGGGGGGGGGGTTCCTCTCTTTTCTCTTTACTTTTTTTCCTGATTAAAGGGGAAAAGAAGAAGATGCGACGGGGTGTGGCGGAAGGAGAAGGAGGGAATGGGGGGTGGGAGGGAAAAGGGAAAAGGAAGGTTAATTAATGAAGCTTGTTGCCCTTCATGGAGGTTGAATTCGCCTGGTTTTTGGTTTTTTTTTCTTTTCTCAAAAAAAAATTGATGCGAATAAAAAAAGGAAACCCAAGGATCGCCAACGTTTCGTACAAATTAGTAGGAGCTTGATGTTCGGTTTACACCGCTGCCCATCCCTCTTATCCCGCTCTCATTCCCCGGTAGGTAGTAAGCCTGGGGGAAGAAGTAGTAGTAGTTGGTCGCGTGCAAGAGGACTTGGCGAAATCTAATCGCGGCTCATGAGACTGGGGAGCGAGTTGAGTAAAGTTTTAGTCGCACCACAGAGAATGAATTAGCCGTCGCGGACCAAGGGAGAAAGAAAAAATTGCAAACCAAGCAAAGTCAATTGAAGGAGCTCCAGTAGCGATTGTATTTTGAGTCTTTTTGAATGAATCGTGAGAAAAGGTTCCCCAGACTCTCAAACAAGCGGCGGCTGAGATAGGCCGGACATGGGTGGGAAAAGGGGATGAGTGAGGTCGTGGGGCTGAGTCATCCGGATACATCCGTGCCTTGCTACCCTACACCGTTGGGGGGAGATCCAGACGATGCTGATGATTGAGTACTCCGTACCAGTAATTAAGAAACGAAGAAACATGAGTTCATTCACGAGTGAAAAGTCATGCACAGAGAATGCTATCCAAGGACAATACGTCTCATCATTGACCGTCAGGAATCTAATCAAAAGTAATCCGCAACGCCATCACCATGCAAGAAAACCGTTCCCTATGCAACCGAGCCACCGCCACCACCACCACTTCATCACCACTCGCTTTTTTGTTTCCAAAAACAACCGGCATATCTCCTTTACTCGCCCAAGGCATCGCGACATGGCACCTCTCGAAATCTAGGATTCCTCCTTGTCAAGTTCGTAAAACAGTAGATACACTTCCTTCTGCATATTCAAGACCTCGCTCGTCTTTGCTTCCTTGACCTTCTCGTCGCTCACACGCCACCACTTGTCCGACGCAGCCTTGCGCTTCTTGGCCGCCTTCTTCTGCATCGTGGACCCGGGCTTCGGCGATGCTGGGCGGTCCTTTGAAGAGGTCAGCCTGGAAATGGCTGACTTGGTGGACGCCGCTACGGAGCGGAGACTACTCGAGTCGCCTTCCCTTTCCTTGCTATTACCTTCCGTCGAGGCCCTCACATCCGTGCCCAAATCCGTAGGGGTGCTTCTTGGTGGCACTGCCAATGACTCTAAAGAAGGCGTGGACGAGTTCCCAGAGGCAGGTGAAAGAAGTTCAGGTGTTGAAATGGAGGGGCTCGGTGCTCGTTTGGGCACTATTTCGGGCGTAGACATGGGTGTTGGAGTTTTACTGTAGACTTCCGAGGGTTGGAAGGTATTTGCATTGGCAAATGGGGGAGCAAGGTTCTGCCTTCGAAACGCCTCATAATGCCCGCTATTATGACCACCCCTGTGTGTGACCACCCCGAGCAGCTTGTACTTGCGCTGGTCCGTCAGGCCCCCAAGAGGTAACCGCTCTGGGAAAGCAACCTTTGCCGAGTTCTTGGACACCATGGTCCCGTATATGGACCGCGAAAGATGAACAGCTAGAATCTTGGGATAATTCGTCATCCTGGTCGTCTTTGAAATTTTGCGCTTCGGCGCATGCCTACTATCTCCCAAGTCGACATCTGGCGGGGGGTTCTCCGGATCCTTCTCGATAGCCTCCTGTAATTTCCTGATGCTTTCACTGGCCTGAGCCTTGAAGCTATCCGAGCTAGACCTTGCCATCTCTTGCTCGAGGCTGGTCTTTACATGGACCAATCGGCAGTTCTCGCACTTGAAATCATCGATGTACTCTGTCTTGAAGATGCCATCGAAACAATTATTAAGTGTTGTGGAAGATACTTGAGGGACCGCCAAAGTCAAGGTACAGAACGTGTCTTCCCTCGGTTTCGTCTTGTAGCGGCAGGTGAGGCACTCTAGTTGTGATTCATACTTGCCCTCCATCGGGAAGCTTTCTTCTAGGTCAACCTGCTTTGACGCTGGCTTTGGCACTGGGGCCTGCGGGGCATTGACAGCCGGTACGCTTGATTGAGGGGTGGATATGTTAGTCGAAGCGAAGCTGGATTCACTGGTCGCGAGATCTGGCACTTTATCGGGGTTGCTATCGCTGTCCTGGGGCGCTGACTGTTGATCGCTGCCAATCGACGGGGCAATGGGTACTCCGTGCCTCCGAGCGTACAAGCGGGCTCGACTCCCAGCATGATACTCATCTTTTAACCTTTCCGCTACAATTTGGAGAAACTCCTGTGCGTCCTGTTGCTGCCGGCTGATGCGCTGCTTGAACGCCGTCTCAAGTACACGGACGAGAGGGAATGGCGACACAGTTTTCTTATAAATGGGCCGCTCATTGAGCGCGTCCAGCATATCCTTGAGGCCTTTTGTCAAAACGCCATTTTGCAGACCCTCCAGCTTCCATTCCGGGAGCTCCTCCCCCGGAGGCTCTGGCTGAATGAGGTTTTGATATACGCCAGGGCTTTCAATACTGCGGCGGTGCGTCTCGCGGATCAAATATATGCGCAAGTCCGTTAGGCCGGCAAGGACCTGCAGTATAGAGTTGATAAAGCAGTCGTTGGCTTGGTTGCGTAAGCCGACAATCGTCTTCCTCTTAGAGCTGTTGGAGCTGGTCTCGGTATCGAGCGTGAAGGTTGGACCAAAGACGTAAATGAGAGCGACGGCAGCCAGAGAGGCGCCAGCGGCATATGGTACGACACTGGTTGACTTTGGAGGCATGTTCACTGCTCGGTCTCAATCGTCGACTTGATATCGAGAGTGCTTAACGGCTCGGCGCAGTGGCGCAACTGCGCACCGGTTAATCGAGCAATAGGCGAGATGGACCGGATGCGAAGGGGTTGACGATTGAGGCGAGACCCAGGAAATCAGGATTGATCATACGGGCGTGACGGGCATGATCAAGCCCTTGACCCTGTTGTTGAATGCAATTGGCACTGAGCGAAGTGCGGTTTCGAGAGCCAATGAGCGCGCGAGGGTTGTCGCCGTTTGTAGCAGCGTTGGCACCGAAAGCTGCAATCCGCACTAGAAGAGGCGTATGAAATATTATTATAATCGCCAAAGAGCGCTCACAAGCTCAATGGTGGCGAAAGAGAGGAAAGCCTCTCGGCGATACTTCTGAGCAAACCTAAATTAATCTCAACGGGCGGAGGAAGTGAACGGGACAGGATGGCATCCGGCAATCCGTATGGAGCACGAAGTACTACTAAGTAGTAGCAAGGAGCACAACCCTCTGGGGAAAGGGAGCCTAGGGATGGGATGGAGAGAGTCGGGCGGAGTTGTGCCTGCTAGTACCGAGTACCCTAGCTACTCCGTAATGCTAGGGAGGCACGCCAGTGCGGTACCTACTACTACTACTCCGTACACCACTCACTGTATGTACTCCGTCTGGTACGGGTTTAGGGGAGGGGAGAGAGGCCGTGGGCCGGGAGTGGCAGTGGGCCGGAACGAATTAAAAGCATTTCGAATGATGGAACCTTCTAAAAGCCCACTAGCAAGCCATCTCCCCTAACAAGCACCTCACTCGAGTAGCGATGAATGTTCCGCACAGGTGGGGAGCAGCAACTGGACATTGTAGATACCAACCCTGTGATCCTGTGCCTTACCATAAGTCTTAAGTTTAGATTGGAAAATAACCCCTCTTCCCCCCTTCTCCCCTCCCTGCCAACTTACGGATAACTATGCACACTCGCGTTTTACCAACCCAAAAAAAAACACAAAAAAAAAGACCCCGAGACCCCCGGCATTCTTGTACAATCTGGCCTAGCTCGTCGATCGGCAATGCAATGCAATGCGACCAAACCTCTGCCGAGACCCGTCCATCCAAATCCGGTTCCGAGTAACGGACCTGCTAACCTACATCGCGAATTGGATCTACCTTGGTAAGTAGTCGTACTACAAAGGCAAGACGCCAACTATACGAACAATCAAAGCTCGGGATACTTTGTACAGTCAAATCTTGCTCCAAGTTCCATTTAGAAGATAACCTCCATTAGGAGAGGTTTTCGAGATATATCTATCTATATATGTATATTCTAGTATGTGACGTCTTGTAGCTATATATCCCGGTATGTCTTGGCCAATTCATATTGTAACCACTACTGCTACCATCCTTGATATTGCCGTACATCCCCCCAGATGCTGGATCACATCCCAATGTCTCAGCCCTAAATGCACGTCAGCATGGGGCCAAATGAGACGATATAAAAAAGAGGGGAAAAAAAAAGAAACAAGTCTTCGTCGTGATGATCAACCCCGCCAGGCAATCACCTCAGCTTCTGGTCACGACGAGTTCCCCCTCCCAATTCCATATTGTGCCATTAAGCGCTGCCCTCCGAGTCCAAGAAGTGACCGCCTCGTCCACCGCCTCGTCCGCATAAAACGCTATTGGCGTCTCGTACTTGAACACCGTCATCCTGCCCTCTGGATCGATCTGCTTCCACCTCTCCGTCCTTACTTCCTGCATCTCGTAGGCCCCGTCCACCAGCACGACGTTTATCGGCCTATCCAGTCGTTCGTCATCCGGCGGTAGCTTGTGGAAGTACTCGTCCTTGATGTTGGTAGACTCAAGCCGTCTCACCCGGGCCAGGACCACGTGCTCGAGGCGTGAAAGCGTCGCAATATCCCACCACAACCAGTGGCTATCGGCCGGGACGTTGAAGAGAACCAGACGCCGCAGGTCCGGCCAAAGGCGCCACACGTCCGTGTATGCGTCGACGACGCTCAACGCTGGGTAATCGCCAAGGCAAACGAACTCGGTCAGGCGCGTCAGTTGTTCAAACCCCTCACGCAGCGTTCGCCGAACATTGAGGTGGTCTTCAAGGGGGTCTAGACTGCTAAAGGGCATCTCCACAACTAGCCGACGAAGACTTGGCGATACCTCGTAGAAGAGCTCGCGTACTGATTTGGCTATCGGTTCATCGTCTAGCGAGGTGCCAAACGGCGCAAGATAAAGCGACGTAATATTACGCAAAGAGGAGGTTTGCAGCATTGTTGGGACACATCGTTGTAAACATAGCAAAACGTCGTCTAGGCGCTTGCTTGTATCCAGGTAAAGGCACTGCTGGCGCAGTAGCTTGGAAGCGATTCCATATGTCGACTTAGATACGCGCGCAAGAGCCATCAATGTCTTCGTAGCCGAGTGCGATGCTGGAATGAGTGCTCGACGATTGGGCGGGAGCACAGCCTCCACAATAAGCTCAAGTATCTCGGGAGGTAGCTTGGGCATACTATGGGGGCCAGCTACACGTTTGCATTCTGTTGATGGCATGATCGGGTGTCAATTCTCGCGCCTCTGTAGCCCCTTAAGTTATCATCGAGGGAAAAGTGTTTCGCAATCAGTCTGCAAGTATAGGAGCCATTCCGCTTCTGGACAGAAGTTGGAGAGAGATCATTTGTTGAGAGGCTTGTGACTTATCGTGGATCCTATCGGTCCACGTCTCATATACGCGTTTACGTCATCGGGCAATATGGCTATGCGCCTCGAACTAATACCTTAGTACCTAGGAGTCACAATAACATAAGTGTCACTTTTGATCAATTCACCAACTTAGGAGCATGTTCATGAGTTTCAAATTACCATAGTGTTTTGGTGGCAAGATTATGAATTTTCTATAGTGCCGATCGTCGAACACGGTTATTCCCAACACGCCACTCTATGTAAGATAATGTGACCCAACGCCGCCCAGAACCAATACACGTAAAGAAACCAAAGTAAGAAAATATTGCATAAACGCCGCTTCCATGTTTAAACAAGAAAGTTCTATCTTGCTGTAGGCGCGCTCGTGATATCTGATGGTGCAATCAAAGGTTGCTGCGCGATGGGTATATCAGCTTCGCTTGGGGCCCTCATAACTGTAGTCAACACTCCAAAGGGAATCCCACACCACAGGTCGTTTTGAAGGACTTCCCGCTGACTCTCGTCTTCCGGACACGTTGCGAGACTGCTGATGGCGAAACCAATCAGTACTCATCAAGGTCCTAGTAGATTGTCGAACTCTCGTACCTCAGGTAACTTGGCGTGACCCTGTGGAACTGACGGTTCTCCTTGCTTGGCAGCACTGCCGTCAGCCTCAGTGCTCCGTGAACCTGTGTTGGCCTCCTCATCCTTATTTGGCTTGCGAGGGGGAGGAGGGCCTCCGGATAAGTGGCCACCTTGAGTCGGGCTAGTTCCTGATGGGGTCTCGGGCGCTGCAGCACGGAGAGAACTGGTTTCACTGGCCACGGCATTGCTCTTAAGAAATGCAGCGTTACCCGCAAAAGGTAATGCTTTCTTCGAGCCAGAGCTACTGCGTCGACTTTCCAAACTCTTCGAAAGGGTCTTGTTAATACCCTCAATGCTGTTCACACTGTCCCGGGCCTTTCCTTTGCCCTTGACAGCGTGCGTATGGATATTAGCCGTAGCTTCAACGGTATTACCGGCAACGGTGGACTTCCCCATACCAGGGGTTGATGGGGCACCTGGCTTATCTTCTTGAGCCTCGATAAGGTACCACCGAAGACCATCCGACAACTGGAAGGGATTCTCGTATTCCTCGCCGATAGACGTGGAATCGGTATTCGGCTGGAGGCTCTTACTTAAATCAACCACTCGCTCCTGGATTCGAACAATACGTGCAACCAGCCACTCGCGTTGACGCAACTTATGCGTGTCTTGCTCACGAAGAAAGTAGTGGGGAAATCCCACGTTGAACGCCGCCCATGCTCCCGCTTGCTGGTTACGCGTGGGTAGGAAAAGGGCCAGATCGCCTTCCTTGAAATTCTTGAAGGCGATCTTATCTTGAGAGTCCCGGAGCGACGTATGAGCACGGTCGCGATAGTTGCGGGCTTCTTTCTGCCACTTCCGAGCCTTGTGTTCCATCTCCTTGACTCTGTGATATACTGTATCGGCAAACGTGTCCATATCGAAAGCCCCTAGTTTGCTCATGAAAGCCGCATACTTTTCATCTTCAATGGCCGCATCAGGGCTACTGACCCAATGCAGCAATTCAAGATCGGTGCTGTCGTGCATGACTTTACTCCCAAGTGTGCTTGACCTCCTGATCGAGTTACCTGGATCCGAAGAGTCATTGGGATTTTGTGCCGACTTATCCGCCCGAGAAATCTTGGCCACGACCATTTGCCCATCGTTACGCGAGATGGCAAACCCGATTCGCTCTAACAAACGTGCCATCCGCTCATTCTGAGAAAATAACCGCTGTGTAAGCTCCTTAGATCTCTCATCACGGGTTTCATAACGTGAACCAAGACCTGTGAGCTTGCTCTGCTGGCTGTCGAGTTTCTCTCTCAGTGCCCGGACTTCCTCCTCTAAGCTGCTGACCTGGGACTGCTTCGAGGCAAGCTCTTCGTTGATGGTTGTAATCTTCTTCTCCGCGTTCTCGAGTTCCTTCTCTAAGCTCTCCGACCCAGTCTGTCCTTGAGATAGGCAAGCCCGGGCTTGACTGAGCTCATGGCGAGATTCCTCTAGGTCCTTTTCTAGGTACCTGGACTTTGCCTCTTCTGCTGCGAGCGACTCTCGGAAATGTGTTGCAGTAGACTCCTCTGTTGATAATCTGCCTTTGATCTGTTCAAGTTCCGCTCGAAGCTCCCTTGTAAGCTTTGTTGCTTGCTCAAGATCGGACCTCAAAACTGACGCATCGCTCTCAAGGTTCTGACGATTGGTCATGAGATCGGATGTGTGTGAGATCAGGACTTCGGCAAGATCAGAGGCATCCTGCGGCACGTTGCCGTTGCCGGTAAGTTGGATATGTAGGTCCCTGAATGTCTTGCTCTGAGCGCTGATAGACTCTTGAGCCTCTCCAAGCTTGCTGGCAAGTGCACGGTTTTGATCTTGAGCCTCACGCAGTTGCTGCTCTGTGCTATTATATTGGTCCCGGAGTATACGGGTCTCATTGCGCAGGAACTCAACTTGCCCTTGGGCTTTGATCGTCTCATCTTGACCTTCCTTGTAGAGCTTCTCAAGCTCTGCCTCAAGAGCGTGGACCCTTTCGTCATACGTGGCTTTCTCATTTTCTCTAGAAACGCCAAAGTTGTCGATTTCGTCTTCTGTATCTTCAAGACGGGCTTTGAGAACAGCAATCTCGTCTTCGAGGGACTTTCGCTCGTCGACAAACTCACGCTTCAGAGCTTCCATGTTCTCAAGCAGGTCCTTTTTAGTAGTGTTAACTTCGAGAACCTGCGTTTTGGACTCAGCAAGCTGAGCAGTACGTTCGGCAATCTCCTGCTGCAACTGGGCACCACGCTGCTTTTCTTCGCGAAGCTCATTCTCAAGTTGCGCGACCTGGCGCATCAATGGCTCAGCGTTACTGGAAGATCTCTCGCGGCCGTCCAACCGTGGGGATCTTATCGAAGAGCTAGAGTCATTCCTTTCGTGCGTGGACTGTCCAGGGTTCTGGAACAAGTTGCCGGGACGGCTCGCTTGGCTTTGCCTATGCAGTAGATCTTCTAAGCGGCGAACCCTGCTATCAGCTGTCTTGAGCTTACTTTCCAGCTTAGTTTTATCTGCCTGAAGCGCACGTAAAAGTTCATCATCGCCCCGTAGCATGAGTCCGCTCCGACCTAGTGCGGCATCGTGAACACTTCCATTCTTGAAAGCTTTGAGTCGCTTGTTTTGTTGTCTGGTTGGGCTGTGAAGCTCTTGAACTAATTGTGTAATGTCCCCAACAATGGTCTCGTCGACTCCAACGCTCTTCAGCGTTTCGAGGAAGGTATCCATGTTCTTCTTACTCATGGGTGGCCAAGGCTCGTCTTGGCCTAGAAGACTCACCTCGAGGCCGACAACGTTGGTATCCATATCTGGTCCGTAGGTGCTCCCAACCATCTTTTGCCAGCGTTTTCTTCGCTTAGCCTCCTCGTCTTGAAACAGGGCCATTTCGTTTGCTAGCGTCGATGAATCATTTTTGACCTTGTCTATCCACTCCCGGCGTCGTATGGCCTCTACCATAAAGGACGCATACATGTATGGAAGCTGGTGAATCAAGCGAAGATAATCAAAGGTTGTCAGGTCATCTTCGGCCTGATTCAGAACATTAATCTGATCTTTGACATTTCCTCTTAGAGAAGTGATGTCTGTGATGGATCGCATGTATTCGACTGAATCTGAAGCAATAGTATTTCGTGATTTGGTCGCATATTGCAACAAGTCGTCCATTTCCTTGGCGCACTTCTTCAAGCTAGGGACTAGTCTTTCTGTGTGATTCGATGCCGTCTTGGATGCTTGTGCAAGATCCCGCTGGGAGTTGCCGTAAGAAAGGGCGGTCTGGTAGTCCGAATCGATCTGCTTCACGACCGCCTCGATATCTTGAAGAAGCTGACCCGAGTCATCGCCATGCTCTAGCACAGAGCGCTTTGTCAGGTTGTCGAATTTCTCGATGAGCTTTTCCAGTCCTTGATACATCTGTGATGCAACCTGATCAAGGGCGCCTGCTTTCTCGCTAAACCGTCGCTGAGCCGTCGGGGCAAGCTTGGCAGCCTTCCGCGCGGTGTCAAGATCGATGAGGTCCTCCAATGTCGGGTTTGCCTTCTTCACCTCGCCTCTAGTCATGAATTTGGCCATCGCCGACGATACCGGCGTATTCTTCGCGATCGCCATGTATTGTTCCAGAGATGACACGAGTGTACCGTGCTCCTGCAAGGCCGGGTCAACCCATTGTTTCAGCTCTTTGTATTTCGGCTCGAGCTGTTTGACGCTGATTTCGAGATTTGCCACCGCCGCATCGATGCACTTCACCATGACATCCATCTCATCAAAACGAGCCTGGGCCAACCTATGCATCCTTTCGCAGTCTTCCAACACGCGGACAGACCAGGCCCGGCGGTCCTTGTAGAGGTCCTGCCATGATGAAATGGCCTTGACATTTTCGATGGAGTTGGGGGCGTTTGCACCGGAGTATCGTCTCGGAAGGGGGATCTCGGAGATCGCGTTGGCCGCACCTGGGGATCTGGCTGTCTGCGTGGTACGTATGTCATATATATATATTTCCCTCTGAAAGAAGGTCAGCGTATAGTCGGCGAGGTACACCAGAAGGAGGGCTCACTAACTTCGACGTGTAGACTGGCATTTTTTACACTTTTACCCTGCGGTGTAAGAAGGATGAGGTGCTGCGGCGGGATGGCCTGGTTTCTTCCAACCCAGTCTCTGAGTTCATCGAGGCTATCACACCGTCAGCTGGGTTGATTGGGGTGAGGGCCGGGCTGCAGTCTTACGAGGAGAAGTCGGCCGTGTCGACCTCCAATACCTGGCCCGTATGGGCGATCAACACCTGTGTGGCCATTCCGAGACATTTCCCGTCAATATTAAACGACGTCGGCCATGTGTTGCGATGGAAGCTGTCGATGATGAATCAAAGTGGTTTGCGGGACGAAGAAGGCGATGGATGAACAACGCTGTCTGGACCCAAGAAAGGAAGAAGGGCGTTCTGAGATAGGTAGGCAGCGATGGCCAAAGACCCCCCCTCGTGACCTGGCTATATAAGTGGCTATCGGAGGCTCTGAGCGATGGAGTAGCTGGAGATGTTGTCGCGTGGACGTGATAGGATCCAGGAACAACCTGGCAGTTGCCCTCAGCTACCGTACCTACTAAGGTGTATAGTGGTATACTCCGTAAGGTAGGTACCTATCGGACATCGATCAAGGTGCACCTGCCGCAATCGCTCGTGCCTACATCACGGAGAAAAAGCAAGACGATTTAGGTTTAGCGGCTACCCTTTCGCTTCCAGCTGCCAACGTGATATAACCAAGACGGACCCCACTAGACAAGAGCAATCGGAATCAGCAGGCACCTGCAGTACCTAATCCGTATGGTACCCTGCTACCCTAGCACCTAGAGAGATACTCCACCACCGAAAAGTTCACGACCAAGTTTGTTTGCTTGGCATTCTGGTCCACTGTGTATCAAATTTGCATTTACCACTAATACTCCGTACTATATGCTAAAATACGGTAGTAGTAGTTCCATCTGCATACAAGGATTTAAAGCGGCAGAAGTTAACTCCATGGTGTTTTTTTTGCTACTTGGAGGTTCCTTGTCAATCTGGGATATGGGCCCTTACATGGAACTCACTCTTCCTGGGGGGCTGCTACATCTTTGCCCATGACTCGAGGGGTCTACGTCCTATGGTTGATATACGATGATAATGTCCCTGTAGTATGAGCCATGGATTAGCATTGGCACTCGAGATACCGTCTCCACCATGTCAGCATATGGAACGTCCTACACCGCTCGACTCGTGAATATATAAAATGCCTGCTGTGTGCTTCATGTCTGTTGGGAATAACCGTAGCGGCGTAACGAGTTCTCAACGACATGGAGCAGCTTTCCTATCCTGTGCCTTCAGGGCTATCTGCCATACCTAAAGAATCGCTCGACCTGCGACCCGATGCCGAAGTCGATCAGCAGATCATGACCCCTGAGGCCATAAGGGATGAGAAGAACGTTTTCTTCTTCTGGCACTCGGGTTACGAGAATATGCATAATTATACCAAGCGCAATGTCCGCACCTGGCACCGCCGGTTTTCCAAGAAGGGCTGGGTGATCCACGTCGTTGACCTCCAGCCAGGTTCTTCTTTCAACATAGCCAACTATGTAGATGTCAACGATCCCGCCAATTTCCCGAAAGCCTTCTCTGATGGAGCCATCGAGGGACCATACGGGCCTCAACATACTTCAGACCTGGTACGGTGGCCGTTGCTGCTCAAGTACGGTGGTTTCTATGCCGACGTCGGTATGATGCCTATCGGAGACATTGACAGGTTGTGGAACACCACGATAGGGGACCCTAAATCGGGGTTCGAGGTCGTTTCTTACAACCTCGGAGGTCTCCAGGGACGGAACCTAGCAAACTACTTCCTGGGGTCAAATAAAAACAACGTCCTTTTTCAAAGATGCCACCGGCTCTTCCTTGAACTGTGGGCAGCAGATGGAGGCAAGAGTTGCACCGATGGCATGCATCTGAACCCTCTGGTCACAAATATCCCACCTCAAGATGGAGGCGGGAACAGCCTGGCCTTCGAACATGACGGCAGGTCCTATACGCATGAGGAGGGTTGCAAGATCCTCACAGACTATGTCATTCAAGCCCAGGCCATGAGCCTGGTTATGGGTCTCGTAGACGAGGAAGAGAACTGGGACGGTCCGAAATATGTTGCGGAACGTGTCTTCGCCATGGAATACGCGGAGGGCTCACAGCTCATGAACTTGTTGACCATGTGGAACGGCCCTCGACAGTTTGAGCTCATGTCGTTGTCTCTACCCAAGGAGGGCGAGGAGGAAACGGAGGACCAAAAGGAGGCCAGAAACGTAGTGGAGCAGTGCCTACAGAAGAGTTTCTGCGTAAAGTTGGCGCACGGCCTCATCATCAAGGTTCTGGGGCAAACTCTGGGGTCGCTGTGGAGAGACCATACGGGCTCGGACGATGTGCCCTGGACGTATGGGCACTGGCTGAGGCATGGGATGGTTCATTGGGAACAGCCGCATCTGATGCCTCGATTAGAGTTCGAAGTGATCGAGCCTTTTAAGCGGGGACCACTGCTGCGTGTTGCTTAGTTTCTGTATATGCGTTGCAACCGGTAAATAGCATAGAATAGTTGTAGGATTTGGACTTTGAAATATTTCTCACAAAAGGATAGGCATTGCCAAGGTTGGTTGTTGATTTCTCAGGTAATCCACGTACGGAATATCTTGGTGTAAGTTGTGTAACCTCTGTTGGCTGGCATAAATGGATATGGTACTCCGTACGGAGTAGCATGCCCCATTTTAAATACCACCACAAGCGCCACGCGTGGCTGATATCTCAACCCATGGAGGTCTCACCCTCAGGACTGGTCGTCTGGTATCCCCTTAGCATCATCTTGTAATATCACCTACAAATATCAGTATCTACTTTGTTCTTCTTCTTCGTCGTTTCCGCGAAAGTAGCTATACCATGGATGAACCAGAGGATCAAGTCATGAATGAGTCGGACGGTAAAGATAGCTACCTCCCTCTCTCAGACGACGAAGGAAGAGTCCTCGAGCTATATGGAAAATTACAGCAGCTGCGTTTAGAAATTGCAGTTATCAATGCGCAAAGAACGCATCAAGACGGTATTCTTTTTTTTGTTCAAAACTTTGTCAGGAAGAGCAATGTTACTGACGCGTCAAGATTTGGATATCGACCTCGGCCCGGATGAGCTCGAGAGCGCCCGCAAGGATCTATTGGAAACACGAGGATTGTATTTGTTGCGAAACCAAGTTATTGAAGCTACGTTGTCCGCGAATCCCATTCTGAAAGCAGTGCATGACAGTGTAGATGCCTCGCCCATCGAACGGTACGCTACCAGCCAACATGCATTTCTAGACTGATCAGCTAAGAAAGCAAAGGGACCTCAAGCCATATATTGCGGCTAGGGATCAAGTAGCTGCCTCTGCGGCCAAGTCGGCCACAGAGAAGGTTGATATACGCAAAGATATTACAACAGCACGCGTAAATGCCATGAAAGCGTCGCAAGCCAATGTAAGGCTCGCAGCCGAGGTGATACGGCTGGCTGAGCAGGTCAGCGCGAAAAAGAAGGGTCACCGAGCAGATCCACAGCTCCGTCAGGGCATGGGGGAGCTGGAGGAAAGTGTCAAAGCAAGTCGGCAAAAATGGAGGGTGCTCAAGAGTCTGGCTTCTGGTGTTATCGTGGGGAGTGGCGTGGATTGGGCACGGGATGAAAAGCTTCGTGACATGGTGTTGGATTCAGAGGATGAGGATGAGGATGAGAATAATTGACTCGGCAAGGAAAATGACGACTTTCACATATTAGCTGGAAATATTAATACCCGACATATTACGCAGTGATGTAGGCATTTGGAGAACCAGAAGCGCTCTCACAAAAGGTTGGAAATGACATGCTGTGACATCAACACACAAGCACATCAAAGACGCGCTCATTCAATAGCAGGGCCTTGACCGGCACAATAAATCACACGTGACAAGTCCCTGGCTTAATTAAGGGTCCAAAGACTCTGATTCGAGTCGCGATGTTGGATGCTCTCAAGCGTAGACGCACCGGAAAAAAGAGCTGCGCATGCACTTGCTAGATAGACAGCGTAAACAACAAAATCACCAGCTTGTGATGGATAAAAGAAGAAGTTGCAAACTCTGCTCGTTTTAGTGTGGGATAGCGAGGAATGGAAGGCTTGCAATCAGTAATACTACCTACGCCGGATGGAGAACGAAAGACATACGGAGTAGGGAGTAGGGAGTACATAGCACGGGATACGAGTTACGCAAACGCTAAGGAATGGAGTGATGGGAAGGGAGGTCGAGTTTGGTCCGCGGCCTGTGGATGGAACGCTGGCACTCAGGCCGCCCCCTAGTAGTAGTAGCAAAAGTAAGAAAATAGAAAAAAAACACCAAAAACAAACACCGTCACACCTGCTGCACCCCCCGTGTTACCATAATAGCAATGATGTCCGTTGATTATTGAAACATGTCTCCAGCCATGGAGGCAGCGGTAATCCGTACCGTACGGGTACTCCGTACTCCGTACATGGTAATAAGCCAATGCTGCTTTTGCAGTTTGCATTGCGTGGGCGGGCACACGCGCTGCGCAAAAAGTCCGACTGATTCTCCAGTCGTCGACGCGATCGGAAGCTTACTATGTACGGAGCACACACACACGCTGGGGAGGGGGGAACTTATTCAAGGATCCCTAGCAGGAGCTGACGGCGTAGACTTGGTACAAAGCTCCAAGTACCGGTACTTGCAAAACTTGTATGACGGTACAGCTCGTCATGCATGGGTAGAAGTACCCCGCTCTCCCTCACTTCTCTTAGCAAGCCTGGGTTGGCAGCCAAAGTTTTTCGTGGTAAGCTGTGCTCTACAATGAGACCAGTTTCCGCCCGTTGCTTGCGTTGAACCTTGTGAAAAGACTATCTAGCTCAACGCGTGAAATCGTAAAGGTTAGCCAAGTTGGGTGATATCCGCGCAGCAAGCAGCTTGAATCTTCGATCAATAGGTCCAACAACAAGGCCGTCTAACACAGTCTACAAGAAAAATCAAGCTTGAGGCGCGCTACTTGGTAGGGGCGGTAGTCTTGCAAAGGTATCTGTGGTGCACGGAGTAGTGGTAAGTAGTATTAGTGCATTTTGGTTTTAAATTGCACTACCTGACCGATTCTTTCGCACCCAGTGTCAGCAGATGCGTTGAGAGCAAGGTTACGGAGTAGTAGCACTGCTAGTAGCGTCGAGAGGGAGGGGAGGTGGCACGGTGAACCGGGGGGAGGGGATCGATGTGAAGGGTGGTGGGAGAGGCATGCAACGCAAGCCCGCAAGTCCAGATGCACCAGCCGCTCTGGGCCGGCAGGAGACGAAGGCGCACACATGTGCTCCGTATTAGCACAAAGACACAATACATCTCTGTCGCGCAGCTGCAGCCTCGTCAGACAAAATTTGGGCTATTTGAATCGCAGATATTGAGAAAGAAGTAGCCAGATCAGTCAGGTTACATATTCCTATGGCCCGCCCTCGTTCAAGACATCCATGAGGTGCAATTTGCTTGTCTTGTGTACTACGGAGTACTATGTAACTACCATAAGTACTATTCCATCTTGGTATGGGCGGATGTACTGTAGTGCGGCTTCTGCTCCGATAGGATGCTATACATACTCCGTACACTCACTCGATGTTGGATATTGAAATATCCCAATAGCTCGGTTGATACCCTGAGCCATTGGTGTTGGAAACCCATCCAGACACATCTGGCCAATATCCCAGCTTCACTTCACCATTCTCACGTCTACTATGTATGCTCATGCTACGTACCAAGCCGTGGCCGTACTGCATGTACTACCACTAGTAGTGCGAGTTGCGAGGTGGATTGTTCTCCATCCATACTACTTACTGCTATGCAGGTCTACATGTATGTAGGTATTCCTTGGATGAGTTTCATCCGTCTTCTTAGCGCTGCAAGAAAGTCAAAACGCACAGTACAATGCGGTCATGTTAAAGTGGTGTAGCATTGCAATGTCCCCGTTAATCTATCAGCAAAAGTACAAAGTACTCTGTACCGTAGAAAGCTTTTGGTAGTATGGTGTTGGCCAGAGTACGGAGTACGGAGTAGACAATAACAAGTTATCAATGTAGCTCAACATTCAGGCCATACGGAGTAGATTTCATGAACTGACTTCACCCCCCATGATGAACGAACAATACTAGCAGGGCACTCCGTAGTACTACTATTACTACGCCTCGGAATTGAAGGGAGACTCGCGGAGGGTGGGATTTGTTACTTGGCTGCTTGCTTGTCGGGTTGCTTTCGAAAAGTGTGAGTGGGTGGTGGGCAGTGACACGAGTGGGCGTGCGAGGAGGGCGACGCCGAGAGGGACCCACGGAAAGGAGGGAGCATTGCAGTGGACTGGGGGGGGGAGGAAGGGGGGAGCGGTTCGGAGGTACGCAGCTTTAGAGCCTAGCAGAGCCATGTTTGGCAAGGAACCTGGAAACGATGGGGGAATTCATACTGTACTACCGGTCGACCGCAAAAGCCAAAGGCTGGGCGTTCGCGCAGGCAGCAAGAAAAAATAGGGGCGGCGCCTGTGTGGATTTCGCCGCGCGCGATCCTGTGCGCGTACAGTGTGGCACAGTGTCTATATCAACGGGCCGGTTCAGCCTGCAGCAGCAGAGGTACTTCCTGTCCGCACCCATTCCCCAGTAAAAAATCATGTACCTTTGTAGACCGACCGCTGCTCTGATATCAATCGAACGTAAGGGACTCCGAGGCCACAGCGTTCATGTAAGTCATCGAGTCCGGAGTACTGTTGGGGTGTTTTTCTTCCCAGCTGGTGACAGCAAGTTTCTGCACGAAAGTTGTGCAGCATCTCCCTCAACAGCCAAGGGGTGTGTTGTGGCAGCAGTAGTACTCCGTAGTCGTACTGTAACTAAGATTGCCCATGCAAAAAGCAAGCTTGCTTGGAGGGATCACAGTAACCCAAGATGTCTTCGAATAATTACGCGCCTGTCTAGACTGGACTCTGTACGCTGAAAAATGCTGGTACAGGTACAGTACTAGGGGGTATTGACCACTGGTGGGTAGTGGGTGCGACAAAAACATGGTGGTGGCAGTCTTGCCCTCCTAATGGCCAGCCAGCTTGGGAGCCTCGAATCTGAGCTGGACCCAAGCCCGCTTGGTCGCTGGTAGTGGTAGGTGGTAGGTGTGAAGACAAGGCACGGTGCTGGTCAAAGTCCGCCTCTAATGCTCCGTAACGTCCAGTCCGAAGAGCAGCAGAAGCCACAGCTACTTAGTAGCACGGAGTACTACTCAGGTGCGGAACACTGGTAGTAGTACTAAGTTGTACCTCCTACTCCGTACCTTGGTAGGTATTGTACTCCGTCCGGAATCCGTATACTGCTCCCAGTGTGCCGAGCTGAACCCTCCAGTTTTTGCCGCCCTCAAATTATGGCTGTCCTATGGCACGGGAGAAGATTAATAAAGCCTACTACTCCTAAATGGTGCATTAAGAAAGGGGCAAAAGACCCGGTCACTTCAAATTGTTACTGTGACCTGAATGTACGGAGTACGGAGTACGTAGCGACTGTGGTAGCAGGTACGGTAAGTACCTTGACCTACCCAATGTACCCTAACAGCCAGTGCGAGGGAAGGAGGAAGGAACCCGCTACCCTACCCGCTTGTTGTTCTTGGTGTGATATTTGGTGTGGGTGGTGGTGTCGGTGGTGCTTGCTGGACAAGTGGAAGAGTTTGTTCCAGGTTGCCCGGCGCGGGCCCGTTCCTTCCTCTTTTTTTTTTTTTTTTGGCTGCTGCACCCGCTTTGGCCCAGTATGGCACACACCCGCACCCGCAGCAAGTCTGCAAAGAGCGAGGAAGTGGGTGCAGTCGCCCATGGCTTGTTGCCCACACGCTTGAGTCGCCGCGCCCACCCAAATCACTCTCCCATAGTAAAAAGCCCGCCTGGCCGCTCCCCCCATACATTCTGCCCTCTCTCTCTCCCCTCTCTCATACAAACTCCCCCAGCCAAATCCTCCCATACAAACCGCGTCCTCACAACACAACACACGCGCCTATTCAAAAGTGAGTACCTATATTTTGCTGCGCATCACCGCACAACAGCAAGTCACCATTGCCCAGCTCCTTCTCTTCCACGCAAAGCGCACTTTGGCGACCTCTTGGACGTTTTTTGTGCTCTGAAATCACTTTGTTGCTCGCCTCTGCAGCTTCATTCATCGTGATTGAGCATCGTTTGTTCTGGTCAGCCTTTTGCGCTCTGCCTTGGAGACTTTGCGCCCTCAGTCATTTACTCCATCCCACTACGCACCACTCAGCGCCGCGACGCGACCTCAACACCAGATAGCTAACGAAATCGCTGCGCAGCTCTGCATCTCAACACATCGCATTCGCGACAATTGAAAATACCTTCAAGGTACGTAGAGTACCCTTGGACAGCTTCAATTAAGCTTTGCATCTCTTTTCAACCCATGTCGCTCTTCCAATTGCACGTTGCGCTTCTCTGCATGTCGCAACGGCTATGCTCCCGTCACGTATCCCTGTGGCGGCCTATTGCGCGACCACGATCAGCTATTTGATCTTGGCCGGGTAGTAATTGGATGAGTGCGCTGGTGTCGTAACGAGTCCATCGTCATTGTTGAACTGCAAAGCACCCAAGCCAAGCCCGTACACAGCATGCTAACTGTCGCCAAGGTTTACCACATAATCATTCAAAATGCCTAAGGCTGCTGCCCCCAAGCGTGGTGCCGTCAAGAAGCGCGCGAAGAAGGGTATGTCCCCTATTCATAGAGCAACGGCTCTTCGTGTGGAACTCCACACGTTTCCAACGTCCGACCTTCGCTAACATAGTCGCCAGACCCCAACGCCCCCAAGCGTGGTCTGTCCGCTTACATGTTCTTCGCCAACGAGCAGCGTGAAAACGTCCGTGAGGAGAACCCTGGCATCTCTTTCGGCCAGGTCGGCAAGCTGCTCGGTGAGCGCTGGAAGGCTCTCAACGACAAGCAGCGCACTCCTTACGAGGCCAAGGCCGCTGCCGACAAGAAGCGTTACGAGGACGAGAAGCAGGCTTACAACGTATGATGACGCAAATTCGACCCGCCGGGAATGTCCGAAACTGATGAGCGATGATTGTAGGCCGCTGACGACGAGGAGTCCTCCTAAGTTCCCCCTTTGTCTACAAGGTGAAGGGGGGATGTTGTCTACGCTCTCAGCAGTATGACGTCCCTCTGGCTAAAGGAACCTGCGATTTGATTTGACGAATGTTACTCTTTCCTGTTATGTACCCTAGGCGGACGGTGTTGTATGAAGGCACAGGACGGGATGTGTGCTTTTTGTTATTTTAGGACGTCATCAAAGCATCATGGTCTCGGCAAGACAATTAATTATCGTTGGTGATTATGTGAGGCAACCAGGAGACTTTTGCTCCTGGCCAACCTCAAGTCAAAGGGACAAACCATTACGTCTAAAGATAACTAACGAGGGAGCTCCTCATGTATAATAAGGCACTCATCCGAAACTGGGCTTGAAATTCATTGATGTACGCTGCGCTTCGTCGGTGACGTGAACATACATGCATCGTATATATTACTAGTAGTAGTACTCCGTAGTACTGCTAGTATCATCTCCGCCGTGTCGGTGTCTGGAGCTGAAAAGTAGCTACGCTTTCGGCTGATGGTAGTCGGCTTGCGGTAACGTAAGGAGGCTGAGGCTTGTCCGGCAAGGCATTGCGCGTGGCTTGACTGGTCGAAGCTGGTACGGGCCAACAGCCAATTGTATGGAGTATGTAGTAAGGGTAGAATGAGGGAGCAGCCAACCACCAGAGGTAGCATAGTATCAAATACCTACAGGGGTCCATTGGATCCAATTCATTGGCGGTCCTGTATGTGGCAGCGGTATTAGCAGCAGTCCTACCCAGCTTATTCCATGTGTCGCCACCTAAGTATTGAAGGTGAGGCGTACCCGCCTCGTCCTCGTCCGCATCTGCCTCACTGACCTGTCCAGCTTTAATTCGTACCATCCTACTTAAGTAGTAGTAGTGCCTTGGTACTTAATCAAAGCAATTCCCACCCTTAAGTTTGCACCATTTTATCGATGTAAGATAATATCGACAATGCAAACGCGTTGTCACCTCACGACACACTCATCGATGGTAGTAGAAATCGCTGCCATTACCACTACCACTGCGACCACCCAACCCTTTCAAGTTACTACCCTAGGCGCATCGTCCACCCCATACGGGGATAATGGTAGGCCTGCCGTTGATCAACCCATGCGATACAGAGGCTATTACGGAGTACCGCTGTAGCACCACCATGTTCGCCACGGCAACTCGAGGGACAATGCAGCGGTGACAATTAGCGAGAAAAAGAAGCCTGTGGCATTCCACCATGTTCAACATGGCGTTTGTTGGATTACTCGCAGATATCTATCAACGCCATGACGATGAACAAGCAGGGACACACACCACTGGCATTATTTAAAGCAAAATGGACACGATCCCGAGGAAAAGATAAACTCACGACGTCTCAACGTGGTCCCCGCCGCAACTTGGTCAAATGAGGTGATGCATGCTTATATGCTTTTGATGGCTCCCAAGCTGCATGGGCTATCGGAAGAGGAGGTATTTATGCAAGTGCCGTCCCCAATCAAAGATTATGTGCGTCGGTAGGCGTCATACTGAGGAGTCTCGTTGCTTTCGTGGCAGCGTCCCATATGCGGTTGGCTCTCTGGCCACCGACATACGATCGACCCATTCGCCCACCCCGCCTTTTTACCGGCGCCTCGGAGGGCATTCCACCTGTATCGTCGGCGGCGGTCCTCTGGCTAAAAGACTTGGCTACTTTGTAACCGAGGGGGAGAAAATGGCGACAGATCATGAGACAAAGACACTTCGATCGTGGCAGGGGACTCCCTCCATGTTCCCCACCACTCTGTCAAACGAAACCCTATATCGCATATAGCGCCATCTAAAGCTGCGAGGGCCGATGTTTGTAGGTGCCCAATGCACTGCCAATGGGCAGGCCACGCTTCTTGAGGCCATTGGGTGCGGGCTACTCGCATCATCTCATCCCAATTGGTGGTATTGAATGTCGATGGATGTTACTCCCCCCCCCCCCCCCCCTTCCCGTGTTGTTCGCCCGCACCCTTCATAGGGAAAATGCATGCCAGACCCCCGCAGTCAGTCTAGCCTTATCATCAAAACCTCCGCAGCGTCCGTATGTCATTGTGCCATGATCCCGTTCTTTCAATCATCACGCTCCGAGAATCTACAATCCCCTATGAATTTCAATCTAGAATGAGCCTTTAAGGGTTCAGGTCATCTACACAACACAGGCGTGGTGCATGCTCCGGTCCTACTCGACACTTGTCAGTAGAGTCTCGCCATCATAGGCCGGACATATTAACTCGGATCATAATTTTTATTTTAGGCATTGCCTGTTCTTGGATCCTCCGCCGGCCTAGTCCGCGCATCGTGGAAAATGGACGCCATGGACCTCATCTCCAAAGCTGAGCTGTCCCTTGCCCAGCCCCTAGACCTCGAGCTCTTTACCGGCTGCTGCGTAGAGGCAGAAAGAGCCGATGTTGTTTCTCTCCGCCTCGAGGGGCTACGACTTGCCTTGCAAGCAGACGGGGATTCTCATCTGACAGCCACCATCAATGAGATGAAGACGAGTAGTCGGTATCTCAGGGAGTTGGCCGATTTATCGCAGGTATACCAAGATCGTGTGCCCATTGTACTTGATCTGCTCCACATCATTCTGCCAAGCCTGCAACGCACCCTACGAGCGGTGACTACCTACTACGACGACCAGTCCGTCTCCAAGAAAAACAGATGGCGCGCTCTGTACCACAGCATGAAGGACGAGGGCCTTGCTCTCCCACAAAGATTTACCTTGTATAATTTCTTCTTGATCTGCCTGCGAGATGTCCTGAAACGGTAAGATTTCTTCACGGGACCGTATGAAGGGACAACGATCAAGCTTAACTGACTTTCATCAAGGTCATCGAATTTCGACTTGAACAAATTCGAAACATATCGCTCCAGAGTCCTGCAGCTTCGGGAAGAGCAGGGTCTCGGTACGTTGACCGTCCACCTCTGGGTGTAACTATGGCTAACAAGCGCAAGCTCCACCCACGATATCTGTCAATCCGAGGCTGGGAATCAATGATCTTGTCTCGCCACTCGACATGGACCCGGTAAGTCTTATTAAAACCCAGTCTACTGTACAGTTCTAATAGATGCAATAGACACTGCACTGGGCCGAACAGATTTTTACCCTGCCGTTGACGTCTCGCACGGCTCTGAAGACCATGCCAATCAGGTAAGGCAGATTTTCCCCCTGAAGAAAGATGTAGACTGACATGGCCAGGTCGTTTTCCCCTGGTCCTCATAAGCTCTGGGGTCATCTGAGGATAACAGACAACCCCAAGATTCTTTTCCGACGGTGTGTATAATTTATTCGCCTTTCGAAGATGGAAAAACTGACACCGGTGAAAAAAAAAGCTCCTTCAATGATGATCAACTATCTATCGCTGCGTTCCTCGACGGCCGAGATCGTAACCCGCATCTCCTTCTCCGGGTTCTTAATAAGGATCCTGGTGTACAGCCTTTCTTCTCCATTCGTGGTGTTCACGAGCTCGTCATTGAGAGAGATGCTTCATCGCTCCGCCTTATGCGATGGAGCTACGGAGAACAATGTGCCAAACTCTGGGCCCAGCTCTTCTTCCAGACATGGGAAGGTATGAAATGTCCCATGTCGCCTGAGACGCCTTGACCCGAAATGCAATTGCACATGCCCTAACAGTTTTCTATAGAGTTGATCCTCGTGTACTGCACGTTCCTTGCGCTGAAGGCGCGCAACACTCTCACGGTCCGCGTGAACCCCGAAGAGTGGCTGCTCAAGGGCGAGAGGAAGTTGTTCCAGGCGTAAGTTGGAACTCTCTTGGTGTTCAGGGAGGGGGACGTTTTGCTGATGATTGGATGTATCAGACGTATCGCGGACGATGGCTTCCGCCACAGTTTAATAGTCTACGAGGACCGGACGACGGGTGGTCTGCGGCTCCACGCTGCGGTCTGGGATGGTGAGCTTCGACAGTGTCCAGTGTGGACGGCTTTTGGTTCGTATACCCCCCCCCCCCCAGTCACGCGTTTTAAAAAGACGTGAAGTCAGTCCTGACAATATTTCCGGCAACAGTAACGCACCAGTCCGCCTCGGAGACGTGGATGAAGCGCATTTCTCGTCGCAGAATCCGCCTCGCGGATGTCCAGCCCTACGTCTTTTGCCAGGAGTACCGGCAACAGACCCAGCGCCGCGGCCAGGCTGGTACTTTTGAGATCCAATTCTACAGCGAAGAAGGTGAGGAACAGCCACCCACCCACCTATTCCCATTCCTCAGAGAGAGAGAGAGAGAGAGAGAGAGAGAGAGAGAGAGAGAGAGAAAGAAACTTATACGCTGACCCGGAATGGATTTATAGCTTGCATACGCTTCCAGGAACTCTTCCCTCGTAAGAGCAGGGTCAAGACGCCTGATGCGGCCGATGAGCCGGGACGCCGCCTCACGTACGTTTGAACGGGAAACTGCGTACAAGCTTCGCGAGAAGCTCTGACGAATGAGCCGTGCCCTTTTTTTATGACCTTAACGAATCTTCTTTGTAAAGCGAGTCCGGCGCCTTCTGGGGGACTGACGCATACTTCAATTGCATCTTGGTCACCAGAACCTCCTAGCGTGGCGCCAGCGGCGGGGGGTTTCTACTACTATCATAGTAGCATCTTTCTTTATTCTATATTTCTCTTCTTCTTCTTCTTCTTCTTCTTTGTACCTTTTTTTTGGTGTCTATTTACTTATTGCAAAGGGAGCTATTCTGAGCGATGGAAGCAAAAAAAGGGTATTCAAAAAAGGACGGAAAAACTATCACGACTCTAACGAATTTTCTAACGACGATCATGTTTTTACGTTTACGCTTTACAATGAACGCTTGCTATGTCATATTTTTTTCTCAACGATTTTTTACAAGCATCAAACCAGGTCCAACTCTTGCCTTTTTTCTTATTCTTTCTTTCCATGTTTCCTTGCTCGTCGTAGCCACGGATCTACCTACTCTTTCCTTTTTCTTTTTTCCTTTTCTTCTTTCATCTAAGTCTTGACGTCAGGCTCGTCACGGCCGACAAACTCCTTGAATTTGAGCAGCTCGGTGGCAAACTTGACCTCGGCCTTGAGGAAGTCCTGAGCATCAAGATCGTACGTAGACGGGTCCGAGCTGTGCTGCTCGATGTAAAGACGAATGGTAGCACCCGAAGAGCCAGTGCCAGAGAGACGGACGACGATGCGGCTGCCAGAGGAGAAGCGGGCGTAGAGGCCCTGGTTGGAAGAGACGGAGCCGTCGAGGTCGGTGTAAGAGAAGTTGCCGGCGTCGGTGACGGTACGCTCGCCAATCTTGCTGCCGACGAAACCGGAGTCAGCAACGAGGTCATTCAGCACGCCGACAACCTTGTTGGCGCCATCAGAGTCGACATTCTCGTAGTCGTAACGGGTGAAGAAGGTACGGCCGTAGGTGGTCCAGAAGTCCTTCTGGATCTGCTTGATGGAGGGAGTGACGTCAGGGTTCTGGACACCGAGGCCGGCAATGATGTTCAACCAGGCAACAATGGCCCAGAGACCGTCCTTCTCACGGATATGGTCACTGCCGGTACCGAAAGACTCCTCGCCGCAGATGGAGAGCTTCTTGGCGTCGAACAGGGCACAGAAGAACTTCCAGCCAGTGGGTACCTCGTAGCAGTCGAGACCTTGGGCCTTGGCGACGAGGTCAACGGCGCCGCTGGTGGGCATGGAGCGGGCAAGGCCGTTGACACCGTGCTTCTTGAAGTAGGGGATGAGGTTGGCGTGGTGGGCAATAATGGCTAGGGAGTCGCCAGGGGAGACGAAGGCGTTGGCGCCATAGATCATGTTGCGGTCGCCATCGCCATCAGAAGCAGCACCGAAGGGGATGCTGTTCTTGTCAACAACCTCGACGAGGGAGTGAGCGTAGGTAAGGTTGGGGTCGGGGTGGCCTCCGTTGAAGTCAGGGGAAGGGATGCAGTTTTGAGTGGCACCGGTAAGGCCCAGCTCCTTCTCAAAGATGGCAGTACCGTAGGGACCAGTAACACCAGAGAGACCGTCAAAGAGGACCTTGAAGTCGGGGTGCGAAGCGAAGAACTTCTTGATGGTATCAAAGTCAAAGATGTCCTTGAGCATAGCAGTGTAGTCGGCGGTGCTGTCGATGACCTCGACTTCGAGGCTGCCGTAGGTTTTGGTACCGACAGTGGAGATGTCGACGTCAGGGATGTTGGCGATCTTGTAGGAGGTTAAGGTCTTGGAGAAATCGTAGATCTTGTTGGTCACGGACTCGGGGGCGGGGCCACCGTTGGCCAGGTTGTACTTGATACCGAAGTCTTCCGTGGGACCTGTGATGCTGATCAGCTTCGTATTCGCCCACCAAGCTATTTAGGAGTTGTATACTCACCACCAGGGTTGTGACTGGCGGTCAGGAGAATACCACCGGTAGCCTTGCGAAGGCGGATAACATGGCTAGCAGCGGGAGTGGAGAGGATACCATCCTGGCCGATGAGGAGCTTCTTGACGCCGTACGCGGCACCAATCTTGGCGATCAGCTGGATGACCTCGGGGTTGTAGTAACGGCCATCGCCACCAATGACAAGGAACGAGCCTAATAAAGCGTATTAGCTCCATTATTATTCTTCATACTGCTACTTCTATGTATTCGAATAGGGGGAGGGGGGTATCGTACCCTCAACACCCTCTGGGATGGAGAGCAGAATGCTCGTGACAAAGGATTCGCTATAGTGTGGCTTCTGGAAAACGGTGACCTTCTTACGAAGACCAGACCTGAAGGCGGAAAAAAAGTTAGTGATGTCAGTCAAGGAGCTTCGAGCAGCGGTGGGGGGGGGGGGAAGGTTAGGAAAAGGCCACTTACGTGCCGGGCTTCTGGTCCTGGAAAGGTTGGAACTCAACGTTCTTAACGTCCATTATTGCAAATAATCAATGTATTAAGAAAAAGAAGAAGAAGAAGAAAAGGGCAGGGTGAGGGAATAGTTAGTAGATGGAGGGTGTCAGGAAGAGATTAAGAAGAAGTAGAAGAGAGATTGCGAAATAGCAAGCTAATAACAGTCAAGGTCAAAGGTGAGGAGCAGCTAAAGTCACCAATGGAAGCTAACAACCGCTTTGGTTTGCTCAACATGGCGGGCCAGACTAATGGTGGACGACGATGAGGGGCAAATGGATGTTTGAATGGATGGAGGGGGGAGAGCTCTTGCCAGCTGTAGGAGCAAGTGGGGTTTGATAGAGGGGCAGGACAGTTAGCCATGATCTACACACTGTAGGCTATATGCGTGTCTTCATGGCTGCTTACAGTGCGAGCAATGCTTTGAACCCTTGTGGCCCGCCGCCGCCGATCTGCACTGCTGTCAATCTCGACCCTCTCAAGCTACCTATTCCTTGCACAATGCTAACTTTGCTGATACGATACGACGGACATTCCGTCATGGGATATTCTTGATTTTGCTTTGATCATCTTTGATTATCATACCTCGGCAGTGGTTATGCTCTCACATCGGAAGCAAGCACTAGCTTTCAGAAGATCTAGAGACAACCGGTCATATTGTACAGTACTATTTCTTGGGGGCTTCCAGGGTCAAGGCAAAGATGGCATCCCTGTAGTACCTCGCCTCCTCGATGCTCTCTAGGATGTCGTCCCTCGCCTTGTGCGTGCCCTTCTTGCGCGGCACCTTCTTGGTGATTCTCGGCGCGGCCCACCTCCTGGCCACTTCCTTGATGGTCGTGACATCGACGAGCCGGTAGTGCAGATGATCCAGCACACGGTCGTAAGGTGCCTTCCGAAGGAACGTGCGATCCGCGTGAATACTGTTTCCGGCGAGAAGCGCCTTTCGGGGCTCCGGAACTAGCTTCGTGATGTAGGCGTATAGGGCATCAGCTGCCTTCTGAGGCGTCGTGGTCGAGTCGAGGACGGCCTGGGTAAGCCCAGAGTTGCTGTGGGTGTTGGTGCACCACTCGTCCATCTGGGAGAGGCGCGACTCCGGCCAGTGGATGATTAGGTGCAGGCCCTCCTCGTCGAGGATTTCGAGATTTCCGGTGGTGACTATGCAGTAAATTTCCAGGATCTCCTCGGTGTCGGGGTTGAGCCCCGTCATCTATATCTAGGTGTGAGTTAAGGGAGCCACACTAGTAGTCCCTGAGACGGGCATAAACAGCCAGACACAAAAAATGAATGCATGGATAAATAAATGAAAAAAAGATAAGGAGACTTACCTCGCAGTCTATCCACACGAGAGGATCATCCGTCACCCCTCGCTTGGGGGCTTCTGCCTGGTCCGTCATGATGCCGCAGGTCGTATAGGTAGGTTGTATGCAAGTGTCGGATGCAACTACTACTAGTACTTAGTAGGTCGTGTCGAGGCGTTGTGTAACTGAGCGTGCTTCGGTGAACAGCGTATCTTATTACTACCATACGTAGCCTGATGTATTGGGTAGTAGTGCATTCTAGGGCCCCCAAGGGCTGCCACGTTGGAAGCTAGAACGCCATGGCGGGGGTGGGGAGGGGGGGGGCGATAGAAGGGAAGGCCAACTCTCCAGCTCTTTGATGGTCAATCGTCGTCTTCTCATTGGCCGGATCTGCTACACAGACACTCGCCTGCCTACCGACACTCACTCCTGATTTCGGATTTACTCTACTGGTTTGTATTTATTATCCCTTAGGGCCCTAGTCCTTTATTCCACTACATTAGGAATTTGTCAGTATACTTAACACACATATATATCGCTACCTTTTGGCTGGTCCGGTTATTGCAGGCTCATCTCACTCACTCCTGCTCGCTACTACATCTGTCCCTCTCTATAAGTGCTGGCAACGCATTCAGTCAAGAAACATTCCCTCGAAAATCATAACATACAAGCAGTAGAAATAACCCACGACATGTCAGCCCTCAAGGAAGCATTTAGAAAATTAACAACGGATGACTCTCTGGAAGGAGAAGAGTCTCAGCCACAAATACCTAAAGAAGTCGAAAAGCCGCCCTCCTCTCCTAACCCACCGAGGTTTCTTATTATCGGCGCCGGCTCCCGTGGCAGGGCCTACGCCGAGTGCATCGTCAAGGCATCAAACGGCGTTGTCTCTGCCGTCGCCGAGCCCATCGCGTACAAGCGCGATTCCCTAGGGCAGAAGTACATATGGGGCGAGGCCGGGCAACCATCCGAAGGTCAGACCTTCGCTAACTGGAAAGAGTTTGTCGATTATGAGACGGAGAGGAGGCGACGAGCAGACGCGGGTGATGACAATGTGCCCCCCGGCGTCGACGGCGTCTTTGTCTGTGTTCTTGATGAGATGCACCGCGATGTCGTCGTTGGTCTTGCGCCACTCAGCCTGCACGTCATGTGCGAGAAGCCCCTCGCTTGCTCCTTTACCGACTGCCTCGACATGTACAGGGCTCTCCGGCCGGCACAGGACTCGAGGGTCTTCTCTATCGGGCACGTCCTGCGCTACAGCCCGCACAATAGGGTACTGCGCAGGCTGCTGGTGGAAGAAAAGATCATCGGTGAAATTGCCAGTGTGATGCATACAGAGCCTGTGGGCTGGAGGCATTTTACGCACTCGTACGTCAGGGGGAACTGGCGCAATTCGCAGACAACAGGCCCCTCACTGCTGACAAAGAGCTGCCACGATATCGACCTACTTATGTGGCTACTATCCTACCCTGCCAGGGCCGGCGAGAACGGGGAAGAAGGGGCCACGCACGAGCCGTCGACTATATCTAGCACCGGCGGCTTACAGTTTTTCAAGAGAAACCGCAAGCCGGCTGCGGCAGGGAATGCTACGAACTGCACCAGCTGCCCCCTCGGTGACGAAGGCTGCAAGTACTCCGCTAAGCACATCTACCTGGGCAATCATCCCAAGGGTCTGGGAGGGGGTAACCTGGACTGGCCCATCGACGTTGTCGTTCCGGACATTGAGGATGGATACGGGACGCATGCAGCCCGCGAGGCAGCCATACTATCCAAGCTGTCAGAGGACTACGACGGTTCGGCAGCAACGCAGAGCGAGGTGCAGTCTAGAAACTGGTTTGGTAGGTGCGTTTTCGAATCAGACAACAACGTCTGTGATGAGCAGCTGGTGACAGTAGCATGGCCCGAGGAGGAGCGCCCCGACGGTACGCTGTTACGCCCTGCCAAGCGGGCTGTCTTCCACATGGTGGCACAGACGACCAAAGTCTGCGAGCGCTTCAGCATCTTCTACGGCGAACACGGCGAGGTCCACGCCGATTCGGACCGGATCGTCGTCCAAGAATTTGCCACCGGCCGGACACGTGTCTATAGCCCGGGCGTCGAGGACTCGGGCCACGGCGGAGGCGACCTGGGCCTTACGAGACAGTTCGTTCTGGCTGTCGACGACGTCAAAAACCACGGCCGCCCCGCGCGTGAGGCGCAATGTGAGCGTATCGGATGTACGCTCGAGGACGCGCTCAAGAGTCACGCCGTCGTGTTTGCTGCCGAGGAAGCTAGGGCTGAGGGCAAGGTGATCGACTGGCGGAGCTGGTGGGCGGCGGCCGTAGAGAAGGAGCTATAGGAGTAAGGGTTTTCTCCATTCCATCTCCCTTTTTTCTCTTTTTCTTCTTCTTTTTTTTTTTTTTGGAAGAGAACGCCTAGAAGAAGATTGTATAGGTACCAGAACATCATGACACGGAATAACTCAGCAGAATCAAGGTAGACAATAAGTACCATTAGTAGTCCAGTATAGTACAGTGCTGGCAAAGCAGTAATACCAGAATTAAAGTATGTCAACTCGAATATGCACAAGAATGCCCTCTCTCTCCTTCCCCGTCCTTGCCTCTTCCCTTTCCTGAAGCGTTGAGATGACATCACATCATCTATTCAACCCATCTTGTCACATGACACCCGAATGGACGGCCACGGGAGGAAATAAATAAAAAAGGGAAGAGGAAAGGGACAGCTGATAGCAACCTCAAACGCCATAATCTGATTCGCTTCCCGATCACCAAGTTATACAACCTCATTCTCTTCTACGTTTCATCCTAGCAGCCCCTATTCTCCCTGCTCCCCCGCAGAACCTCAGATGTTGCAATTAGCCCAGTTCAGCACGGTTCGTCTCCATACCGACAGGATTGACGGCTTGCAACTCTTGGACGGGCGAAGACGAGGAGGTGGCTCCTTGAGCCGAAGGTGAATGCCCGACCGCGGGGCTCGGTGTCGTGTGCGAAGGCGGCGGCGGCGACCCAGTAGACGAGGGTTGGTAGGCTCCCGCATAGGCCTGCTGGGGGTATGGCTGGGGCTGATTGGGCTGGTACGGCTGCTGCTGCTGATAACCATACTGAGGTTGTTGACCCTGCTGGGGGTAGTAGCCGCCCTGCTGGCTGTACATACTCATGTGAGGGTCGTAGCTTTGCGGCGACTGGCTTCCCGATGGAGGTGCGTAGCCACCGGAGGGGTAGTAGGGCCCCTTATCCCCGGGCGACGTAGGCGTGTAAGCCATGGGGGGAGGACTGCCGGGGCCGACACCAGGGCTGGCCATGTGCGCTGAGGGAGGGTTTTGCGCATCTGTCGTCGTTGCTAGTGTCTTGGCCTTACGGCGGCGAAGTAGGAGGAAGGCTGCCACGCCGACGAGCCCCAAGGCCGCCACACCTCCGACTGTACCACCAGCGATGGCACCTACGTTGGTCTTGCTACCGCCACTGTTGTCTCCATCGTCGTCGTCGTCGTCCCCCCCGTCATCATCAGTGGCGCTTGTCGTCTCCGATGACGATGTCGTCGTTGTGGACTCAAAGATGTGTGTGCGCGACCAGGCCGGGTCGTAGTCGAATAGCGTACCCGTGCCGCTACGGGCGGAGCAGTCCAGAAAACTATATGTGCTCAACTCGTCGTCACCATCGGCCACCGTCGAGAACAGCCAGGTGTAGCACGCGCCGAAGCTCTTGTTGTCACTGAACAAGAAAACACCTCAGGTCAGTAATTTGCCGCACGATGCTGTACAAGCAAAACAGCGAGGCTGCAAAGCGACGAATTGTGGCCACTTACCAGCAGAGAGTATTCCAATCATCGGGCAGATCACACTCGCCATCGGCAGAGGCTGAGTAGTCGATACATGTCGTCTTGACCAGCGTGCAGTCTTGGTTTGGGAGGCAGCATCCCATGTGCTCGCCATCGTAGTCACAAGTGGCTGCCGAGTTGACACAAGTGAAGGAGTCTGAACCAAAGTTTTGTCAGTATCACACATGCCGGTATTCGAAGGTTTTCTCCTCTTCCCCCTCCTGCCTGTATATGGGGTAATAGTACTGACTTCCATTGGACGAGACATAGCCACAGGTACCAGGTCCGAGAGTGTAGCCATCGAGACGAGGCTGCAACTCCATGCGCCCAAAAAGATCACGGGGAGCCTGCGTCGGGCGCGGTGAGGTGCCTTGCCCGAGCGCCCGCTCTACCAGAGGGTTGACGACCTGTGTAGGCCGGGCAAGTGTCCATGACTCCTCGTCCAGTCTCTTCCTTGAGAAGGCATCAACACCCTGAGAGGCCAGGCCCAGGGCCAAAAACACCAGCTGTTGTTGACGCATAGTTGATAGCCCGACTACGGTGGGGCGAAGGGGAGTGATACGGTGCCGCAGTAGACGAATATGAGCCCGGTGATACCCCGTATTGGTGGGTAGTTGGTAGCTTCCTTACGTCGCCTTAGGGGAGGAAGTATCACAGCTAGCTTCTCCCAAAGCTATACGCAAAAAGAGGGAGAGCGCACAGCGAGCAGGTCAGAGGTTCGAAGTACTTGTCAATGAGGTGGAAAGTATGAGGAAATGAAGAGAAGAAGTGAAGGATCAAGGGACCTGGATTTTTTTTTTTCCCTCTCTCGCTCACTTTCTCGGTTGAAAGTGTCGCGCAGAGACGCAGCCGCACCAGCGCCAACGCACCCCAGACCCAGCAGGCAGACTATCACTTCCTCGTACTACGGTACATAGTAGTGGTGCCAACTCCGATATGCTTCTTCATACTCCGTCCATACTGACAAACATGCAGGCCTGTGAGCCGAAGGACCGAGAGCCCAGACCCCAGAAGCAAAGATAAAAATATAGGACGACAAGGCTGGAAGGGCAACGTAGGCCCTGCTTCAGTGATGGTACGGAGTATCCGTCAGGCCTTCTCGTCGTCGGGCTGCCTGCCATGACTACAGAATATATCAGGAGTGACGGAGAATGTTTGCTGGCCCTTGCTAGTGAAATTGAGCAGAAACAAATAACTAGACATAGGCTGGTGGTGGAGGGCGCCCTACATGTCCCGTGTCATTATTTCAATAAGCTAACCAGCCTACCAGCCTGCCTGTCCGCCCAGGAAATAGGGGAGGGAAACGAAATGATATCTCGAAAAACGCCCAATTGCCAACAAGAGAATCAGCCCTGGGAGGCGGTACCAGATCCTCCCCCTCTCCCCTCGTTCATGTCGGGAAAAAAAGGCCCTCTAACCCCTGTGATGGCGTAGCACGCGGCGCTCCTATTCGCGGACCTCGCTCCTTGGCGCATATCGAGCTGAAAGATGGACTGCAGGGTCTTGACCGGCTTTGGCAAGCGCGGTGAATGCGTGCGGCGCGGAAATGTGCGCAGAGAATCGATAGAGCGGAAAGCACAGAGCCTAAGAGTACGGAGTAAAAGATGGGGGGGGGGGGAGCTTGTGCGCGTATGCGTAAAGATTCAAGGCCGAAAATATATCGCCTACAGCTACGGACTCAGAGAGCACTACTGCTACTCCTGGCTCCCTGTCTGCTGGTTACGGAGCGGGAACGATGTTGGTGCTCGAGATTTTGTCCAATATTCCGGGAATATGGTTACTATTGGCACTAGTCCGGGTGCCTATACCAGAACAACTCTTCTCTGCTATCCCTTTCTAGGCTTTTCGTCTACTACTATGTAGGGCTAGTACGGATACTACTAGTAGCATCCGAGTTCTTTTTTTACCCCAAAGATGAGCGGGTGGTGGATATGGAGACCTGTGGAACGGCTCGGGGTCGCTCCGTAGGAGAAATACATGGTAGCGACGGAGCACGTACGGATTACGGAGTAACCCGCAGAGGACGACTTTGACTTGCAATCCCGACGGTCAAAGCGTTTCTTTTCTTTTCTTATGTTACTCCGTAGATAGTACAGAGTAGGGCATGTGCAGCTATCAATGTCCGTACGGAGTATTTATTTGCTTCGGGCTAGAGCTGAGAAACGCCACCCAAGGGGATGATTATTAGAGAAAATTCAGCTGGTTCACGAATGCGAAACAAGCCGGGATGGGCTCTCGGACACACGGTTTCAAAAAAAATCAAAAAAATCTGGGGGGGTAAACGTGACGTGGCGTGAAATGCGCGAGGGGAGTACTCCGTACCATGTACTCAAACGTTGTGCTCTATATGGAGTGCTATACGGAGTAACACAAAAGTCATTACGGATTAATCGGTATAATAATAATAATAGCGGTCGAGACGAAGGGCGGCGGGGAGGGGGGAGTGACGGTGTACTATGTAGCGGAGTGGTCCGTATACGGAGTATGTACTCCGTACAGCATGGATAGAAGTTTTATGGTACCTCGTAACATTTTAACCTTAAAAAAAAAGAATATGGATAAGAAACAATGGTATGCCGATTCTGTTGTGAGCGTGGTGAAAGTTGGTAAGTTCCATGTTTTCTCTCTCTCTCTCTCTCTCTCTCTTCTTTTTCCTTCCTTCCTTTTTCCGACTTGCGAGAAAGTTAGTTTTATGCTCCGACTCTGCGGAGTACTCTTCTACTCTCTCACAACATATCATCTCACATTGCGATATTCCGTAGTCAGTCATCACGTGGGTTTTATAAGAGGATCCCATCTTCTACCTCATTATCCGGATAATATGTGCATACATATATATGCACAGATGTATATACCGCGTGTGTATATTATTAGTAGTAGTAGTGCTGTCTGTTAAAGGAGAGAAAAAAAAACACAGAATAATTACAAAAAAAAGGAAGAAAAGGAAGAAAGGAAGAAAAGGAAGGACCAGAGTGAAACATTACTCCCCCTCCCCCTTCCATAGTATCCTCCGTGAATCGACACATATGTTCCTATACATATATATACGCAATTTCCCATGATTTTCTTATCCACTACTTACCACTACTAGTAATAATAAACAGCGGTACTAGATTCGGGCGCATATCCGAAAGCGAGGGGGGAGGAAACATGGTAGACAAGTTTCGGAGTACTCTGTATACGCACACACATATACGGAATATGTGTATATATATATATATATATATATATATATACATGCACCCACGCAACGTGCATCAAGACCAAGGCTGTCCGTTGGCAACAGGTACTGCTTTGGTCGTCACGAGGAACGTATTGCACATCATGACCGGTATCGGCATAACAGAACGCACTCGCCCTCCATCAACTAATCAACAAAGTCAGCTCACTTACTCACTCACTCACTCACTCACTCCCCCTACTCCGTACTCTCCTGCCATACAACGCTACAGCTATCCGCACCATGGCCATCATCATCATCATCATCATCACCAACACGCACAACGCAGGTATGAAACACACCGCGCTTTGTACCACCGCTCTACCCATTCACCAGGTACAGAGTACGGAGTGTGTAGTAGCAATAAGGCACTGAAACGATGAAATAGTCCCCGGTGATCGTCCAAACTTACCCGCAACGTAAACCACCCCCCTCACCCCCCACCCCCCCTGCTCACCGGCTGCAAGTCTGCAAGTCTCAAAAGATGACGAGTCAGTTTTTTTCTTTCTTTTTTTCTTCTTTTTTTCAGCAGCGTGTTTTTCCCCCCCAACTACTACGGAGTACTACTACTACTCGTTAACAAACCCCGCCTTTGCAACTTGTATACAAGACACTTGTAAACATATAATAGCATCGCCCATTATACTCCGTACATGAGCCTGGGGTACCTAATCTGTACATATATACGCCCGCCCCTCTGCATCCTCCCTTCATCTCAACCGAGAAAAGGTGGCCCGGGTATCAGCTGGTCATGGTAGCAGTGTACCACACACCCCTACATTGAGCAAACATCAGACGAATAGGACATTGTCAACCGCCAATAGTGCTGCTGCTGGTAAGTAGCACGTATATAGTACGGACGGACGGATAGGACAAAGAAGCAAAGTCGTGGTATGTCTCATATTGCTTTCCTAAACCACATTGTGACCATCAAAGAGAGAAATAGTACAAAGGTTCAAATCATCTTCTCATCATAATCATAGGCTTTCTGAAAAAGCGCTCAGCCCTTCCCATGAACAGGGCCTCCGAATAAACGAGACCTTGTCAATCTCACCTCCACATCTAACCCCTCCATGAACAGATGCATATTGCAACGAATAGCATAGAGAAGAAATCAGCTATAAAAAGAGAAATGCATGTCCCCATCCTGACCCGGTCCATCTCGAACCTAGGATTGGAATGGCAGCTCGAGTGGGAGCCTAGCCTGCAGCTCCACCACGTTGCCAAACAGGGACCTGTCCTCGTCGCTGAGAAGGCCCTTGCGCTCGAGGAAATCGAGCATAACAAGCCCGCAGTTGGGCTTCCAGCGCGTCCGGCTCAGTGACTGGCGGAGCGACTCCTTGACCTCGTCCACCGTCTTGCGCTCGAATCGCTTGATGGTCACCTCGTCCGGGTTGTGCTCGAGCGGATGGGTCGCCGCGTCCCGTCCTACCTTCAGGTCGAAGCAGAAGCGCACGCCCGGCTCCACGTGGCCGTCCTCGGTGCGGGACCTCTCGTCCTTCTTGGTGACGAAGTGGATGCTGCGCACTTGCTCTATCTTGCCAATATCGGTCCGGCCGCCATGCACATCCTTGGTCACGGCGCCGGTGACCACGTCGATATTTAGGTTGGCTTCCTCTCTGGCTTCGCGCCGGATCGTCTGCCAAGGGTCTAGGTCGTCCATGTCGCCCATGCCACCTGCCACGATCTGGTCGTAGCAGCAGGGGTAAGTCGTCTTGTCTGAGCGCACAGAGACCCAGATGTGCTGGATCTTGCCTTCGCCGTCCTCATCGTAGACGTTGAGGTGAGCCCCCGCGGTGGGCACGCCGAATATGCCCCTGGCCGGCGTCGGGACGTGGAGGCCCTGGAGCTCCTTGTGAGGGCTGAATACGGGGTAGTAGAGTTCCTGAGGCGTGGCTGTGTCCCTCTTCTCGAACCAGATGGCCATGCCGTCCTTGAACAGCGGCTCCTTCTGGTTCTTTTCGCAGACGTCGAGGAATGCCTGATTGCAGGCCTCGATGTATACCTGATGGTAGTTCATTGGTGCGTGCTCGGGATTCACAATGATGCTCTGGCCGTCAAAGCGGAAGCCCCCATCGTCGCCTTCGAGAAGCTTCGCGGCCAGGTCGTGCTCAAGGAAGCCAATGGTCAAATCCTTAGGCTCCCATGTCCCATGGTCTAGGACGCGGACTCGAAGCTTTAGTCCCGAGGCAAAGTTTCGAGCGAGGCCATTCCAAGCCTTCATCAGGGTGGATTGCTGTTGAGCCATTGTAACTCTCTGATATCTAATATTGTGATTTTCGTATGGTAGTATGATTCTGTCTGGGAAGCTGTTGTTGATAGTCTCATCTCGAAAGTGAGCGAGTAGGGGCGAAGAACCCATCATCTTATAGACGTCGCTTGGTCCACGATTTTCCTTCTTTTTTTTTTTTCAGCTGCTGTCGTTGCTGGTGCCAAGCCGCTCCTCCTTCTTCGTTTCCTGCTTCTTCTTCTTCTTCTCGTGAACAATACTACTAGCGGTTCTAGACGTGTTGTTGAGCAGGTGTCACCATCAAGGGGGATCCACGACATCGTCACTCAGTACTGAGTTGCTGACGAGGCGAGTGCCTTTTTTGTCTTTTTTTGTGAGAGCTCAAGGGAGCAAAAGGACCAGGTGATGTTAAAAAGTTTTCTCTTCCTGAGAAACCACCCACTTCATCGTCGTCATCATCAATGGAAGGAAAAGGCCAGGCCCCCGTTGGTCGGTCCTGACTGGGTATGTAGATAGCTGAACCAGTGGTAGGGAGGTATAGTTAGGCAGGCATGGTACTCCCACACCCCCTTCGTCCGGCCTGTACTGTAGCATAACATGGGTATTTCTTCCCTCTTACCCACCATGATACCATACCGCCATGCAAGGCGACACTCTCGGCCTCTCGGTCAGCCGCGTCCATGCAGCTCGAGAAGCCGTAAGTTTCACATGAGTAGCCCAGTCACACGTAAAGTACCGACAACTTAGTGAGAGTAACCATCTAATCCGATACCCATTCATCTCACCCTCTCTAGCCATCTTCGCGTTCTTTGCCCCAACATAACAGTCTCCGACCGGATTGATAGCCGGAGACCCGGTTGATGCTGTGTAGCGATGAGCATCGTCGGGTTTCGGGTCGAGTTGCACCCATCATCAAGTATGTACTTGGTATCATTGTGAGAGTGTGTGGGAGAGTGGGAGAGGCTGGAAGGAGACCCGGCAACATCAGATCACATAAACATTGAAACACCCATCGAGTATTATCCACTCAGCTTTGACATGGGAATTGCCACGATATGCTGTGTTTGCCTCGGGTCCAGTTTCCCGGAGACAGGGAGAGCATACTAGTCGGATGCAACATGGTGACGCCCAGCATCCCCTCTTTGCCCTCCGAGGACACACCCCCCCCTGCAATAACATTCATGGCATTCTCGCATGAGTGGGTGGGGTAAGGGAGGGGAAAGAGAAGCAAAGGGCAGAGCAATCCCCTTGGTCCTTTTTTTTCCTTTCTTTTTTTGTTCTCATGTCATTTTTCATCCAATGCAACGTCCCACATCTTCCGATTTTTCTCATACCGCTCATATTTTCCCCGTCAACTTTCTCATGCAAATGCCTGTTCCATGATAGTATCATATCCGTTCTCGTGACATCTCCGCCCACGTACATCGTACATGCACACCAGGGCGGTCCTGTACCTCAAATACTCGGCGAGCAACTGTTGCGTAGCCTCGGTGTGAGATATATGGGCCTCGATGAGGGGCGCCACCACTTTCTTACCACCCTGCAACTTTCTGACTGGTTCGCTGCAGTACCTGCGTCGGGTCGATGCAGCGTGCATCTTCTCCGTCACTGCCGCTGAGACTAGAGTCGGAACTAGAGCCTACTCGCGGCCGATGGAAGGGCGCACAGGCGATGCAAATCCCCTTGACGACCTGTGGTGAATGACGGTAATGGCATGGCATGGGACATTTTCGCCAACACTCGTCTACTCCGATGACCGCCTCCCCGACCCTCTGGTGGCACACTTCGCACACTTTTTCCGCAACTATTCGATGACACATTGCTGCTAATGATGTCGACCAATGGGGGAGTGCGGGTGTTTCCCGAGGGGTGGCGAGATCAAAGGTGCAAGCAACGAGTGCAAGCAGCGTATCCAACGGATGTCAGGGGCGTTGGAGATGATCCTTGCGATATGTAACTTGTCGCGATCCTCGCATGGGGCTTGCCCGCTTGTTGTTGGTGATATTGCAAGTGCATAGGTAGGCTGATGTCGTGTTATGAGAGGCTTTGAATTGAGTGCAAATGGGTTGTCAGCATATTTACCTTCTTATGGGAAAACTTGGCAAGACAGACTTCATGAAAACCATCTCACGATTGTTCCGACCGCCTGACCTTTCGTTTCCAGCGCCGACTTGCTTCACTCAGATCAGGTCAGTTGCGTTTATATCACACAGATATAATCCCCGCTGTTCCGCCTCGTCAGCCACAACCATGCCTTTAGGTTATGGGCCGATCAATATTGAAGCCAATTCTGACAGTTAAATGACGACAGGCGGGAGTAACGCAAGCCTGAGCCATGATAGGATGCCGGCTTCCGCCTGGCACCTGTCCATTAAGATTTATATTGGGTCTAGGGATTTGTATTGGTTTCTGGCCCTGGGAAAAGGCAAAGTCCTATTCCAAAGGTGACATGAGAATGGAGTGTAATGGTGCCAGAAGCACCTTGACCGACTGCGCCGCCACCGGCTGTGTGATATTAATCATAGTATCTTGGGAATTCCAGTTTTCGTCATGGCATTTGTACCATAACACCAGCGCAGGAGGAATGTCATTCAGCGCCGGTATCGAATCTGGCAAATGTCCGTGCCAAGGCGAACCAAGAAGAATGGGTGTGCAGACGTGTCTTTGACGCCACACTCCCGATGCTCGACCAGCGCGACCTCCCCCCGCTCCCATCAACACTGGAGCAGGATTAGAGGGGAGGGGGAGGGGCATGGAGGTCAGCTCCAGGCTATACCTAGAAAGGACCGGGCAGTCACATCGGAGAGTCAAAGCATAGACTCCTGGCAAGACGACAACGCATTTGTGTTATCTAAAATATATGTGATAGATTCACGTGTAAACGTGGTCCGGTGATGCTCGATGCAGCTGATGAACCTGATTGTGTGTGTATAATAAATCAGATACACGCGGATAGACACACCGTCTCCAAGAACCACATTGGGAGTTTGCTGTGCCTCATCATACTCGGGAATGACGGGTGCCGGGCCACTTTAGAGTTTCGAACATTTTGGGTAGTCAAGCTTCGTTCCACTGAACTCAGGCGTAAATGAAATGCTCGGCAGAGCCGCTGCGCGTGCCGTGATTCGTTGATGAGGCCGGCCTGTAAGTTACAACAGACAGCCTTCCGGTGCAACCATCCCTCGTCAGCGGGACTCTTCTAGCGCTTCTCGCCGGTCAAGGTGCACCGTGAACATCAGCTACCGCGAAGCCCATCATACATCGTAAGTGCGCGCCATTATTGTGAGAGACACGACTTCTTCTCTCCGTGGAACGGCGGCAGCAATCGGTTTACAGCTCTAGAATGTCCGCCAAGATTGGCACGTGCACTTCCCAGATGGCCGCTGATGCATACCCGTAGAGAACCAGAAGAAAGAGTTGGAACACAACAGAATAGATTTGGGGCTTGTGGCACGCGTTGGTGCCTTGGCTGATGCAGCTTGCTCAGTCAGATCACTTCATCGTCGGTCTGCTCGGGCTGGAAATTGACATATCGTGTGAGGGGATACGTAAAATGAGACATGCCTTGGGACTCAAAGGCATGGAAATGATGCAAAGTCGCTTTTGCCGTGATGGAGGTAGTAATACAGAGTAGATGAGAAGGACAGATTAAATCAGTCGCCATATACCATATGCTAAAGTACTACCAACACTACTACTAAGCAGTACCTGCCTGTAAAGAGTTGATTTTCCACTGCTGGCCATACATTCGGAGCATGTGTGAGTACAGTACCTACAGGCAAAGTAAGTACTACTTAGTAGTAAGTGAGGCAAGTAAATGAGGTAAGTGAGTTGGTGAGGTACCTACTACCCTAGTAGGAGAATGAAATGGGAATCTTGCGATTGGCTACCTTCTGCTTACCTAAGATTGACCCACGATCACAGCGACAACCTCACACAAACATAGCACATGACGGGGGTCCGAGTCGTCACGAACAATCCCTCCATTGACGTCGATAATTCTCTCAACAATGTTCGCCGCACGCCAGAGAGTGGGCGTCATTGCCCGCCAGGCTCAACGCGCAGCTCGGCCACGCACCTACGCCTCCCACGCCCACGAGAAGCCCCACGAAGTCAATGAGTCCTTTGGGGTACGAATGCCAAAAACCCAAGTCGCCTCGGAATGATTCGATGTCGTACTATTCTCAGACCAGCGTGCTGACTGTCATGTACACAGAAAGGCTCGATCATGGCCCTCGCCGCCTTCTTTTCCGGCGTTTTGCTCTACCAGTTCTCTCCCCGAAAGGGTGAGACCTCGGCCCTCACGAAACTCATCGGCGAGTATCAATCCAAGAACGAGGATTGGGAACAAATCAACCAGGCGCATGTCGATGCCGTCAAGCAGGCCAGTTATGATCGCACGCTCTTCTTCCACGGAAACGAAAAGCAGCGTTTTGTCGACGTCTCTTACCCCGAGTATGTGGACCACGCCGGAAGCACCTTATAGGCGCCAGCGGAAGGGGTTGGCTGACTTTACCTCTAGGGCTCTTCAATCGCACTCTTCACGAAACATTCGTGCCGGGTCAATCGCAAATATTGACCACGCCATTGAGCACTTCAGGGCAAAGCATCTACAGGAGGAGGACCGGAAAGCTGCGAAGCTAGCGGCCGCGGCTAAGAAGGAGGAACAGAACTGAGGGAGTGTATAATACCACTTAAAAGGGAATTTAGAGCCGAATACATCCCAGTGGGGCGTCTCTTTTGTCACCGGGCTCTTCTATGTTGCGCTGCTGCGCTACTTTGGCCAGTGCAGTTACCTACCAGCAGTGGATACCACGCAATCCAGCATCAGCCTCATCTCCTCTCTTCTCCAGATATTGACGATAATAACTGACGCAGGCGCATCTGATCAGCAATAATCTCCTCAATGAGGGAATGCGCTACTACTACCTAGCACTTGCTGCTGTGGATCTACAGTGTGCTCTCTGTTAATAATGGAGTATTCCCGTGCTCAAAAGCACCCGTCTCCCGTATTGGCGGAAGGAATATGGGGGGCAACTCACGCATTCGGTGGAAGTGACAGGCACAGGCTTGTCGTTCTTTGAGGCAAGCTTGCCTATACGTAAAGGGAAGTGCAACCTGTTCTGCCTTCCCCTACCCCGGAACGAATCTGGCTGTCTCAGTATTTCCCAATGTTATGAACCGCACATTCACAGCTCTTACCACTAAGGCTCGAATATCAACAAAGAGGTGTCTTTGAGCATTGGTTTTTGAACCCCAATTTAAACAGTTCTAATACATTCGTTTTCGTCCCTGTATCCAGTTTATCCATCACACATTCATTCGCAACATTCTTTAAACGAATCATTGAGCCGGAAAATGGCGAACCTCAATGCCGAGGCGGAAGTCCTTGTCGACAGACGTTGCAGGACTTTAATGAGTAATCATGTCGCGAGTGAGTACCCTTATCCTGATTATCTGGTTACCTCATAGAACCAGAGCTCAAAGCTTACGCCCCCTGGCGTCTAAAATACAGCCCGTGATCCCAATTTCCATCGGAATCTGCACGTCCTCAAAATTGTCTCTGCCGATTGGTATGGCCGTGGGGTCTTCACGCGCTGTCCTATTCCTCGGAGACACAAGGTCATCATTAAGAATGCCACCTTTACCTGTCGAGGTTGGAGGAACCGACTCTCCACGGATGCAGTGGCCCGGGACTGGCTGCGGCTCACTCAGGCACAGAAAACGGCCATCGTCGACTCCAATCCAAGACTGAAGCGTCTGCAGTGTGCGAACGGCGCTTCGCTCAGCAGCTGGAACAAATACCGCCTCAGCAGCTACATCTCCACGCACGGCTTCCGTCGCCCGATCGGCCACGACGCCCACATATACCAAATTGCATCCAACATCAACCACGCCTGCCGCACATGCGCCAACTGCGAGTGGAGCATCCAAGGCACGGAGATGCACATCACCACTCTCCAATCGATAGGTCAAAACCGACAGCTCTTCATCCGCTACACGGCTGATGATAACCTGCCGTTTTCCTGCGCCCTTTGCGGCGAAAAGGCACTGCTGCTGAAGACTGCCAACGAGTTCCCTCGCAACCTGGGACCAAACCTGAAATCCATAGCGGAGCGTCTCATGCAAAAAGTTGGTCTCGCTGAGCCTGGTCCCGTCTCAAGGCCTCAATCAGGGCTAGACCTTGAGCTGGAGAAGGAGCCGGAGGCTGGGCCTGGGACGCAGACTGAACCTGGGACGCAGACCGAGCCCGGGGCGCAGACTGAGCTTGAAACGGAGACTGAAGTAGAGCCGCAGCCGGAGATTGAACCTGCGTCCGACCCTGAACCTGAACCTCCGACGGAGGAGCAACTGAAAGAGGGGATTTAGAAAACCGTCACATACGGCTACAGCTACGATCGTGAGCCCTGGTCAAACAGCAGAGCAGAGGGTTCGGCACAGAATCAAGCATCAGACTCATGGTAGCACGAGGCCGCACCACCAATATCGGGTTTTGAAGCAGAGAGCGGGCCAGTCTCGATGTTGACGCCATCCAGGGCCGCCGCAGTATGACTGTTCCGGCCCGCCCGCCGCAAGCAGGCCTCCTGTTATTATCAGCGGCAGATCAACAAGCGTTGTCAAGCCCCCAACCTCAACGCCTTTCATCATGGCAAATGGATATTTCGTGCGTGAGCGTGGAAAATGAATTTAACCGTTATTTTCTCGGTTTTGTTTACCTTATACCAGCGATGGCTACTCTATGGGATTCGTCATGGCTCGTCATGAGCCACACCGAAGTAAAGCCTTGGATGCGCCCTCATAGCTACTTATTACATGAGGTTGTAGTAACATAGCGAATGTCAGATAATGTCGGTTACCCCGTATAAGGCTGAATCGTACGTGTCCCGCCACAATGAGTAATCACGTATCAAGGGGAGCAGATGCGAAGCGGACAATGCCAGCTGTGTTGTACTATCATGGTACCCATTTGTCATCAGCAACTTTGGTAGAGGCTTTCATAACCATTGCTACCAAAACCAAGCCCTTTTCGCCCATAACTGTCCGTGAATGCAGAAACCACAAACCCTTTCCCAGAGAACCCCTCCGCATCCTTGCTTTTACTTGAGAGGAATGAAACGAGAAGAGTTGGTAGCACCAATACCGGGGCGACCGTGCTTGACAGGCTTGTATGAAATGGAGAACTCGGCGAGGTAGTGACCAACCATCTCAGGCTTGATCTCGACCTGGTTGAACTCCTTGCCAGAGTAGATAGAGATGACGCTGCCAATCATCTCAGGAACGACAATCATGTCACGCAGATGTGTCTTGACGGGGTCGGGCTTCTCGTTGGGCTTGGCCTCCTGCTTGGCCTTGCGAAGCTTCTTGATCAGACCCATGGGGCGGCGCTTAAGACCGCGGTTGATCCTGCGACGAGCGCGGGCGTGGACGACATCGCGGAGCTGGTCGGAGGAGAGGTCGAGGAGGCTAGAGGTGGGGGGAAAGTCCCATGTTAGCATGCCCGATTCTCTTTATCTGGGAAATAGATGTTTCGCGTGGCTCTCTTCGGGAGGTGGCGATGGTGTATTGGGTGCAACGTACTTGTCGAGGTCAATGCCGCGGTAAGAAAACTTGCGGAACGCTCTGCGCTTCTTGAGCTCGGCGGCCTCCTCAGCGTTCTACATCGAGATATGTCAGCCACAGTGTCCCCCCGCAAGAAAATAACAACAACAAAAGCCCTTTTCCCATCTTATACCGCCGCCCTCTCCTTTCCTGACAATGACATCTTCGAAATGCAGGCGGTTTGCAACATCATCCAAGAAGAAGTTGAAAAAACGGCGGCGGCGGCGTCGATGGGAATTTTTCGATGGGAAGGGACATGAGGGTATAACAACGTACGTATTCGTCAGCCATGATTGCGGTGATGTGTCGTCTGGAATTCGCTAATCGATGGGGGTTAGTTGTCGACGAAGCGAATGTGCGCGGGCCGTGGTTAATCGTGAGGGAATGGAGTCGGTTTTCGATTTTGCCCAGTTCGGTCTCTCTCGCTTCGCTTGCCCTGCAACCCGCTCTCTTGCGCTGGGGTTCACCACAAGAGCGGACCGGATTTTTGCCTTGGCGTAGGGTTTCCGTGCCCTTCACCCCTCGCGTCACCTGACTCTCAGTGTTCGACGATAACCCCTTAGGTAAGCAAGCTTTATGGTAGGTGGAGACGCATGCTAGGTAAGTGGTCCCACTTTAATGATGCAGCGCACTGCAAGTGTGCCACTGTGCAAGTGCGCCGTGCCCCTCCACCTTCTGGGGGGTAAAACGCGTGCATCGCGCCTGCAAGTGATGAATCTTCAATACATACCTAACCAGGTTGGAGGCGGCAGGAATACCATGATGTATAATTTATAGGATGCTAATTATTTCGGCTCTCAATTTGTGCACAAATCAAGACCAAGGACAAGCATTTCGTATAATTCTCCTTCAGTGTCCTCAAAAGCGCCCATAACTTGCTGTGCTCTCCCTTCAGAATTTGACGGCTTGACGGACAGTCCGGAATGCGGCCACTGACTCATTCACTAACACTACCTCGCCTTCACACCACATCTCCTTGTTAACGGCTCAGGGATTGAAAGCTTGTCCCGCCCATAGCATTTGGGGACCCTGACGTGCAATGCGTCTTTATTTGGGGCAGAGCACCCGACTTACATCGTCGATAGTGGGGCACGGCGTCCGATCACGGTTTTCTTTGGCTTCAAAGTGAGTCTTGGGATAATTTTTTTCAAATTTTCTTTTTTTCTTTTCGCGTCGAGATATCAGTAAACTTAAAAGCTCAAACTCTCTTTTTTTGACTCCTCCTAGTCCCAGCACGTCGTCGCCTTTGCGATTCTCAACCAAGATGGCTTCATCAGAGGTTCCCAAGACCTGCAGGGTCATTACGGCCGAAACTATCTCCAAGGGTCTCCTGACCGAAGTGAAGGAGACTCTCGCAAAGATCCAGGAGACCGGCAGTGGGCAGCCTACACTGGCTGCTTTTCTGGCCAACGAGGACCCGCATGCCGAGAAGTATGCCGAATGGTCCAAAAAGACGTGCGAGGACAAGTGAGTAGCCCACTCAAATACTTGAATAGAAATGCATGATGAACTAATCATCTCATAAGCGGCTTTAAGTTTGACCTTCGGACCGTAGACAAGGACCTGCTCGAGGAAGAAATTATGAAGGCTAATGAGGATGAGGATGTTGATGGCATGATTGTCTACTACCCCATCTTCCCCAAGAACCCCTCTCATGATAAGTACGTCCAAGAAACGGTAGACTTGGGTAAGGATGTTGAAGGTATGCGCCATAAACATCTGCACAACATGTACCACAATATCCGCTTCTTGGACGCGCCTGAAAACCGCAAGAAGTCGATCCTGCCGTGCACACCACTAGCTGTGGTCAAGATCCTCGAGTATCTTCAGATCTACAACCCCGTTCTTACCATGGGAAACCGTCTCTATGGCAAGACTATCACCGTTATCAACCGCTCCGAGGTGAACGGACGACCCCTGGCAGCTCTGCTCGCAAATGATGGCGCCACTGTGTACTCGGTGGACATTACTGGCGTGCAGCTGTTTACGAGAGGACAGGGCATCAAAAAGCCTCGCCATCAGGTGGAGGATAAGGAGGGCTGGGGTCTGGAGCAGTGTCTACCTCTCAGTGACGTGGTCGTTGCTGGTGTACCAAGCGAAAACTACAAGGTCCCCACCGAACTGATTCGCGAAGGCGCTGCCTGTATCAACTTTTCGTCATTCAAGAACTTTGACGGACCGGCTGTCAAGGAGAAGGCATCTTTCTACGTTCCTTCGGTTGGCAAGGTCACCATTGCCGTCCTCTTGAGAAACTTGGTGGTGAGTAATAACATGGGCTGACGCTTTTTGGTATTAGCAATGTGATTGCATGCTTACTCTGTCTTAGCGACTTATTGCCAACCGTCCAGCCAAGGAACAGGCCAGTGACAAGGCTCGCTCGGAAGCGTTCGTGCAGGACTAGACCAGCTGGCGAACCGAGGGCTAGGCGTTGGGCACGTTGTCCAGTCAGTCCATCCTTGGTCACCGCCCAGAGCTGATTTCTCGAGCTATTAAAAGTCATTCATCTTATGGGCGAACGGGAGTTTTTTATAGAAATCATAAAAGGACATTACGAAACGCCTCGAAAGGCTTGTCATATTGTTACGGTTATAAATGGGATGCCCACACGGAGTACCACAACAGGCTTCACGTAGAGAGGCGTTTCTCTTCTAATTTAAGCATGCCATAATACCTACTATTCTCAGACGAACGACGCCAGATTCATGACAAATCCACGACAAGAGTTCTTGCGTGTCCGTGTCAGTTGTGGTTCACATTCAAGTGACATATATATACGGATTGCCAAACTCGACAACCCTCCCACCCTCTGACAACAAAAGATGCCTGCAAAGACGGGAATCTCACATGCTCCCTTGCCCGGGTGCTAATATATCCCCGCATGCATACGCAATACAACTGTTGGGACTACTATAACCACGTACATACGGAGTACGGAGCATAATTCTTTACCACTGAGAGTACTACTATACTGTATGGATGTACGATGTACTTCCGTATTGTACTATGTACTCCGTAATCCGTACTCCACACTTGGCTTCTAAGTCCTGGGTACCGATCCCATGAAGAAACATCGGCTGTGGCAAGAAAAAAGGCCGGTCGGACGAAGAGGCATCGGCGCCAAGACTTTGAATACAACATTCCCCTCCGCTACTCTTCCGAAAGTGAAACTGCCAAGGCTCATTCGGGACTAGACTGAAATCGTTTGCATTTCAGGGTTTCCCGTTTCTCCTGGAAGAGAGAAGATGGTGAAGAAAAAAAATTCCTTGAACGGGTACGGTACGGGGGGATAGTAGGCGGGATTACAAGGCAAAACGGCATCACTTAATTACTACTTACTACGGAGTAGGCAAGTCAGAGCAGCTGGAGGGGTAGCATACCGTACTATGTAGCCGCAGCCGCATTATTATCAACTAATCAACTACCAGTGCCCGCGTATCTGATAGGACCGTTCCATCCATCTCATACAAGGATGGAACCATGGATGCTTTGATACTGCAGTGTTACTCCAAAGTCTCTAAAAAAACGGCACGGTCACAACTCAAAAACCACATGCCCTCGAAATCTAGACCCCCCAAAATACCAAGAACCTCCCCACGGTAATGCGGTGCCGGTCAAGACAGATAAGTAACTGCCGATTGACTGCTTCTCCTCTCTCGTTACCAGAGGAAGAACAACAATAGGTCAGCAGGCATTATTGGGGAGGGGGGGGAGGAGCTCACACCTCGCAATTCTCATGGGCCATACCTGTAGTAGTGCCAATCCGTCAACCGTACTAAGACTCTCGGCGAGCAGGCCAGCCAGGCGTGGTTGCGCCTCTGCCCAAAGGTTTTTTTTTTTTCTCTCTCCTCCTCCCATACATAGCCCAAGGCCTTGGCACGTCTCGGCGCCCTTCCGTGCTTCGCAAGTCATAAGATTCGCCAAGCCCCCGTACAGAGTACAAAGACCTTTTTTGGCTGCAGGCTCCTCAGCCCGCCCGCGCAACCGGGGTTTGGAAAAGGGTCCTGGTGACTTTTGAGTGGGCGAGAAAGGATGGGAGAGTGCTCCATTTTGGCATTTTGTTTGGTCGGGACAATGGGACACTTTTCCTTGGTACCAAGACATTTCGCTTTTACTTTTACTCTCTTGGATTATTTGGATTCCGATTCCGTAGCCATGCACCTTGCATCACAGTCCCATCCTTGCTACTACTGCTAGTCGTAGTAGTAGGAGTAGGAGTCGTAGTAGTGAGTAGTGAGTAGGAGTAGTAGCAGTAGTAGTGGTACATACTGACAACTGTTGCTTTATTTCTCTCTCCCATTCTCTCTTATTGCTCTTCTCTTCTCTCCTTTCCTCTTTCTCTCCCTCTTTCCCTCTTCCCATCTTATATATTAATATTAATTGGCTAGTCTACCTCTGGACGTAGCTGAGCGGCTGAAATTGCATCATCTCGACTTGGATGTCTTCATCTTTCTTCGTTTACTCCTTCAACTCGTCGTAAGCCATCATTATTAGTGTTCTTACTACGACTACGGATCAATCCTCCGTGCTATATCACCTGGACTCGCGAGAACTGCACCATCCTTGACTATACACGGCTGACAGCACCCGCCAACGCACGCTGCCACGCGCTGCCGCACCCACGCACCCTACCTGCGATTGAGCCCACTGACCGGCGACCACTAACTTAGTAGCAACCCCCAAATCCGCTCCAGCGGGACCCCCCCGTCTTCCTTCTCTCTATTCCCTTTGGGTCTTTTCCCATTCGATTTTTTTTTCCTTAAAAAAAAAAAACTTGCTGCACGTCTCTCCAGAGTCTTGCCTGGGTACCGCATGCGCCAGTGCCAGTGGAGGGGATCGGCGCTCGTCAGTGGACTACCGGGTCGGATTCTGGAGTCTCGTGCTGTAGCTTTCCGTTGATCTTTACCCCGTCGTCGCCCGCCGCCTTTGAGGGTCCACGGTATAATAGTGCTTGGGAAGAAGACGCGACCTCGCGCGACATCAGATGTCTGCGCCCACCGAGACGACGTCGGACTCCTTGCCCGAGCCGACGGAATCACATTCGGGCTCTGCATACACAATCGCTCCCGCCGCATCTCGATCCACACCGGCGCCGACAACTTCATTCGCCTTGCAGGATGACCAAGAGAGCATTTACCCTCCTATGACGACGCCATGGAGTAAACCCCAGAGCTGCACCTGGACATACAACATTGACCAGGAAACACAACGGGGCGCGATTGCTTTTCTAGATATCGAGCCGATCGTCAATGCCACATCTCTATCTTGCTATCCCGATGGCATGATCAGCCCGGGGCGGACAGGCATATACAGTCCGGGCACATGTCCGAGCGGTTGGACCACGGTGTCCGTCACCAGGAATACGAATCAACCAAAGGCATTCGCAACGACAACTGCGATATGCTGCTCTTCGTATGTTTTAAAAGTGTTGCAGAGGCATTCTGTTCAATGGCTGATTTTTTATGTTATTTTTATTCAGAGAGTACTCACTGGACGGGCAATATTGCAAGCGCAGCATGGCAACACTTCTTGCTATCCCAATCACATACAACCTCACCGATTCCACATACGACATCTTCCACGGCGAGACGAGCACACTTTTATCAGGCACTCTCGCCGTACATACAATCAGGGCTCTGTTCCGCGAAGAAGACAAAGCGACCCTGGGGTTGACGGATGACACGGCTTTCGACGACGAGAATATCCCGGCCGGTCTCTCGCTGAGCGCAAAGATTGGCATCGGCGTCGGAGTCTCCCTCGCCGGCTTGCTTTTCATCGGAATCCTTACTTTCTTCCTGACGGGGAAGCACCGCAAAAGCAACAAGAAGGGGAGGGAGCCCACTCACGAGCTCGGTCGCGTGGACAGAAATCCGACAGGCTCGCACCAAATATACGGCAACGATAGCCGTGGGACCGGAGACCTACCGCCCTTGGCTTACGAGGTGTCGATTGAGACGGACAGCGGACACGAAGGGGAAGAAATCGATGCCAATGCGCGGGCAGACGAGATTGTACGTCTGCGAGCCCAAAAGGCCGCTATACAACGCCGTATCGAGGAGCTCGAGTCACCAGAAACTGACGGCGACAGCCGGGGTGGTAAATAAAGATGAGGATACAGATGTTAATTTCTGCATTGGCTGGGGAGGACTCTTGGATATATATATATGTGTGTGTGTATGTGTGTGTGTGCCGTGGAAGGGTGTACGGGAAAAGGTCTTGTCGTTTAGAAGCTACTATGATACCACTTTGCACAACTTGCATTCGAGGCCAGGGACAGCCACGATTGAATTTGACGAATATGACGGCCTTTACCATTTTTTTAATTTCGTTGCGAATTTTGAATGATGGGGTAATATCGATCATTTTGCAGCTTGACAATATGTGATACCGTTCTCCTATGAGCTCAAAATGTGGCAGTTTATGAATATTCGTGATCATTATGACATCGTGTGCTATTAACAACCCCTATTATGTTAACAGTATGTATATGAATATAGTATGATCTTAATAATCAACATACTGTTCTCGCGATCATCTTTATCATGGACTACCAGAATCATGCACTAATTTCTATATTCTCAGCCAGCGTTTTACGCGTATTTATGCGAACAACAAACAAAAAACTCCGACTAGATGACAGTACCGTTGAAACTAACGCAAATATAATGGGTGGGTAGATAAAAAAAACTCGTCGTGGCCAGCAGGCATTGCCGCCCCGCGGTGATCGAGGATCAGTATGTGTAGGGTATGGGTGGTTTTGGAGTCGAAGGCCAGACAGCCCCTTCGCATACGAAGTACTCTTCGTCAAGTACCTCCTTGCAGCTAACCGAGTACACCGTACGGAGTATGCCATGCTGAATCTATGTTTATAGTACTCTGTAGTGAATTTGGCTCTGACGTAGGTAGCGTTAAAGTCAATTGCGGTTCCCTTATTAGCTCCCGCTCCCCCAGATTTCGTCAGGAACATGGGCAGTGTGAGGACGGTGCTGATGTGCGGCGTAACGGAGCTTCGGGTTGCATGATTGCGCCATATGTCTCGGATACTACTAATAGTCTTGTGCGAGCCAATTGAACGACTTCGAGGTCTTATTACTGCATCTATGTCTTGAGGTCACCCACGATGATATAGTCAACCCATAGACTTCATCGTGTCGACATTGGTAGCTCCACATGGATTGTATTGGTGGGGGAAGCCACCTACCTAGGGTGATAGTGCACAGCTAAGGTAGGGACAGCTTACTCCATGCTCCGTAGTACTTAGAGTAGGACTTAGGTAGTGCTGCTAAACCATCCATTCCATCCATTCCATCCATTACTACCGCTACTCTGTAAAAAGGGGGGTTGATTAACCGCCGGGTGGCAGGGCGGTGCGTTGGATGCCCTCGTTGATCGGTTCTGTGACGGCATTGAGGGAACACAATTGAAGGATTGCTTGAAGCTGTCACGACGCGTTGGGAATTCACCGTACTACCATACTACTTAACGGCATGGGTGTGAGCTGGTTCGTGCCTCATGCAGGTTGATCTAGGTGAACAGCTGGCAACCGCCCAGTAGACGCCCTGGAGACGCCCTGGAGACACTACAGCTATCTGAGCTAACGGCAAACCGACCCCTGCCCTTTCTCTTGAACCAGTGGTGGTCAATTGGCGGTGAGGAGTAAGGGATACATGGTATTTGGCGGTGATTCCTGCTGCAAGCAAAGTACCACTTACCTAGAACTGGTGGAGCCATCTCGCGCCGGGGTGGGTGATCGACCCCGCCAATAGAGCCCACAACATCTCTCCAAACATCGCCCAGAAAACCATCACCAAGTCACCCGCGCCCACACCTTCTCCTCCTCTCACCTCAAGCGCTGTGCGCCGACGATAGCTTCTTCCTCAATCGTCTTCTTCAGAAACACCTCCGTCTTCTCCTCGACCGGTATCGTGGAAACACCGTCAAAATGAAGGGCGAGGTGAGTAGAATCAGCGGGTAGCTTTGAGCTGCCAATGTTTCCCCCATTCTTTCTCCTCACCACCACGGTTTGCCCCTGAATTGGGACGCAATCGTATATCATCGTTGTCGGCACCTGCGAAGCTATCATGACTGACACCACGCCTTTCAGATTCTTCACCTACACTTGGGCCAGGCTGGTACCCAGCTCGGTAACTCTGCTTGGGAGCTGTACGTTTTGAACCTACCAATTCCTTCCCCCTGCCGAGCAATATCTCTGGCGAGAACAGGCAGGCTAATATCACGATAGCTACCTCCTCGAGCATGGCCTTGGCGCCGACGGCCGTCCTGACCCCAACATCAAGGACATTGGCGACCCGGGTTCTTACGAGACTTTCTTCACCGAGACCAGTGGCGGCAAGCATGTCCCTCGCTCTCTCTTCATCGATCTCGACCCTTCTCCTATTGACGAGATCCGTACTGGTGGCTACCGCTCTCTATTCCACCCTGAGATGTTGATCAGCGGCAAGGAGGATGCTGCCAACAACTATGCCCGTGGTCACTACACCATTGGCAAGGAAATGGTTGATAATGTCATTGACCGCATCCGCCGTGTTGCTGGTGAGTTCAACATGGAATATATCGAAGACAGTAAACGAATTAAGGCTGACGTAATGCCATAGACAACTGCCACTCCCTCCAGGGCTTCCTGATCTTCCACTCGTTCGGCGGTGGTACCGGTTCCGGTTTCGGTGCCCTCCTGCTCGAGCGTCTGTCCACCGAGTATGGCAAGAAGACAAAGCTCGAGTTCGCCGTATACCCGGCCCCTCGTGTCTCGACCGCCGTCGTTGAGCCTTACAACGCTGTCCTGTCTACCCACAGCACTATCGAGAACTCAGACTGTACTTTCCTGGTCGATAACGAGGCTGTTTACGATATCTGCCGTCGCAACCTGGACATTCCCCGTCCTTCGTACGACCACCTGAACCGCCTCATCGCCCAGGTTGTCTCCTCCATCACCTCCTCCCTTCGTTTCGACGGTGCCCTCAACGTTGATCTCAACGAGTTCCAAACCAACCTGGTTCCTTACCCTCGTATTCACTACCCTCTGATCAGCTACGCTCCCGTTGTTTCTGCTTCCAAGAGCACACACGAGAGCTTCCGCGTCCAGGACATTACCTTCCAGTGTATGTTATTATCCTTTATTGTGGTTGGTTGGAAGGTACTAACGTAATCTCAGGCTTCGAGCCCAACAACCAGATGGTTGTTTGCGATCCTCGTAACGGCAAGTACATGGCTGTTGCTCTGCTGTACCGCGGTGACGTTGTTCCCCGCGACTGCAACTCTGCCATTGCCGCTCTCAAGGCCAAGGCTTCGTTCAACCTCGTTGAGTGGTGCCCTACTGGTTTCAAGCTCGGCATCAACTACCAGAAGCCCATGGCTGTTCCCGCCCCCGCCGAGGATGGTGGCCTCGCCTCCGTCGAGCGCTCCGTTTCTATGCTTTCCAACACCACCGCCATTGCCGAGGCTTGGTCTCGCCTTGACCAGAAGTTCGATCTTATGCACAGCAAGCGCGCTTTCGTCCACTGGTACGTTGGTGAGGGTATGGAGGAAGGCGAGTTCACCGAGGCTCGTGAGGATCTTGCCGCCCTCGAGAAGGATTACGAGGAGGTTGCCGCCGACTCGTTTGAGCCTGAGGAGGAGCTTGAGTACTAAACGAGCGGCGAGAGGGCACTACTCAAGATACCGGAGCACACTGAAAAGACTGCTACCGATGGTACTCCGTAGTGGCTGAATAGTTCTCAAAGTGAGTGGTGCCTGAGGATAATCTAGACGGAGGAAGAAACTCAAAGGTAGACTTCTCGTTGCCGCCTGTAACTTGAAGGAATATCCCGTTGGCTCGGAGACCGGCGTGTAATATCTTGAGTAACGATGGCCCCCCCGCCTTTGCGCCGAGGGACGATGGCTTCGGAATGATTTTGGCAGATGGTTACTGAGACCCTCGGGGGTTCCTTCTTTTGTTTTTAAATATTGGTTCCTACTTTTAAAGAGCAAGCTGGTATAAATCAATGTTGATACTCCTTTTGTTTCTACTTTTCATGGCTTTTTGGGTTGGTAATAGCCATGATGTGCCTTTTTATCTATCTGGGGCGCTTAGGATGGGGTTGAGATGGTTGTCTCTATTACGTGTATGCTTTTTATTGCTTAGTTTCAATTCTCAATTTGAAAACGTTGAAAAAATTGTGTATAAAAGGTATGGCTTTACTTTAAGAAAAAAGCATGTAGGTGAGAGTCAAAAAAAGCTGCCCCTCTAGCGAGACTATGCCTTGTCCTTCTTCCTCCACTCGGCCGCTCTCTTGGTCCCCCTGTTCTTGGGCTTGCCGCCCTTGGCCGCCTTCTTGCCAAACTTCAGGTCCCTCGGTCTCCCGTCCTTGCTCGAGACTCTCTTGCCCTCGAAGACGATCTGCTCGGGCGTCTTCATGCCAGGCCCGCCGGGAGTCGGCGCGGCGCGGGCACCGGCACCGGCACCGGCACGGCCCGTGAAGGCGGCGGAACGGCCGAGGAGCTTGGCCGCGCGCCCCGCGTTGGTCTGCTCCTCCGCCGTGAACTTGCGACGGTACTTGCCGGGCTTGGCCGAGGGCGCCCCGGCGCCGCCGAGCTTGGCCCGCACGCGCTCCTGGTGGAGGGCCGTCTTGCGGGGGTCCTTGGCCCGGGTGACGCGTAGGGCGCGGGGCAGCATGGGGGGGAACTTTTTCTCGTTGAGGAGGAGCGCCGACTCGACGGTGTTGGCGTCCTATGGAGGGGGAAAGCATATGTTAGTCTAACACACATGGGCTGATGAGGAACATAAGGGGAAGGTTCTTACGTAGAATTGGACGTAGGCGAAGCCCTTGCCGACACGAGTCTTGGAGTCGCGGATGACGCGCACGTTTTCGACCCTGCCCTGCCTGCTGAACGTCCGCCACAGGCCCTCCTCGATGTCCGAGGGGACCTTGTTGCGCTTCTTCTCCACGGTCTCGCCGCCCTCGCCCGTCGTGAGCGTCGTCTCGTCGTCCACGAAGCCGAGGTTCCCCACGAAGACGCACCGCTTGTGGTCCGTCGGTGTGGGGTGCGCGACGCTGTCGACCCTGATGTGGCGCTCCAGGACCTCGGTGCCGTTGAGCTCGGCGGCGGCCTTGCGGGCCGCCGCGGGCGTGGAGTAGACGGCGTAGGCGTTGGCGGACTTCGTCGTGGCGTTCATGAGCTGCCCCGTGATGTAGGCGGCGCGCTTGGGCATGGAGCCCGTGGCGAAGGCGACGGAGCGGAAGCGGATCGACTCGACCTTTTCGCCCTCCTCGAGCGCCGAGCCTAGGTGCTTCAGCAGCGTCTTCTTGGCCGACTTGGAGTTGATGGCCTCCGTGGACACGTTGGCGAGGAAGACCGTGCGGTTCGCCTTTTCCATCTCGGACTTTTCGCTTTCTTGCGTCAGGGATTCGTGCTTGGGCGGCTCCTCGTCCTCGCTCTCTTCCTTTTTGCCTCCGTCCTGTTCGGCTTCGTCCCCTCTCTGGCGCTTCGAGGGCTTGTTGTCGTCCTCTTCTTCCTCTGCTAGCTTCGAGAGATATCTTTCCTCTAGGTCGTCGTTGTCATCTTTTCTCTTGCGCTTGCGCTCTCGCTTTGTCCGAGTCGTCTCTGAAACCTCCTTGGCTACTGCTTCTGCCTTGACGTCGGAGTCCTCTTCTAATGTTTCCTCCGAGGCCTCAACTTCATCAGCATCCTCCTTCTCATTGCTGTCGGCACCGGCATCATCCTTCATCTCCTCGTCATCTTCGTACTCCAGTTCCTGGCTGGCTTCGGAGAGAACTTCGTCGTCGCCCTCATCGTCCTCGGCGTCGGCTGATTCCTCGTGGCGCTTCTGTTCTGTCGCAGCGGAGTATCTAGACTTGGGAGGGGCTTGAACAGGACCAGCCTACGCACCGATTAGAAGAGGGTTTTGGGTATTTCCTTGATCTGGACTCACACTGCCTGAGAATAGAGCGTCCAGAGTGGGGTCAATGGCCTTGGAGCTCGTGCGCGGGAAGCTAGATCTGAAGGCTTGTTAGCATTTTGCACACCTAGGAAACTCCAATTGGCGTGGTCTTTACTTCTTTGCCATTTTTGCGTGGTTGATTATGGCTTCATAAGCCTAATTTCAATAAATTATCGATATTGGATTTTGCGCCGCATCAGAAGCCCACGCAGTTCGTTGTAGCAGAATTTCCCAAAAAAAATTGGGCGGTGTCGGGATTCGGAATAGCTTCGCCTGCAAGAAAGCGGGTCGCGGATTAATGCGTGATTGGTGCATAAGACCACGTAGGGACCGCGGCTCGCCGATCTAAAAGCCCGCCAGTTTAACAGTTTCTGCCACCTCTTACCGCCCCTCCTCCAACTGCGACCCGCTTTTGGGGTTGCACTAGCGGTGGGAGCCCGCTGGCCAACAGGGCGGAAAGTTTGCTGGCAGAATGGGTTCGCGCTGCGTTGCTGCAGCCCACGAGTGAGAGAGAGAGCCTGTGACGAGGTACTCCGTAAGTGCGCAAATCGGCACCTCGCTTTCTCGTCTCGTCTCGCCTCGTCTTCTTGACATTCTCCCACTTTAAAGACTTTCTTTGCTCGTTATCTCTTGTTCAACCACCCCTCATACATTTCTTCCCCCGCAATTTCAAGATCAGTGTTCTCGACTCCGATCTAATCTCCCCATTTTAGCCAGTTTTCTATCTCTCAATCTCACCCGCCCTTTCTGCCGATTCCCATTGCCGCAGACGTTTCTCGCGAGCTTCAACAACGCGCTGCCCGCGCCAGCGACCAGAGCTCAAGAAAAACATTCACGACAGTTTCTGGTTCGAGAAAACCTCAACTGGCCCACTTTGAAAGCTTGCACTGGCCCTGCCGACAACATGGCGGCGACTGCTCCGGCGCCGCCTAACCTGGGGTCACTGACCACCGGCGGAGGTGATCACGAAGACAGCAACATTTCTAGTCCCCTCAGCGAAGTCGACGATAAGGATGCAAATGACGAAGACATAAACTTGAATATCGGACACGAAGAAGATGAGCAAGGAGACGAGGAGGCGGACGACAATGGCGACGACGAGTCTAGCCTCACAGAAGAAGACGTCAACGAGCCTAGTGCACGCGAGGCCTCGGACTCCGAAAGCGCTCTATCAGACGCCCGTTCTGTCGCTGCCTCCGATGCGAATGATACAGAGGCTGAGACGGAAAGACTCTTCGACACCCCGCAGAATCCTCGGCATCGGGATGTTGTCGTCGACCAATTCAATGATGGCCACATTTTTGAGCACACGCCAAGCAAGCTCCGGCGGGGTGTCATGGTGGCCGACGATGAAGAGAAAGCTCAGAACGGATCGGTTTCTGGCGATGATGCCTCGGTGGCCTCCAGTCGAGGCAACGAAGACGACTCACCCAGCAAACCTGCGACTACCAACAATACCAGTGTTGACGAGGATTTGCAGAATGAGTCTCAGGATCGCAAGCGCAAGCGGTCCCTGGTAGGCGATCATTCAGATTCGGAACAGCCGCTACGTAAGCGGACGGGGTCGGTTGGGGCTGCGGAACAAGCTGAAGATGTTCCGGTTGACGAAGCTATGTCAATTGACCACAAGGACCAAGCCATCACTGGACCCGAGGAGGCGGACTCCAACAAGCAAGAAGCTGAGGAGGTCGCGACACCCGAGCCTGAAGAACGGGCGCCAAAAAAACCTACTCGTAGCTCACGGCGTAGAGGGGGCATCGCAAGCCATGTTGAGGACGAGGCAGCGGACGAGACGACGCTCAATGAGGTGGTAGTCACGGCCGAGGAAGTCGTCGAACCACATGATGAGATTGCTGATGAAGCTGAAGAGGAGATTGATACAGCTGCAAAGAATGCGGAAGAAGGTCAGTACCTGCCTTGAGAAGGAGGATACTCTTTTGCTGACGTCCCCTTAGCAGAGAAAAAGGTTGCCGCCTATAAAGATTGGACACACATCGAAGAAATGTTTGGCGTTTTCCGCGACCGGTACGTAAAGCTCCAACGACTCTGGATATGTCATCTAACGCTGTAGTAGGCTGTACAAAGACCGGCTGCAACGATTGGAAGAAGAGGAGCAGTCGCTCCTTGCTGATGAACCGACCCATCCCGAGTATCTTAACATGAAGAAATGCCTTGATGACCGCTTGGCTCGAAAGCTTCAGGAGATCGACAACGAAAGGGATCTCCGTCAACGGGCCAACGAGCGTCGCGCTGTTGCGATGCGAGCTCAAATCTGGAGCCAATTCTTCCAGGGTGTACGCGAGACGAGAGAGACAACACTCGAGAATTTGAATGCTCGGTGGTATGATGTTCAGGCAGCGAGGCGGAGCGCGCATAGCACATCTGACTACGGGCTCTTGTTCCCCAAAGATGCTGGGCAGCGAATTAGGAACGCCGTTGCTTACAACACTGAGGTGTCTACCCTGGCCGGCGTTGCCAAGTATGAAGGGTTTCCCGCTGGCCCCGAGGTCAAGGGAGCGTCTAGCGCAGAGGTGGACGATGACTTCAAGACAATCGAGGTACGGAAGCATCAGCAAGCCATCATGAATATGAGCTGATGCAAGTCCGCGCAGAAATCAAGACGCATGAAGCAGCAGCAACAGCAGCCGCCTCCACCGCCACCCCGGCATGTGCTTTCGACGCGAGAAGACAGCCAGACGGCATCGTTGGACCGCCTAGGCCCGGCCGGGGAGCAGTTTCTTAAGGATACCCCCTGGGCGAATCCCAACCATTCTTCGCACGCGAACAAAGCCTACCAAGCCCTATCGGTTCAGCAAGACGATCGTACAAGTGCTCTATCGAGCAGGCATAGTAGCCAACAAGCAGCACTCGGCACTACGGCAAGCCCGACGAAGCTGGTAGGCGCAACCCATCTGAATCGACTGTCAGAATCCCCTGAACTGGCGCGATCGGCTATCAAGGATGCTGCTGCCCAGTTGAAGCGGCCAGGAAAGTCTTTGCTGCCAGAACCTCGGCCAGGACGCGTTCTTGGAGAAGGGGACTAGTGTGCGGGCGGAAAGAAATTCCAAGGGCCTCCTCCCGAGTTACTGACGCGGCCAACCCTCGAGGACATTGAGGAGGAAGATGAAAATCTTAACCCATGAAAAAGGGGAGGCTACCCCTTAAATCGAAAGGTCAGGTCTGGATGTTTGCATGGAGTTTTGTGATACCCGGTAGCAAAAGACAGCTGTGGGATACGTTTGCATTATGTACGGTTTCTAGATGGTCGGCCTGGCTTCGGGAGGACTGGCTAGACTCGAAAGGTCTAGCAGAACATTTTGATCATGTCTGTTGGTACAGGAAACACACTCGGCGCGTTATTGGTAGGGAGTTTGGCAGGCAGTCGTTCTATTTGTGCATTTGTTTTCCCCCATGACCACCTGACTCGGAACAAGGGCGCATATAAATATTTTACAGGGACGCTGATGGCGCAAAATGGCGTCTCGGCGGTTAATAGTACACAGCGATGATATGTCCCTCATCAGCATTGCCTACATAGAGTGGCATAATCTTGACTAAACTGTCGCCATTGGTTTTTCCGGATTGTGACTTATTTGGGTATCGGGAGTTGTGTCTTCTATTTCTTGTCGGAGGGCTTGTGGGGGGCATCGGGAACCTTGACATCTTCGAAGTCGTCCTGGCCAACGGCCTGAAGAGTGTAGTAATCTTGCAACAAAGTCAGCCTCGCCGTATCAATACCCTACTAATACCTAGGATCACACGCACAAATGGCGCCTACGACAGCGCCCAATCCCAACCCTGTGATGGCATTCTTGAAGAGGTATGGACGGCGAGCACGGATGAGGGCCGGACCTTGACGATGGCGGCGGTCGTAGTATGTAGTGTGCGGCTGGCTGAACAGAACATTAGCAGCGTTCACCGGGTGACTGTAGGGCCAGAACATCTTACAGAGCCATTCTGAACGGTGTGCCCTGCATCTCGATAATTTGCGACCTGGAAAGCCGGATGCGATATGTGAGACTTGGCTATCGTTCGAGATCTGGTGATCTTCTTCTGCACTGGCGGCACGCTGCGGTCTTAGCGGGTCATTGTCGGCTAAATTCGGCCTAGTGACGTACCTGCGGCTCTGGCAGGTGCTGCAGCAAGATTGTGTGAGTTGTCGTGTGCAAGGGTAGCAGTTGGGTACTCCGTACTCCGTATTCCGTATGTACTGTATGTAAGGTGGTACTCAGCACTTTAGGTGCACTACCTCAGCTGCACTACTACTCTATCTGGGCACCTCCATATCGCGTCGCCTTTGGAACATTTCCTTCCGACGCCAACCTTGAAAGAACAAAAGGAATCGACCCGAATCCACCATTCCTTCAACATCGCCCGCGAAATTGATATATCGTTATAATTTTCGGTAATAGCGAACACAGGAATTCTACCTAGCGTCTGACCTCTGCCGGATTTAATAGCATGAGGCCCCAATCCCATTGCTTTTCCCGTCAAGGTAGTTGAATATCAGTAGCTTCACCCGACGCGCGCATGCGAGGAATTCGAATCACGTAAATTATCTCGCGTAGGCAAAAGAATTGGCGCTCATCGTCACACTGACGAAACCTCCCGCGAGGGAATTCATCTCAACTTTGTCCCGATTCGAGGCTCGCGCCATTGCTCACCAACAACCATGACATCGACACTCTCGGTCCCTGATCAGATTCGCCAGCTGAACGATGCGCGCAAGCTGGTGCTTGGGGACGTCAAATATTACCCAAGCGTTGTCCGCGGAATCGTCCCGATTATTGGGCCAACTGCAGCTTTAGAGTTGCGAAGATGGGGCGCTGAGTTTCTCTCCGAAGCGTTTGCGACGCCTGCCCTCCCGAATGGCGAGAAAGAGACTATGCAGCCTTATGTGTTAGATACACTGAGTCAGCTGCTCGAGAAGGACGGTGATGTGCAAGTTCTCCGGAGTGCAATCCAAACGGCCTCGAGCATCTACCCGCTGGCGTTGAGGTGGACCATCAACAACAGCTATGATAATGTGACGTGGGAGAAGATGATGGGTATCAAGCAGCGCGTACTTGGGATATGGGAACAATCTGTCCCCTCCGTGAGGATATGTTGCATCAAGTTTGTGCAGCGCATAGTCCTGGCCCAGAGCGTTGCATCAGGAGCTGAGTTACGGGTAAGCTTGGTGGTCCGCAAGTGATGTGCCTTGTGCGGATATGCTGACTAGGAAAATAGTACGGTGGCACGTTGGACGTTTCTCTGGATAAGATCCCTCAAAATCACCAATTGCTAGACATTCACACTCTGGAGGCTGAGGCAACGGGGTTGTTGGATAGAATGCTTAGTGTTCTTCAAGAGAGCAGGTAAGATAATTGTTAGTGACTGCGGTACGAACGAGTTACTGATTTACGCAGCGATGCATTGATCGTAGACGCGACCCTGAACTGCATGTCCATTCTTGTGCGGACTCGGCCAGGCACATCTAACCGCATCCTAAACGCTCTTCTTACCTTCAATCCTCTGAAGTTGGCCAACTCACCGCTGACACCCAGAAACAAAGTCATGGTCAAATCCATGGAAAAGACCCAACGCATGCTACTGATTCACCTGAGTAAACGAGACCCCCATAACCCCATGGTACCTAGGATACAGCAGCATGTTGAGCAGATGATGAAAATCATGCCTGGGGTGCTTGACGATCATGGCAAGAAGAGGGGTCCGGAGGTTGTGCAGCAGGATGGCTATGATGCTAAGCGCCAGAAGACGGGGCCAGCAAAGATTCAAATACCACCCTTGGGTCCTGGCCCTCACACTCTAGCCGATATCTTCTCATTGATCGATACACCTGGCTTGAAGTCATTTGATCTATCTATCCTACCGCATCCATTAATCACCAAGATTGCCGTGAACACCCTTGCCAGAACGGATTCCCAAACTCTGACTGTCGCCATCGAGGCTGTGCGTGCTCGGCTGGATGCCGTGGCCAGCGAACCAGTGGCAGAACTCAACCCCAATACGGCGCCCTTGGGTGTAGACGACGATGACGACGATTACGAACCTGACTTTAATCAGGCGGAGGATACTGAGCAAATACTCAACAAGCTGGATGCTGCCCCTACTACCATGTCGGCCGTGCCCCCGATGCTGAGTGATGCGCTCGGGCTGAGGTCCTTCAACCTGCCACAACCCCAAGCCCTCAATCCTGAGATGGCATTGAATGTAGGCAACGGCATAGTCATGAAGGTTGTGGATATGATGAAGACGTTGGAGAACCCATCGAGCAAGAAGACAAAAGCGGGATTCATCCGGCTGGCGGCCACCTCGGGCGGCAAAGATGCTTGGATGACTATACTCTCCCGAATCGCGACTAGGTCATCGGTATCACTGGATGAGCCTGAGGTTAAAGGGGAAGGAGAATCGAGCTGGACAAAGTCGTTATCCCACGATGTCCGGGACATTCTGTACAACTACATCATGGAGGACTTCCGAAAACATATTGACGTGGCGGTGTCATGGCTTTGCGAGGAGTGGTACAACGACAAGATGCAAGCCAAGCGCGGCGGAGACCACCTTCAGCATTACGAGAAATGCGCCTTGCGATTAATAGACGGCTTCCTGCCGTACCTGCACCCGCAAGACAAGATCCTCACCCGGTTCATGAGCGAGATCCCAGACCTCAGCCCGGCAATTCTGGCGAGAGTCAAGTCTATGTGCAAGGACCCGAGCGTCGTCTCTTTGGCATTGACCAGCCTGCTATATTTAGTCATGATGCGACCGCCTGTGAAGGAGATGGCACTAGATACCGTGCAGGATATTTGGACTGACCGTATGTTTTCACTGCTTTATTGAGACGAGAAGTGTTGTACTGACAGGGTGTTGCAGACGAAGATGCCCGACCAATGGCAGGGAAATATCTCGCCAAATTCCGCCCTGGATTCCTGGAGCAAGCGAAGGAGGCAAGCGGCGGTGTGTCAACGCCGACGGGCACACCCGTGGCGACGTAAATATATTGGGGCCGAACCTTTTGTGTATCATCGATCATGCACCTCTCATACAATGAGGGGGGGAAGCGGCATGTTGTACGATTGGGAAGTATTATATCAAGGGGCAAGGAACGGACGGCGTTGAATGGGGAATCTATGATGCTGGTAATAGCTGCTGCCATTACTGCTGTTTTGACAATTACGATGGTTACGCGGTACTATTGCTGCTACTGCTACTGCTACTGAGTATGTAAGACCGGTGGTTGGGCTGTAGTCTTGTTGGTAGTACTGGACGCTTTGGCATGGTTCCAAGGAAGGTTTGTCTACGGTACGGAGCCCAATCCGGGAGACGAGAATGGGGTGCAATGATACCACACACAATACATGTAATGAAAAATGTTGTGAAGACAACAATGGATAGACGCGCGGGACAGTACGGAGTAGAACAGGTACCAGTAGTAGTAGTAGCAGCAGCAGCAGCAGCAGCAGCAGCAGCAGTAGTAGTACTACTACTACTACCATATACGCACTACTACCAGTAGTAGTACTACTACTACTACCATATACGCACTACTACCAGTAGTAGTGCTCCGTACTGGTGTGACTATCTTGGCATCGCACTATTGCTCCAACTTACTACTAGTGGTAGTACGCATATAAGCGTGGTCGTCAACACTATTCGACTACGGAGTGCGATGTAGGATTTGGCTGCCCAGCCGACCGCACCGGACAAACAGACATCGTCACTTTGCTTACTCTTTTAGCGGAGAAAAAAAATTGATGATTAGCGTTTCGTTTTCAGGCCCCAACAAAAGGATTAATTACGGAGTACGGAGTACGGAGTAGAATAGGCACATTCTGCTGCGCCCAGAGACCCTTGCATAATAAACGGTGCAGCAGGTCAGAAAGACGGGCGGGCGGAGGGTAGGGCGGAGGGCGGGTAGTAATTCCCTGCGCCGTCGTGTGTACGGAGTACCTAGAGATAATGAATGCCGGTGGCCTTGCATTAAGTTTCTTATTCTGTAAGATTTGGGATATTGAGATGTGGCCACCCTTTATTTCCCTTTTCTGATTCCTTATGCTCCGTAAGCAGTACATCCAAACGCCATCTTTCAATTCCCTACGTGTCCTGCTCCGTACACTTTCTTGGAAACCCTCGGATTCCTTTCCGTCTCGAACCCAACCATTATCGTTTCTTGCTGATAAGAAGACGAACCTTGGTTCAAGTGCGCATACGGTAATCGGTAGGGTAGACCCTGGATCGACCTGCATTACTGGCACCCGGGCAATTCAGGTCCATGGCAATACTACACTACGACCACTGCTACGGCCACCACTACTACTACGTCAAAGCGGAGCCCTTTAAAACACGTTCAATTTACACGCCAGGATTTCATTCGCGGTTGAGCCGACACAGACGAAACCTCCAAGTAAGAGAGTGAGCACGGCACCCTGGCAGCGCAACAAATATTTTCCCTCTGGCATTCCTTGAAACTCGATACTAATTGGTGTCTTGAAAGACAAAGACAATACGTTTGTTCGTTTTTGGCCTTCCTCCAAAGCCTGGACGCATTGCGATGCCGCGCTTTCGTTTACAAAAGAAGTCATTTGATATCCATAGAGACAGCGGTAGGTGAACATCCGTATCTTGTTTTTATTGTATGGGGTATCCGGTCCAGCAGACGAAGCCTTCGATTTCGTGTTACTTGCCGTGTCTACACCATGTATTTCTTGCCACATAAGCCGAGCAATGGCTGATCCTTTCTCTTGCTAGCTTCCAAAGCCGCACCGACCGCCTCGCAAGCCTTGGATGACCCAGCAACGAAGAAACTCGCGCCCGCCTCAACCGGCTCCGTCAACAGCGTGAAAGCCCCCATCGAAACACCCATAGCCAAGGCCCTCTCCAGAAGCGCAACAATCCGCAGTGTGCCGAGCATCGACGCCCCAGACTCGAGTCCGGAGAGCCAGAACAGCGGCTTCTCGAAAGCTGCCCGTAGCAACCACACAGCTTCCAGTGCTGCACCGACAATGGGGAGCACCAAGAGCGAGGATCCAGAGACATCTCCGAGCGCCCGGTTACGAAGCGCGGACTCGGCGAGCACGCCGTCAAAATGGGGAGGAGCCGTCAAGGTCGTGGAGCCGTCAGCGCAAGAGGACGCGGGCGTAACCTCTGACGGGGCGGACAACGGCGCAGACCCAGACGGACTATGGGACTCAACCATTGGGAAAGCCGGGCTGGGCAAGACGGGCCGAGTTATCAACAAACTTGTTAGCGACAACGATGCACTGAAGCGCGATATTCAGATCGAGAAACTACGGGCCGAGGAATCCAAGCAAACGGCGAAGCTGCTCGAGGACAAGATGGAGCGGTTAGTCAGCGAATACGAGAGCAGGCTGCTCGAGGCCGACGTGACCAAGACTCTGCTTTCTAGAAAGGAGCGGCAGGTGGAGACCTTGACGGCGTCGATAGAACAGGAGAAGAGGAAAGCCCAAGCGGCTCAGGAGCAGGTCGGCACCTGGAAAGACGAGATGGCCAAGTCAAAGAGAGAGACCACCACACAGGTCAAGGAAGCTAACTCGTTCGCCGCGCTCATGGAGGGGAGGTACAACGCCATCTCGTCGCACTGGAAGGATCAGGGAGACGAGGTGAAGAAGGCGCTCGCCAAGATGAAGACCGAGGTGGACAGGCTGGTGGAGGAGAGGAGGGAGGATGACAGCAAGATTCAGATGCTGAGGGACCTGTGCGACCAACAGGACGGCAACATCAGGGAACTGCAGCGGGAAAAGGAGGAAATATCGCGCAAATTCAAGGATTATAAGCAGCTGCAAGAAGATGACCTGAGGGACATCAAGACGCACGCCAGGCAACGGGAAGAGGAGCAGGAGAGGATGCTAAAGGAGGCCAAGGAGACGCTCGACAAGCTGCGGTGGGCGCTCAACGTGAAGCAAAATGTCAAGGGGGCGCAATGATGATACCATATAATGACCTTTCCCCCCCTTCTTCTTCTTCTTCTTCCTCTTCTTACACATCTCACTTGCTCCCTCATTTCGGTTTTCTCTTCCTTGTCATATTCTCCATCTGTCCAACCAACTAGCTCAGACATTTCTTTTTCTATAGATCTTTTTAGCGTGGTTATTTTTTGTATCGGTTTTGTCAACGACCTTACGAGGTACCAATATCTAATAGCTGTGCAGTTGTAATGGAGGGTGATTACCACTTGACCGGTTCGGAGCCTACGCTATAATCAACGCAGAGTGATAAATAAGGTGAGTGTCTTGAGTCAAATAAACGAACGCTTCTCTATGTGTGCAGTTGCTTGTGTGGCGTTTCTTGAATATAGTAGTGCTAATGCGAGTACAGATGTAATGGCCTCGGATATGGTAGCACAGATGGACGGGGATGTGCATCTACGGATGCCTGTGCAAGTCATTTATCTGGGATTGAATACCAGACGCAGGCAAGCAGCCAGCCGACACGAGCCCAACCCCTTGATTCTGTTTGAGTGCCAGTGCCGCTCCATACAGGTTACCTAGGTACCTTCCATCTTATACGAGGCACTCCCTCCAGGGCTGGTTTGGAGTTACTACAGTATGTACTACTATTAGTAGTAGTAGCAGCAGCAAGAGAAGCAGTAGAGGTAGTGGTAGTACTAGGTGGTAGGCATTGTACTTGTAGTAAGTGCTGCTCCTCCTACTGCTACTAGTAGTACAGTAGGTACTACTCATTGGATTGGATAGGTAGATAGGTAGGTAGCAACGGCAATAGCCCGTAATGCTCTTTCCTGAGATGCGAGTACCCGTCGGCTGATCTCTTGACTTTGGACGAGTTGGCCCGCTCTTTCCATATTGTTTGCTTCCCGCCACTTCTACCTATTTTTCACCTAATTCCACTTCCCTCTTCTAACCTGAAAGACTAGATACCGTGTTGCTACTAAGATGTTCACTACATCGGCATTTCCACCTCTTATTTCCAATAAACCACGCATAATATACTTCTATTACCCCCCCAGGGGCAAGGCAACACGCTCAGTCGTCCATATGCCACTATGGAGGATAATTTCGTCGAGTATTTCGTTTGCAGCAATCCTCCCCTGCTCCCTCGCGGCGTGAGAGAGGTCATTGAAGCATCGAAACACCGGCTTGCGCACGTAAGTTTCGCGTTCACGTCTCAGAGACGTCTAACTTGGTCCTCTTTCCTGACGCTCCCATCAAAGCTTTTCGAGAATGACTTTGTAGAGATTCTCTATGAGCCCGAGGTAGCCTGGTTTAAATGCACATCACGCAGCGACATCCAAGACCAGGTTACCGATGTGCTACAAAACCTCCTCCATCATATTATATTTAGCGAGACTGAACTCAAGGAATGCCGCCAAGGTAGCAACGCAAAGACTACCGCCGACCTACAAGTCATCGCCTCCAACCCCCGAGTCGTACCGTGGGCGACTTACTGCGATGGAAAAATTGACATGACTGATGATTATCTCTACCCAGATCACCTGACCAAATACAGGCACAAGGCTGTTTGGAGGGGGTTAGAGAATACGCCTGAGTACGGTGTCGATGACTTGCTCATGGCCGCGGCGTACTTTTGGAACGACACCAGGACCGTCTTTGGCGACCAGGATGCAGCCGATCTGGAATGGTTCGGAAAGATCTTGCGTTGCGAGGCTTCGCCCAATTTGAGTCATTCTACTGTCTATATCGCGGGCGATGAGATTGAGAACGTTGGGAAAGCTGTGGAGAGCCTTGACAATATAGCAAAAGCTATGGTGAGCCATTCATCATCAGTCGTTAAACTGGTACTAGCCACTGACCCCATGCTACAGAATCTGTTCTTAAACCCGGAGCACAGTCGGAATTTCATTGCAACAGAGAGCGGCGGCCATGTGAAATTAGCTTACCGTTATTTGTCCCACGTTGGGCTGGATAAAAGCACGCTCATTTCCCCAGGCAGCCCCGATTCTGCTTCCGAGTACGTTGTTATCCTCAACCATGCTGCCACCTTACGGACAGTGAAAGAGACCAAGGAAGGAGGCTTCATTGTTGACTTAACAAAATACCCCCGTCCCTCAATTCCCAAGCCGGACGTTTCGAAAACAGTGGCCGCTTTTGAAGACTACAAATTTAAACCCAAAGCAGGAAAGAAATACGAGGGTGTAGTGCAAGGTCAGAATGCACTGGTAGAGCGCAGCACGAAGAAGCCTCAAGCGAGTGCCAGTCCGAAACAAAGAGATTCAACACACAAAGTTTCGGATTGGGTGGATAGATTACCCGTCCACGAGGATCTGATCTCGTTCGGTGCAGAAGTTGAACCAAACCCACGATATCGTGGGGGCACTGACGGCTCGGGCACAACACAGGCCGCAGTTATTACTTCGGCCGCTGCTCTAGATCCTACACAGAGTCAGGCTGCTGTCGTTGACCTAGGCCCAGGGTTGAACAGCTTACCGCATGGTTTGACCGCTGACCCAGGCGCACTTCAGACGGAGCTACCCGAATCATCTTACGACTCACCACTGCCAGAGGGCCTGTCCTTGCTATGGGACATTCTTGAGCCTGAGTGCCGTCGCGATCCGACCCAACAAGACGAGACCGAAGATCTCTTAGTGGACGAGCCTGTGGTCTTTGGTATTAAGGAGGATCCTCCCAAGGATCTCCACGTCACCATGAACCACAAGTCAGGGAGAGCAACATCCCATACAGGCACCTCGAGCCAATCACCTGTTACCGAAAAAACCGCCTCATCTGGTGCATCTGCTCCTGATGAACTCGGTACCCTTTCTCTAGGGGGGTTCAATGACCAAAAGGGGCATCGTGGCTATCAGCACGGGGACGAGTTATTGGCAAAGTTAGAGACTGAAGCCGAGAAGCTTGCCATGAACCTCCAATGGGTTCCCGGGAGAGTACGGATGGAACTCAAATTTGGGCGCTTGTATTTTGAAAGCCTACTGGAGTCCCAAATCAACACTGGGACAGGCCCACAATGGGATGTCTTGGAGCTCTGGCGGGCTCTAAAGGAGGAGCGTAAGGTTGGTTTTCAGAGCATTTTGACTTCCTCGGGCGAGGATGGCGATGCTCTCCTTACGACTGAGCTTGAAGGGCAGTTCCCCTGGAAGATGGATCCACTAGCCAAAAGGGTCTTCTTTCACTTCAATTGTGTCCTTGAGAAAGGAAAGGCGAGGTTTCCCTTTATCATCAAAATCGATGCCGAGTCGATGGAGTACAGGTGCCAGGGCCTGACAGAAGAAATATCCAGTATTTCGATCCACTGCCCACAAAGGGCTTGGGACATGAGGCTATGCGCTGAGCGAACTCGTATCAAGGGTCTCCCTACTGAATGCAAAGCATTCGCTAAATCCCTGGTCGAGTGCCTGAAAGTTTCGTGAGTTTTCTTCTTCGTATTTGCCACGTCATAAAGACTTGACGATGCTGACAATCTGACCACGTCGCAGAATCTTGAGCTCAGGAGAGATCGCCCTGGAAGGGCCGGAAGACCCATCTCTGGGTATATTTGTTGAGCGAATCGAGATCAAGTATCTGGTCAGATACGAGGCTTTTGACGCAAGCAGCAGTCTACTGGATATCACAATGACTAGACCGATAAAGAAAAGTGCGGAATCAGGGGTGACTTCTTCGATTTTCAGAGGGACAAGCGACTTTGCAGCCATCAAGAGACGTAATCCCAGAGGGGGTCCGCACCAATGGGTTGAAGCGTCTATTTCATCGTCGGTTCTCGAAGGAATATTAGGAAGGAACGTGAGAATGGGCTTCGCAGAAAGAAGCAGATGGACATCAGAGGAGCTTAAGGCGGCGGGTGCTTTCGAAGACATCTGTCGACCAGGATTGGCCATGATCTCCTGCATGGATGGCATTGGTGCGGCCAATGACAATGGAAGGGGTCCGAGCGGACAGACAAGTGTTGATGGGCCTCCTCGATCGCGGGGAAGCGTAAGCGGAATCGGAAGCACGACTAAATTTGAGTATTGGTGAATGAGGTTCTGAAAGACACATGGTTTGGGTAGCTCTACGGGGTAGGTATGGGAGGCCGCTCATGGCAGAATTACTCGCAATGTTGTGGTAGGGTTAGTCTTTTGATTACATGTGTTGCCGTTGCTTTAATGGGAATACTAGAAAAATAAAAACTAGATGGTATATTTGATGATGGTCTACTCCGTAAAGCCGGCTAATAATGACCGTTGGGTATGGAGGAGTACGAGGTTGAATAGTTGAAACTGTTGCAGGTGGTTGCATGTGTAGTGGAACACACACAAGGGAGTGGAACACACACACAAGGACAGCGTCTGTGCAGTGTTGATGTGTGCATGCGTACTCCGTAGTCTCGGGATGCGAGCACATCCCGGCAACTCTCTCCCGAGCCCGTGCCTTCTGTCCTAGGTCGAGGGTGTCGCGGCATCCCCTCCCCTCTCTTTTGCATATTTTGCATAGCATCCATGATGGTTCGACGGAATTGATTTCGCTGGCGTCTGTATATTTAAGCCATTCTTTTCTTTCGGAGGCCTGCTGCTTTCTTGACGATGGCGCTGGGCATCCTCGAGTCAAAGAGCGTGGAGCACGTTCCTGGTATGACGATAAGCCTGGAGACTTTATGGTCCCTGTCCATCGAGTAGTAGTGGCACGATTTTGCTAATGCTATGTGACATGCAATATGTATAGGAACCACCAGATACTATGATGATCCCGACCGACCACAGGTCGCGACCGACGCCCACAAAGAGTTGAAATGCGACACGAGCGGCAAGCAGCCCATAATCCTCATCCCCCAACCTTCAGATGATCCCAACGACCCGCTCAATTGGCCTTTGTGGAAGCGCGATCTCATCACATTCATTCTCTGCTTCGCCGCTATTCTCGCGACCGCTCTGGGCCCTATCTTGGCCGCCAACACCCTTACGATCCTACGCATCTTTGAGCAGAAACTCACCAATGTTGCCTTGTTAACGGGGTGGTTCCTCATGGGTGCCGGCACGGCAGCCACGTTTTGCGTGCCATCCGGTAGGATCTGGGGCAAGAGACATCTTTTCCTGACGGGAACAATCATCATCATCGTCTCGAGCGTCTGGGCGGGTGCGTCGGGGGAGAACTACGAGAGCCTGCTGGCGGCCAGGGTTTTCCAGGGCGTGGGCGCAGCTCCCTTCGAGAGCCTCCTCAATGCCGCCGTCGGCGATCTGTACTTTGTTCACCAGAGAGGCTTGCGCATGGCGTTTACCAACTTGGCCGTGTTTGGGGGTGCCTTCTTTACTCCTATTGTGGTGGGCAAGATTACGCGGGACTTGGGTTGGACATGGACCTTTTACTTTGTGGCAATCTTTATGGCGGCGACGCTGGTACCCTTGGTCTTGTTCTGCCCCGAGACTGCTTACCGGAGGGACGATAGACTGAACACGGATATCGTTGCTGGAAACGCGTCCTCCAAGTCGGAGGGGCCCAGTCACTCGTCAATGGAGCCACCACCGCAGAATGGAGAGCATGGTCCGCCGACCCAAACAACACGTCCCCGCTCGTGGAACACACTGCAGCGTATTGGCGACGCCAACACGCCCAAGAAGACGTTTGCCGAGACGCTTCATCTCTTTGACGGGAGGAAAACTGACGAATCCTACTGGAAGCTTCTCTTGCGACCCTTTCCCATCCTGGCCAACCCGGCCTTTGTATGGGGCTGCCTCATCCAGGGGACCATGATCGGCTGGATCGTCTTTGTGGGCGTCATCATTGGTGTCAACTTCATCGGACCACCGTATTGGTGGGGTGAGGTCAAGGCAGGTTACGCCTACACTGCCCCTTTCATTGGCGCCATCGGGGGATTCATCGTCTCGGGCTTGCTTGCCGATTCCAGTGTCAAGTGGATGACGAGGCGCAACGGTGGTGTCTACGAGCCCGAATTCAGGATTGTGCTCGTGATTCCGATGCTGGTCATTGGAGGGATCGGGCTATTTGGATTCGCGCTGACGGCAGGCGAGGTGCTGAGCGAAAAGTACACGTACCACGTGCCGCTGGTGTTCTTTGGGTTCGAGGTTGCTGGCATGGTCATTGGTGCAGTAGCGAGCTCACTATACATTGTCGATGCTTATCGTAAGTGCATGCGTTTCCCCCTTTTTTGCACCTCTGGTTCCCCTCGTGGATTCTTTTTGCTGATGTTGGGACTCTAGGTGACCTGGCGGTGGAGGGCTTCACAATTATGATCATCTTCAAAAACTTCTTCAGCTTTGGTCTGACATTTAGCGCCTATGACTGGGTTATCGGCAACGGCATCAAGACGACTTTGCTGAGCGCAGCTGGTGTCCAGGTGGCCATCTGCCTGCTGAGTATTCCCATGTGTAAGTTGGCGTGACGACGGCCCAAAACGAAACCCCCCCCCCGGATGAGATGCTGACTATCGAGGCAGATGTTTGGGGCAAGCGTTGCAGGGCGTTTTACCACAAGCACGACTTGCTTGCGATGACTCATCTGAAATGAAATGATGGGAAATGGGATTTAATGGGATTTGCTCCCGCTACGAGGTAATGGTTATTGAGTGATGGCGCGTGGACTGGATTTTGGGTATCTTATATACGAGAGAGAAAGAGATGGAGACGGAGACGGACCGATGTAATGCCATGGTTATATATACTAATTGCTCAAAAGATGTCTATAATGCTACAACACAGTCATGAGTCGACGAAACAAGGAAGAAGTTGTTTGCCTTTACAGCTTGGACTTGTCCTTCCTCCCGTCCTTGAGATGCTCCGAGATGGTGCCGGAGAGCAGGTAATCCGGGTACTGCATGGAGGCGTCGGTGCCGACGGCGATGCCGCCCTGCCTCCTCCAGGCGGCGCCGTCGACGGCGAGGGCCTGGCCGTTGACGTAGGAGCCGGCTTCGCTGAAGAGGAAGACGGTGGCGTCGGCGATGTCGCGGACGGTGCCGAGGCGGCCGGAGGGGATCTGCCTCTCGAAGGCCTCCTTCTCGCCGGGTCGGGAGCTGCCGAGCCTGGCGAGGCCCTCGGTGCCCTCGATGCCGCCGGGGGCGATGGCGTTGCTGGTGAAGCCGCGGGGGCCGTACTCGATGGCCACCGAGGCCATGAGGGAGTCGACGGCGGCCTTGGCGGCGGCGACGTGGGCCTGGAGGGGCACTCCCGTGTAGTGGAACGTCACGGAGACGAAGACGATGCGCGGCGTGGGGCTGCGGAGGAGGTGCGGCGTCACGGCCTTGACGGTGTTGAAGGTGCCCAGCACATCGATCTCGATGACGGACTTGAAGGCGTTTGTGGACATGGACTCTATGGGGACGATGAAGTTGCCCGCCGCGCCGGCGCTGTTGTTGGGGGAGAGAGTTGGTAAGAGAGGTTCACAGTTTGGGGAAGAAGAAGAAGAAGAAGAAGAAGAAGAAGAAGAAATAGAATGGGTGAAGGGGGGGTTTCTGGCTTACATGACAAAGTCTATGCCTCCAAGCTCCTTTGCGCAACGGTCTGCGGCCTCTTTCAAAACTTCAGACTACAAAAAGGAATCGTAATACATTGGTCAGTTCTGAGATATCTCTCCCTCGACACAAAAACCCAAAAATGTGGTGGAAGGGCAGAAAAAGGGGACAGGTCGGGGCACTCACCTTGCGCACGTCGCAGCCCCCGATGCCGATGACCCTGGCCCCCGGGCGGACGAGGGCGATGTCGGCGGCGGCGTCCTCGGTCTTGCCGACACTGCGGCCGACGATGCACGCGTCGGCGCCGAGGCGGACGAGGGCGCGGGTCTGCATGCTGCAGATGGAGCCGGCGCCGCCGGTGACGAAGACTACTTTCCCATCTGGGGCGCAGATGTGTTGGATTAAGACTTTTTTTTATTTTTATTTTGGGGTGCCAACTGTTGGTTCGGAGGGGCAGGGTGGAAAGGTTTGACTTACTGAAGATGCCGTCGCGCCAGACGGGGCTGAGATAGGTGGATTCGGGGACGGGCATGTTTTTTATGAGAGTATATGTATCTGCACGAGGGTGGCTGTTGTTGTTGTTGTTGTTGTTGTTGTGTGAGAAGGTTCTCCGTAGATTTGATGGTCTTTGGTGAGTATGCCTAGGGGAGAATATATATATATATATGTGTGTGTGTGTGTGTGTGTATTGTGCGTGTGTGGTAAAAAGTGAATTATCGATGAGCAAAAGCGATAAAAGTAACAGCGGTGGTAGTAGTAGTAGTAGTAGCAGCAGCAGCAGATGATGATGATGAAGTTGGTACGGAGTAGAGCAAGTGAAAGGAGCCTCGGTATAAGGTGGGCCCCCTTTTCTCCCCCGGACGCGAAAGGCTTTTAGCTAACAAGGTACGGAGTACGGGATGGGAATGGGACCATGGTTGGAGGTTGGATTTACGGCGTGAACGTGTCAGATCCAGGCTTCGGGGGCCTCGGGGAGGGGATACCACCCGGGCCAGCCACGCATGTACTCCGTTCAACGCTTCTATTTCTCCCCTTCGTGCATCGAATTGCCTATTCGAGACGAGCCCGCCTTTCAGACGAATGCGAGTGCGATTTTCTGTCTTCTTTGAACCCCGGTGGACATCCCAGTTTTGATGTGATCACGGTTTTGTTAAAAAGATTTTAATTTTTACCATGCGGTCGTGGCGGCGGCACAATTTCTATTTTCTCCCGCTGTTCACTGTCTATTGCTACATTGTACTTTGCAACTCAAAAAAGTTCATTGCGCAAGGTTGATACTTGAGATTCAAGCTGTTTTATATAGACAAGATACTTCCCATACTGACTGATAAGACTCCTAGCGAAGCAACGCCACATTGATACTCCCGACAAAGAAAAGGTAAACGAGATTAAAAGATGAAAGAGAGAGAGAGAGAGAGAAAAGACAGGGCCAAAACACCAAGACACCTTCGACGTTATGCCCTCGCTCGCTTCCCGTGCGTCGCTTCATTTCTGCCCTGACACGCAAATTGTCGGCAAATTATAGAGGTCTGACCTTCCCATCCACCACGATGGCCAGGTTGATTTCCCGTTCATGATTTCGCCGAATCTGAACCAGTAGATCCCCCCGGATCTAGTTCAGCCCTACGCCGCCCGTAGTCTGAAAGAGCGGGGATAAGGATGCTGCGCGCTGTATTATAGCATCCATCCGCTCCGTATTAGGTTTGTATGATTATGATTATGTGGTATAAAAAGTGAACATGTAGAAAAAAAAGTGATAGGGTCTCGTTCGTCCTGCGTCTAGATGCAGAGCATTATGTCGATATCGTGACCCCGGATGAAGAGTGTGAGCACAGTGGGCACGTCTCAGGCACGACAATGTATCGCTCGTGAGGCCCCTGGGCGCACGCGTTCTTCCGGCTGCCATCTGTGGAGGTACCGAAGAAGTGCAGACCCGGGTCGGCGCAGCCGGTGTAGATCATGTAGTTGAGAGCGTAGTCGCACATATTGAACGTAAAAAAGATGACAAATTTGGCGAGCCGTAAAATGTACAATATTGTGAGAGGACTTTTTTTTTTGTGTGTGTGTGTGCGTGTGTATAGTAAGAGAGCGACGAGAATTATGAGGCAAGAATGATCTCTGGAAGAGGAGGCAGATAATCCCCTCTGTCTTATATACACGTCTCTTCGTCCATATCTCATCTCAGTTTTGATGGAAGGGGCTTACGAGAAAGCAGATCGACGATTGACGAAGGGGGGGGGGAGGGGATCAGAGAAAACTCAGACGATAGGCACGAAAGAGGAAAAGAGCATTAGCTGAAAGTGGCACCGTAAGACCATGTGGGCGTCAATAAGGGTCCCGGGAAGGTTGCCTTATGAGTCGCAAACCGGGCCTTGTCTCAACGTCCTGCTTGCTTGCTTCAGTTGATGTGGGATAGGGGCGGAAGGTGGGACGAGATGACAACTTCGTGCGGGTGGTATGGTGGTATACAGGCGTAGCAATATGAGCGGGGAGGGAAGGAAACTCCCGCCCTTCGGAATGGGGAATATGAGATGATACGACGCGTTGGCCGGTCATCTTTCTTTTTTGGCTTTGCGCGATAATCGTAGGTGTGCCAGACCTCCTCTGTCCCCTTTTTCTTTTCTTTTTTTTCCTCAGCATGAACTCGACCCCTTTCGTTTCCGTCTGAGTGTTCGTCGAGTCTCGATATGCGCGCGGCTGTTTTCAAACAATCGAGGGGTGGAGAGGTCCCTTGAAAGTAAATAAGATGGATTAACATGGCATGCAGGTACGAGTTAAGTATGGAGCCAGGTGGAATGGCCGGATATGTAGGAGTAAACAGTAGTAGCAAATTATGCGAGGGCATACAATATACGTATGCAAGTAATAGCAGGAACCTCTTTCCAGGAAGAGGGGGAGAGGGGCCGGTAAGGTTTAAAATCTGAAAGGGGAAATCTCTGGGGTCTTTGGTATGCTCGTCATTCCTCCCTGCTTGATCTTAGCTGCGAAGGAAGAAGGGGAGAAAAAAGCAAGACAGATGCTCCGTAGATGCGCAGACAAACGCAGACGCTCGCGCGCGCACGCACCCAAAAGTGATACGTACCTAAATCAAGCCAAAGAACACGAGGTTCGTGTGTATAGGGAAGAGAGAAAAACGCACAATCGCGATATTCTTACGGAGTACTAAGTTGCAAGCGAATAGAAGCCAAGATGCCTTCGACAGAAAAAAAGGTTGATCGGACGGGAAGAAGTCTGATTGTTGTTTCCCCCCCTTCAGGTAGGGCATGCATTAGTGTGGGATGCATTTGCCGTCTCGGTTTGAGAATATCCTCTGCTTGTTTTCGGAGAATGGGGGCAATGCAAAAAGAGCGATGAGGATGCGAAGAAGAGAAAGATAAGACTCATGGCCTAGATAGAGTTTCAATATGTGAGCCTTGGAGTTTGTTACGCAATCATTCAGTAAAGAGGAAGGTTTGGGGCACGTCTTTCCGTCAGGTCCTTCTACCTACCCATCCACGCCAAAAACGAAGTTACGGCCCATTAATCAGGCAATAAATCATGCCTTTTCTTTTCTTCTCTCACTTTTTTTCTTTCTTTTTACTTACTTTTCCAATCCCCGCTCGTTCCTGCATGCGCCTACTACTACTAGTAAGCAGTGGTATCATTGTTAGCAACGCCCTTACCCAACTATTTCAAATGACAACACGACCGATGCATAGAGGAGCTCAAGGGTAACCCCTACTACCACGAGGGATCGGGGCTTTTTGGCCTTCCTCCATCGATTTCGGTTCCCCTCCTTCACTTTGGGGTAGTGCTGCGAAGCAGAGCGAGAGAGAGATGGAGGGAGAAAGAGGAATAGGAGGGGTCCACGACCTAGATGCGTCTCTCAGACGGCGATGCTCAGTGCCTTGACGCTAAGGGCGAAGCGTCAGGAAAGGTTACGTAGGCCATGGCTCAAAAAGCAAGGAGCTATAAGTAGTAGTTGGGATTATTAAGTCGAAGGAGTCATCGGCAAATAACTATTTGCATACGGAATATATATATATATATATATTCTAGTATAATACCCGAGCAAAGATTAATCGCAAACTGGTTGCAAAACGTTCATCGGCCGGTAATGGAAGTCTCACAACCGATATCGGATTTATTCCCCCTTCTTACTTGTTTTTTTCTTTCCCCTTTCCTCCCCTCTCTCAGTTTCACCTTTTGCGTGGCAAGCCCGGTCGCGTATGTATGTACTTCGTACACCTTAGCTAGGTGGCTACCCGCGGTCTTAATTCCATGCTGCTCGGCGTGGCGTTCCACGGAATACATACCCGACAGAAGCTGGAGATAAGCGGGTTGGCGGGTAAAGTACTAATACGGAGCTGGAATGTTGGAGAGTGAGTACGAAAGAAATAAACTGCAACAAGTACACGTGCATATGGGACAATATTGCGTAGCGAATTCTGTCACCATCGAGAGATTTTGGCGATCTCTGGAGGGGCTCGCACGCCACCCGTGGGCCACCCGTGGAGTTTGATCAAGACAAGCGCCAATGAGAAACTGGGCAGGCAGCGGTAACGCCACAAGCTTGAGGGGCCAGGGAGGGAGGGGAGAGGGAGACGCATCTGGTAGTCTGCGATGTGATTCTAGGCGGCCTGTGGCTTGCACGGTTGCACCCCGTGGCCCGCGGTGAACGATAGGGCCTTGGGCTGGGCGATTTGGATTTTGGGGGGTTGCGGCCAGGCGGACAGCGATCGCGATTCGCTGGGGTCAGAAGGTACAACCAAAGTTCGTAGCAAGGAAGAGAGCCGCAATTATCAAAGAAGAACGGGCCCCCAGGGTGTCATTTTGCAAGGCCAAAAAAAAGAAAGAAAGAAAAAAAGCCTGGGTAACACTACCTAACACTACCTAACGTGCTATCCTACCCAGTCGAGTAGGGTAGTAGCAGTAGCAGCTACTAACCATCACCAATAATATTACGGAGTACATCTGACGGACTGCATCATTGCTCATTTCCCTCGCTACAGTACTCCGTAGTAGCAGCGGTCCTTTACATTGTTTTTCATCTTCTTTCTCTCTACCCCCCCGGTTCCCCTTCTCTGTTTTCTTCTTTGTTTTCACAGCCCTTGATGATATTCGCAATCACAACTGCCGACTGTCGAGGCTGAGTGGACGCCAGACAGGCTCGCAAATTGCGTCGCGGTCGCGCGAGGGGAAACCTTGAACCTTGTTGCCCCCCCCCAGTGTCAATTTCACTGAAGGCCGACATAACGACTTGCGCGCGCAGGGAAAAAAAAGAAAAAAAGAAAACTCCGGTAGCGCCAGCAAAGAAAACCAAAAAACCGACAGAGGGCCGACCCGGTTTCTCGTTAGACAAGCAGACTCCCGCCCTCTCCATTTCCCCCCGTCCGGGGTTGAAAAACGAAACAATTGCCCACTACGCCGCCCCATCGAAAGGCGGGAGAGAGGGAGGTAGTACGGTAGCCATGACCGACGTTTCGCCCCGTGGTGTCCGCTTCTCGAATGGTGCCGCCGACGACGAAGATAACACCGGACACGCCGAAATCTACGCCAAGTCCGCGCTTCATTCGACCGCCGTTGTCGACGATGATGATGACGACTATTACGAGGAGGACGAGGAATTTGCGTCGCCCGACGGCAACGTAGACGACGACCTTCATGCCCGCGAACGTCAGGATGAGCTGTCCTCCCTAGCACGGTATTCGGATCACGCAAGTCACACAGGCTCGACGACGTCACTTCCTACTGGCACTGTCGTCAATGGTATTAGGAGTCAAAGGAGCACCGACGATGGCTCTCTTGCCAATGGCTCAGCCCGACCCCAACGACCTCTTGGTCCAACACGGACTCCCTCGAGCACATACAACCCCTCGACATCCCGTAAACCTGGGCCCCCTCAGCCTACGCCCGTATTCGTCGAGTCAGCCCGATCGTCGAGCAAGCCTCGGCTACGGCAGAGCGAGAGCCGCTTCAAGGCGCAGGAAAAGGCATACGTTGACAAGTTGAGGCAGGACTATTCCAAAGAGTACTTCACGTCATATCCGTCTGTTAATAGCGGAAGCAACATGAATGATTCTGATTCGGAAGGCGAGACACCATCATCTGAGGGGCCCTTTGAAGACCGTTACGACCAAGAGACCATCATGTTTTATGGAAACGACGAGATGCAGCCGACGGACGAAGACGTGAAGGATCCTGCGAATCGTGAAAGGCTAGAGTGGCACAGCATGCTGGAGGCTGTCCTGACGGGTGACGTTGTCAGGCAGGAGAAGAAGCGGTTGATTGGTTCTGCTGATCAGCAGGTGGGAAAGACGGCTCACAAGTCGGAACTTTGGCTCGGCGTGCGTTCCAAGTCATGCGGCCGACACTTGCCCGTACAGCGTCGCATGGTGGAGGAAGCCCGCTCGACCCTCGATCGTACCCTGGATGAGATTATCAACTTTGAGGTCAAGGGTGAGAGTCAAGCTGGCAAGCCGCCGTATGAACAGGTCAAGGATGTGGTGGCCAAGATTGAGAAATGCGAGGGCCTTTACCCGTCGTGGGCCTCGCTGGCTGCGGAACACAAGTCTGCCGACTCCCCTCTTTTCCACGAGGCCTACGACTCCATCCTCTCGTGGTACAACACCAATGAGATGATCAACACTGAGCTGGCAATTCTGAAGAAATGGGTCGGCAACGAGGAGCTCGACTTCAGCAGGACCAAACAGCGGTCACCTGCTGTGGATGGCATTAGTAGTGATGAAGCCTCCTTCTTGGATCGGCTGATGAAGGAAGATGGCTTACAATCCCTCTACAACGACGATGTTGGCTCCACACAGAAGGGCATGCTTCGGCCGATTTCTTCCATCATTAGCAAAGCAAAGGAGACATTGATCCGCAACTCGGCAACCTTTCAGAAGCGCCATCTGCCCCCATACCTGGACGAGCTTCTCACCCTCATCAGTTTCCCTTCGCGCCTAATCGAGGAGATCATCAAGACCCGTCTGGCTTACGCGCGGAGAGTTAAGGACACGACGCAGCTGAACCCGTTGATGCAGGAGCAGATGACCTCTCACTTCCAGCTCCTACTCAAGTTCGCCATCAGGATTAAGGTGGAGTACTCGTCCATCGCTAATCCCGAGGACGGTTGGGATCTACCGCCGTTCATCGACGAGTCGTTTGACCAAGTGGTGTTGGACGCGCTCAAGTATTACTTCAAGATGCTCAACTGGAAACTGAGCGGCAATAAAAACACCTTTAAAGAGGCCGAACTATTGTTCCAGGAGTGGGACTTTGCCAACTATATCGGAAGCCAGCTTCATCGTGGCCATATCGAGGTTGCAGAGCAGTTTAGTTCGCTTACCTTTAAAGCCTTGAATCGCCTGAGTCAAACATTTGAAAAGGAGCTGCAGGTCAAACCTAAGGAGAGCGCCGCTGATATGAGCAAACGCTACAAGGCGTGTCTCGACTCGGTGCGAGTGCGACAGAGAATGCTGCAACGCTTTACGCGGATGCTCAACGACAACTACGAGCATGCCGCCGATTACAGCATCAACTTCTCACCCGACAAGATGCGCAAGTTTTATGATCAACTTGCCGCCACGGGCCACGTTCACGTTCAGACGGACGTGTTTGAGAATGACGGCATCTACATCATAGCTTCTCCCGGGCTGCAGGGCAGGCTTGAGATTCTGCAGGAGTTGATGGCCATCACATCGGACGAGCGGTTTCCGGATGAATCGATAGAGGACTACATCCTTTTACTGCGACCCGAGGATACCTTCAACTGGTTCGCGGAAGCGGTTACAGTTCCCCTGAGAGAGCAGCACATTGACCTGAAGCGCGGCCAAGGGCGCCTGTGCGCGGCGAGCTCGAGGGCACTTCCCAACGCGCGGAGGGCTTTCCTCGACGCCGTTGACATGCATGTCGACCTGGTCCAGGAGTCTAGGCCGAACATTTACAAGGTCAATCACCGACTTATGGAGATCCGTCGTGTGGCCTACAAACTTTCCAACACTTTCATGGACAGCGTCGAAACCATCCGGAAGCAAACACAGGGCAAGGACTGTCAGGAACTCATCCAGACGTGCTTCGTCTTTGCCACGGAATTCGGCCAGCGCTCCCTGCTGTACATGGATAGCAATAGACGGCAGATGAACAATCTCAAGCTGACGAAACTGGCACTGGACTGGATCAGTTTCATTTGCAATGACTGCATTGCCTCGGATCGAAAGACGTTTCGGTGGGCTGTGCTGGCCCTGGAGTTTGCCATGGGTATGACGCGTGGGCGCCACATCCTCGCTCTCGGAGAGGAGGAGTACGCACAACTGAGGTCCATGGTGGCCGGTTGCATGTCACTGCTGATTTCGCACTTTGACATCATGGGAGCCCGGTCCAACCTCGCAGCACAAGCTGAAAAGGAAAGGATCGAGGCTCTGGTTGGACAGTTCAGGAGACTCGATAAAAACAGGATGCTGGACGACGCAGAGGCCTCGAAATGCATCACAGAACAGCGCATACAGAGCCTGGAGAGGGTGGACGACTTCCGGCGCGACAAGGAAGCTGAACGGCAAGCCCTCGGGCGGGTGCTGGAGGCCAACACGGAGGCTGACCGCTCGCTGGCTTACCTCTCATCCTCGGCGACGAATGTCACGATGCGTTGGCAGCAGGGACACTTTGTTGGTGGAGGTACCTTTGGCAACGTCTACGCTGCTATGAACCTCGACTCCGGCCACCTGATGGCAGTCAAGGAGATCCGCTTGCAAGACCCCAAACTTATCCCTACCATTGCCGAGCAGATCAAGGAGGAGATGGGGGTTTTGGAAGTACTTGACCATCCTAACGTTGTCGCTTACTATGGCATCGAAGTACACCGGGATCGCGTCTATATATTCATGGAGTTTTGCTCTGGCGGTTCGCTATTCACCCTGCTTGAACATGGTCGTATCGAGGATGAGCAGGTCATCATGGTGTACGCGCTTCAGCTCCTGGAGGGCTTGGTGTATCTCCATCAGAGTGGCATTGCCCACCGAGACATTAAGCCGGAGAGTAAGTTTAACGTGTCCTTTGCTACACCTTTTTATTCTTTTTATTAACGAGTCGATTAGACATCTTACTCGACCATAACGGTATTATCAAATATGTCGATTTTGGCGCCGCCAAGGTTATTGCTCGACAGGGACGCACGCTGGCTGCCGACCTTCACGCCACAAAGCCCAATAAGTCGATGACGGGCACTCCCATGTACATGTCGCCCGAAGTGATCAAGGGTGACAACCCAGGCCGAGCGGGGGCTGTGGATATCTGGTCCCTAGGCTGTGTCATCCTCGAAATGGCAACAGGGCGCCGGCCGTGGGCTAATCTCGACAACGAGTGGGCGATAATGTATAATATCGCTCAGGGCAACCCGCCGCAACTCCCTCCTCCTGACCAGCTCAGCGCACAGGGGATACACTTCTTGAAGTGCTGCTTCAACAGAGACCCTTCGAAACGGTCGTCTGCAATGGAGCTTCTTCAACATGAGTGGATCATGACGATACGCAGCCAGGTTGTCGAGCCAACAACGCCAAGTGATGTCAGCAGCTCGGTACAGCAGACACCGACGACCATGTCAGCAACTTCTAGCAGGCACAGCGCAGGTCAGGATGGATTCTACTAGGGGTTGAAATTCTCCTCCCTGTTATCCGCGAATGCTTCGTTGCGCACGAGCGAGACTGCGGGTAGTGCGGTGGAGCCGGAGAGCAGCGACGAGACGGAGCGATGAACGACATACGTATACTACTACATTTCACTTGTTTTCCACTTCTTGTTCTTGTTTCTTTTTTTTTTTAAAGAGGCATTCCCGCATGGGCTTTTTATCATTTCTCCTTATGGGTTGCATGGTATAATGCTGTGACGAAGGCGGGAGGAGAGGAAGGGCTGCATTATAGGCGAGCACGGAGTTTTGTTTCTTCTTTTTTTCTTCTTTTCAGGCCTTTTCCCACTGTACTGCAGATCAGGGGGGAGGCTTTCTTGTTGGAATGGGAAACGTATACTACAAAGGGCACAAGACGGGATGGTACACGAGATAGCGTCAGTTAAAGAAGGGCATGGGCAGCGCAAAGAAAGCTAAAAGACACCAATGTCTAATAATGTTAATAACGGGCGGGGGCGGTCTGCAAATGTTGCGTGTGACGGTGAGAGTGCGTGAGGTGATTGAGTCTGTCGTGTTACTACTTACCATATCAACTTGGCAATACTAATGGATGATGAAAAGGTACATCCTACGCAGGCACCTGGTGCCTTGGTATTAAGTACTTACTCTGTAGTAGTAGAGGTTCCATAGCAATGGCATTCGCAAAGAGAGTGGAATTTCCTAAAACGGGCATGGCGAGTTGGAAAGAGCCCAGTCGGATGACGGCGGGTCCCGCAGCTGGGCGTGTGGGGGAAGCCAGATTCGACCTCTTACTGCGGAGGACCCTCTACATAGTAGCCTACGGTAGCTTCTCCAGTCTCTCCAATTCTCACTCCCACCTCTCACCTACTCTTCCTCTCCCTTGTCACTTTGCTTAGCTCCAGAACCCAACCTTTTTATAACGTACGTAGTTGTACGTGGTGTGCCTTGCATAATTACCACCACTACTACGGAGTACTGCTTGCTACTATTTCTGTTCGTTACATAGGTGCACGCAGGTCTCGCAACGTCATCACTGCTTCTATCCGCACATATTTCTACACCGTCTCTGCCCCTCTCCTTCTCCTTCTCTCTCTCCCACTTCCTGCTTCTACTTGTCCTCTCATTCTTCCTCCCCCACCCTCCATCTGCATCAGGGCATAACCTGTATACATACATACATACATACATACATACATACATATATATACATGAAAAAGCAAAATCTAGAGGAAACCCGGAGCCCATGGAAATCAAAATGTCATCCCAGCAAGGCCCCAAAGTCGTATCCTCCTCCGACGAAGCCTCCTCCTCGGCGGCCTGCGCGCGCCACGGCCTCCTCCCCGCCGAGCTCTCGCGCCTCCGCGCCCACGCCGCGGCCGCCAAGGCCAACGCCCACTGCCCCTACAGCAACTTCCGCGTCGGCGCCGCGCTGCTGCTGCCCGCCGAGCCGGGCCGCGAGGACGAGCTGGCGTTCGTGCGGGGCGTCAACGTCGAGAACGCCAGCTACCCCGTCGGCACGTGCGCCGAGAGGGCGGCGCTGGCCAACGCCGTCACCGCCGGGTACAGGAGCTTTCGGGCGCTCGGCGTCGCGACGGATATCAGCCCGCCGGCCAGTCCCTGCGGCATGTGCAGGCAGTTGTGAGTTCTCTCCCCCTCCCCTTTTCTTTCCTTCCTTTTATTCTCTATCCTTTTCTTTTCTTCCCCTCTTTTCTCTTCTTCTTCTTCTTCTTCTTCTTCTTCTTGGTGTTAGGGAGAGTGGGGGGGAAAAAAGGGGAGAAGAGAGGAGAGAGAGAGAGAGAGAGAGAGAGAGAGAGAGGATATAGTTTGGTTGCTTCTTACCGTCTCGGCTCTCGTCTGACCCTTGCCTGCGTCGCCACACAGCATCCGGGAATTCTGCGACCTGAAAATGCCAATCTTCATGTTTGACAAGAACGACGACTTTGTCGTCATGACGCTGGAGGAGCTGCTGCCCATGTCCTTTGGGCCGGATCAGCTGCCCAAGCCCGGATCCTCGGCATGATGTATATAACACCTAATAACACCACCCGTGTTGGAGGAGGCCCTTTTCTTTTTTGGCATGTCAGGTCAGCAGCTTATTAGTAGGATTAGGGGAAATATACATGGCCATATCTGTGTAACCCGGAAACGTACACAGGGAGCATTTATCGTGACATTATGCTGTTGCTAGGAGAACAATGACAATCAAACAAAGCCGTCTTCGGCCCAGTACCGAGTCAACCAAGTCACAGAACCATCCAATTCAATGCGAATATCGTCAATTCAGAGCTATAACCTCTCCTAATCGAGTTGTGAATCATGATGACGTCAAGTCGTTCTCGTTCTCTTCCTTCGTTGTATGTAGATTTTTTTCTAAAGAGGGTATCAAAACAAGTCCCGAAAAACACCACCGACCCCCTATTGAGCCTTAGGAAACGACAGATGAGGAAATGAATAAAATGTGACCATGCTGAAAAACCTTGTCCTGAATACTCCGATGCACCGCGCAAAACCCCTGGGACCCATGTCTCAGGTCAATCAATTCCATGATGCTATGCATGCATGATGCGTCAACGCATCTGTAGAGCCAGTGTTGCGCTCAATTTGTTTTTTTTTTAAAAGAAAAAAAAAGAGATCAATCCTCCCAGATCGTCTCCAGGTCAATGTCGCCGCGTCTTTCGGCGCCGCAAACACTCCACCGCTTCCTCTTATCCCGCGTGCCGAAGCCCATCCCCATGGTCCGGCCGCGACCGGGCAATACATCGATGCTGCTCCGCCCTTTGGATTCGGATCCATCACTATCTTCAGCCGCTTCAGCATCCGCCTTGAGCTGAGCGATCCTCTCGGACTCTAGCGCAGCCTCCTCTGCGTCAGGAGAATCTGGGATCGTTTCCAGACTCGAGATACTTGGGCTGCGTGATCTCGTAGATGTCGGTGTCGAGGGGATTGAGGATAGGCTGCTCCCACCATAGGTGCCGGTCAAGGCATCATAGCCCCGATAGGAGGAAGAGGAAGAGACCGAGGAAGGGGTGGAAGGGAGAACGGGAGGCGGTCCGCCAAGATGCCGTAGAGGTGAAATGGGTCGTCGAAGCCTATTTGCACTGCCCAAGCCCAGGCCGGGGGAGCCGCTCCTTTCGATGGGAACTCGGTCTTGATCCAGCACGCTCTGGCGAATAGGCGACGTCGGAGGGAAGGCCTCATCCTGAGGCTTTCGCGGCACTCTTACCCTACTGGGCGATTGTGAAGGGCTCTCGGGACGCCGTAGCTGAGGCGAGAGCAGGAGGTGGCCGGAGCCGGTAAAGCCTGGCAAGGACTGCGTACGTGACATCTGGGGCGCGATACTAGCGGCCGAGCGTGAACGTGTATGTCCGCCTCCGCCGGTGAGAGGAGATGTGTTACGAGGACGGTACGCTAAAGCAGCGGTGGACCATGTCGGCGTGCTAGGCGACGTGGGACTCGGGTCAGTGCTCCGGCGGTGGTTTGGAGGTTTTTGTAATCGAATGCTGTCAATGTCGAGAGCCGGGGGCGGTGGTTGTAGCTGAGGCGGCGGCTGAGGTAGAGTCTTGGGTGTGCTCGATCGCAGGCTTGGGATGGGCGAGGACCTGAATTGCTCCATCCGTTCCGTCTCAGGAACGGGCTCCATGGCTACTCGACGGCGTAGACATACGGCGGAGGGCGATGGTAGGGTTCGAGGCTCCTCGAGGCCAGATTATTCACAGGACGTCGGCGCCAGGCGAGAAAGGTTGCAGACTGGCAGGCGATTAAAAAAAAAAAGGGCTGAAAGCGTACGACCGGGATGGGAAATGTGCAGAAGTAAAAGTAAAAAGGCTCGCGAGGGCTCGATGGTGGTGGGGATGGTGGTAGTGGGCGCGGATTGTACGTAGGATTCGGGATTATTGAATCAAGCGTTTCAATCGGTTTCCTTATTTGAGACTTTGTCTGCCTGAGCGTTAAAGGTGACAGGCTGCCAGGCTGAAAGCGATGGTTCGCTGCTAGTCACACCGAAACAAGGCGGCGTGGGCGGCGGCAAGTGACAGGCAAACCACCAAGATGGGAGGAGTGAAGCGAGACAATTTTTTTGGGGGGGGGGGGGGGGGAGGAGAGAGAGATAGGTAGGTTACACTCTCCTTCCAGGCTTCCCTTATTGGTATGAAGTAGTAATAGCAGAAGGAAAAAAGGAAGAAGGATCCTTTTTTTTAATTGACTGTTGCCTTTTTGTTGCACTCTTCTTTCTTGCTTTCTTTTCTTCTTTCCCCGAGTCAAGGAGAAAGCAAAAAAAAAAAGCTGAGACGGCTGAGGTGGGAAGAGGCTCGAAGGCGGTGGAAGGAGATTCCGTCCGACCAGGGGTCTGAAATTCAAATGGACAGGGTGAAGGTCCAGTGAATGGGCGAGAATGGCCTGGCACTTGCAGAAAGGCTGCAGTGAGATGCAGAAATGCAGGCAACGCAGCAGGCAATGCAAGCGAAGACCGAGAAGGGTTGGGTTGATGGATAATAGGTAAATGGGCAATGGGTGATGGGTGACGCTCGATGGATGATGGGGGAAGCCAACGGCGAGCGTGTACTATGTAACACAAAGAATTGGCAAGCTGCACACCAACTGCAAACCAACTGCACCTTTATGCACCTTGTGAGACCCTTGTGAGACCTGCAACTGCACCTGCACCTACAATCGCACTTGCACGCTTGCACGCTTGCACTTGCGCCCAAACCTATAGGAATTCGTGTGCACCCTTACGGAGTTGCGCTTGGAGGCGATTGGGGGCAATCGGGGGGGAGAAAGGGGAGAAAGAGGCGCAGGTGAGTGGTTGATGGCCCAAGGGGTATTTTAGCAGGTTTTTTAGCAGTTGCAGGGCGTCTGGGCGAGAGTGGGGTTTGGACAACTTGGAACTCCGAGGCAGCTTAGTATTCAAAGTGTTTTAAAATGGTAAGGAAACCGTCACAAGCCACGACAACACCATGAACAATTTGGAGCCTGATGAGAAGAGGAAGAGAGAGAAAAGAAGAAAAGAAAAAGAAAAAGAAAGGTCCCGTGAGGGGCACGGTAGAGGGAAATGACGACAAGTCGATGGATTAGAAACCCCAACTAAATGTTTCTTTTAAAAAAGAAATAAGAATCGTCAGAGAGGAAACCCAACGCGAGTCAAGCTTTTTTTCCTTTCCTTTCTCATCTTTCCCTCGAAGATAAAGACCAACCCACAACGTTGATGCCACCCATCATATTAATGCCGACAACCTATTACTATCACGGCCCAACTTTCAAGGACTTTCGAAGGGGGGCGATACATAAAAGCCGCCCGCACTTTGGCAAGTTGCCATGTAGTGGACACTATTACTCGCTACTACTCCGCACGGCAAGGAGTGCTATCAACTAACGGGATACGGAGTAGCCAAGAGCCACAGCCGGCGTCATGGTGAGTGGTGGACGTTGGATTTCGGGGGCTTCCCCAGTGGTTGAGGAAACGTGGGTTTCTAGCGGCGCTCCTACTACTAGGCCCAGGCCCTACCCTAGGCCGGCGGGCGGGGGCGAGCCCATGAGCCAGTGGCCCAATCGAAGGCCCAGTTGAAAGTGCTGGAAGTGCTGGACTGACTGGACAGCCCCTGGAGAGCGAGCATTGGTCCAGGCACGGCGAGCCCGACTGCCTATCACCAAGGGCAAGATGCGGAAAAGAAGAACGTCGACGGTCATGCTACTACCATACTACTTTACTCCGCACGGAGTACTCCGTACACGGCCACCAATAATTCCGTCGCGAGCCCACTCGCTTTAAACAGATGCGGCTTCAACATTCCACTGGCCTGAGCCTGTAACACGCTTCGTCAATGCCAGTCTGCAGACTCCATCTACGGAGTGAGAGTACTTGGTAGTAATCCGTAGAGAGATGGGAAGTCCCCATCCCTCGTGCTTGTTTTGCCCAAGTGCACATGGCATTGAAAGCATGGCGCGTTGCCGCGCCAGGTACGGAGGGAAACACCCATCACCTGCTATTAGTTGAGTCAAACCCTGTTCCAGCGCAGCGGTCACTAGGCCAAACTTTCTGAGATATGGAAGGGTCCCGGCGCTTTTTGGACTTTTGCACTCTCGGTTCGCCTCTTTGTTGCGGTCAGAGTGTCTTTCGAGGTTGGGAAGATCGGACAGAGAGAGAGCGAGAGAGAGAAAGGACTTGTGAATGCGGTTGAAGCAAGGGGCACCCTGCACCCTGGGCACCCAACCTTTTTTTTTTCCATGACAAGAGCTTTACCTCGTTGCCCCGTTGCCCCGTTGCCTCGTTGCCTCGATGCTTCCGATGTATCCAAAGCATCCACTTGCTGTTGCGTCTCTACTCTGTACATAGACTCCGACTCCTTTTCCTCCTCTTACTAGTAGTACGGCTCAAGCAACCGACCGCTCGTGGCCCGCCAAGTTGGCCACTGGAGATTCGTGGGAGAGACGCCAGTGGGAAAGAGAACAAGACAAAACGTCCACCAATAATGGCTCCAGCACTCACAATGACGCCCCCCAACCCCCCGTAGATCCACCCTCGGTTCCAGGGTCCTATTTTAACCGCTGCCCAATCGCTTCACGCTCTGCCGTCTTTCTAGGCCGTCGCTGCGGCCCTTGGGGTCGCTGCAAGCCCAAAAAACAAAACAAAAAACAAAAAAGGGCTCCAGCAGATATCAGGGTGATGAACTGATAAGGTGATGGGGGTATCAAATCCGTCATTCGTCATCCAACCATGGATCGCTGCGACTATCAGGGTCGAGGCAACAATCACCGCCCCGATGGCAAACTAGCAGTAGCCCATTGCCCATGTGCCCAATTACCCTAGGTGCCCAGGTGCCTATGCCTAGGCCATTGAAATGCTTTTCGAATGGGGGAAGGGTTCGACGTCGGTGAGCCATGCTGACGCCCAATCCACAGATCATGAGTTGCCCTGAATCCTAACTGACTGAAAGAAAGCAGAATCCCTACCTTCCCTACTTCCTTAACCCCCGTCGTCCGTCCACACCGAGTCGCTTCCCTTTTGCCTCCCTCCGTCTCTCGCCCGTCTACGGAGTAATACGGAGCAGACATCTACGCTGCCTTGTCAACCACACCCGTGGACGATATTTCCCTTGTGACCTTGTCAATGATTTCACCCCGACGGCAAAGCTCTAGGCACGAGAACCCACCGCAGCTTTTCGCGTGACGGTTTTTTTTCTTTTTCTAGAACCTCAGGTGTCGGGTCAATGTCTTATATCCCGCAAATACTCCGTGCAGGCTCCCCTCGTTCTTGATTCGCCTCCGGACCATGAAGATTTATGTACGGTACTACCATACTACCATGTACTTGGCTGACACACATCTTTCCTCCATTTTGACCAGGGCCTACCATAACTATGCAGTTACTCTACATGCACTCCGTACGTGCTACCCTGACAAGTGAGCGACAACGCTAGTGAAAAGGTCTCTACATCTCTTCATGTACTCCGTACATCTCTCTCCCTTTCTCTCTCTCTCGCTGGTCCAGAAGGGATCCCCCACATTGCGGCTTTTGTTGCCCCCCCCCCCCCCCCCGGTTGCTTCGGGCATTGGACCGTCTGCCTCTTTCCTTGCCTACTTGAGTAGGTGGACTGCGGCCGTCGTCGACCGGCGGCAAATGGCCGAGCCCTTCACTCGGTGGGCGCGGCGGGGTGCATTTGGCGACAGATCCAGTGCTGCCCATCGCTGCATGATATATTTATTACAAGCCACACTCGGCTCTTATGGGGCGTCACCGGCCAAAGTGATGTTGTCCGTCCCGTCATGGCGACTATTTAAATGCTCGAGGACACCGATTGGGTGAAGTTCTATCTGGAATACATATAAGCGCAACTTGGAATGCATGGCAACCATCTCACCAAATTCATATCCCTTTTACTGTCTACACCACGTTGAGCTTTTCTCGGGCGAAGGGTTGTTCACAGATGTCAGAAACCTGGAGGCGAGCCACGAGAAAAGTTCTAGACGGAAGACGCGGATTTGGATAAGACAATATCTCCACGTAGCCTTGGGACTCGATTCTTTTTTATTTTATTTTCTCTTTTTTATTTCGAGCCCTCAATCGTGCTTCTAGGAAGCTTTACTGTTTGTCCATAGATATGTAGTCAAGGTCCAAGACGTAGGCATTATACTCCGTGAGTTGCGTATACATGCGAGGGGGGTGAGAGAAAGGGGGGCTGCGTATGTACCACGATGGTTCTGTCAGTAAAGGATAACGTCTTGCGTTGCTATATATCACAACCTTGGTGGGCGGAAGGAACGAGCGCGCAAGGTGATTTGGCTGATCCCACGAGACCGAGTGTCAGTTTTGATTTTACTCGACGTCTCAACTCCCCCTCCTCGGTTTCGGTTGCCTCATTTCCAACCCTAAAAAGCCAATTCCCATTATCCCCCCCCCTTCTCTTGTGTCAGAAGAGAAAAGAAAAGAAGAAAAGAAAACAGAACTTTGGGGATAGTTGGTTCGTCGTGGCGAGATTCCAAGCTTCCTCCGTAATAGTCGAGAGACGATGTTTTCGGTTCGATGGGTGGGGAGAGAAGAACACAAGGCGCCCAACTGCTTCGTTTGAGGCCATCCGCCTCCGACCAAAGGTTTAACATCTTTGTTGATTCAGGTATTGACTTTTGTTCTTCCTTTTTTTTGTCACTTTTCGTTTGGCAACGATGTATTCTGGCCAAGATTACCTCCCTCCCTTCCCCCCTTCTTCCTGTTCTAGGTTTTGAATGGGGTTTTTTTTTGGCGATATCATCGCCCTTTTTTTTCCTTTCCTTCTGATCAAGGCGGTGATGGACATGGTATGAATTTACTTTCCAAGGATCTTGGGGGGGAGGAGGAGGAGGAGGAGGAGGAAGAACGAGACGAGAAAGAAAAAGATACTGTTCGATAAACGAAAAAGAAGAATAAAAGATACGATGGAAGCTTCGGAATATTCTGTGATATAGATAACTTGAAGCGAAAGTATGATCAGGGACATTGATAGTATGCGTAATGTACACACTCATGTGTATATATGTACGAGCTGTATATTTTCAAAATTTCTCGCGTATCCCTCGCGGCGTCACACTATATCGGTCGCCAGAAGTGAGCTGAAAAGTCTACACCAACCGCAACTGCTGCTCTACGCAGATATAACGTGGTTCCTGATAGGAAAGGAGAGGTGTTGGGTTGCCTGGGGGGATCAAACGTGCAAGTTTTCGAAAAGGATATGCAAGTGGCCGGAACGAACATAAGCATCAGTGATTTGCCCAAAAAAAAAAGGACGGCATCAAGCATCATCATTTTCTCATGACTGCATTACACACACAACACCCCGCCGACCGAGCTCGTCGGCCTCTACGCATCCTCCATCCCGACGTCTTCCACCCGGATAGGCAGCGTGGCAACCGACTCGGCCACGCCATTCTGCTTGGCCTCCGGAACGACCCCGTCGACCCCATCGACCGCCTCGACATCCCTAGAATCCCCGGAAGTGTGCCTGTACACCCTGATGGTGTTGTCTTGCCCGGCGCTGACCATCAGCTCCCCGTGTATGTCGACCCAGAAGCACACGCCCTCGTGCCCGTCCACCCGCTGGAGTATGTCCTTGCTCTTGACGTCCCACAGCACGATGCCCCCGTCCTCGCTGGCCGACGCGACGAACGCCTCGCCCCTCAAGGTGCCGAAGCAGCCGCCAATGGCAAACTTCTCGTTCCTGTGGCCCTGGTACGTCTTCTTCACGCTGCCCGACACGTAGTCCCACAGGCGGATGCAGTTGTCGAGGTTGAACGCCAGGACGAAGCGGCCGTTGGGGGAGAAGCAGACGTTGGTGACGGCCGGGTTATCCTCGTGGACCAGGGTCCGGAGACATTGCCCGGTGGAAGTGTCCCATACGCGACTGGCCCCCGAGTTAGCAAGGCAAAGGCAAGGGCAGCTCGAAAAAAAGGGGAAGGGGGTAGGTGCTTACATTAACCCATCGGTCGAGCAACTGACGACTAGAGTACCGTCCTGGCATATGTCGATTCCGCTCACGGGGTCGCTGTGAGCAGGCAGACTGCGCATGAGCCTCCCCGCCCTGACGTCCCAAAGGAACACCGCCTCGTCGTACGACCCGCTGGCCAGGATATTCCCCTTGGGCGAAAACGCCACGCAGTGGACGTAGTTGTGGTGGCCCCTCAGAGGCGCCATCTCCTTCCCCGACGTGGACCGGCGGGTCGTGATCTTTGGACGCCCGGTCACGCGATCCCACAGGCGGATGGCTTTATCGTCGGAGCCGCTGGCTATGGTGTTACTGTCGGGGCTCCAGGCGATGCAGCTCACGCCGGCCATGTGGCCCACGAGCGTGTCCATGTGCGCGCCCGTGACGGCGTCCCATATCTTGATCGTCTCGTCTGCGGCCGCCGAGGCGATGAACTTGCCGTTGGGGGATATGCGCACCTGCGAGACGGCGCCAGAGTGTCCGCGGAGCACCATGCGCGGCTGGTAGTTGGGTCTCAGCTCCTCGCGGGTCGCCGGGTTTTGCGCCTGATCCGGGGAGAAGGACACCGACCGGGTGCGATCCTGATAGCCCGATGGCGAACGGTATTGGGATTCGGAGGGTGATGAGCTCCTCGAAGGGAATGGGCGCCGAGACGGTGACCGCGAGGTCGCCTCACTACGGGTATACGATCGATCGCGGGACCGTCTGCGGCTACGTGACCTGTCTCTGTTTCTCTCATCCTCCCAAACTTGCCGGCTGGGCGTTTCGGGGGTCACTGAGCTCTTGCGTTGGCCGATGGCATCGCGTCGACCCTCGGCGTTTGCGACATCTTGGGAGTTGAACGTCGGTAGTGCTTCGCCGCTGGTCTTTCGTCGCTTTAGAGGAGGTGTTGCATCTCGCGTCGTGGAGTCGATATCCATTACACCTACTTGATGAATGCTGTGGTTACTGTAGAGAGTTGGCAGAGGGATGGATTATTGACGTCTACGGCTAAAGGTTGACTTTTTTTTCTCCCCCTCTTCCCATGTGCAAAACAATCTACGGAGTAGCAAGCAAGCAACAAAAATGGCAAGATCACAACGTGGGGCACAATGACAGCTCTAGGGAAGCAAAGCGCCCCTGATTGGCAAATGGCTACCCTACGGAGTACGGATTACTTTGACAAAGGGTTGGGTATGTTTGGTGCTCCGTAGTGACTGAACAGCGCTGGAAGCTAGGTACCTGGCCAGGGCGGGAAAGGGCCCACTCTGCCCGAATCTCGGGGTGTCGCCTGGCCTGGGCCAAATGGCATCATTGGCTAATTGGGCAAGAGTCGAAGAGAGGAAAGTGCAAAAGCTGGAAGCCGGACGCTGGACGCTGGACTCGGGTGCAAACCGTGCCAGCCCAGCGCGTCAAAGTCCCTGAAGGCGAACCTCGATGCTGGGATTGCGATGGCCACGCACGCGGGGAGTAAGACATTTCTGCCCCTCTCTGCGTTTCGCAATCTACGAAACAAGAAAAAAAGAGAGAGATGAAGGGGAAATTTTTGAAAGAAAGCAAGAAGAAGGCCAAGAAAAATCAAGGAGAAGAAACAATCAAAGAGGCAGAGGGAGACATCGTGCGTGTTGCGTGGGCGCGTTCTGTGATAACAATGGCACCAGGTTCGTATTTGCGGTAGTACCATCAACTCGGCAAGTAATAATCGGTAGACCACTTGTGACCACCACTTCTTCCGGGACGCAGGTATGACAGGCCGCTCATGATGAGGCGCACTAGGTTCCTCATACCTTTCGTCGGACGTGATGAACATCCCGTAATCCGTTAAAAATGTACGGAATAGCGCCGGGTAGCATATCGTAAGCCAGCACGCAAATGAGGCCGCCGGATGTCGACCACGGCAGGAAAAGCAGGTACCCGAGACATCTCATTGAGGCTCAATTCGAAAGCCGCGCAGAGAGGCTTCGCGGAGAGACCGCCTTTTCGTATCAATAGTCACGATCGCCGCCCCGTGAATGCGGATACCAGAGGAGGTGGCCCCCGCCGCCGGGGCAAAGTGCCATTTCGCTTCGCGTTTTGGGACGAGGGCCGTACGCGCTGGTAGAGTCCACCACCACGTCATTGACAAGAAAGTATCGGTATTCTTGCAGTGTTCGACTCGTGCGGGCAAAAGCAGTCCGGTCCGTGCAACTCTGTCCGGTCTGTGTGTGCCATTTTCGCATAGTAGTAGTGCAATTCCCGCGTTCACGATGCATGTTCTTGGGGGCTGCTCTTGGCTGCCGAGCGCTGACTGGCGAAAGAATTCTGGTAGTACTCATCAGTAAAGAGTACTCCGTACTCCGTATGTAGGTCCCAATGTCTGGTATTAAGGGGTAGTAGGGCTGAATGGCTTCATGCTCGGGTCCCCTCACCCGGATAATGAAAAGTACCAATATCACGTTTCATTCGCGAGCTGGGTGACCAGTAAGCTTCGCAGCTGGAAATGGGGATGGGACGGTTCAATGACGGAAGTTGCCAACTCCCCTAGCTGGAGGTAACAGCGCCAATGGGGGGAGCTGGAGGTGACAAGGCCTATCGAGGTGTGTGTACTCCGTACTATGTATGTACTCCGTACTCCGTATGTGTGTGTGTTGTGTGTGTGTGTGTGCGCCGTAGGGAATACTCCGTACCATAACCGGGAACGAATCCTGACAATTCCCTTGGTCCAAGGGCAAGCGCACACGAGTCGGTGTCCGTAGCCCGACCCCGACCAGGCCAAATAAGCGCTCACCCAAAAAAATAAAAATAGGATGAATGCTATTGAATGCATCCATGAAGAGATAGTCCGCCGGCTTTTTACTATTACGGAGTACAGAGTATTAGCCTGTCTCTTCTTGTTCTTCTTTCTGCAATTCATTCCATTCTGGCTGGTCAGAGGTCGCCATGCGGTTGGACGGCGCAGAATCTTACGAAGTACTTAATACTACAATGGGGCGCCTCCTCTCTAGCAAAGCAGACCAATGCAGGTACCAAGTCCAAAAAAAAAAAAGGTCCCAAAGTTTCCGTTAGGTCGTCCTCGTGCCTGACGATCCCGCGCAGCCGACGACGCACTGCATTGTTAGGAACAGAAAAGTCAATGACGAGCGAAGAAAATGCCATGTCTTGCCAATGGAAAATGGTGCCATGCCGTTCTGAGCAAAATCGCCGTCGCACATAGATTTAGCAATATTTGCTGCGTACTACCGAGCACTGCCCTATTACCACTATTGCTTTCGCTACGGAGTACGGTGCCTCTAAACCCATTCTTATTCGTATAGACGGCAAACGCCACCAACAACGGGGAGGGACGGATGGATATTTGCTTGAGAGCCCATCACCCGTTCAATAAGTAAATACGAACCGGCATCTCTTGATTTTGCTGTGCTTCCTTTTTTCTTCTTCTTCATTCAGGAACATTCCGGCTGATGAGGTTGTTCTACGATGAAACGCAGCCACGTCAAGGGGCCAGAACCAGGTCGGTTAACGGCAAGCCTGCGGTCTGGAACCGAAATAAAGTGATTTATTGATTGCTACCTTGCATCAGGAAAAACCAACACGATGGAAAGCTTGGTTTTGACGTCGCGAACATAGTGGTAATACGCAGGATTAATCACCGGGAAAAGCCCCCGAAAAGTAAGAAGAGCTTGTTGCTGTTTGCTTCCATCCAGCATCTGCCTTGCTTTTTACCTGTCTTGGCAGCCAAGAAAGTAACCTAAACTCGAGGTCGTCTCCAGTTTTGACAGGGATCCATTACCTAGGCATCGTTTTTAGGCCACTACCACGGAGAACTAGGGGCCTTTTGGGCCTTGGAGGGGGGGTGTAGTGGAGTGCATTGGGGGGTGCGCTAGGGGTTTAGGGGGGGTAACTTGGAGGGGTGAACCTTCCAAGCGCGCTGGAGTACTCCGTACCTTTTGGTACCTGGACCAATGCGACACTATTGGCTCGCACGAGCCAAGCCATGCTCTCTCCTCCCACTTTCTCCCAAGAGTTTTCTGTGACTGTTGACATCGTGAGCAGCAGCAGCCAATCTCCCGACCCGTCCGTCTCGTCTCTTCAAGCCCTCACACACACACACACACACTCTCTCTCTCTCTCTCTTCGATTCTACGACGTACCCCTGACAAGAGGCCCCGCAGGCCCCGCAGGGTCTGTGCCTGATCCGACCGCCGCTATGCCCGCCCGAGAGTTGAGCATGCCTACATGTTTGCATGACTGTGAGTGAGTGGGTGAGCCGCCGCGCCAAAATGTGGGATCGCGCGCCCGAGAGTGCGTGTACTATGTACTCCGTACTCCGTAAAGTGAGTTGAAAGTGATGGATGATGTGAGAGAGAAGGGGAGAGAGAAGCGAGCGAGGGTTCGAGGCAGATCAAATCGGCTGCCCCATTTGGCATTGGCATTACTCGGCTCGACTTGTTTGTCTCCCCCTTCTAATACAAGACCACCTGCCTACTACTTATTCTTCTCTTCCCTTTTCTTCCCTTCCTTTTTTCTTCTTCCCAACCCCAACAACATACCAGTCGTTGCAGTCGCTCACTACAAGGCAAAACATCAGCCTCCCACACTCTTTTTTTAAAAACCAACCCACAAGCTTCTTCTTTGCTTTCCAACGACCCTTTTTTCGGTCTCCTATACCAACCACTTTTTTCAAAGTCCTCAACGAAAAAACCACTCAAAATGCGTTTCTTCACCACCGCCTCGGCCCTCATGGCCATGATCACCTCGGCCCTCGCCCAGACGGCTGACTTTGACCCCGTCTACACCCCCAAGAACAACGAGAAGATCCCCGCTGGTTCTACCTACGAGATCACCTGGCAGGCTCCCGCCAAGTACGCCGATGCCACCATCTCCATCCACCTCATCGGCGGTGCTACCCAGAACACCCAGGTCCCTCTAACTGACATTGCCTGTAAGTTACTGCAACCTTGCCTACCTCTGTTGGCCATCGTGGTCCGTGGACGCAGTTAGATAGCAAAACTAACATTTCAAACCAGCCGGCATCCCCAACAGCCAGGAGAGCTACAAGTGGTCCATCGACAGTGCCCTCGGCGATGCTGCCGTCTACGGCCTCATCATCAAGCTCGAGAGCAACACCGAGATCTTCCAGTACTCCATGCCTTTCCAGATCACCGGTGGAAACGGCGGCGAGCAGCCCACCGAGACCTCTGCCAACCCTGAGGACCCCGACGTCACTGTCACCACTGAGGTCGGCACCATGACCGTCACCCTCACCTCTTGCCCTCCCGAGGAGACCACCGCTGAGGTCCCCACCACCTTCATCACCACCCACGCTTGGAACACCACCGTCGTCCAGCCCACCGTCAACCCTCCCACCGTTGTCGAGCCTGTTCCTACCCAGCCTGCTCCCGTCCCTGAGCCCTCGGTTCCTACCGTTCCTGGTGTCCCTACCGTCCCCAGCGTTCCTCAGGTTCCCACCACCCCCGTCCCTACTCCCACCGGTGTCCCCACCCCCGTCCCTACCGCCGGTGCCGCCCGCTACGTCGCCGGCCCCGTCGCCATTGTCGGCGGTATTGCCATGGCTCTCTTCGCTTTCTAAGCGTGGTTAGTTGACAAAATCGGTTATGTGGATTCTTTCGCGGGCGCCATGAATCTGAGTGTGTATCTGCGTGCGCGCGCGCTCCGTTGCTCACACCCCTCCCCCCCTCGTCGCCTCCAGGTGCGGTCTTGATTCATTTTCACTGTTGATACGGGTTTTTCTTCACCGGCAAATATTTAGGGGGGGAAAGTGTGTAGCAGTCTTTTGATTGATGATATACCCCTAACCCCCCTTCCTATAATGCTTTACAAATCTTTTTTTCTTTTTCTTTTTCACGTGGATAATGAGGAAAGCTAGTTAGTCAACTTTGGAGTAGAGCTCAGGGATAGATGAACAAACGCTGCGCACTTGTTACGAAATACACTTTGGGATCTCCTTTTTTTATAACTTGATGTGCTGTGCGAAGTGAAGTAATTCGAAGATCAAATAAGCTTAAAAAATCCACGGTGCTCAAGCGTGTAAACCTTGCTCGCCGACTAACTGGCAAACCTAACCCCTCTTTTTCCATCCGTCGTCCCCGCCGTCGACGTGTCTTTTCCTGGTGTCGCAAGAAGAAACACTATTGGGTACTCCGTAGAAGGAGCCCACCGACCATTGTGGTGGCCGTTCTCCCGCGCCGCATGCCGGAATGCCAGACATCGCGCTCGAACCCTTGGGAACGAGCATTCCGACATTCCGATGAGTGGGGGTGAAGGGGGAGGGGGAGAAAACGATGGAGAAACAACAGATCTAAGACACGGGTTCCCTTGGATCACCAGAATCGCGCCGGACCAGAGAGACGAGACAATCTCATTCATGGTGCGGTGCGGCCGTGGTTTGACGCTGCATTGTCATCTTCGTAAAGTGTCTTTTTCCTTTCGTCTCAGGAAACGCTCGCCCGTGGGGGTCGAGACTCCCTTCCCTTCCCTCTTGCCTAGACAGAGCCGTTAGAAACCTCGCTGTCTCAGGTCATCTCGGGGCTCGTCGAGCCGCTTTATATAAAAAACCGCACGGCAAGTTTGAAGGCTTGGAACTTGTACCACGCTGAGAGCTATGTGATTTACTTATTTCTACGGAGTAAACAAACAGAAAAAGCCACTGCAAGCTCATCAGAATGGGAAATGGAAGGCAACGTTTGCTGAAGCTCACGCTTCAAGGAGAAATGAGCATCACCAGCCATGCTTTTTATTTTTCAAGTCAGTGCCCACGTTATGTATCCATCCCGCAAGAAACAAACTGGTCCAAACCGTAATCATCATCCGCAGTCTAGTTCGAGCCAAAAATAGAGGCAGCCATCATTGCGCAAGAGGGCACTCAAGAGCCGCCGACCTGGCCTCTCGGGACCGGTCGTATCCAGCAGACGGCCACGTTCAGCGCAATGTTGATCGCGCCAATGACCCAGAACCCCCCGGCGTAGTCCCTGCTACGGTTCATGAAGCGGAATATGATGGCGAAGACGACGCCGCCCAGGTTGCCGCCCGCGCCGGTTGCGCCGGAGAGGACGCCGTTGGCAGAAGGGTGCACGTGGGGGACCAGGGCAAAGTTGGCGCCGTTGCCGGCCTCGTGGAAGATGGCCATGGCCGCGACGAGGCCGAGCATGGTGGCGACGCCGTGCCCGCTATCCTCGCGAGGGTCGACCGTGCCGATGACGATGAGCAGAGAACCGGTAGCGAGGCCGCAGGCCGTGATCCAAAACTTCTTCGCCCAGAGGCTGCCCCCGAAACGCCTGTACAGGATGTCGGCGACAATGCCGCCCAGCGGGCGGGTGACAAAGTTCAGGAAGCCGAAGACGGAGGCGTAGTTGCTCGCGTCGGTCTGGCCCAAGCGTGGGAAGTTCTTCTTATAGTAGGAGCCGAGGATAGAGTTGATGGCGAGCTCGCCGCCGAATGAACATGTGTAAGTGGCCACGTGGAAGAGAGTCTGGGGGCTGAAGACCACCGAAAGGGTGTCCCTGAATGAAGGCTTGACGACCATCTCCCCCCTTGCGGTTTGAATGGCCTCGGCGCGAAAGATGCCCTGCTCCTTCTCGAATGAGGTTTTGCGTGAGCTATCTGTGCCGGCGCCAGTTCCCTTCTCCTCGTCGGGTGCAGACTCATCACTTGCGTGGACCGAGGGCCTCATACGATCTGTCGCGTGTGGAGATTTCGAGATGCCATGCGCTTCGAGGTTCTCCTCCATTCTGCGCAAGCGATCCTTCCAGGGACCCAGCGGAGTCTCTGGGCAAAGGAAGAGCATCCCAATACCACAGGCAATCAAGCATAGTAGAGGTACAACAAACGTGACACGCCACGCCTTGTGGGCACTCATGCCATGATCATGGACGAACGAGTCGAAGATTGCAGGCATTAGCAAGTACGTCAAACCGCCGCCAGCATTGCCTACAAGGAGAAGTATTAGTCGTGACCATTCCGCGGATTCGTAGATGTTACTCACCGAAGCCGCCAGCGAAGCTATTTGCTGTGCCGACAATGTTCTTGTCAAAAAAGCCGGTGCACCAAACTTGACACGGGACAAAGGTAGCACCGAGGATACCAAGGAAGAACCGAGACACATAAAGGCCAGTAGCATCCTTGACCAAAGGTGCGAGCCCAACAGGCAAACATCCTATGAAGAGCAGAGCTACATAGACGTTACGAGGCCCGAACTGATCGCATAGAGGGCCTGAAATGAAACGAAGGAGGAGAGTCGCGATGAGGGAAACGATATTGGAGTTGGCGACTTCTGCCTCGGTAAGACCAAGGTCATCTCGAATCGTGACGGTCAGTAGCGGCGGGAAAGTGTACCTGCATAACGTTAGGTGATCACTAGTATCGGCCTCTTGGGAAACGGCCGGCACTTACCACGCCCAAAATGCCAGCATGAAGCCGAGCCATGAGAAGAAAAACACTCGGCCGTAGGGATTCACAGGGTTGAGTATGGGGAGGCTTTTTGCCTTTCTGGTAATTGGGTTAAGTTTAGGGGCCTTCCACAAAGCTGATATGTTGAACCCCATGGTTGGCATAGTTTTGCGCCAACTTAACCATGCGTCGAGAGCGGAGAGAGTCGATATAATCTCACCGTGCTCGGTGTTAGCTATATTCTATAATAGTTACCTTGCCCAAGGTTTGCTACTGTGCGAAGACAGACGCCGCGAGACTTATACCAGGTCATCTCCATCCAAGCCTCACACAGTACACGCTTTTGCTGGCGTTGGTTTGAACATCTCCGGACTCAATCACTGATTAGACGAACTCGGAAAGGGTGAAGGGCTGGGAAGCGGCTTCTGCATATCAGAACCTTCAGGCCAGTGGCCGGCTCATGTTGGGGGCCTCATGATAAGATCGCTATCTTAGGGGTCTCTTGGCGGATAATTTTTAGAGTCCACGAAGCCGTATGCAAGGGTATTCTTCAAAATCTGTCCTTCGTGAAGTACAGAGATCGTAGTGTCAATCACTAGTTGGTGACGCAATCTACCATGCCTGCACGGCCCATAATCGTCGAGAGTCATTATGTACCGGAGATATTCCAAACACAGCCAGACATTCTTCAGATCTGCCGGATGAGCTTTTGACAAAAGTTACTAAGATAGTGTGGAAAGCACATGTTGCCCCCAGAATAGTAACAAGCCTGTATGAGGGGGGGGGGGGTTACACGGATGGTTGTCTGCGGGACTGTATATTCTGAAGAAGACGAAGAGTGTTGCGACACTGGTAAGTGCCTAACCAGTCAAAGTTGTCAGACCTTGGAGCGACCGATGTCCAATCAGCCACATAAGAGACACTACCAAGGATATCACTACTCTCATGTAGGTCGAATCCAAGGATAAGCTGAAATACGACAGTTCCCATAACCTTATCTCTGGCAAGGCAAGCCTTGGGAACAAAACGCCCGCAAGTCCCCACCTTGCCATAGATAAAGAGATAGTACCCCGTATATATCTTAGCTGGCATCTCCGCGGCAGAGCAATTCCACGTTCGATATAGGTTATTATATGGAGCATCGTTGTATGATTGAAGTTCTTATTTGATGGAGCTCTGTAAACTGCGTCGCCATCCTGTTGTCAGAGTATGCATCGAAGTACGGACTCCGGCGTCGAGGTCTGAGCTTGATAACAGAACGAATATAAAGCCACTGAAAGCTAGTCTCAGGCTCAAGTAAGGGTTTAGAAGTTTCCGGATTACGCGAATGCTCCTTGTCAGCCTCATTTCTTTTGCTCGCACATATTTTCTTGTACTTGCAGGAAGCGAGGTAGATGGTGAACCCGCTCTATTGCTTACAACTGTTGTGGCTGGATGTGTGCAACAGTTCATGCGACACAACATGCGTCCTGCTCTGGTGTTACATCGCATAGCGAGCGTCTATAAAGAACCAGACACGGTCGAAAAAGGGCGTAGCAATCATTGATGATGATTTGTGCCCGGAACCAGCCCTGTCGTTGTAGTATTCGCAGCTGTGTGGTTCGGATTGTTGGTGACGGGGTACGTTGTATATAGCTCAACTTGATCAATGATCTCATAGTCACTGCTGTCAACCATCAGAAGCGTGGCAGGCAGCCGTTGCCAAACTCATAACAAGACTGTTGTAAACCTAAGCATTATGTGTTGACGAATGGCGTCATTTGTCCTCGCCGGATAACCACAGTCGAGGATTCACAACGGGCGACGTTTGGATCCAGAACGTGAAAAATACTCCGTATGCTACTAGTAGGGGCACTACCACTTCGTAGTAGTAAGCGACAGGCCTTCGTATTCACGGTATTGTGAAGAGATTGCAGAAGCAACTCGCCAGGGGCAAGATGTCTGTCGGGAGTATCACGGTACGGAGTACTCCGTAAGCAAGACGCCATCTGCGGTGCAACGGTCGATTGATAGCATCTAATTGAATAGGCGTGGTGTTGAGGATGCCGAGTTGATTGGTAGCCACGCGTGACATTTGGAAAAGGTTGTTCGTGATTCTTCGAATAATTGATGACTGCCATTGGAAATTCCCAAACTGCTGATACGGAATAGTTCACCTCCACGTTTTACATGATGATGTGCACTACCATACGGAGTATCTACTTGTAAACGCAAGGCAAGCGCGAATCCCGAGTAGGTCCTCCATATTTCGTACCGATTATGTACTGATTACTCCGTACTCCGTACAGAACTCAGAACTGTGGCGTCTTCCTTCACACAACAAAGATATTACTGGTAGGTATTCCGTACTGCTCCGTAGGTAATCGGTACTCCGTAGGGCCCTCTGACAGGGTAATAAGAGATCGAAAAGGCTCACTTTAACGATGAATCGTCTAAGTTCCTGAAACGAGATATTGGCAGGTGGGGGCCAGCCTATTTCGTGACCCACCTAATTGAACTTGAGCAAAGTATCGACAACGCACGCTATTGGCTGTTTGACCTGAAATGAAGGCGAATTTCGCAGTTCATGGTTGAGAGCCCTCCCCCCCCCCCCCCCCCCCCAGGCTTAATCGGTACCATTCTCACCTAGAATGCGCCTACCAGCAAACACTGATTATTATTTTCCCCGGCACTTGCAAAGATGGGAGAATGAAAAAAGAAAATCCAGCTAAACAAGTACGTGGTCATTTGTTCTAGCTCAGCGGCGCCAATCGCACCAGGGCGTGGAATCTTCAAGATTTTTGGTACAACAAGCGTCTGGGCGTCGGCACTTGCATCTCATCCAAGGTCCCAGTTAAGCACCGTTGTAACCGTGGATCACAACCCTGTCCCTCCCAATCTCCTCCCCCCGGGACAAAGGACCATCATACGGGGAACCCCTTCGACTCTTTTGTCGGGCATGTCAGGAGGCGCGCACGCCTTTTTCTGTGCCGTTCACCAAGGTCGCCAACTCTAACCTTTCGCCTGAATGATACTCTTTTCACGACATTGTCGACGTCGCGACGACTAAACACACTTCGTCCGCTTGCGCGTGTTATCGGGGCTGGGCCTTGTTCAGCATTCCATCTGGACTAGCGCTCCTGCGTTCATACCTGCATTCCACGGTGCCCCTCGAAACGAAACATATAAACGACGAGGACCAAAGCCAATTGTGCAGTTAGGACGGTTGGCTTCGTGTCCTGTCTCCGTGGCGCTCGGCGCAAAACCTCGCGCTTCAAAGTGACCGGCTTTCGCTTATTAGCTCGCGCCTTGAGATTTCAGCCAACATGCAACGAGACAATCTTTACGATGGGCGACATCACAGAGCGACCTCGTCGACCTCGTCGCAGCCGCCTATGCCCGGATCACCAACATTGACGAACCCGGACATGATCTTGCCCGACTACGAGGTTCCCCTGTCGCCAGATGATCGCGCCGAATCGCCATTGACAATGTGGACCAACGCGAACCTTACGTCTAGCATAATCGAGGATTATCATCTGCCACCGCAGAACCAGTATGCGAGGACCATGCCCTCTTCGACGCCCATTATATACGGAAATGGCACAATGTTGTCGGATATTGGTGAGGTTACCGAGGTGGAAAGTAACGCCGGGGTTGAATCACGGAGGACATCTTCACGGTACTCGACCCAGACCCTCGATGGTCCCAGACACTCAATGATGAACAATCCCACGCACTGGACAAAATTCACTCGCGATCGCCGAATGTCTGTGGACTCGACGAGTACTATTACCACACGCGATCGAGCCCCTGGATTCCCCGATGTTGATGACAATATGAGTGTTGGCGACAGCAACTTTCAGGGTGACGACGAGGAGAGCGTGGCCTCGCCGTATGCGGCCGCGACCTCACGCGCACCTCAACAAGCTCAACTATCCGTTCGACGAACCCGCGACGTTGGTGAAGAGAGATACTCAGCAAATCTCATCAGTGACCAAGCCGAGGAGATTCTCGCAAACGCAAAGCGTAGATTATTGGTGAGTAGTTTTCACGTTGGCGCTACCTGTATCAAAGTTGCTAATATCACCTGTTCAGGCAATGGAGGGCAACCTGTCGAGGGCAAGAAGCTCGCTTCACAGCTGTTCTGATGCGTCCACACCATCACCCGGCCGACCTATTGGCACTTCCCAGGACCCAAAAACCCCACCAGCGACAAGCCATGTTAGAATTAAGAGTGAAGATGGCATCAGGGGGTTTCACAAGCCTTTTGCACCCTTTCCCCAGAGATCTGCTAGCGCTCTTGGATCAGCCGGCGGCTATCGACCCCCGTTCTTGAGCTCTAGGTTCACGGGTGAGACGCACAACAAGGCTGTATTCGGCGGCCCGCTGCAGCCCGCATCGCACTCCCTGGAGCCACATATGGAGCAGCTAGACGAGGAAGACAATGACTACCGCGATAGCGCTCGCTTATCTAACTTCCTCAGTCCGACTTTTGGCTCCCTCCCTGAGCACGCATTGACTCGTTCGGCCTCTGCTGCACAGATGAGAGACATTCATGATCAGATGCAAGGACTGAAGGGAAAGATCTCGAACCTCCGTCAACAGGCCAAGGTTGATAGCATGAAACGTCGTAGTCTCCAGAGCTTGCGTACACCGAGCCCTTTCACGCACGCTCGCTGGGACCAGGATATTAAGGATTCAAGAGACTCTCATAGCCCTCAGCCCGAAGATGGGGAAGACACACCCACGGTGGAATACGATGGCGACCCAACACCCTCTCAAAGGAGGGATAGCAAAACCTCACAGGAACTTCATGAAGCTTACGCCATGTCCCCCGAAGAAGGACAGTCCTTTAACCAAAGCTCCTCTGACGAGGATCGTCAAGTGAATGGCTCGAAGTCATCAAGCGAGAAGATGTCGACTATTGAACAGGTTTTCGACGCGGATCATTTCGCAGGTTATGCCAATGGCCTAGGCAATAATGGGCAACCGCAACAACTATTGAATGAAGAAGGGGAGGAGGACGAGTATGGTGAAGAAGCCGATGAAGAAGATGGTTACAAAGATGGCTCCGACGTTGGAGACTGGGAGAGCGAGGGTGGACAGACGCAATACTACGACGGCTATCAAGACGCAGTCTCACATGAAGACCGAGAAGATGCCTTTGACTATCAGAATTTCTTCCTGCACTCTGCGTTGGGGAGTATCCGCCGCTCGGAGGCAGGAGATGATGACTATGAAAGCGAATACTCCGACGACTCAATCGAGACGACTCGGGGCCCAGTGACGGATGACAGAAGGCGAAGTCTCGATTCCAACGCATCTGAGGAGTCGTTCGCAACAGCAAAGGAAGGGTTCATGAGTCGCAGCTCGACGAGGCAGGGTCGAGTCACGGCCATGAGTACTCATATAGAAGAGCCAGTGCCCGAGTTAGAGGGTGCACAGGAGAATAGCACCAGCAGTGGGCACCGGCCGGGGATGGAGCGGGGCCATGGCCAAATGCATCAAAAGAGTTACTCGGCCGTCGTTCGATCCTCGAGCGTGGCGGCAGAGAGGCTACACCGTCCTTCTGTATCCTCTTTGGAGTCTACGGGAACCACGCGAAGCTTCCCGCTTATCAATAAGGCCAAGGTCAACGCCGGTGTCTTGACACCGGGGGGCTCTCCGGACGGGTTGAAACGAATCTCCGAAACGCTGCTGCAATCGGCAACAGCGCTTAATGACCGCAGCAATGGTGACTTGATCGCGGCACTGCAGAATTTGTCCAAGGAAGACCGACTTCTTGTCGAGAGATTGACGTTTAGTCTCGGAAAATGTGTGCTTGGCCTTGATGAAGCATCGCGGGCGAGCGTCGAGGCCAGGCAATACCGGCGCCGGTTCGAAGCAGCCCGCCGGGCATTGGAGGGGCTTGATGAGTGTTGATGACTGTGTTTATTTGGGAAAAAATGGCAACAAAAGCATTAATGGGTTTTGGGCATGGGTGCTGCGGTGGAGCAGCATATTTTTGGGCTGAGTGGCCTTGACTCTTGACTTGAGGGGGGCGCATCCTTGAAACACCTGGGCTGTTCACTTCTCATGTATATATAATTTTGTCGATACCCTTTTCATTTTTCTTGGCATACTCATCATAGATATATACATGCAAATATATATGTGTGTACATTTTCGCTGTTGCCTCGTTGATTGTGACCTATCAATGCCACAATATGCAGGGTTGACGAGCATACGCCAGTGGCTTTTGATTTGTTGATCCAATTGATTGCTCGTTGATAATGGATAGCTTTGCGCCCTTGCATGTTGCATTCATAAACGTAAAACATACATGTATGCTCCGTATTTATATACAAACGACGGTGACTCCCCTCATCAGTAGCATATGGAGATTGATAAGTGATGTATGGACTGATCAGCTTGTCCAACTACAATACATGTCATGTACTCCGTACCTTTGCCAGACCAACAACTTGTCGAATAGACGAGGATTTGTTTGTCGGCTTACCACTCCGCACTTTTGGGTAGCTCTTCACAGGAGTGATGCGGTAGCATTTGCGAACCTAGGTACTCCGTAGTACAGTCTAACTGTCGAAGCCGGTCCGTGCTGGTGCTGGTGTCTGGTGGGTTTTACAACCAAAGAGCAACACGCGACGTGACCCCACTTACAACCCGCGGATTCAGAACTTTAGAAGGCTTTCTTGATGTTCCCCCCCCTGTCATTTCAAGGATTATTCTTGGTTGCCCGGGTTCCAACCTACATACAAATCTGCAAATGGAAAAGAGGAGAAAAAAAAAAAGTCCCCATACAGTCAGCCCGACTCACAACATTGGCATCCATCTTTCTGGTGCTCCGTACTTCTTCTTGCCCTTATTCCTCATCTTATTGTTTTTTTTCGCCTCTTTGCTACAAAGCTGTTTCTTTCAGCACCAGAGAACATTGTTCTACTAGAGTACCAGGTACTACTATTGCTACTACTACCGCTAGTGTCGGGATTACCGCATTTGCTACTATTACTTATCCAGCGTCCTCTCGGAAGGCCAAATCCATCACTCCCAAAACCCCCACTACCTACCCACCACTACATAACTTGTACACCGACCACGAATCATCACGATAGCTTTCTTTTTTGCAGCCAAAAAGGAAGACGAAAACTACGATAAAGACCAAGCAACAAGACAAGGGGGAGAGACAAAAAAAGAGAGTGTGTGACTTTCCCAAGATGGACCCAATCGACACGAGCTTCCGCCTCGCCGCTTCCCTGCTCCCCGAGGAGCTCTCGTCCTTCGTCCACAACCACATTCTCAACCCGCACGGCCCCTTCCAGGCCTACAAGCGCGAGGCGCACGCCCAGCTCGAGAGGCTGCTGGCTGCCCTGTACCCCGTCGTCCAGCCCGCCCTCGAGAGGGTCCTGGCCGTCGTGTCGGACAACCAGGGCGCCGTGGGCGTGGCGGTGACGCTCGCCCTCGCCGCCGCCGTAATCGTGGTGCTGAACTGGGTGCGCCGGCTCATGCTGTGGTGGACGCGCATGGTCTTCCGGCTCGTCTTCTGGTCCCTTGTCGTCGCCGTGGCCGCCGTCGTGGTGCAGCGCGGCCCCATGCAGACGGCCAAGGAGGTGGTCGTCGTGGGGAGCAAGATCGTCGGCTGGGTCGCCGCCGTCCAGCAGGCCATGCAGCACCAGCAGCAGTACCAGCAGCACGGGGGGCAATACTCCCAGGGGCAGTACTCCCAGGGGGATAGCAGGCAGTATAAAGTTGGGGGGCCAGGTAGCAGTCCCGGAGGCTACTAGCGGTGGCCCGGGTGAGACATGACTTATTCACGACTGTTACTATATCATGAGGCGTGTTTACGCTGGGCTCGGCGTGGCTTTCGCATGCACTTTTTTTCTTTTGCTTTTTTTTTTGAATTACGGAGGATTTTCTTTTGGGACGGTGACATTGCGTATGATTTGAATTGACCTTTTTTTTAATCTTTTCTTCCCTGAAACTCATACCGGAACGCCATCGCTATGCCATTATAATGCACAATTCTTATTCAGCCAGCGATTTGACCCACACTATTGATCGTCGTAGCCGTCGAACTCCTCATCATTGGGCTCCTTGGGGTCTTGAGCCTCGTGATACTGAATGCAGTCGTCAATGTAGCTCAGAATCGCGTTGATGCTGTCCTCCTTGGTCGCGTCGAGCTTCAGGAAGTTGACCATGCTGAAACTCTCAATCAGACCCGCCACGGCGCGGTTTAGCCGGCGGAAGCTGGCGCCCTTCATGACCTGCTCCTTGTCGTCCGGCGGCCTCGACTCGTCATCGACGGCAGCCGAGCCGCCCGCCTTGAGCCTCGCGCGCTCGGCGGGGTCGTCGTCGATCAGGCCGGTGTCGGGCGTGAGGAACTTTTTCAGCTCCTTCTTCTTCACCTGGCCCTTGACGAGGTCCATTTTGGAAAGGACGTTGACGTGGGGCACCTCGAGCATGAGCATGGCGCTCATGGCGCTGAGGGTGCCGGCGAAGAACTTTGCGCGGTCGACGACGAATGTGGCCTCGAGGAGGTAGACGGCCGCCATCCTGATGTCGAGGGAGCCCGGCTGGGAGAGGTAGCGGACGAGGGCGGGCAGGATGGGCACGTGGGTGTAGAGCTCGATCTGGCCGGGCATGTCGAAGATGATGAGGTACTCCTCCGTCAGCGGCTCCAGGGCCTCGGCGAGCCAGTCGAGGTTCTCCATGAGGAACTCGAAGCAGTAGATGAGGCCGCCGTTGGGGCCGAGGCCGACCTCCTCCATGGCGTCGCGCAGGGAGATGAGCTCCTTGATGTCGAGGTCCGGCGCGTGCTCGAACGATTCGGCCGCGGGGTCGAGGTTGACGTAGAACGACGACCGGCGGTTCATCTGGAGGTGGGTGATGAGGGAGGCGCAAAAGGTGGACTGCGGTCGCAATCACCATATTGTTGGTTAGCTACATGGCTCTGCTTCCTACGGGGTGATGGAGAAAATGCGTGCGTGCGTGCGTGCGTGTGTGTGTGCAAGAAAGAGGATGGCTTTGGTGATGGGTAAGATTTTTTTTCTTTTTTCTTGTTTTACCTTTCCTGCCCCAGCGGGGCCCATCACCATGGCCCCAAACTTGCTCATGGCGACGGATTCGTAAGGGAAATGAATTGAATTGAATCAAGGGGCGTATTTTGTTCACCGCTATGTGAAATCAAACTCTCAGGATGCTTCGCGGACAGTTTTGGGATCTACGCCTTCGGTGTCACACTTTGCGAGCTTGATGATGTGATGTGAGGTTCCTGAGTAAGGTGGGGGGCGCCCCGCCAAATCTTTTACGCAGAGTAATAGCCTGTACTCCGGAGACTTCTCTACCTTACCGGGAGGACTAATACAATATTGCAGGTTTTTTTCTTCTCGCTATTTTTTTTCTGCCACTCATTTTGCAGAACCCGGAACAAGCAATAGATGGGCCTCCCTCCCCTCTTCCCCTCTCTCCCCGCCGTGGCTGTCGCTGGCACGTTTTCCCATCCACTACTCCAACTTGCCAGGGCGGTGAGCACCAGTAAGCTCGCAAAAAGTAAGCCCGTCTCAGTCATGTACTCCCCGTATGGTAGAAGGGAAAAAAATACCGATTCCGATGGCCGGCGTGTGCTAATCCCAGTGATGGCGCAATGCCGCCGCCGGGTTAAAGCGCGCACCTAAGCCGAGTAATGAATGGTGGTCCTATGTCAAGGCCTTCTTTTTTCTCTTCTTCCTGGTTTTTTCTTTCTTTTTACGCATAGGTCGGTACTTGGCTAGTTAAGGGGGTAAAGCCTATGAGTAGAGGTACCGAGCTATGAACTTGAGCACAGGATATTGCTTTTTTTTTGTCCTCTGAATTCGCGGGCGGGCAGTTTACGTAGCACCTTGATACCACTGCCCACCCATACTCGGAAGACTCTGTAGCACTGGTCCAACGTCGCCCCCCTATTATTCTTCACCTGCGCCTTTCCCTGCAGCACTACTACTTTATCCGTACTTTTGATGGATGGATGCTTGCTACTGCTAGTAAAGTACCCTAGCGGTAGTAAGAGTACTAAGTAAGAGCGTCAAGTTCCTGCGCTCAGTGCCTTTGACCGTGCTCCTTCTCCCCTAACTTACTAAGTTTTGGCGTAAGTGGACGTGGGATTTTTGCCCCACCATTCTTGTTTAAAATCGTCACCCTCCGCGTCCCTCTTTCTCGACACATCCCATCTTTCTTCCTTTTTTTACCTCTCGAGAAATTTCTTTCCCGCCGCCTCCTTACGCGTTGATTGTCCTTGATGTATGTGATATCCCGAAGCAATTAGCACCCGTGCAGCTTCTCCCACCGTATAAATACCGTATTCAACCAGCTGACGAGAATAATCTTTAATAGCATCACCTCTAGCCTCAAGCTTTCTATCTCTTTCTACCGATATCCCACTTTTCACTTTTCCTCACACCCAATTCTTCACAATGGCTTCCAACGGTGTCGGCGGCGTTTCCAAGCACGAGGGCAGCTTCCTCTTCACTGTAAGTAGCTCATTATCCTTTTGTTACCAGCTCCTCCTGCTGTCGGCCTTTGGAAAAAAAAAACCCCCAGGTGCTGACAGGATTCTGCGCCATTTAGTCCGAGTCTGTCGGTGAGGGTCACCCCGACAAGATCGCTGATCAGGTCTCGGATGCCGTTCTCGATGCCTGCCTCGAGCAGGACCCCCTCTCCAAGGTCGCCTGTGAGACTGCCACCAAGACCGGCATGATCATGATCTTCGGCGAGATCTCCACCCGCGCCAACATTGACTACCAGAAGGTCGTTCGTGATGCCATCAAGGACATTGGCTACGACGACTCCTCCAAGGGCTTCGACTACAAGACCTGCAACCTGCTCGTTGCCATTGAGCAGCAGTCCCCTGACATTGCTCAGGGTCTCCACTACGAGGAGGCTCTTGAGAAGCTCGGTGCTGGTGACCAGGGTATCATGTTCGGTTATGCCACCGACGAGACCCCCGAGCTCTTCCCCCTCACCCTCCTCTTCTCCCACAAGCTCAACGCTGCCATGGCCGCCGCTCGTCGTGACGGCTCTCTCCCCTGGCTCCGCCCCGACACCAAGACCCAGGTCACCATTGAGTACACCAAGGACGGTGGTGCCGTTATTCCCCAGCGTGTCCACACCGTCGTCGTCTCTGCTCAGCACTCCGAGGACATCACCACCGAGGAGCTCCGCAAGGAGATCAAGGAGAAGATCATCAAGAAGGTCATCCCCGCCAAGTACCTTGACGACGATACCGTCTACCACATCCAGCCCTCTGGCCTCTTCATCATTGGTGGCCCCCAGGGTGATGCTGGTCTGACTGGTCGTAAGATCATTGTCGACACCTACGGTGGCTGGGGTGCCCACGGTGGTGGTGCCTTCTCCGGCAAGGACTTCTCCAAGGTCGACCGCTCCGCCGCCTACCTCGCCCGTTGGGTCGCCAAGTCCCTGGTCAACGCCGGCCTTGCCCGCCGTGCTCTTGTCCAGTTCTCCTACGCCATTGGTGTTGCTGAGCCCCTCTCTGTCCACGTCGACACCTACGGTACCTCTGACAAGTCCTCTGAGGAGCTCGTCGAAATCATTAACAAGAACTTCGACCTCCGCCCTGGTGTCATCGTTCGCGAACTCAACCTTGACCGTCCCATCTACCGCCAGACTGCCAAGAACGGTCACTTCGGCTCTAACCAGACCTTCACCTGGGAGCAGCCCAAGGCGCTCAAGTTCTAAGTGGCCATGGCCGCTGGAGCGCTTCTACACATTTAATAAAATAGCGAAGAATAATTCAACAACTCTTCGCGCGGCATTTGACGCAAGATATTTTTTAACGACTTGATGTTTGATCAGGCATATAGGCGTTTGGTTCTCAACGAGACCACTGGGCGGTTTCGGAGGTTATACACATATTTTCATTATCATGTCTTCTTAAACGGAATTTTTACGAAAAAAGACCTCGGGTCATAGAGGCGCATGTCATATGATACACAGCGATACGGAGTAGTCGGCGTCTTTCAACAAAGACCACATTTGGGCCACCCAACATTTGCACAGCGGGAGTGGGAGGAGAAAAAGCCAAAGAGTTGTATGAAGAGAGATACCCTTTACCCGAGGGTTGAACGGAGGGTGCAGTTGTCGGCGAGGGGCACAGACAGGAGAGGAAGAATTTCAACATCTTCTCATTCAGCCTGTCTGCTCTCTGCCGTGCTGCGCCACTGATCGCTCAGGGTGCAGAAGAAGAAGAGGTTGCCTCATGTGTTGTATGGACATGGAATGCAGGAATGAGAGGAGGAGGAGGAGGCCTGGGTTAGCCCGAGATATGGTTGCTCGCATAATCCAGCAGCTAGGAGTACGAAATAGACACCAAGCTCATTCAGGTGCAGCTGGTTGCTTGCTGGCACTTGCCGTCTTTCCAATATTTGACTTATCAGTGATGTTTGTTCTAAATCCAGTCCTTGGTGGCTCCAAGTTACTGGCTAACATTTGCAGAGAGAGAGCTTCTTGACAGAGGCACGGACAGGGGTTCGTTCCCTCGTTGCTTCTTGCAATGACCGCCTCGTCTGTCTGTCGATAGTAGGGAATCGCCTCACCTTTTTCTTGGCTTTACTAGCTACCACCAGCACGGAGCTCAGAGAATACCTCTTGACCCGTCGTCATAAAGTTCGGAGCCGGAGGGGAGCCGGTTTCCAAGAAGACGGATCGCATCTAGGATTCCAACACCCGGAAGATGATGCCTGATCGAACTTGACAACGCATATTGCATTCTTCTTCTCATCATGCCACGAAGTTGCCACACCCCCCCCCCCTCAACTCAACCCCTCTATTTTAGATGCATTCTTGCGGCAATATACCTATAAGCGAGGTAAACGGGATGTTTGTGGTTGAAATTCACCGAGATGTCTGATTCTTTTTTCTGAGAATGGACGGGCAAAAGAATCGTCATGGACGAACGACAACTTCCGTACCAGAAGACGTCGAGGTTTCACACACCCTTCGTATTTATGTTTCTTTCTTTATTTTTCTTTCTTTCTTCTTCTTTTTTTTGACCTTGCTTCCTTTGATTAGGGTTGTAAGGGAAGGACGGACGGAAACCTCCTTGGGTAATATTGTATAGATCGACGATGATGGTTGTATGCGAAATAGGGAGGTGCGGAAGAAGCCGCTTTCTTCTTTTTGTGTGTGAAGTTGCGGTGCGTGGATGCGTTTATGATGAGTGTACAGAGTATAAGTATACGTGTTTGCTTGCTTTTAGGGGCCCGGACGTCCGAGGAGGTTTTTTGCTCGAGGTTTTGAAGGCATCAACCGCGCGGGGGGGGGGGGGGGGGCAAATGCCTTTTTACTTATTGCCATTGTGTTCAAGAGAAAAGGGGCGGCGGCGGCATTATGGATGTACGGGGATCGGGAGCAGGTTCTTGGTGAGATGGGCTTATTGGGATGGACCTTTGCTGGTGACATGGCATTCTTCTTGAACACGGCGTTTCCCAATGCAAGAGGTACTTTTTTGCCTTGATATTATCGAAGAGGTTTCTTGCCTCTAAACGATGCCTTCCCCCTCTCCCCCTTTCTTCACCTTTTTCACTTACTCGGCTTTGCGTTCCGACGGGTTTGTCTTTGTTGATGGACTCGAAAAAAGGCCAAAAAAAAGAAGAAAAAGGAAGGGTAATAGGGGGAAGGGGGAGGGGAGGGAAGGGGAGTTGGGTTTGGTTTGGATTATGACGCTGCATCGCCGAGTGTTATGGAGGAGGAGGATGGAGGAGGAGGGGAATGATGCAAGGCTCGGTTCCTATATTCGCCCTTTGTCCGGGTGGAAAGGGGGGGAGGACTTGGGGCGGCGACCAAACCCAACCGACGACTTTTGCGACTATCGGTCTACGCATCGAACTTTCGCCCTCTTTTCCCACGGCGAAGGACGTTTGGGTTCACATCACATCACATCATATCATGTGGAAGTCACGCCACATGAGCACGTCATCACATAAACGTCGGGACGTGTCCGTCGTATATCAGAAAGAAGGAGAAGAAGAAGAGGAGGAGGAGGAAGAGGAAAGAGTGCCAATGGGGGGTTGAGTGTTGGAGGTTTGAGGCTGATGGCCTGCCGTGGCTAGATACTCTGTGAATGAAGGGTGAAGGGGAAGGGGGCGCCAAGTTCAGTTGAATGTGGCGAGAGAAAGGGGTCTGCAGGAACTGTATTGGCAGTAAGTCGTACAATGGCGGGCTCGGCGAAATATGCCGATAGGTTGTGTCGCTTTGATAGAGAGAGGCGATGAGCGGGAAGGGAGAATCTCGCAAACAAAGGGCTTTGGATAGCTGAATGTGGCAAGTTGGGACGTATATCAAATATCAGTGCCAGTCAGGGAGAGACACAGAGGGAGTCCGCTAACATGATAAAACCAACATGATTACCCAACGTGCAGCACATGACAACGAAACATCACCAAGAAAGAAAGAAAAGTCCAAAAAAAATTATCTCGAAAGATTTGCTAGGACTGGTGTTCGAAACCAGGAATCTTACGATAGTGGTGTGATAAGCGTAAACTTCTGCGAAGTTTGTAAGTAAAAGAGTTAAGGGAACGTTCGTTTTCGGTAGGTTTGGCTTACAAAACCACCGCCTTAACCACTCGGCCACCCTAGCGGGATGCGGGGTAACTCGACAATTTAGGTATATATGACATACACAAAGTGGTTACCCGCAAAACCTGGCCGCACACGTCTGGCCACCATGTTTTGGTTTGCGTGGTATTACAAATAGCAGCTCGATTACGATTTTGGTAGTTTATTATGCGTGTGGACCTGCGTGTTTGTAGAGCTTTTCTTTCGTGACAGAGTGCGACCTTGGGGGATAGGACCCAGCAGCAGCAGTAGTAACAGCAGCAGTAGTAAACATGAAAAGCAGAAGACCGCTCTTTTGCTTTCTTTTTACTTTCTTTTTCCATTGCATACTCTGTTGGGAGCAAAAAAGGAAGGGGGGGGGGGGGGGGGGGGCAATCTGATATCGGAGCTCCCAGGACGATGGCTTCGCATCCCATCGGATTCAAGTCGGCCCCCTCCCCCGTCCTTCCGTCATCTGGTACGCACGCATTGCTGACGTAGCCTCATCGACTCGTAGAAATACGATGGGCAAGCGAGTTCCCTCGTTTTTACACGAGTCAGTCAACCGCTAACAGTTCACATATCCTCCTGTCATAAAGGATATCACGATGCAGTTTTGCCCCGCCCTTCGCGTCTTCCCCAGAAGCGAATGACCGCGCAAGAAGAAGAATAACACAAGAACTAGAGGTGCCACGAGAATAAGTCAAGTTCGGAGAATCAGTAGTCGCAGTACTAGTAGTAGTAGTAGTAGCACCCAACTACCAACTCGTGGCGTAAACTTTCGGCTTTCGTGGAGGGAACTACTACCTATGTGTTAGCAGTTAGTTTGGTGGCAAAGTAACGATACCCTTGTATCCCGTCATGTCATTACCTTTCCCTCGGGTTTCTTGGCCACCACCTTTTTTTTTCCTTGGCGAGAAAGGAAAAAGAAAAAAGAGGCTCTCAAGCTTTTTTTCTTCTTCGAGGCCGGTTATGGCTGTGTAGTCGAAGGCTTACGCCCGCGCAGATGTTCCATCAAAACCTGGCGTTTTTCCAAGCATCGTGAGAGGTTTCTTCCCTGGAAGTTTGGCGCCGAGGACTAGTGTTTATGTAAAGGTGCTGCGTAGGAACGGCGGTTTGTTACGGCGATTGTCGCACTCGCGAGTCCGAGAACAAGAGAGGCTCAAGTCTCCAGAGGCAACTTCCGTGTCTGCATCCCCTCCCCTTCGGCTGTACTATTCACAGAAGAGGGAGGGTGAACCGGTTGGATGGGACAAGCCGTCAAAAGAAAAGAGAAGAAACAAGCTGTTACAACGTCCCCCTTTTTCATACCACGGTTTTCAGAGATCTACGTTTAGCCCTCTTTGCTAACCTGATCGCCTAGAGACATATTTATCAGAGTTAATTCTTGGCTTGCTCGGGATTGCTTTTTCCTTTCTTCTTCTTTTGGGCAGGAGTATTGATGGAGACTAATAAGAAAGAAGGAACATGAGAGCAAGTTTGCATTTGTGTGTGTGTGTATGTGTGTGCGAGTCACAGTCCAAACGCCTGGGCCTGATACACACACACACACACATATATACCTCTCGTCCCAACAATCTCTGCCCATCTGCGCCCGTCGGATAGGAAAAAGAAGTGGCTGGACGAGGGAAACAATAAGAAAAGCGGCTACATGACGGTAATCAGTGCGCGAGGGCCCAAAAGGTGCGGTGCGGTGGTGGCCCCCCTTGTCTCTCCTCTTTCCGCGCTGTCGAAAACCAGTTGGTCGGAGCAAGAGGCTGCTGAACAATATCCGCTCCCCTTTTTTTCCAAGCTGCCGTCTAGAGGATGGATGGATGGATGGGTGGGTGGGGTGGGTGGGTTGGTGGTGGAAAGTAATATCGTTGAATGGATGTGGAAAGAAGAAGAAGAAGAAAAGGTAGCGTGTAACATGTACTCTGTACGCTTGTGTTGAATCACAGTCGGAGGGTTGGTAGGCGTCACCGGAGCTTATGGCATTATCCCCTCCGCCCCCCCCCCACCTCTTTTTTCTCCCACCATCCTCCTCCGCTTCCCCAGATTCACGGCCGCTATGCTATTCCGGGCGTTGAATAGGGCGCCGTGGGGCCGACAACAATAGCAAGGGAAAAAGCGGGGAGGGAGGCTTATGAAAAAGGCGTTTATTAGCTATCCATATCCATATTTGAAGCAGGGAGGAGGGGGGGAGTGTGCAGGAACAATATCAAGACCTGCTAGCCAGAATAAAAGAGAGAGAGAGAAAAGGTTTACTGCTGAGCCCCCCCCCCCCCGGGCACTACTAGCAAGACCATTCTTGGTAGGGACTTGTGTGACGGTACCGACTGGTATGAGAACAACAAATACAATGGCAATGTATACATAAATATTTGCGGTTAAATACCTACGTCTATGTATAGTTGGCCATGGAATCGGTGGTGGTGGTGGTGTGGTGCAGGTGTTCTTCACTATGTATATGCCGGGGCTTGTGATGGCGGCAACTCTCTTCTTTCTTTATTGCTGCTCGTCTTTTCCTCGCCTTTACTTTACCCAACCAAAGACGCCGCTCAGGTTCTCTGGTCCTTTTACCGGCAACATGGTAGCAAATCTCCTAGGGCAACACTCTTTCCGAGCAAAGGGAAAGAAAAAGCGTATTTTTTTTTGACTCTTGGTGGGAAGACTAGAGGAGAGGAAGGGGAGGGGGGGGGAGAATAACAAACAATACGTGCCCTGACATATCCCGGACTTATTGTCATGAATGTTTCTGTCTCTCCCTCTGACTCTTTTCTTCTTCGTCTCCCTCTTCCTCCTTCTTCTTCTTGCTATTCATTCAGGAATTGTCGCAGTCACAATCACACGACTCGTACGTCGCTTCTTTTGAAACGAAAAAGTTGCCATCACATGAGGCGGATGACCGGAGGGCGTGTTTGTATTGTAGCTAAATAAAACCGAACGACACACCCTTCTCTCCCCGGGTGCCTGGCTGGAATTCGTCCCGCCAGGGGTACGCAGCACGTATTTAGCACGTTTAACATACACATGCAATCCTTTTTTCTACCAAGCACAATAGCAAATCCCTCAATAGAGTTAAAAAAAAAACGTGAGACGGAGTATCCCCTTTAACCTTTCCTCCTCGGTTAGAAATAACGAGAAGAGGGTGTGCGTGTAGTCTTGCGGTATTATCGCAGTCAAGGATGATATCGACAGGCGATGAATGGTATCCATAGTGCCATGCTTCTGGCATTCAAGGTATGGTAAGGCTTGAACCGAGGGCCGAAGGATCTCATTTTCTGTTTTGTGTATACATGTTGTTCTCTTTTTTTTTTTGGTACCATTTTGTCTCGCTTTCTTTCTCCCATATGACACAAGCCATGTACATTTTTGTTTTTTCATCCCTACTTCCCCGATTCGAAACACCTACGTAATTCCTTTTTTTCTTTCTTTTTCATTCTGATCACGTTGTGCCGTCATCGGTGAATACATCTTGTCTCACCCTTTCCTATTCATGCAAAAGGTCGTGTAACGCGGGGGAGCAGAAGAAAAAGGAAGAAGGGGTGGGAGGGACATGTTGAATGTGGGAGACAGGTCTCAGACGAAGGGTATTGTCGAGTAAGAGAGTAAAACAACAGCTAAAATGTACCCTTGTTCATCAAGAGCAATAGAATAGACGGCGCATTACTCGCTGTCTCTCTCTCTCAATCATACTTTTTACGCGCCTTTGACCCATAACGTACATCATCTTCCACTAATACTCCTGGCACTAACCGGCAAGCTTCCTTCCTCTTCCCTCCTCTTAGTTTCTTTTTAAACTCCCCCCCCCCCGCGACGTTGGTTGGCAACCAGTTTATCCTTCATCGCAAACGACACGCCCCTCTCCGCTCAGGCTTCTCAGCACCCGAAGCGCCCCGCGACACATGAATAGGCAGAAGGACCAAAGATTGTGTATTTGCCCTTTCCCAGAAGAACAAGATAATAGAAAATCCCCCTTTAAGTGGCGAGGGAGCGAGAAAAAGGCACCTCCATTCTATCGGAGCTGAAACCTTGACCAAAAGAAAAAAGGGTGTGTCCAACATTCTATCACCCCTCCCCTCCCCCCCCCCCCCCCTCCACTTGTTTTGACGCCACACACACATTCACTCACTCACACACACATCCCGACGGTATGTCAAATAGGTAAAGGATTCATGCAAATACGTACATTACGTGCTAACATTGTTATAGAGATCTTACATCAAATAAAAATAAAAACAAAAATAAACCTGACGAGGGTATAAGACCCCATATACATCCTCTCTCTCTCCTTTCCATAAGCGCCCTGCTTTCTCATCCCTACCTGAATATATCTACATATACTTCAAGTAGACGGGAAAAAAGGAATACCAAGGATTTACACCTCCTCATTCCTAACGCAACCCGCCTACCTGAGGCAGGAGCTTTGCTTACCACTTGTGCTCAACCCACAACGCATCCCCATCTCCCTCATCAGAGGTATAAAAAGAAACAAAAAGGCGTTATACACACATTGTACCACCATGACACCTCATCAAGCGGCACAGGGCGGCACCCAGCCTCAGCTCGAGCTTCCCAAGGATGACATATCCACCACATCCAACGACGCGCCCCCAGCATACTCCCCTTCTACGGCGCACCACCACCCTGCTGCCGCCGCCCTCCTCAACAGATACGCCTACCTCACGCGCGCAGCTCCCCAGGCCACAATCCTCGAGGGCACACTACCCAGCAGCGGTGTCGATGCCGACGCCGACGCTGACGTCGACGGCCCCTCGCCAATAAGCCTCCGCATCAACACCTCGGTCTCGATAAGCCGCAACCAGAACCTCGTCTGCCTGGGCGACTCCCCCCGGCAGCACGCCGCGGCCATCGCCCGCGCCGTCGTCGAGGCCTTCAGGGAGAGCAGCTGCGGCGGCATCCCCATGATCGACGAGGACGGGCGCCCGCGGCCCGTCAACGTCGAGGTCGAGGCCGGCATGACGGTCGAGGGCACCGGCAACATCATCGGCACCGAGAGCGTCGTGCTCGAGGTGCTGAGGCAGAGGGCCGCCGTGAGGAAGAGGTCGCACGACGAGGCCCCTGCTGCTGGCGGTGGCGGTGACGACGGTGGTCGGGGGGAGACTTCGGGTCCTGCCAGTAAGCGTCGACGGGAGAGCTGCTAAAAGGGGGCGAGGAGTGTGTTTTTTGGCATTTCCTCCCATACTCTACGTCGTCTTCATCATTTTTGGCTTTTACTGGGTCTTACTACTTGCTGGCATTTTCTTCCTTTCTTCGTTACCGACTTGTTGCGGGAGGCACAGCACACCAAAAGGGGGGGGAAGGTTCATGAAGATCTCATCAAAATTAGTCGGAAACATCTCTTGCATTGCTCGGGTGTCATGCACACCAACCAAGGAGTCTCATCATGTCTTCTTTTGCTCTTCATCTCACCTTTTTTTTTTCTATCTCTCCCCTTTCCTTCTTCTCCATTCTCGCTTTGGCTTTTTCTTTTTTCCCCTGAGCTCAGCAATGGACGAAAACGGTTGGTCCCATCTCATACACTCTGTATTACGTATTTGGTATGTAAACAGTATTACGGTCTTTCGCGGGTGTTTTTTTTATATCTCTCTCTCAACAACCAACACATGGAGTATTTTTCCACTACGAATTAATGAAAATAAAGAATGAATCCTTACAGAGATCAAAAGTTTCTTCTGTTTCTTCACTGTTTGTCTGAATTCTAGGTTTCCCTCTATCTCTCCTATCCCCCGTCTCATTCCTCTAACATTTCTATCCTCTCTCCCCCCTTCCCTCCCTCCCTCTCTCTCTCTCTCTCTCTCGCTCTCGCTCTCACACACACTTCGCACACTTGAAGGGAAAAAAGAGGCCGCCGATACGTATGATAATCTTCGCACTAAAAGCGTGTGTGCCTGATCCATTCCTCCGGTTCCCCCTAACGATGAAAACACCCCAGAAGCTCGCAACCATCCCAAGCCTGGCTCCCCTCCCCCTCTCCCCTCCCCCCCTCCATCTCTTCCCGAACGCGCGAGGAGCGAGCGGCGTCTTGCCTCCCCTCTCCCCGCAAATCTAGCTTGCTACTATCACTTACTAGTTATTCCTCAGGAAAGGGGGGACAGGAACTTTCCCGAGTCCCCATGCCATGAGGGTGCCAGGAATGCAAACTAGAGAAAAGAGGGTTTGCAATAGCTGGCCTCCTTACCCCTTTGGCGTCTTGATAACTAGTAACTTTTTGTAAACTGAGTGAAGAAAAAAACTTAAAAGATGAGCTTGCTACGTATCAACAAGTAAACTAACTGATAGACTACTACTACTACTACTAGTAGTAGTAGTAGTAGTAGGAGGAGGAGGAGGAGGAGGAGGTGCAGTTATCACATGGCTTTCTATCATACTTGTTTATCTGGAAATTTTTCATTTTGGGCAAAATGATCATTTTGACCTAGGATTTCTCGGAAACACTGCAATGATGTGTTCTGCCTACATTTTCCTATTTGCCCCTACGTAATTCACAGGTCGTAACCTGTATACGAAGTACCCCCCGTACTTGTTTCCCCCCTCGTACTCCGTGTACCCCTCTTTTCGGAACACCGCTATCACTGCTAAAGCAATATATACACAACAGTGGAAACGTCATTGGAGTTTTTTTCTTTCTCGGTTTTTTTTTTCACTTTTTCTTTTACGCCAATCGACCTTGATCATTCCGTTGCTCTCTAGCTATACCACTCAATTTCCAAGGACCCCGACGATTCCATGTAGCATGTCACCCCACTCAAGCTTTCAGTCCTGTACATAAGCTCCGGGGGAGGGGGGGGGAAGAGGGAGAAAGCTTTCCAGCTCTTCATCCGACCAATGAACACAGTCAATTGCACCTCCAAGGGAGCCATTACTTGCCCCCTCTCTCCCTCTCTCTTCCGCTCCCTTGCCTAAGCGGTCTAAACTACAATGAACGTCCTTTTTTTCTTCTTTGTTCCTTTTTTGATTCGCATCGTAACCGTAGCATCACCTTGTCCGTAGCTTCGTTCCTTTTTTTTCCTTTCCCAATTGCTCCCTACATTGGGCCGGGGGTTTTTTTTTGGTTTTTTTTCCGGCGTGTAAGAGCCTCATATGTATACTTTTTCTTTGTCTTTCTTTTCCCCGATATTAGATCAGCCATGGCCACCCTCACCATCCGCAACCTCACCATCCACCCCCTCGAGCTCCTCTCCGTGGAGCGGTTCGAGGCCGAGCGCGTCGACACGGGCGGCAACCTCGTCTCCAACGTGGCCGGCGCCATAACCGGCTTCCTCAACGCCACCGCCACCCAGCGGCCGACCCACGAGCTCCGCCCCCGCGGCGCCGCCCACGCCACCGAGAAGGCCTCCGTCCACGTACCGGCTTTCGCGGCCCGCCCTACCGACCTCCGCACCGCCGACCCGGGGGGCAGGGAGGTGGTCCGGCTGACCATCTCCATCGGCGGCCGCAGGTACGAGACCGACGTGCCCAGCCCGTCCAAGCGCAGCGCCTCCATGCGCGCCGTGGACGGCAGTGACGGTGTCAACAACGAGGGGAAGAAGAAGCTCGAGCTCACGGCCGTCTACATCCCCACGGGCGCCCTCGTCGCCATCTTCTCCTCGGCCAACCTGTCCTGCTGGATGCGCGAGCTCCACGACGACCGGCCCCTGACCGTCCTCTCCATCCCCGGAACCCACAACGCGCCGACCTACCACACCGCCCTCCCCTCGGTCCGGTGCCAGGCCGTCAGCGTGCGCGACCAGCTCGACAACGGCGTGCGCTTCCTCGACGTCCGCGTCAACGCCGACGCCGACGCCGCCGACGACCGCCGCCCCAGCCTAACCCTCGTCCACAGCGCTTTTCCCGTCAGCCTCGCCGGCAGCAAGAACCTGACCGGCCTCCTCGCCGACGTCTACGCCTTCCTGGACCGCAACCCCAGCGAGGCCGTCGTCATGAGCGTCAAGCGCGAGGGCGTAGGCAAGGCCACGGACGAGCAGATGGCCGCCCGCCTCAAGCGCAACTACGTCGACCAGGCCCCCGAGCGCTGGTGGACCGAGCCCGCGGTCCCCAGGCTCGGCGCCGCCCGCGGCCGCATCGTCCTCCTCCGCCGCTTCGCCATCGGCGACGGCCTGCGCCGCGAGTCCCACGGCGGCAGGGGCTGGGCCCTCGACGCCCAGCACTGGCCCGACAACTGCGAGGACGGCACCGTCGAGGGAGGGCTCATCCGCGTCCAGGACTTCTACGACATCACCGAGAGCCGCAACATCGAGAAGAAGATCGAGTTCGCCAGGCGCCAGCTCGAGCGCGCCGCCGAACAGAGCTGCCCCCTCGGCTCTTCCTCCCACGACGGCCACGACGGCGCCAAGGTCCCGCCCCTGTTCGTAAACTTCCTCACCGCCAGCAACTTCTTCAGCGCCTCCTGCTGGCCCGAGCGGATCGCCGCAAAGGTGAACCCCGCCATCGTCGAGTACCTGTGCATCAGGCACGGCGAGGACGGCAAGGGGCCCCAGAAGCTAAAGGTAGGTGCTGGCGGCACGGGCATCGTCGTCACCGATTGGGTGGGTGCCCATGGGAACTGGGACCTGATCCGTTGCATCGTCGGCATGAACGCGCGGCTGCAGATTCAAAAGTAATACCGTAGCCGTGCATTGTTTAGACATCTGTTTTGTTTTTGTCACGAAGCATGTGGCCGAAAATTGGGTTGGATAATAGACGATTCTTTATTTTTTTCAATAGCAACTTTAGCTACCAGTGCTTTCCGAGTTCAAGCGGGTCGTGTAATGCCTTCACGTCGGCAAACAAGTGATAGCAACCTTCCCCGTACAACACATTCGGTTTGTAAGACCTTCCTTCTCTACGGAGACCGAGGTCAAGGTAACTGGGTCCAAATGAGTGGTTTCACCCATCCAGGCCAACAGCAAACGCCTATGTGGCCCTAAGCAAGGAACAGAACGCCCATACTGCGTTGACCTATTTTCATTGTTAGCCGCCGGACATTGAATAACTAAGCAATGCAATCAAATTGAATGTTGTGAAGGGTGTCAGTTCTCCAAGGTGAAGGTTGCTCATCACGTTGAACTCAGATAGAGCTAATATTTAAGAATTCATCATGTAAAAGGGTAGGGACAGTGTCAAAAAATGGGGAGACCAACCTGGTGAAACAGAGCTGCTACCAAATTATATACAAACTGAGAAGATCGAATTAGTCTGGCGCTCAATCCGAAATCCATGAGTTGAAGCTTGAAGCGCTTGAATCCTTCTAGAAATGGTTAGCACGGCATACATACCCAGAGAGACGTAGGCACTTACTTGAAGGATATCAGAAGATGTTAAATTTGTTCATTTCCCTCGACACGAGGTCGAGGATCAAACAGTGTGAATACGTTTACAACTCATCACCACAAAGCAAGAGTGTAGAAGGAAAAGAAGAATCTTTCATTACCTGGACGATGTTATGTTAGTTGACATGTTCTCTAACTGGTTTTCAACCACAACCAAAGCCCAGCAAAGAACCACAGTCAGGTGACGAATTATCATCAATAGCTCCCGCAACCGGCCACCACAGGGTTTGTACGCCCTGCTTTCAAGGATGACCGGCCTTGGGGCTCGATTATGTCCGCCCGTTCGTTCAAGATTTCATCATAGAGTGGGAGTGCTCGGGGATGGAGACGGTTATGTACCTAGAGTTGCAGAGTTAGCAATGATGCCATCACCACAATTGTTATAACAAAAGAGTTAAGTAGAGACCAAATCAGACAAGGCTGAAACTAATAACAACAGTATCCACATCGTGTATTAAGCATGAGGAATCCCTAAGGTGTCGTTCATGTTCATCATATAGGTAGGAGGGTGCAAAGAGGAAAAAATTCCACAACAGCAGAGTGACGACTAACCTTTGCAAGTTTTCATTGACGCCTGGCCGGAGAAATAAAGTGAAGAAAAAAACTATGACCCTTTGACAGTTAGCCTAGTCCTCGATTGCTTTGCCAACAAGAGTATTTGTGCAAAATTGCTCAGGGTAATTCTAGAGATAAGAAGGTCCCCATGGTTTTGTAAGAATTGGATTGTTCGTTGAAAGATGTCATCTCTGCAATTGTGTCGTAGAAAGAGTATGGAAAGTAGCGCACATACCTAATTGAAGCAAAGACGGTACTCGACTGGGACGCGCGCGCACTTGCGCCGCTGCCCAGCTCGTCAAAGCTGTTTCTTTGGTTGAAATTGAAAGAAAAAAGTTGTGAAAAGAAGAAACCGAAAATTTCCTGGTGTTGGTTTTATGGAGTGGGTAAAGAACAGCACTAACGGTATCGGGAATGGGTGAGTGGCCGCAGCTCGCTCCCCGCATCTGTGGCTGTGTGGCGGTGCGCTGCGCTGTCACTGGATGTGGCGAATCTTATCGCCGCGAGTGGTCTTATAAGTGCCTTGATTCCCGCCTTTCCGACCTCAACTCTAGTCCATCAACACCACGTCTTCCTCCCATTTATAGGGACCAAATCATACATTTTTCATCATGGCTTCAGTGGGGGCGATATGGGGTCCAGCGACCCTACGTCTCCTCCGCGTAGCCGTGAGTCGAACCGCTCAAACGGTTCGAGCCAAAGTAGCTAATGCTACTCGGCCCCTCCAAGGCGAATTACAACATATTCCTCTACGATCCGGACAAGCCGGACGTCAACCCATTCATCCTGCTGCAGTCCTGAAGCAGCAGAAGCGAGGCGCGCGATGGTTCTCGAGCGCTGCTCAGAATGTCAACAATGTCGTGCGTCGATACATGACCTCTGAGTCATCGGCTGCTCGCCCCTTCCATCTCGACCGATCGAAGCTCCCATCTTCAAACACTTCTCGTCGTGTCGCACAGTTCTCCGGCAGAGCTCCGTTCGCGAGTGCCCTCCGGCCCAACTTGACCGGAGGTGCCATGCCACGAACTGCCGGTGGATACAGCATGGGAGGCGGTGCCCGATACTTCTCCCATGGACCTGCTGCCCCTGCCCAGGTTGTTCAGAATGTCTCGCAAGCTATGCGGGCGTTCATGATCTCTGGTCAGAAGCTTCGGTATGATGGCCTCGATGCCCGCGGCAAGCGCCAGTGGCGCGCCGTCTCGGCCGTCGAAGACGATGCCATGTCCAAGCTTTCAGCCATCCCCAGCTTCACCCCTGGCGCCTTTGTCGACTTCAAGCTCAGCCCCACCGTCACCGCCATGAGCCCTCTGGCCGCTGCCATCACCATGGCCTCGCAGACTTCCGGTTTCAAGGCCGAGGCTCTTTGTGCTAGCACCAACCTCAATACCGATGGCTTCCTCGATGTGCTCTCCGCCGACTTCGGCCGAGCCCTGAAAGATTTGACAGCCATTTTCGCAGATTTACGACGGCTGGCTATACTCGGTGATCTCCCAGTCTCATTGGAAGGACACAATATCATCCGTGTTCGTTTCCCAGGCGTCGATGCCGAAACGGCAAATCGTTTATGCGATGATATCGGTATCCAGCGAGGTATAATTGGGCAAGACGAAGAGTTTGATGCTGTTGCGGGTGCCTCGGTAGCTCTCCGGTTCCCCTTTGCGCCTCAGTCCGACGAAACACCCAAATCCTCCCGTAGCCCAATGCTATCTCGGCCCAATCATGATATTGAAACAATGTCGTCCTTCTCCGACGATTCATTTGTCAAAGAGGCATTCATGGATGAGGCGAGTGAGAACCCATGGCTTTCCGAGGGCTACGAAAGCATGTCTCCGAGCGAGGATGAGCGGTGCTCTTCGAAGTCCGAGGGCCTCGAGGGGATCTACCGATTCATTGAAGAATGCGATAGAGTTCAGGGCCGGTTCGGCCGAGTTTGAGCGGGTTGGAAGCAAGCGAATTCAGATTGAAATCGGATACCACGAAGGATAGGAAGCGAAGGATCTTCACTCATTGTACCAAAGCTTTTCGAGGCTGTCTTCGTCATTTGAGCATGACATATTTCCTGTGTACTTCCTTGAGTACTTCATTGAGTCATTTTTATAACGAATAAATTGAATAAATCACGAATTGCAAGAATATCTTTACTTACTCGACTCGTGACCCTCATCTATTTCTCTTATATGCATCAAAAGCGCCGTTTCGAACTTGTCTATGGAAGTTGCGCCTTGCCTCGGTTCGTTGACTCGGGAATGTTGGTAGAGAGCAGGTTTGTTTTGGTGGTTATGTGCTGCAAAAAAATGGCGAGGGAGAACATGTCGGCGCAGAGTTTTTGGCAAGCCATTGAATCTGCTGCTGGCGATTGGGGCATGGTGCCGGTTGGCAGGAATTAGATGTGAATTGGATTTTCGGTTGGTTAAAAAAATGCCCAATGAGGATATATGCAGCCACGGACAGTAGTATCGAGCAAAGTTGCAGGTGCTGTAGAGGTGTTTTTTTCTCTTGATGTGATCAGAACATTGGTTGAAGGCTCCACGCCTCCATATTGTGTGTATCTGTCACATTGGGGGGACTTGGGGTAACGCTAACGTGAGGTACGTTCCCACGGTTCTTACTCCGTACGGAGTACTCCGTACTGCAGGCCGACTTCGCTCCACTGCCGCTTTCCCCACATCCTTGCCTCGGCTCGAAACCTCAACCTTGGTGAAAGCGCCGATGAACTCCGTTCGTACGTAAGGTAGAGGAATCCGGGCCGAGCAAGAATATAAGGGTCTACTGTACGGAGGAGTAACTGCTGCCAAACCCAATCTCGACTCGTTTCCCTCAACTGCCTTTTTTTTTGGCCAGCAACCGTACCTTTTTTTTTTTTAATCCTTCGATTATTCGATCACTCGATATTCAAAAAACCCACCCTTTCTCGTTCATCATGTCTGGACCCGGTGTCGGTTTCGAATACCCTCCTGTTGAGGTGTCCTGGTTGAAGCGCGACATCCTGCTCTTCGCCAACACCGTCGGCGCCACCGCCGATGAGCTTCACTTCCTCTACGTAAGGTTTTCCTCGGCATTTCTTGCGACATGTTCATGGAACTCAATTGACTGACGTTTCTTGCAGGAGCTTGATCCCAAGTTCGCCGTCTTCCCTACTTACCCCATCGTTCTCCGTGAGTAGAAAGAAAGAAAAAAACAACACCTCCTCCCCCCCAAAGAAAAAAAACGCAATGCGACAACCCCCCGAATCGACAAGAAGAAGGAAAAAAGTATTAACCAAACAATCGCTGCAGCTTTCAAGACCAACACCCAGGAAGTAGTCGACTTTTACGCCCAGCAAAAGGCCACCAAGATCCCCAACGTGCCCGACTTCGACGCCCGCCGCGTCGTGGACGGCCAGCGCAAGATTGAGATCTACAAGCCCCTGCCCACGACCTCGGCCGGCCGCCGCTTCGAGGTCCGCACCAAGGTCCTGGGCGTGTACGACAAGGGGCGTCCGGGCTCCGTGGTCGAGACCCAGTCGGACCTGGTCGACGCCGGCTCCGGCGAGGTCTTCAACCGCATCTTCACCAGCTCCTTCTACGTCGCCCAGGGCAACTGGGGCGGCCCCAAGGGCGCCGCCACCGTAAACTTCCCCCCTCCCAAGGGGAAGCAGCCCGACGCCACCCTCGAGCACCAGACCACCAGGGAGTCGGCCCTCCTCTACCGCCTCAACGGCGACACCAACCCCCTCCACGCCGCCCCCGAGGCCGGCGAGAAGATGGGCTTCGGCGGCGCCATCATGCACGGCCTATACTCGTGGAACTCGACCTGCCACGCCATCCTGCAGAGGTTCGGCGGCAGCGACCCCGCCAACATCAAGGAGTACCAGGCCCGCTTCGCCAGCCCCGTCAAGCCCGGCGACAAGCTCGTCACCGACGTGTGGAGGACCGGTGAGAAGGACGGCGAGTGGGAGGAGGTCCGCTTCGTCACCAAGGTCGCCGGCGGCAAGGTCTGCCTCAGCAACGGTCGCGCCTTGATGAAGTGCGTCGGCGAGGCCCCCAAGAGCAAGCTGTAAGCGCCATGTACACACACGCGCGCGCGCACACACACAGATATATATATATATATGTGCGCGCGACCTGCAGCCCATGTCAGGAGATATAATGGGCGTATATTGTCTCGAAGCATGCAATTCGTTTTGAGTATTTATCCTATGAGAATATGTTCTTCACAATCTTCGTCCTGCTCAAGAAGCGGTGGCCATCATTACCCCCAACAAAAACCAGGTGCGAATCGTGCTCTCCATTGTTAATCAAGCCTTGGTGGGTGGTAACAGCAATTTATAACTCTTGTTGCCAGATGTGATGTATTCGAGATGTTATTGCCTTGACAATTCGTACCCCAACGATAAATTATAATGACATACCACGCGCAGCCATGGCTATGGTTCATGATACCGCTGAGCAAGCAAATAGTAATTTTCTTTTATAATGCCGTGTCCATCTTTACTGAACCTACCCTGCGGGTTAAGACAAGAGAGGCGGCCACGCTATGTTTTATGTGGATTAATATATAGCTTCTTCAACCTTGTAATAAATACTTCGAGTATCGTATTTTGTATTAAGCGACAAGGATTTAATGTATTCATTTGTAATTTGCGAAGAGTTACAGGGTACTTTCGATTTCCATTAAACTTATCACAAGGACACATGTAGGGGTTAGGGTAGATTGTGCACGACTCCGTATAGTCCCCTCTGCAAAGTTGAATAATTGATGTATAAATGATGTTATATCGCTATCAGAAAACGCCATGAACCTCTCTGTATATCCCATGATGAAGTGCAGTAAAAAGAAAAGAAACAAAACAAAACACTGCCGACCAAGATACATGTATGCAAGCACCGATGCTATGATTTCTGCCAACTCCAGTTTGAAGAGTGAAAGAGAGGGGGGTAGGGGGGTATCAATCCACACGACCAGTTTACTACTACTCCTTGGGTAACATCTCCCTGGGGATGCTGGTGACCGGCTCATTGAGCTGGCTCGAGCTGCTGCCCACTATCGTCGGGGCCTCACCATCGACCTCTGGGTCGTAGGGCTCCTCCCTGGCACGCCTGTTCTGTTTCTTTTGCGCATTCTCGTCAACGTCGCTGTCGCTACGGGTGATGAGTTCCTCGTCTTCATCCGAGTCGCCAACCGAGCACCGCGCCGACCTGTCGGGGTCTTCCGTGGGCAACGCCTCGTGATCCATCGTCTTTTGCTTGATGAACGAGTCGATGATGTAGTATTGCATCGCATTCATAATGAGAGGGAAAATCATCATGACAAAGGCAATCTGCAGCTTCTCGTTGCCTTCTGTCCAGCCCAGCGCCCAGTCACCAACCTTGGCGATCCAGGGAAACATGAGGAAGAGGACGAGCACGCAGACCTTCATGCCGAATAGGCCGATGAAGTATATGAGGGATTGCTTGAGCCACCACCACGCCCTGGGGGGGCTCCCATAGTAGCCTGACTGGATAGACTCGAGGGGTTTCCCGAGGGGCGTGTAAGAGACTAAAGCGGTTGTAATTTGTAGAAGCACGATGAGTATGGGAATGCCAAGCGTGGTCTGTTTAGAAAAAAACACAAATGGTCAATACATATTCCGGAAGCATCGAGATCGGGAACAACTTACATCGACGGCCAGGTTCAATAGATACCACGAGCATGGATTCGGCACATAGTCCTCTCTCTTCATCAACCTATTCGTCGGCAACGGTTCCGCCGACACTGAAAACCGCCCACTCGTCAACATGGACATGAAGACGTTGGCCATGTGAACCAGCACGGAGCCAAAGACCTGCTTCGATACGTCGAAGAACCAGATCTTGACAGGCCTCTGCGGCCGTTCCCGCCACCTCTTGAACACCAGCGACAGCATCGCCAGGCCACCGAGGGCGGCTTGCACGATGAGCGCAAACGACCCGAGGAGCTGGCAATCTCCCTGGAACTCCTCGGCCACGTGCTGTGGGATCGCTGTCGCTATCGCGGTGGCCTCTGCCATTGCACCGGTCGCTGTCGCATCCATGATGGTCATCATGTCGGGAGGAGGCTGCATGGCTGTGCTACCGAGAGAGGCGAGTTGTCCCAAAAGACACTCTTGAAAGGTTCAAACTAATTGTACAAGGGATGTCGATGTTTAAGTCGCCGAATAGAAGGGAAGGAAGAGAGAAAGAGGGTATCGTTCGCGGGGAAAGCAGTAGCGTTGGGGTTGCCCGAAGGCTGATCGGCAGAGGAGGGCGATGTGAGGTGAGGCGCTTGTCAAGTGGTGACGGGCGATCGGTAGGACTCGTCTCGAAGAAGTAAGGTAGGAAGAACACGGGGGAGGGGGGGAGGGATCCAAAAAAAGAAAAAGAGGAAAAAAAAAGAACGAAAAAAAGGGAGAGAACGTCTTATAATATAAAGTTATGTATGAAAAAAAAAGGGGTGACTCTTTTTTGAATTTTTCGTTTTTTGTGAAAATAGAATAAAAAACAAATGTACAAAAAGTTAATAAAAAATACGCCTTCTTCCCCTAATAACCTTGTATATGTGTATGTGCGTCTTTCAGCCCCTCGTGTTTTAAGAGCACTGTCGCGATGTCCTTTTCCACCCCAGTTTAAAAAAAAACCGAAAAAAAGGTACCTAACAAGAAATGCGGTTGCAGCCGCCGAGAACAGGAAGCCAAGGCCGTCCGTCATCCATGGAAGGGTCCCCAAAAACCAAGAACACAGTCGAGACCAGCGTGACTCCTACCAAGTTTGGCTTGTTTGGGGCGTTTCGGAGCGTCTACGGGGGGGAGGGGGCATTACGAGCATAAGGTTCCAATGGTTGCGAGCATTGCGAGCATTACGGAGTACGAGCATTCCCTACCTAAGAGCTAAGGTACTCCGTAGCGACGGAATATACCTTAAACCTTGCCCTCCACATGCTAACAGAATATGTACTCCGTACTCTGCATCCGTACTCCGTAGCCCGTAGTCCGTATGTACTCCGTACTCCGTACAGGTGGAACAGAACAGGCACCGCACAGGCTATCACAGGTTAATTGTACAGGTTCGCAGGGCACATATGGTAGCAGGCAGAGTGACGGCGTTAAGTGCCCCCGGCGGCCGCCCACCAAAAACCAAGTTGGCGGGTGGTTTCCAGTAGGTGGCGCCGCCTAACAATTCAGGCCGTCAATGGGTCGACTACGGGCGGTTGGAAAGAACCGGGCTGCGTCGCAAAAAAAAAAAATACAAAAAAAAAAAAAAAAGGTCGTGAAGCTCGTGATAATCGAAGAAGAGACGGCGAGCTTTAGCAATTTCGCCCCGTCACTAAAGTGCTTGTCGCAGCGACCATCGACAAGCATCCTCTCGTCCCTCCCCTCCCCCTCCCCCTCTCCTCCCCTTCCCTCACAGCTCACACAATGTTCCGCCCAAGGCTACGGTTACCGCGCATCGGCGCCTCGATTGCCCCTCGCACAACCCCCACAATCACAAGCATTAGCAATGCCACGAGAAGCATACATTCGGTACCGGCCCTGAGGCATGACTACTCGGAGGGCGTCCCCAACCTCATGAGCCCCGCGGGGTTCAACATTGCCTGGAACGACTACATGGGCCTCATGACGGAGAAGCTCAATGCCCTGACGGCAGGTACATAACAGCTTGACCACCTTATCATAGCCCCCCGCCCCCCGACAACGGTCTGAATTGAACAAATTCCTTTCCCAACGATACTGACTGTGCCGATGTGCAAAAATTGGCAGGCACCGAGCTCGAAGAAAAGGACACGAAAACGACGCTTCTCATGACAGCCCGTGAGCCCAACCAGGCGCCCATCTTCAACTACGCCTCCATGGCCCACAACACGCACTTCTTTTTCGACGGCATCTCCCCGCAGGGCACACCCATGCCCGACGCCCTGCGCAAGGAGCTCGAGGCCTGCTTCTCCTCGGTCGAGACGCTCCGCCGGCAGTTCGTCATCACCGCCTCGGTCATGTTCGGCCCCGGCTTCGTCTGGCTCGTCAAGGCCGGCCCCGTCGACTACCGCCTGCTCAACACCTACCTCGGCGGTTCGCCCTACCCCGGCGCCCACTGGCGCGCCCAGACCTCGGACATGAACACGGTCGGCAACGCCGGCTCCGCCAAGACCCAGTTCCAGGACGCCGCCTTCGGCGCCAGGAAGAGGGCCGGCGACCTGCCCCCCGGCGGCATCGACCTGGAGCCGCTCCTGTGCCTCAACACGTGGGAGCACTCGTGGCTGCTCGATTGGGGCGTGGGCAAGGACGGCGTGGGAGGCAAGGCCGCGTACGCCGAGTCTTGGTGGGAGCTGATTGACTGGGAGCGCGTGGCCGAAAAGGCCAGCATCACGGACGTCGAGTTCAAGGACGATTCTCTGTAAAACGAGACACGGTGAGATGTTAAGGGGGGGAAAGGGCGAGCTCCTACTAGATATGGGATCCGTGTACTAAAAAAAAAGGACTATCTATGTACGATATTGTACTCTGCATACCTATACAGGTGGAAAATATACTTGCATCTTTGGCATGGCACTGACTTTTTATATCTCAACCGGGCATATCTAGTGCAGATAATATGGCGCGAACATGGCGATAAAAAAGTGGCAGAATTTAAATACATGTTCTCGCTCTCTACCCATATAGGCATTTCTCATCCCTCTGTTGGGCGTCATCCTAGACAATGGGAGTTCCCATCAACCAAAACCTGTCACGGCGGTAGCTCGGCTGCTTTTTCTAATGTGGCGAGAGACTCATTTTCACAAAGTATTCATCATGCTGCAACAAAAGCGACTCACAAGTAAATAGACAACCCGAAAACGTTTAACATGAAGAAACACACTTAATTCCATAAAACTACCTAGACAAAAAGAAAAAGAAAAAAGACGACAAAAAATAAAATCCAAGACTCAAGTGGTATCTCCCCGGTATCATAAAAAAAGCGTCCCATGTTTCCATTCCATTCCATAAGAAGAAGAAAAAGAAAAGAAGAAAAGGTTTCCGGAGTCCGAGCTCGAAAGAAAAGAAAAACGCTATGCCAAGAAAAGATATCATGAAGAAGAAGAAGATGGAGGTCGTGATAAGAAGAGAACATAAGCAAAACATGGATGTCGTAATGGTAACAAAAAAAGAGATGAAAAAGAAAGCCTGAAAGCCTTCATGAACAGTATGGCATAGACAAAAGGTGGGAAAAGCTGTGTTCCGTAGAAGAATCGTAATAAAAGAAAAGTCAAGAGAGGGAGAGGGAGAGGTAAAGAGAAGGACCGTCACCCCGTTTTTTAGAAGGATAAAAGACCTGTAAATCAAGCAACGCCAAAAGTCAAAGCCAGCTGCGTGGACAAATACAAGATTGGAGATTTTCCCCTCCCGGAGGAGAAATAAGGAGAGAGAGAGAGAGAGAGAGAGAGAGAGAGAGACTTGCTCATAACAGCTCCTTTTTCCCTTCGAGGCCGTTTCGTTACTTATTTTTTTGCTTTTTTTCAGATTTTGGAGGTGTTTTTTTGGCTTTTTTTTCGATTTCTCCTTGATTTAGATCATGCTACCGTTGACGCTAATCTCAAAGCCTTCGCCCTTTTGCTTGAGGGCCTTGGCAAGCATGAGCTCACGCATCCAGTCGATGCGGTCGTCACGGTTCTTGACGGCAAAGTGGTGCGTCTTGCCGGTGCCGTTGGTCGCCTCGGGGGGAGCGTCCTTGGCGGGAGGATGGGCCTGGGCGCTGTCACGCTTTCGCAGGCGGGAGCCGGCGCCGCCATTGTTCTTGTCCTGAGGCACGAGCTGGAACTGGAAGGCGCCGACAGGGTCGCTCTTCTTGCGGTCGTGGGAAATGCTGACGGCCTTGAAGGCGGCCGAGAGCTTGGACTGGGAGGCGACGCTGGAGCAAGCGATGGCGTAGTCGTCAATGTCGATGTACTCGAGGGTGCGGTCCACCTCTTGAGCGTCCTTGTGCATGTTCAGACGCGTGCCCTTGATGGTGAAGAAGCCGTCCTGCCACTCGTGGCGGAGGATCTTTTGCTTGCGCTTCTTCATGGGTCCCTGGAAGCTGACGCCGGAGGGAAGGTTTAGCGACGAGGTCATTGAAGAAGAGGCATCACCGTTGACACGGCTGGCGGCCGGAGGAATGGCCTGCTCAAAGTGGGTGCGCTCGACTGGTGACCAGGGGTAGGCTACGCGGGGAGGGGCACGGAGGGGCTGCTGGTTGGCGACTGGGGCCCGAGGAGGCGAGTACACCTGCGCGGGGGGAGAGTGTGCTTTGGGTGAAGGGGTCTTGGACCTCCCGCTGGGTCTCTCCTCGTTCAATACGGGCATCACTGTGCAAGAAGGCCGGCGCCCAGAAGCACGGGATGCGGCGCGCTGGCGGGTGGGCTGAGGGTTGACCACGGAGTGATGATAGTTCATGTCCGGTGGAACTGATTGAGAGTTGTCGCGGGCGACAGGGCCCAGATTAACGTTGGTGACCGGGACGTCCATCTCCGAGAAAGGAGTGCCGAACCTATAGGGGTTCCTCTGCGTCTCCAGATCGGGGGAGCGTGGGTCAACTCTCTCCATCTGATAAGGTACAAACTCTTCCCTCTCCGGGGAGTCATAGATGGGCTGTTGCTGTTGCTGCTGCCAGTGCTGTTGGTTACGGTATTGCCTGGTATGTTGGGCCTCTTGGGTAGGCGGCGGGACAGTGGCAGCCCTAGGTGGTGACATTCGGGTACCCTGAGATGTAGTAGTGCCAGGGATGGAGAGCCTGGGAAGATGACGGAGACCTTGGTGAGGCGCCTTGGGGGTACCCAACTCAAAAGGGGGCGTAGGAGGGACATCGTTGGCACTGTTTTGCTGAAACTGGAGGAACTGACGCACGTTGGCCTGCGCCTCACGGGCCTGGGCATTGCGGGCACTCGCCTCTTGGAGATACTGGAGGGCCGGGATACCTCCCGTGCCGAGAACATCAGATGAAGCAACCACGGAGGGCTCCGCATCAGACATAGGCCGCATAGCATCGTTAAGGCTGATAGCCTTGGCCGTCTCAGGGTTACCGGCGTCACCATAGACGAGAACGGCACCAGACGCCGCGTTCATGTCCACGTTTGGGTTGAGCTTCTTGAATTTCTCAATGAGACGCCTCTGCTTTCTGTACTTGGAGCAGTCCTCGCCCTTGGAGCAGTGGTGGGGCTTGGGGATGACCTGCTCGATGCCGATGATGGAGACCGATTCCCCGGGCATGATGGTGTCGGTGGCAGATGTCTTCTTCTTGGGCCGTTTCTCGCTGTTGTTGCGCTTCAGCCCTGGGCTGTCGCGTCTGACTTCCCTACGGACCTCCTTGTCCGGTACGTCCTCGATAGGCGTGGGTGCCCGTGGCGACGCCGGTCGGATATCCCTGAGAGCCTGGATTTGATGCCATACTCTGGTCCGGATGCCAAACGAAGGAATGTCGAGCTCGCGCAGGTCCTCGAACTTCAGCGTCACCAGGATAGGCCCGTTGATGTCGTTCTCGATAAAGCGGTCGGCCATGGACTGCTCAATGCCGGCATTGAGCATCGACTGGGCCACCATCTCCGGTGTCCATGATACTAAAGTCCTGGTGTCGAGTGTCTCCTTGGTGTAAGAGAAGGGACTGCTGCGTCGGGGCACGGGGGGTTGTTGGGAAGAAGTGTAGGTCAGGCTATCGATGTTGCGGGGGGCCTTGGGCGTGATAGGTGATAGGGTCAAGACGACTTCTTCCTCGTCGTAAAGCGAAGGCTCGGCTGAAGGATGGAAGAGATGGGGGCCACGAGGGCCGGCAATCTCCTTTGGGGTTTGCTCAACGATGTAGGCATGTCGGCTCGTTCTTGGTGTAGGCACCTCGTCATACGTAGACAGTGTCGTGAAACTGGGCTGTCCCGACTGTTTGGTTCAAATCCCCAAATCGTCGTTAGCTCTGAACTCTATCAAACGTGCATGTTTAGGCTTCTCAACGGTCTGTGCCCTCTTCGCCCGCCTTTACCCCCCCCCCCCCCCCCCCCCCCCCCCCCCGAGCCCTCATCTTAGACCAAGCAAAAGAATGTTCCCACTCACCGATTGTAAGCTTGCACGCGGCGAGTTATCTTCGGCTTCGCTAAGAATGTCCTCGTCCCAATCCGTGTCCACAAACTCGGTGGCTACTGATATCGGGCGAGCGCCTTGCGGCTCGCTCTTAAGGCTGAAGAATGTGTCCCGAGGCACCGGCTTCTGGCGCATCTCTTGGTATGTGCGTGGAGCACCAGCCTGATAATAGTATTCCTAGATGAAGAAGACATTGTCAGGCCCGATGTAAAAGAACAATTGGTCAAGGGGTATGGCGAAAGCAGCCTACCATGTTGACTCTTTCCGTCTCCAAGCGACAGGGGCGCTTATGATGCGAAATATATGTCCTCTTTTGTCTGATTCTTGTTCTCGTTCCTGCACTTCTTTCTTCGTAGTCGAATGGCTCTCGACCAAATATCTCTCCTCGTATTGATGTATTCGTAGTTCTTTGTTACGGTGTAAATCGGGTTTTTTGTCGTCCGTTGCCGGTACTGCTGGTTCTACTGCTATCACACGAGCCGAGGTGGGAATCTGTTGAGTGGTGTTTTTGTCGTGAGACTGGGAAATATTGACCAACAAAAAAATGGAAACAACAACGCTTGAAATGTAAAAAGAAACCTCTTCACAATGAGAGAAAACGTAAAAACAGGATCGCAAACCTTCGGAGAGGAGGGGAGAAAATGAAGTACTACTAGTGCTCAGTGGGCGGCTAGGGGAGGTTTGATCTATATACGTGGGATGCATCGCACCCCAACAAGCAAGCGACGGTGTGGTGGCCCATCCGCTATTATTACTATAGCACGTACGGGTATAGACAGTATGGAGTAGAGCGGCGGTGATGGATGTGACCAGCGCAAGAAGGCGATGCAGCGGTTACCGGGGTGTGTCGACTAGGCGAAACGAAACCAGCCCGGGGCTCTTCATGCACGCACCTGGCTGGATACGTAAGTAGAGAGAGCCACATACTGCTATTCTGGGGTGGGCGACAGATGGCGGCTGTGTACGGAGTACTACCTACTGGGCATCAGTAAACCTCTCTGGTAGCACACGCACGCACGCACGCACACACGCACACACACACACCCATGGCCCGCACGATAATACGCAGCTAGAGCACCCACCTAGCCACCCCCCCATGACGAGCCGTGAATGGCAATCCTGTTGGTGATGGACATTTTGATAGCGGCAGCGGCAACGGCAGCGGCAGACTTTTTTTTCTGCGAGGGATCGGGGTCTCCCTAATCCCTGACGGCATGTCCCAACCAGTCCCCTATCTATTCCATATGACCTACCTGTCAGTGTGTATTAGTAGTCCGTAGTAGTAGTGACCTCGCTACTAGTGGTAACATACGCACATGCTGTACATAGACACATCGACAACGGGCGGCCGCACCCGCCAATGCCAGAAACAGGATGGTCCTAGCACATAGGTACTCTGTACTCCGTAGCCATAGTGTAGTAAAAAAAAAGCCTCTCTAGGAGGATAGGGATCTTTTGGGGCGAAAATCGGAGAAGCGGGGATGGGAAGCTGTCGCTTCGCATGGCCCTCGCTTCCCTGACGGGATAAACTCCCCCTCCCCCCCCCCCTTGCAGCTGACAGACGGATTCATAGTCGAGATGTCAGAGAAAAAGAGAGCGACGGGCGGGGAGAAAGTGAAGGGTTGGCAAAACATGCGATTCGCTGTGAAATGGCAAAATATAGCTCGAGTGTGGACTCGAGAAGCCAAAGAGGAATGTCTACTAAGCGCCGGGTAATGACTTGATGCCTGTCCTGTACCAGGGACTATGATTGGTCGAGATGTCTTAACTGTGACCAATCATTTTTTGGGGAAACAACCTCTTGCTGGGAAAGTACGGATGTACGGAGTACGGAGTACCTAACGGAGGAGGAGGAGAAGGATAAGGAGGAGGGGAGTGCGCTTCCCTCACAGGCTCCAGTTCTGGCAGGGAAGTGGGAAAGAACCCCCGCACCGAACTTTCACTTCTGCACCTGTACTCCGTACTCCGTACTCTATAAGGTAAACAATAAAAAAAGTGAGGCTTCAGAGGGCCATGACCCATATTTTCACTCTTTCCTTCTAGTAAAGAAAGGCACGAAGGTCCTCTTTCTCCTCTTTGTCTCGGTCTCTGTCGCTGTGATGATTCGTACTCTGTACTACTTAGTAGTAGTACTACTACTACTAAAGGTATGGACCAAGTACCTGTACTACCTGCGGAGTGCTACGTAACTCTTTGGCTCTCAAGCTCTGTCTTCCAAATCACCCCTCCTCTCAATTCTTCCCTCTCTTCACCTTGGCCCCGCTCGTCAAAAATAACCCTGTCGTATCTTCCCTGCTCATTCTCTCCCGCTAATGCTCTTATTGCCGAGTCGACCAGGGTGTCTACCTTGAACCTTGGCTACATTGATCCTAGTTCACCTATTCCTCCCGACGAAAGCTCACCTTGGAAGCCGAAAAGCAAGAAGTGAAGCCTCCGAACCTGGCCTCGCAAAAAAAAAAAAGACAACCCCCCTCCCCCTACCGGCTCCATCTATACTCCGTACGCACACTACGTCTATTAATTCGGCCGGCGAAAAAGGCAAAAAGACACCCCTTGAGAAAAAAAAAAAGGTGATAAGAGGTTTTGGCAGCTACTGGAGCTGGGGTCGGATGGCTTCTATCCGGTCCTAGGCTGGATTTCGATGGTTTCCTCTTGCAGTAGCTAATACTACCTACCCGGGCTCCATTTACTCCGTACTGCACGACAAAGTTGACTTGCACAAGGCTAACGTAGAGATGAGCCAAAGGAGGAATGATACCATATCACAAAAATATATCAGATTACATTTCTGGCCGACCGCATCATTGCCTCGTGGTCAAGGTGACCACGAGTCGGGGACAATGAGACTTTTTTTGCACTGCGTGCGACGCGTGGGCAGCAAACAACGTGGGCCGGCATGAAAACGCCACGAACCGTGGCGGTGGGAATTCTTTCCAGACAGCCCTGATGCTGGTAGTAGTCGAAGTTAATGACTCACGGGATACCCTTGGCTCAACTCTGTGAGCCCAAGCGGTATCGTTTACTGACCGAATGGCATTCAGTGTATTTTCGCACTGCAGCCATTTCACGGTATTTCCGGTCTAGAAGCCCTTTCTAAAAGCCTATACGATCCCCGCTGCCAAGCTAGCGTATTCAAATGGTCGACTTTTGCTCTCTTAGTAGCCGTCATATTGCATACGAACCTGACAGGGTATCAAATTGAGGGATCCTCTGGCTACTCTGTGCATGCTGGGATGGATAAGCATCGTTTACGGCTCCCTTCAAACCTAAAGGCCCGGAGCCGGCGAATTCTTGCCTCTATTTGCTTGCCTCTCTAGGAAAGAGAGCAGGGAGGGGGGGAAAGTCAACCCCTCACCACCAGAGAAACCCATCCTCACCTTTACCGCCCAAGGTGAATGTCGCCTCATCTGATAATCACTGAGTCACACGAGACCCTTGAATACCTTGCAACCCTTGAGCGGTCAGAGAATTCTCTTGCGACGGAACAGGTCCATGGCCGTTGAGAAATTTTCTTGCGTTACCTCACAGCTGATTCCCCCGGCTGCGGTGAGGCCCAGCGTTCGCATGCCGGCCGGCCCTAGGGTAGAAGCCACACAAACAGGTTCCTAGGGTCTTGGAGGTGGAGGAAGAGGAGACGAAATCCACTAGCCTCTATTATCCTACACGCGGACAAGGTCAGATGAGACCTCGCGGGAAGAAAAATAGGCTCGGCAAGATGGCGGTCAATGGGTGTGCTACAATGATCGCGAGAAGGCATCTGCATTTTGCCCTGGATGTTCTCGTTCTACGACATGCTACACGATCCATTTTCGGAGTACTGCTACGTGAGGCCGAGAATTATGAATGCAAAGCTTTGCAAGCATTTTTTGACAGGCCCCGGAGCCCACCAAGGATCTTAGCACCAGGAACTCGAAAAGAGAGAATGCGACGTGACACTTTCTGAGGCCCCTGTTGCGAGATCTTCGAGTACTTTGTTTCCCCCACACACACGGTCACCGAGCGTCGTCTCCTCTTCGGGAGCTTGGGCCTGGGGAGGGGGTGTACGCAACTTGCTGCACTGTGAGTGCAATCACGCAAACCTCGGGCAAACAAAACAAATGGTTGTTTGCATTCACAATGCCGCACCCATGAGTTATCAGACTTGGAGCGATTGAGCGGAAAACCAATGCTTCAAGCACTGCCTACATATCATTTCAACCCAATTGCGACCTCAAACCAATCGCATCAGCTTCTGCGGCATCAAGCGCACCAATGGGTCTCCAATGGGCAGAGAAGACTGGCTTCTCGATCAACGGGAGGGCATCATGTGCGCGATCGGCATTCCTGCGAAAATTGTGACCGGGCTTTTCTGACCAACCCCCCGTTCTGCAGGCTAACGCTTCGTTCCCGTTGTGCATTGCCAGCCCCCCCAGCCAAGTGCTTGAGCGATTTCGGCTGGTCATCATGGCAATGTTTTGCAGCTGTCCCGCTCATAGTCTCTTCCTTTCCCTCACCGACTTGCCCATGATTCCGAACTGTGACGTCGTTGAGGGAAGATGAAGTTGGTGCTCAGCCTAGGCCTGTCCATTTCGTCTCACAGGCCCAGGACAAAATTGCAACCCCCCGGGGGCGAAAATTCTGGCTCTGGCCGGACTTACGGAGTACACGCTATCAACACTCCGTACAGTAGACTCAACGGCTGCGAGGCAGCGCGAAAAAGAATTGCAGCCTAGGGCTAGCCTTTGGGCGAAGCTTTTCCCATATCAGGAAGTAATGGGTTGCATATTCCACATTCCCCCAGACCCAAAGTACTACGTTCTCTGTACGAAGGACGGAGCACATACTACGAACAGCTACGCTAAATCGCCGAGCCTACCCGGCCCGTTTCCTTCTGCTGAAGAAAAGGCTTACACTACATCATTGATCAAGGCGATGTGATTGATGGATGAGGTCTGTTAAAGCTGATGCCACCAGGGTCTTCGGGTCCTGGGGATCATCCACTGCTCGGAAGGGGAAAGCATTAGGGAAGGTGGGAGGGAACACGGACCATTCAACTGCTCACAGTGCGCCAGAGTTTAGAGCTGTGAGATTTTTCACCCCTGTCCCACCCACGTCCCCATCACACATAACAGAGACGCACACCCGTAACTTCGACTCTCAGTGTGGGTCATGTCACGTCGAAGCCTCTCCCAAATGCTTCCTGAGCATATGATAGGAGCTACATCAGATTGCACCAGACATCACTTGAGGGTTTTCTACCAATAACTGCTGAGGCCGTTGATATCCCTCTGTTCACATGATCTGAAGCTAATGCGGCCGGTTTTACTCTTTGAAGGCCGTGAGGGCGGGGGGCCGAGGACCTTTCGTGCCTACACAACACATTTCGTTATTCAGAACAGACTGAAGAGTGTCACAAGTTATCTTATCTTTTAGATCTGAGGAAATATTGGTGGGTAGGGCGGGCAGGCGGGTTCACTAGCCAGTCGGTACCCCTGTTGTCAGCAAACCAACACTTGCAGCTTGAAGCCATAAGAAGGCATCATCGGCGATGGATTAATCGTTGCTTGTGCACTATATTTTTTCCATTACAATAACTTTACTTCTTCTCCCTATGTCCGCATGGATTCGCTGTCGATCCCTCAGCTCGCACAATGGGAGCTTTGCACAGGATTCGTGCACCTCGCTGAATATCCGGTGTCGGCTGTGTGGTACGGAGTACTGCTCTCTTATTAACGAGGCTACAGTCTGGTCCTTGAAAACGGCAAGCTCCAATGTGGGCCATTGATTCCGGCCCGGAATACAAAGGGGGTCGCGCTACTAGTAGTAAAGTCAATGGACTGATGAATGCTTCGTTGCTTTGCTTTTAGTCGACGGAGATGATACCCTGGAGGAGAGTAAGTTGATCAAGGATGTTAGATCGGAAAGGGGGTCCGTGGACTACGCCGCTCCCAAGACACCACTAAGCCCTTGGTCCATAAGACTATAATGCACGTCGAAGGCATGGGAGAGCCTGAACATGCGAGAAACACCTCTAGTGGTATCAACGGTGCCGTATAAGCCACCACTACCTTTGGTGTGGCCGCGACATTGTCGAAGAATACCAAATTCTAGATTGCGACACGAGAATTTCGATTCCAAACCCACAAAAGGCAATGCAGGGCCTTCGGGTGGACGAAATCTGTGCCTGCATTGCTCCGTATAATAGGCTGATGGTGGGCTCAGTTTGGGGTGGCATTCAGGGAATGCAACCTACATGGGGAGAGTAGACTGGGATTATTGCTGCCCAGCTCTATGATTCACCAAAACAACGGGGTGAGGCTGGAGAAGTCACAACCGGATAGTCAATGGTTCTGGACCTCGAAACCATAGCGCTTGAGTACAGTTGAGCGCAGAGGAGACTATACTCCGTACTGATGAAATGCACCACCTTGGGCCTGCGCTCAACCTGCAGTCGCCTTTGAGCGCACAAGATGGGCGAGTCCGTTCAAGCCCGACCCGAGTGCAGACACCACGGCTCGGCCAAGGTGGAAAGAGAAGAAGAGTCACCAGGTCGGCTTCTTTGGGCAAGATTAGCCCCTTTTCCTGTCTAATTGTGGGCAAAACAAAAATAGCCTGCAAAGTACGGAGTACGGAGCACGGGAGCAATTGTAAGCTGCCCTTTAGCGCCAGCAGCAGCATGAGGGAAATGTGTAAGCGCCCTGGTCGTCAAATTGGACCTAAATCGAGAAACAAGAAGGGAACTAAATTCGACCTTTGTGGGATCGACTAGAAACGGGCGGATGATGTCCGGCAACAAAAAAGGGAAGGGACAGAAGAGAGGGGGGAAGAGAGGGAGGGTCCTTGAACATGGCCCCCGCACGCCTGCCCCCAAGATGCATCGCATTCTTTCTTCGAGAGGACGTTGCGGAGGTGGCTATGGCAGAGAAGCTCAGATCACATCTGTCAAGGCTCACTCTCCGAATGTTGTTGAGGGCAGACGAAAGGAGAAAAACAATGGAGGGGAGAGGAAACAATGGTTGTTGATGTTGTTTTTTCAGCTCATCGCTGCTCATCACTGCTCATCTCGGTGGTCCCATTTCAAGGATGAAGCTTGTCACTCGTCATTAACATGGGAAATGGGATTGAAAACCATCACATGCCGGGGCCCGGGTGTGATGATTGACGAGAGAGTTGGGACTCGAGAGTTGGATCTGGTGCTCAGCAGAACAAGCGAGTGCAACACGCGATTGGTCCAATGAAGCTGGGGCCCCTGTCGACTAGCGCTAAAGCTGTTGACGAATAAGGGGAGAGGAATAGGCAGCGGTCAGGGGTGAAAACCTTGATGTTCCGCTAGCGCTAAGAATCGGTTGGTCCCGTAGCCCCTGCGGCTTTCTGCACGTCTCCATCCCCCAAGCGGCTGTCACACGCTTTTATCCAATCAGATTGCACAGCACATTCTTTGACTGCAGATATCTGCAACGCTAATGCACATTGCAGCCAATCTAGCACGAAAACAAACTCTGCCGCCACAGGCTGGGGAGAGGAGGAGGAGGAGGAGAGGGGATGTGAAGGGGCTGCTGCCGTTGCTGCTTGCTTTTCTGCTCGTTTCCTTATTCTCCCACGTTAGGCTACTATCACTTTTGGCCTGAAAGGAGATAGGATACCATACGCAGCTGTGTTTGGTGTTGTTCCACAGCAGAACGTTGTGTACTATGGAGCCCCTGGATCTCAACCTCCCTCCCTGACCATGCATCGGCCGCACCTCATGCCGATGTACTCCGTACTCCGTGCATACTGCGTACCTACTGCGTACGACCCGACTTTCTCTTGACTTCTCCGCATCCGACTCGCGCTCCGGTTGGCGCTATCCTAGTGGTCCGCGAACCCTTGTTGGTTATTAATGCTGTGCAACATTTGTACCATCTCCAAAGGCTTCAATCTCATACAGGTGCAAGGCAGGTCTGCATTTCCCTTCTGTTTGCACTCTTCCAAAGTGAGCTGAGCACTCCCGGGCTTCCGCATTTGTTGGCAAGGTGCGGACTTGCAAGCGAGAGCCCGCTACCAGGTAAAATCCTGACCGCTCTTCATTCGCGGCAGCCTGCATGGTCCCCTTGGAAGCAATAGTCGTCATGATGTCTTTCATTGAGCAGTCCTTTGAAAGCTGACGAGAGAGCATCACGCCTCGTTCACAAATGGCTTTTTCATGCATGCTGCAAAAGGAAAACAGGCCGTCAAGAGCACTCACGCCAAGTCAATCGTTTCGTTAAGGGATTTGGGCTTCTCGGTCGAATCGTTTATTAGTAGATCTGGACTGACACCCTGGTCTCGTCGATGCTACTGGTAGTACTCCGTACTGCTAGTATTACGCCACTGCTTTTCGTAGTGGTATCCTGATCCGATGGACTGCTACCATAGACAACACAAGCATTTCTTAGCGTATGGAGTACTACTAGGAAGAAAAGGATGCCTGGCTTGCCTTGCCTGACGTTGGAAAAACCTTGCAGTATATTGAGTATACGGAGTGCGGAGTATGGACTACTCCGTAGACGATCGAAAAGTTGATTCTGAGCATGCTACCGAGTACTATGCACGGAGTGCATCCTGCATAACGTACGTATGTAAGTATGTACTCCGTATGTACGTACAGATACCTACTATCCCTGGCTCGGTCAGTTTGCATCTCAGTGGCTGGAAAAGTTGTTTTCGGCAGCAGGACCTCTCGGCCGCGTCATTGTTCTTTTTTTTCTCTTTCTTACCCCCTCCCCCTCTCTGCATGCTGCTCGCAAGGTACGGGCACACAGGTCGCATGGGGAGGGTTACCTTGACCGAACACATTGCCTGGCTGTATGCTACCCAGTTTGCTTCCTTACATAGCACACGCACTCACACACATATGGAGCACGCTGTGCTCGGTAATAGGGGCACAACATTGAACTTGCGGGCCCTATTTGGGCTGCAGCTATTCGCGCCGGCGATGCGTGTCTTGGAACTACAACGGCGAGAAGGACTCATTTTGGACATGGCGAGTTGCTAAAGCTTGCCAATACGAAGGCGATGCCCCAGGTCCTTTACTCCGCTAGCTCGCAAGAGATGAATTGATCATTTCTCAGTCACACTCTAGCCCGAGAGGCTAGTAGATTCTATGAGAAGAAGAAGAACAAGAGGAGGAGGAGGAGGAGGAGAAGGGACATGGTACCGCGTACTCCGTACCTATCACATATGATTGCCGGGAATCAGTGATCACCCACGGCTTGTTTCTCGAACTTGTTCAATGGGCCCTACCTACTATCCGCGGCCCTTTCCCCTCCTCCGCTCTCTGCTGCTGCTAGGAGCTAGTAGTACGGATTACGGATTACTACGGCTGCTGCTACTGTTGCCCGCCCTGCGCGCACGTCCCCTCCCTCCTTCTCCTCTGAAAAGGACGACTTGCGCTAGACCGATCGCCAGCCCTTGGCAGTCTAGGTTGCTAGCTTGCGCAAAAGGAAGGAGGGGGAAGAGAGACCGGCCATCTCTGGACATCTCTGGACATGGTCATGATGGGCACTGGGGTAGAGAGACTCGTAGCGACGTACGGAGTACTATGTACTATGTAAAGCCGACGAGACGACGACTGTCCATGCGCGACTTTTCCATTTTAGTCTCATTTAGCCCGTCCTCCCCCCTGCCCCCCTCCCCCCGGTCCGTTTACTGCAATGCAGGCTCTTTGGGGGGGACATCTTCACTCAACATCAAGGGTGGATATTAGCCCAGATGGATTTGCAGTGGTGTCCCATTCCCATTGGTCCCTCTAAGCGCAGTCACCCACTGTTGGCCTCTTTTGTTCACTTTGCTATCTTTGAAATGCTCAAAATAGCAACATTTAGTTCTCTTCCCGAATATGGCTCAACGGGCCTGAGGAGAAGCGACCATGATATAAGTCTTGTTGTCTCCAAGCAAAGGAGAGAATTTATCCCTCTTTTTTCCCTTCTTCTTTAGCACATTCAAGTTTCCAAGTGTCGCAACCCTCCTCTTCCTCTTTTTTAACCCCATTTCCTCCTCCCTTCTCCGTCCCCTCCTCTTTCTCCCGCCTCCGATCATCACCATCACCATCACACTTTTTGTGATTTTAATTCAGTGAAAAACAAGCCGGACTTGTTTGGATCCAGTCATTCTTTGCAGAACTGCAATTTAATTTTTCCAATCATTAATACACCTATCCGATAACGATACGCCACTTCAGCCCTCTTCTCTACCCCGGACGTTTGATACGACGGGCACGAAACTATTCATTTTTTATTCATTACGAACAGCCTTTGACGAACCTATTGGAAAACATTGTCGGTTGAATCGACACAAAACGACTTAATCTAATCAGCACTTTTCCCCCCCCCCTCCCTCGCTGGTCTTCTTTCAGCCAGTGTCGACTCGAGTTTACAAGCTGCTTCTTCTGTCAAGCCCCCCCGGTCTTTCTTGGCTCCTCATCGTCTCTCGACGAGTGGCTCTTGGCTCCTTTCCCTCCAAAGACCCTAGCAAGGACTTGATTCCCGCTCCTAGCTCGACTCCACGCTCACAGTGTCCTTTGATTCCCAAGCACACAGTGACACACACCCCCTAAAGTCGACGACACCCCCCCCCTTGTCGACCACTCGCACACCCACACACACACACACACACACACCCATCCACCCCAAGGACCCTGTCCTAAATCCCTGGTGTTGTTGAGTGTGCCTATCCGGTCCTCGTCGAGGTCGAGCATCGCGAGATACAAAATGTCTTCGCTACCCCCCAACCATCTCTGCGCCTCTGCGCGATCAACCGGAAGTACCGTCAACATGGCTGTCTCACAGTCTACCAAGACGAAGTCGGCTTCTTCCAAGACCAACAACAACAGCAGCAACAGCAACGACAACAATGCAACCCCCAAGCAAAAGACACAGATGCACCGCCGTTCACGAACAGGTTAGTGATTTTCCCTCTTTTTTATCTTCTCCTTTTATCTTTTTCTTTATTTCATTTTTCCTTTTCCCTTTCGGATATGGGCTGACATGGAAATGCCACTTTTACAGGCTGCTACACATGTCGATTGAGACGAAAGAAGTGTGACGAGGGCTCGCCCATGTGCACTGCCTGCAAACATCTTGGTCTCAAGTGCGAATACAAGCGACCCCAGTGGTGGGGCAACACGGATCACCGCCGGAAGCACAAGGAGGATATCAAGCACATCATCAAGCGCAAGAAGCTCGCTGAGAAGTCTCACAACACCATCCAGACTTCAGTTGGCTCTCCTCCTGGGCTGTCTCACTCTCTTCCCACATCAGCTACCTTTACGGACCCTCTGGACCGCAACAGGTCGGCTTCCATCGACTCTCGCTACTCGGGTGGCTTCAACTTCAACAGCCCAACCAATGGCGGCGACTATGGTGTTTACAACACGCAGATGCCGCCCGAGCTCATGTTTGGTGCAGGCGCCTACACGCCCTACGAGATTGATGTCAAGACGGAGCGTCAGATGTTTGTCGACGACGTGCCCACGTTGAGGGAGTCTCACATCTCTACCTTTAGCACCTACCAGACCCCTCCTCCTCCCGGTACCGTCCTCGATGATGGCAACTGGGTTGAGCAGGCTCACGTGGAGCGCAAGGGATCCTTGGCCGAGGAGGCTCTCAACATCAACTTCTTTGACTTTTCCCATGATGGCGCCACTCAAGACTCCAGCCAGTTCCAGATTGAGCTCGAGGAGAATGACCAGCGCCTTCTGGACCACTTCATCCAGTTCGTGCTGCCAACCATCTTCCCCATTCTCGAGTCCAACCAGCACGGCTCCGTCAGCTCCGACCTGATCCTGCCCGCCCTCCGTGACAACAAGACGTACCTGCACTGCTGTCTCAGCACCGCAGCCCAGCACCTCAAGGGCCAAGTCAACGCCGTGAGCGAGGAGATTGACAGTGACATCATGCGCCACCGTTACTCGACCATCTGGGCCTTGTGCGAGGCTCTCAAGAAGGACGAGAACCACCAGCAGATCCTCGAGGCCACGCTGGCCCTCATCTTCTTCCAGTGCGTCGTCGGTCGCTTCGACGACGGCCTGCTCGACATCGCTTGGCACCAGCACTTCCAGGCCGCTCTCAACCTGGTGCAGCGCCTCGACCTCCCCCGCCAGGTGCTGGACCCCGCTCAGCAGATGGTGCAGACCCCCTTCAACATGACGCTCACCTCGTGGATCGACATCCTCGGCTCCACCATGCAGGGCGTCTCGCCCACGTTTGCCCACGCCTACCGTGAGAAGCACCTCTCTCAGGTCAACCCCAACCTGGGCCTGCGCGAGCTCATGGGCTGCGATGACCGCGTCATGTATCTCATCTCGGAGATTGCCTGCCTCGAGTCCCTCAAGAAGACGGGCATGGACGACTTCACCCTCTGCCAGCACGTCTCCTCCCTCGGAGAGCAGATCAGCCTTACGGAGATGAGCGACTCGGCCCCGCCCAAGCTTCCCTTCAACTCTAACGGCAGCCTGTCCCCCAAGCAGCTTTCCAAGAACATCACCACCGCCTTCCGCCTCGCTGCCCGCATCTACCTGTGCAGCCTGGTCCCCGGCTTCAGCCCCTACCAGCACTCTCCCATGGGCCTGGTCGAGAAGCTCACCGAGGTACTGCAGACAATTCCCTCTGGCCCCAACGGGTATGATACCAGCATGGTCTGGGTCTACCTCATCGGCGGCTCCGTCAGCCTTCCCGGCAGCTCCTTCCGGTCCTTCTTCGAGGACCGCATCGCCCAGCTGGGTGACCGCTCCAACTGTGGCTCTTTTGGCCGCATGGTGACGGTCCTTCGGGAGGTGTGGATTCAAAACGACACTTACGGTGCTGGCGCCGGTAGCCCCGGCTCTAATGCCTCGGATTCTCTCCCCATCTTCATTCACTGGCGCGACGTGATGCAGAGCAAGGGCTGGGAGTTTTTGCTCATCTAGACGAGGACAGGAACACGAGTGAGTTTTCACTCAAAGGGGCACGTTTGCTTGAACGCTCCTTTCAACTTTGGCTGGTCCTTTTTCTCTCTCGAAGGAGTCGAGCTTCTTCTATCTGGGGCCGGGCTTATTCTGCTTGTCTTCTCTAGATGGTGGATCGACTCCTTTACGTAAAAGGCTCGAAGCCTTTTGCAACATCTTTCTCTTTTTTCTCTCTTTCTTTTCTCTTCTTTTCTTTTTCTTTTTCTTTTTTACTTCATTATACCCCCCCACTGGGCTGGACCATTTAGAGGACAGGAGGGCCGCAAGGTCTTTTTCATTTTTTTTTCAACCGGCAACGGTGAAAACTTCTGAGGAGTTTTTTTTTCTTTACAAAAAGGCTGGACGAGAGAAGTTTTGACACTTGGAACACTTCATTCTTCTCATTCCTGGTTATGGCGTTTTCTTTTTTATTATTCAAGAGGTGGAAATAAGGAGCGGGACCAAGGCAGGAACCAGAGGTTTTTTCTCTTTTTACGATGACGATGTGCTGTTTTTTTTTCACGATTCAATGGATTGGCAGGCCACATCATGTCCCCTTTCCTCGTTCTTAAATTTCGAGGATTGGGGGACTTCTTCTTTTCTGGAAGGGGAGGAAAAAACACTGGGCGGTCCCTGGATTGGGCTATTTGTTTTTTTAACTCTTGTTCTTTTCTACAGAGATATACCAGGCGAGCATTGGGGTCATTTTTCCCACACAAAGGCGTACGCAAGGTGTTTTTTTTTAGGATAGCATAGCAGAGCTATGGTCTTTTAGCTCTCGGATGGATGGGTGGATTGATGGCATCAGAGGAAGAAGAGGAGGACGAGCCCAGTTACTTGGGTAACTTGGGACAAATCAATTCAAAAAATGAAGAATAAAATTCACATTAAAAATACGCCACGTTGTCTACTTTGCTCTTTTTGTTTACCTTTCTGCCTTTCTTTTTTTCTTCTCCTCCTTTTCTTCCCCGTCTTACCTTTTACGCCCCTCAACTTGATGCTTCTTTCTCCCTCCTTGAGAATCTGCGCGCCGAGGTATCTGTGTGGGAAAGGGAGAGGTGAGGCAAGACACTTGGTTGTAACGTTTCCCTGGTGGAACGCGTAGTAGTAGTAGTAGTAGAAGTAGCAGTAGTAGCAGTAGCAGTAGCACGTAGGGACTGAACGTGGCGTGTGCGTGTGAGTGTCTGAGTGTGTGTTGTATTTCGTTCCGATGTCACCCACACTCTACCGGCAATAACGCTCGAACGGATGCTTTCCCCCCTTCCCCTCCCCCCCCCCTCTTCTCCTCCCCTGCTTTTCGTCCTTTTTTTCTCGGCAACCCGCATTATCGGTCTTCCTATCGTCCCCATCTCTGGTGATGCAAAAAAGGGAATCCCGTGTCTTCCGGGCGGCGTGTGTTCTGGATTCTCCCATTTTTCGGCATCAGAACCCCGTTATAGCAGTTCGGCCATATTGCTTGTGCTGCCTTATCTATCTATTTTGTATGTATGTACGTACGGAACCTTGTTCATGTTATGGAAATGTCCTCCCCCCCTCCCCCCCTTCTCTCTCTCTCTTTTCCTGGGATTATGTACGTCGACGTGTCTTTATTGATTAAAGTTGCATTTGACCCTTTGTTCCGTGTTCCTTTTTTTTTTTTAAAAAAAAGAAGAAGAAAAAGAAACCAGAAGTTGTATCGCGTTTACCTTTAGACAATAGAGCAGCACAGAGTGCTTCTACTTTCTGCATCCCTCTCCCCCCTGCGTCTTGCTTGCATCAATGCATGTCCCAAGATGCAATTGTCTAATATTACATATGTACGCCTCGCTGCTACGTTTGCGATGAATGAGGAGAGGGCCATGCATGTCCTGCGGTGGTGGTGGGTGGTGTAACCCGAGGGAGGGGGGAGAAAGAAAGTGAACTGGGGATTCGGAGGTATGGATGGCATTGGCATTGGGGGGGAGGGATCGTATGTAGTAGACTGGGGGTTGGAGACTGGGGGACTAGGGACTCGGGTAGGTTTTGGTCACGGCAGAGCTGTTTCCCTGGCTATACGTCTTGCTCTCCTTTACGTTCTTCTCTTCTTCTTCTTTGTGCCGCAAGGTGTCGCCGGTCGGCGTACCTGCTGGGAGGATATACATACGTGCGGTAGTACAACAAGAAGAACAACCACCACCACCACCATGGTACGGAGTACTACTACTACTGCTACACTACTACTACTGCTGCTGCTGCTGCTGCTGCTACGAATGAAGTGGTGGTGCCGCTGCGCTTGGCCGGGCCGCGCATGCGGGCTTGAGGGCCCGCGGATAGGTAGGTGCCTACATTTTGCCCGCGTAGGGGAAAAAGAAAAAGCAGTGTTACGGCATAAGAGGGAAAGAAAGAAGGAAGGAAGAGAAAAAAAAAGCCACACGCCATGCAGGTACGGGAAATGCATCGAATGCACGGAGTACCTTGGAAGGTGGGTGGTGGTGGTGGCGGTGATAATGTTGGTGATGGTGGTGGTGGGGGATGCTTTTTACTTGGAGGATAAAATCCATGCATGCTGCCCCAATACTACCACGGGGTGGGAAATAGATGAGGACAGTGCGGATGGCGTACCGACTTTGATTTTCTTTAGAGATACACCCTCTCTCTCTCTCTCTATTTCTCTCTGTGTGTCTCTTCATTTGGAATGCGGGCAGGAACAGAGAGAGAGAGAGAGAGACATTGGTAAAAGCACGGACACGTTGAAAGACATGAACAACGTCGTCACCTGGGGTGTTTTTTTGTTTTGCTTTTTTGCCACGTGAACACGTTTTCTTCTTTCTTCCTTTTTCTTCACTGAGACACGGGGAGTTGACGGGAAACGGCAAAGAGGCCATTGCGTGTGAGGCGGTGTGTGTGAGTGTACGTGTGAATGCGTGTCTGGTTCGTACCTAAAGCAGGTCAAGACAACATAGTTTTCGCTTTATCCTTTTTAGTACTTTTGTCTTCTGGTAAATGAGATAAAAAAAGATGATTTGCTGAGCGAGGCTGGCTGGTGGCTTTTTTCCCCAAGAGAAAGTTGATTTCCCGGGAAGAGGCGAAAAAAGGGTCAGTACTAAACTCCAGGCCATCTGTTGATTGGGGTATGTTCAAGTGCAGGTGATGATGCGCTGTGTGGTTCATCCACGGATCCCGTATTGGGAGTGAGTTAATGGGCCTCCATTTGGCCTTGACAGCCGCCTATAGTGACTGCATGCTGGGCTGAGTTGACCCTGCGTTTTAGCGGCATGTCCGCTAACACTGACACTGACAACACTAACACTGCCTCACCCACTCCGGGGACCTCGATATTGGGGTTAAATCACTGCAGTACCCAACGGCAGCCACACAATGAGCTCACAAGAAGGGAAGGGGAAAAAAAAAGGGCTCACACAGACATCAGCAGTAAAACGTCCGCCTAGAAAACAATGAAACAATGTTGACTGAAATGACTCAATATCAGCAAAACTCAATGGGAACATTTCCCTCCCGTTTTACCTGGCTGCTGGCAATGCTCCGTACGCAGAAGATCCAAAACTGCCGGGGAGCCATGCACGCAGCAGAAACGATTGGCCTCCAGCATCGCTCCGCCTAAAACGGGCCCCAAATCGCCAGCCGCCAACCGCCGCCAACCGCCAGCCAACCAAAACGTGGAACCCACACCACTCCGTACAACACCCCCGGTACGATAAGCGCCTGATTGGCAACCAGAGCGCCTAAACACTCACGCTTTTTCTTCTCGCTCTCCCCTAATGAATGGAGCTAGAGTTGTACGAGGCAGTAGCATTACAGTAAGTATTCCGTAGCACGGTGTGTAATCGGTGGGAAAAAGAACGTATGCGTGTATGCGCGCGACTCCTGGACAATCGACGTCCAACCAAACCACCGAACACTGATCCCATCGACTCATATCCCCATGGGTCCCCGTTCCTGGCTGAAAATAATTGTTTAGCTCGTAAAAAGGATTCCCTGGTCCTTTTTCGTAATACTATACCGCCCTTGCCCTTGCTTTGCCCGAACCTTTTGCTCCGCTTGGTTGCCGTAGAGTACTAGAGTAGAAGGCAAGAAACAAAAAGCATTAACTTTTTTTTTGAAAGGTTCCACGGCGGCCTGTCGTTTGGGAGCACCTCCCGAGCGGTTACCGCATAATGGACGAGGGACCGGCTCCAGAGCTGAGCCGGCCATTCGTTCGGGTTCGCACTTCTAGGCAGGAAACATGTTCAAGCGGTATTCATCATGGGGGGGTTTGGGGTTTGAAACGGCCACCTGGCTTGGGTGTGTGTGAAAATTCGGCCTCTTTTGGGTTGTGTTCGAGGCTGTATGTGTGAGTATGGTGGTTCTTTCTCGTACACCCCCGTAGGCGTGGCGTGAAAATGAAGGGAAAAGGTCCGTGAGCGAGCCGGGCGGAAAAGGGAAGATATGGTAGATTAGTAGTAGATGGATGGATACTCCGTAGAGAGATACAGAAACTGAGAGAAACTGAGAGAAACTGAGAGGCTGAGAAACTGAAAGGGAAGCCGCTGCTGAAGCATCGTGGGCGGCAAGAGCAAATGGGATATTCAAACCCACGTCCATCCCCATCGGGATCTGCACCTGCCTCTCCTCCTCTCCTCTTCCTTTCCCTTCCCTTTCCCTTTCTCTGATCTTCTCTCTCTGCAGTTTTTGTTTCTTCATTTCCATTATACCGTTTTTTTCCTATCAATTGTTTTTCGTTGTTTTCCTTAGCAGTACCATCTCCTTTGTCCGTCTTTGTTGATAGATTTTCTTACTATTCCTGTCTGCTGTTTCACTCATACCACGCCAAACACACTTCCAACGACATTCATACACTCAGGTCCATCTCATTGTCTGTTTGTTCACCAAGGAAAGAAAAAAAATAACCCCAGCATTGACACGACGAGTCACGACGTTCAACGTTTCCAACTTTTTTGTCGCCCTTTTCTTTGTCTCGTCTACTTTTTCTACTCATCAAAGAACCTTTTACGCATCAACGAACAGCTGGTTCTGTTCGAATCTGTTTTTTCCCTCCCCTATCCTTTTCTGTCTCTTTCTCTCTTTCATCATCTTTTCAAACGAGTAAACGTTGTCATTGCATCTTCTATACACGAAAAAAAAGCCAAGAGAAGCAAGACGAGATATCAAGATCTACGGCTTACACGGCACACACGCATCGTTCTACCGAAAAAAAAAAGACACGAACCAACAACATTCAACGGGCTTTTGAGCCAACACGATCCAATAAAAATACTAGAAAATCACCAAAAGAGGAAAGAAGAAAAGCTGCAAGGGCAGGAAATTAAAAAAAAAAAATGCCGAGCATAACCAACATCCTGCAGGCCATGGTCCTTCTGACCCGCATCTCTGCCGCCCTCCCTGCCGGCTCACCACCTCCCGGTACCTTTATCGGTACGCATATCTCCGACCGCGCCGCACCGGGTACCTTTATCGGCAAGGAAGTAGAAGTCTCAACCAACTCGGAGACTTCATCCAGTAGTGCACCCGGAACCTTCATCGGCATGGAGACGGAGTCACCCGACCTAACCGCCAAGCTCGAACTCTCCAACTGCGCCGCCGACGGCAGCGGCCTCGAGTCCTGCCCCTCCACTCTTCCACCCTCGTTCTGCTGCCCCAAGGGTACATCCTGCGTATCCCTCGCCGGTGCCAGCACCGTTCTCTGCTGCCCTGACGGCCAAGACTGCGCAAAGATCCGACCCATCACCTGCGCTCTCTCTCAGCAGGACGCCTCCGAGAACCCCAAGGCGCCCATCAAGACGACCCTGCTCGACGGGGAACTGCCCTCTTGCGGTAAGGGTACTTGCTGCCCATTTGGATACTCCTGTGATGGGGATCTGTGTGTGAAGGACAAGGATCAATCGCAGAGGCCGGTTAAACCTTCGAGTACGACTTCGGCGGCTACTGCAAGTACTACGTCGACTGAGATCGTGGATACTACGGCCGTGCCGTCAGTGGTGCCAACTACCGTGCCCGCCGCTGACCCATCATCCACAGAGTCGGCCAGCACGTCCGGCCCTACAGATGATAACGGTGATGACCAAGGCTCAGACTCGTCTGAGGATGGCAGCAACAATGAAACCCAAGACTCTGGCCCGGACACGGCAGCCCTGATAGGCGGTGTCATCGGCGGCCTTGCCTGCCTCGTCATAATCGCCGTTCTTGCTTGGCTCTGCTACCGCCGACAGAAGAAGCGCACTTACCTTGCCAACCAGGAAAAGGCCGCTGGCGGCGCCGTTGGGCGCTCACCCCGGCCTCCGCCATCGTCCTTGTCGCACAAGAGAAATGTTTCCTCGATAGGGCATATCTCGGAACCCATCGTTCAGTCAAACTCTTTCCGGACAGACTTCATCCGCAAGTCTTCGTCCGAGGCCAACCACAACAACAGCGGCAACAACAACAACAATGGTAGCAACGATGGTGATAGGCGATCCTCGCGGCCCACGACTCGCTTCCCCGTCAACCCGTCTGCGTACTGGAGCACCATCGACGGTGGTCAAGACCAAACTCAACCCCAAACACGGCAGCAGAATGGGCAACAGCCCCCTCCACCAAGGATATCTATCCCCAACCCCTTTGACTCCCCAAACCTCTCTGCCACATCCCCTAGCCCAACCTCTGGTGGCTCAGATGACAGCACCAACAACAACGGTGATCCAGACCTCCGCCACGGCACCGTCTCCTCCGGCGCTAGATTGGCCCCTATTCGCGCCATGAAGGCTTCGAGCCGACACCTCCGACCCGCCGGTACGGGTTCCGGAAATGGCTACCTCATCCCCCGGAAACAGCCCAGCGGCGAGAGCATAAACGTCTTCGCCGATCCCAGGGGCATGATGAGCGGTGGAAACGGCCGCGACGACGAAAACAGGCTCACTAGAGACACCACGTTTACCCAGATGATGGATGATGCCAAGCTAGGCGACGTCCACAGGGGGAGACCCTACGTCCCGGGGACAACACCAAGGATATAATATGCGATCTTAGTAAGGGGTCTTCTGTAATTTTTTTTTGTTTTCTTTGGGGAGGGGGGAGGCGATGCTAGTTTGTTTTAATTTGATATCCAGATTCGTCCTCGGCTCATTCTGTTCTTGCATGGCAGAGTCCGAAGTAATCAACGGTGGCGGTGGCGGCGGAAGCAACAGCATTTTTCTTTTTTTTCTTTTCAGCAATCAACTTGTTCATATTGGTGCATTTTAGTATATAGATATATTCTGGGTAATACACTTGGCAATGGTTTTTTTTTTCAATTTTTTTCTTCAAAATAACAAAACTCCACCATGGCGAGCGTGTGTTTTTTTGGTCAAAGTAGCAATAATGATGATGATGCTGATGATGATGATAAAAAACAAAGACTGCTTTTGCCCAATCTCCGTATGAGTGAGACATGTGAAATCCATCGCCTGCTTTGCTTAATGAAGAAAAAAGAAAACTTCCAATGACAACATGACAACCACCCACCCACCACCCATGAGATTGCGTGTATACAAAAACTATGAGATATACATGTCCCGAGACGCAAGTTCTTATGCTAAAAACTATGAATATCCTCCGCCTAAAAAAGTTAAGAATTAAATGCAAAATACATGTACTAATAGACTATTTTCTAAAGAAAAAAGAAAAGCGAGGGGGGGGAGGGGGAAAGCCACTAGAGAGAGAGAGAGAGAGAGAGAGAGAGAGAGAGCCGAGCTGGTACAAGTATACGATTTAGCTCACATGACGGCACACTTCTTGTCTTTGTCTTTGCTCGTTGGGCTGGTGGCGATGTCGGTCCATTCCGCGTTGCTGGCCCCGTCGCCGCCATTCTTGTGCTTGTTCTTGTTCTTGCCCTTCTTCTTCACGCTCGACCTTCTCCTCGCGTCCTTCATGTTCTGCGCGGCGCTGCGCTCGGCGCGGCTCGGTTGCCGGCCCACGCCCCTGGATCCGCCGGGGGACACCGAGGGCGTGCTTCGCCAGGCGGAAAGGAACCGGCGGCCCCTCCCCGTTGCCGTTCGGGATAGCGAGTTCTGGTTTTCAAACTGCGACTCGAATTGCTGCGCTGTTGGGCGCCATCCTCCTTGGCCCGGCCGAGGTCGGCGCGGAACAGGCATGTGGATTGGCGTCTGCAGGTGCCTGTTCGAGCCATTGCGGCGCGGAGCATCGAACCCCCCCGAAACGCCTTGAGGCGTGCTAATGATCATTGGGAAATCGTGTTCGGTATCCCATGTGCTGGCGCGGCTGGGTGCGGCCGAAGCAAAAGGTGGCTGGGGACTGTAGAAAGTAGACTCGGCACCATGGTTACCCAAGGGCATGTGCGCTATCGTATGTGCCCCTGACAAGTAGCGGTTGGGTTGATGGTGCCCGTAAGAGCCGTTGTCGCTTATGGGGGGTGGCACCGGTGGGAACGCACTCGTCGATGGCGCCATGGATGGGAATGCCGATATCGACTGCGTGAGTGGGGGCCCTTCCTCAAGTCGAGCCGGCCAGGACCCAAAGTTTGAGAGGCGCCTCAGCGATGTTTGCGTCTCCCAACTGGACGATGTCGGTGGCGGATGCGGCTCGGGGATATGGATGGCTAGGTTGGGAGGGCTCGAGTGGCCCACTACGCTGGCTGGACCAGGAGTAGGTGCCGTATCTGATGAATGAATAATAGGCAGGCTGTGCTGAGAGATGGAAAATTGCGCAAATCGCGGCATGGTCAGATTACTAGGGTGTGAGGCAGCTCGGCTCTCTGCTTGAGATGGAGAGCCATCCCCTCTGCTAGCACGAAAACGTGGGGTGCCAGGTGGCGTTATATCGTATAGCTCATCTTCGTCCATGTGGAAAGACGGGCTCGACAACGGGCGGGCCGTGTCTCTTGATCTTGAGGGGCTCAGAGACGCAGAGTCGCTCGATGTCCTCTGGTGCAGGCTGCTGCGCGGCTCCGACGGCGAAGTGGGCAATGAGTGCCATCCTGGTACCCTGACAGCTGGTATGGACGTTGCCAGGGGGGCGAGTCCCGTCGGCCTCATCATCTCGAGATCAAAGTTGGACGGCAACGGCGGCACTGGCGGGGCAGCGGCTGGAGAGATTGCTGGAGCACGCAAGAAAGCAGGGAGATCGCCAGGGTCCTCTTTTTGGTACGGCGGTGGAGGCGGCACCCAGTTATCAGCATCGCTCTCATGAGGATGCTCTCGTCTTCCATCGGCTCGGCGGTACTCGATTGGTCGCCCATCTGCCGTGCAAGGGTTCAACGTGCGGTTGACAGCTGCCGCAGTGGCAGCACGACGCAGTGTCCCTTGCGAACGAGGGTTGGCATGAGCATATGGCGCGTCGAGGGCTTCCTGTGCTTCGATGGAGATGTCTCCGGACTCGTCTTCGTCGTCACCACCTACCACGTCAGGGGCCGCTGCGGGGTTCCGCCCGACTCGTCTTGGAAGCAGAGGATCGTCGTCCACTGCCTCACTATTTGGTAGTGGAGGTACGATGGCGGCCCCCGCACTGGTAGTAGCCCTGAGGATAGCCGTCGAGCCTCTAGTTCCTCGCCTCTGCGCAACAGTCCTGCGGCGAACAATTGCAACCTCCGTCTCCATATCGCGGTGCGCTTCCTCCAGGACCTCTGCTTCGTTGGCGCCGACTTCGATTGTAATTTCCTCCTTGAAGCCATCTTCCGATCGGTAGTCAAAGTCCAGAAGTCTGATACGCCCTCCATCCACAAAGTCCATATCCTCCTCGTCGGTTACCAAGCGGGGACCATTTACTCCGGTACCAGTGATGACGAGGCGCTCAGGAAGGGATTCCTTGTTGAAGTCGGCCACCCACTTCACATTGCTCACGCCAGCTAGATCCGTCACCTTGGAGCCGGTAACGAACGTGTTTCGTAGGCGATCAGAAAGTAGCTTCCACCGAGGATTGGTTTTACCGGCGAGGTCCTTGCCGCGATCACCACTGTGCTTCGATGCACCGCTGTTCCGCTCACTATTCTGTCGCCCCGATGCACCAGGAGGGCTCGATGTGCCGTCCGTGTTCGAGCCCGTCTCAGGGACGGCTTCAAGATCCTCTGGAACGCCATATAGCCAGACTTCCCTGCCATGAAACCCGGTGGCTACTAGTTCACCTCGGTATGTAGCTCCAGGGAGCGTAGATGGCAGCAATTTAGCAGTTGGCGACGTGGTTTCAGGCTCGGGGCCCGTAAAGTACGTAGTGCCGTTCCGTAAATCATCAATGCGAACAGCTCGGAAAGTCTGAAAGCTTCTGTCATAAGCAAAGGTCCAAGCCGCTTCCTCCTGATGACCATCTTGGAGTAAAACGGCGTGACTGCAGTCTCGGCTCGAGTTTGGGAACAGAATCGAGGTTGTCCACATCGCCGTCACGCTATCTTCGGCGGTGTTCGGACCGGGATCGTAATACGGTGCTGTCAATATCACAGTACTGGGCTGAGACGACTGCGTCGTTGTACCAAGAAGCTGGGTGCCGTCGAAGGAAAAGGCCAAGGCATCGACCCCATCACACTTGACAGAGCGACTATCCGACGGAAGAGCCCCAGGGTTCAATGACCTCACCTCGATACCTCCTTCGTATGCGGCAGCAAGGACAAAACTGCAGGGTGATAACGTTATGGTTTTGGGGCAGTTGTCGAGAACAATGGATTGCTTGCGCTTTGGAGGCGTCGACTCCAAGTCGTACAGGTCCACGTGCATCTCGGTCGCGAGAACTGCCAAAAGGGTCGCGTTATCGTTGACACAAGCAGAAGCAGGTCTGCGCAGGATCTTAAGCTCACGCTTAACACTGATTCCTTCCATTTGCCGTACATCAATAACGTATATCCTCGACGAGTTGTATGCCAAGATGTGATGACATTTTGGTGATGCGCTGAAGTGCATCCCTTCGCCACCAGGGCATGATGATGAGCTGATGGAGTTGGACACGAGCTTCAGAGTCGTCTCATTGGGTCTAAGATAGGCATCGAAAAGGTTCCTCTTCACCTGGCGCGCAAAAAGACGACGTAGTTTGGGTAGGGTTTCCTCATCGCCGGCCGCGGGCAGGGTCGCAGGGTCCACGCTGTAGGACGGGCATTGCTTAAGGTGGTGTAAGTATAAGTGCGACCGTTGAGAAACCTTGCGCCAATTGCTGTTGAGGAGTATTAACGAGGCAAACCCATTGGGATCGGTGGCCGTGAGTATCCTATTAATCAAGTTTGCTTGTCAGCCCAGCCCTGCAGGAGTCGCGCATCCATGTTCTTACTGTTCTATGATTTCGTCCGGGAGTTTGTCAAAAGCTGGCGACCCCAACGGTCGCTTTTCGAGCGACGGACGCTCTGCCATGCCTTTTTTCCCGAATCAATATCGTATCTGGCCGAAGTGGGCAAGGGAAGAAGACAAAGGTATAAAAGGAGTGGTTGCCGGGATGGAAAAGGTGTCAGCAACAGGCACGGTTGAGGCTATGACCATGTGCCATGACCGATTGTGATTTACTTTGCGTCAAAGACCACGAACGATTGCACCAAAAGAGAGAGAATATGCGACACACGAAAGATGACTGCCGAATTATGCTGAGGGGATTGAATTGAAGGTGCGTAGAAAACAGGAGGCGAGACAATCCGTATTGCGTAGAGAGTACCAAGAGTAGTAGTAGTAGTAGTAGTAGTAGTAGTAGTAATAGTAGTAGTAGTAGTAATAGTAGGAGTAGCAGCAGTAGTAGGAGTAGCAGCAGTAGTAGTAGTGATATCAAATGTTGGTCAGCCAATCCGTCGGCGGCGTCGTCATTTTACGGCTTGACGATCTACCTGAGAGGGGCGTAAAAGAGCAAAGAGCGGCGCTTAGTGTATATTATCACCGAGGACCCCCTTGGACCGCTCAGTTATAGCACTTATTCCGTAGGGTACGGAGTATATACTTGGTACAAGCGTGGTTGGAACGGTGGGTCGAAGGGCTTTTTATCGAACTTCTGCTTGGTCCGGCTTGCTGATATGTACGGAGTAATAGCCTAAGTACATAGTAGTATGCATAAGAACCTCGGAAGAGAACGCTAACGGGAAAAGATGGCAGCAGCCGGGGACTTGCCAGCGTAGAAAAGAAGAATGACCCTTGATAGGAGAGGCGTAGGTAGTTCGCGTACCCCAGGTAGGATCGTAAAATGGATGGGTGTCGAGGTGAAGAAGCTGGAGGGCAGTAGAAGGTGAACTACTCCGTACTACGGAGTACTACTTAGTAGTAGTGTCCATGAAAAGGCGGAAGGAAAGCCTCCAGCTGTGCCAGCCATAAGCGAACTACTAAGACAGCTGGAGCCCTGCCCGCACGACCCAATCGCTCTGGCCACTGCTATTAATGTTTACTGCTAGACTGCCTGCTACCAACCTTGAGGTAATGGGCGGGAATGGCACCTGAAAGTTAGCAGTAGGCGGACAGCCTCGGGGCGGTAGTGCAGTGCAGGTTACAGAGTACACACAACCTGCCGGAATATTACAGTGGAGGCTAGGTGCTCCGTAGGTGCAGGTGGGATCCCATGCAATGGAAACTGCAAGTGCAAGTGCAACTACAGCTGCCTGCGCCTGCTCTCCCGTCAGCGACTTGCATCGTGGCTTCATGAGGCTGCAGGCGTCCACTAAGGCCCAGTAGTAGTTGCCGACAAGAAGCAAATTACAACTGCATTCCGTACAAGCTGTGTGCCTACTCCGTACGGAGTACGTGACGGCCAAACAAAGGTCCATGGGTACGGAGTACCAACTGATACTTCGTACTTGATCCAATCGTGCCGTGGGCTTGTGCCGTGGGCTTGCGCTGTGGGCATTCTCAGTGATCTCACTGACCATCAACGCGGAACTGGGCCCGGTAACGGATGGATACTTGTAGTACGGAGTACTCAGTACATACATACATGCACCATCAGCAACATGTTCGGTGCTTCTTCTTTCTTCTCCTTCTTCTTTCACCTTGTCCGTCTCACGCACCCACACACAAACTCTGCCTCTCCATCATCTCTCTTCCCCAGAAATGTCGAAAACGAGAAAGAAAGAAAGAAAGAAAAAAACCTCCGTTTTGATTCTATTTTTAGAACGCCGAGAAAATTTTTGTGGCACATAGCTTATTGCCCCCCCCCCCCCCCCCCCCCCCTCTCGTGAAGTGCTACCAATTGCAAGGCAATCAGCTATCGCGCTCTGACCAATTGCGCGCGTCACTTTGCATCGTCAGTGTGCCTCCTGTGTGGTAGTAAGCACCCCTTTCACACCCAAATCGAATGCCAAGGCGCTATTGGCGAGAACGGACAGACACTTGCTTGCCTACGACGGCACCGTCCAAGTGTTCAAGGCTTTGCGTACCGATTACTCCGTACTGCGTACGGAGTACTACATTGACAACGCCTTGCATGCCTATTTGCAACCAGCAGCACCTAAGCCTTGTCACCTAGTGATGGATGCTGCGATTCAGCTCGACAATACTCCGTACCAAGTAGTATAACACTTGGCTTATCTTGCTCGCGTGGTACGACTGCAAGCTGATTCTCACGGGCAGCTCATTGCTTCTTGAATGCTGCGTACCAAGTATACAATCTAATCTAGGATCTAATATGCAGTGCAACATGTCATGACGAGCCCTCGTTACGCTGAGCCGAAAACCAGCTTTACTGCTTTGACTCCGTAATGCTATTACTGCTACTACTGCTACTACTTACTGATGCACTACTCCGTACCGATGATCGAAATGGCGAAGCAGAAGAAATAATAATTACAGGTACCATACTCCGTACACGAAATGCAGACGACGAGAACGTCAATAAATGTCAAACGCCGATCCTCAAAACTTCCGTCATGGGTCTATGGCATTGGCCACGAACTGTCAAAGTTTATCAAAACTTCGGACCGATGAAGAAGACCTCCAAGCCCACCGCAGAGCGGATCAAAGCCAGGCCAATGCGGCACGACAACATAAACGGCCTGCTTGTTCACTACTATGTAAATTATACGGATTACGCCATCAGAACATGCCCAACGTTAATATACGACGGTCGATGCAGGGACTGTAGGTATCGAGATGTGTTCGTTGTATCCCTGTCCGTGTGAGCCTGTCCCTGTTCAACCAAGCGCAAGAGCACACGAGAGAGGGGCAGCGTGGCTCCTCTCACTGCTGGCACAGCTCCAACTACAATCACCGAGGGAACGAGTGAACCGAACCTAAAGTATCCATCCACGATGGTTAGGTTTCACCGAAAGATAACTGATTTTCCAAGCCAAAGCATGCCGTACTTGTGCCTCACTCAAGTCGGTTTCATCCCAGAAACCACACGTGCAAAACAACATCGATCGCCTAGTAGCTCCTAGCAGGCACTGGTAGATTCTCGGGAAACCTAATGTCTCGACGAACCGGGACCGGGCCGGGTATTCTTGATTCGAGAGCTGAGTCTACTGTCGCCTCTGGCGAATGATCCGACGGCCCCGGCGCATTTGAGTGAGGATGGCGGGCATCGGTTGGGTTCGAAATAGAGTAGACAGGCCTGGAGGCCGCTGTTTCGGAGCTGCCCTTCTTCCCAGCGATTCTAGCTAGGAATGGAAGCCTACGACCTCCACTTCCTGCTATGTGCGGTTCATCATTAACACTCAAACTGACGCTTACCACTCGGCTGATGGTCCGAGGAGCAAGATAGCCCATTTTCCCAAGCGGAATACTGAGCCCATGAACCACCTGGTAAAATGTTAGAAACCACAGTATCGACGATATTGTTAGCACCGGGGCATCGACTCACGATGCTGCAGACAGTGAGAAACCAGACAATGACGATGACCATCTCGCCGAGGTTGGAAACGTCGCTGCGAGGCGCGCCCTCCTCATCACTTAGGTGCTCCTCGATAAACTCCAGGCTGATGAACAGATAAAACACGGCCGAAACGCCGATAGGGCCAAAGAAGCCCACAAAGATGGCCTGCCTGACCTCTTCAATCTGATGAATCCATCTATGCATGCCAAAGATCCATGGCAGGCGACGCAAAAGAAGTACCAGGATGCCCAGCACAACCAAGCGCCACAACGATATAACGGAGCTGCTATTAAATAGAGGCCATGGGATCACAGCGCCGTACCAAAGGAATATGGTGATGTTTAGGAGCATGTCTATGGTTGGCTGCAATGAGTCATCTTCAGTCTCTAAACGAAACCAATCGTCCCACGTGAACGTATTGCCGGCGATGAAGCAAGCAAGCACGTCGTCGGTGCCAATGAGGCCGCATGTGCCCAGAACGAAAAGGGCGAGTGCAATGGCGAAGACTAGGAAGCTCTCACGGTCAACAAAATTACGCTCCTCAGCCCAGCGCAAAAGCACCTTGGCCAGCCAGCCAGTGATGGCGCCGTATATTATGCTGAGAAGAATGGTATAGCCCCACGTCATACCGAACCAAAGCCCCATGGAATCGGCTGCCGAACCAGACTGGGCACCCGAGCCGACGTACTTGATGAGGTAGAGAGCAAAGAAGAGAAAGGGGTAGCCGAGGCCGTCGTTTGCGCCTGACTCGGCTATGATGAGATTCTGGAGATCCTTGGGTATGTTGTGATCCGCGAACTTGCCCTTGACAATGACGGCAGACAATATTGGATCGGTTGGTGTGACGCAGGCGCCAATAGCAAGCGCATGGAGAAAACTAGACGGCCGGGCAAGAGCCCAAACGAGGAGGCTCGTCGCCAGCCACATGGCCGTCATCCCAGGGCCGATGAGCAACAGCACCGGTTTCCATTCTTTTTTGAGATAGCGGCTTGGTAATTGAACACCGGCAAGGACCAGCTGAACACCAAGCACCAGACGAGAGAAGTTGAGTGTGATGCCATTCAGGTTGCCCTGGCACGCTGCACCGTTTACCCCATCTTGGTCACACTCGGCGTAGTCCCGAGGACGGATGAAATTGGCGGCATGGGGGCCGAACGTCACTCCGGCCAGGAGTGAGATGACTTCGAACGGATCAGATCGGAAGAGAATGAGGCAGGTGCCGTTGTACCGGTAACTCACGCGCTTCTGAGAGGTAATAATTTTGCTTGAGCAAATACGACACGAGACCAAAGAGGGAGACGAAGCCGCCCAACGCGGCAACGATTATGTTGAAGTTGGACAGTTTGAGGGGAACATCCCAAATACCTGCCGTCATCCCGACGAATCCGACAGCATAAAAAAGCCCGCAAGCTGTCAAGAGAATCAGACCAGAAAGACTTGACACTCACAGATCACAAGCTTTGAGGGAACGGACCAAGGAGATGTAATGGATAGGAACAGGAAGATCATTGTCGAACAGTCATCGGCGAATGGGGGGAAACGACACAGTTATCTGAACTAGCCGGCAAAAACGGCACCACCATTTTACATAGATCAATGTCCTCTGTCTACACAAGAATGCAGCACAGAACTTGGGTTTGAACGTCCACTATTTTTATTTTTTATTTTTGGCTTCATCTTTGCCCGCAGCCTAGGCGGAAACCGTCACCGAGACACCAGAAACCGGCCAGGAATGCGTTTGCCCGGTCTTGTCCGTCTTGACTTAACTCGCCAGATGGAGATGCCATTTTCGATTAAGAAGATAATGGCAACTGGGACACTGTCTGTCATCCAATCAGGAAGTAATTCCATCGGTTTCGTGGTCTAGTTGGTCATGATTTCTCGCTAACACCGAGAAGGTCCCCGGTTCGAGCCCGGGCGAAACCAATCTTTTTGCTATTTTATAGATTTATAATATTATATTTTTCTATTTCAACATATTTCCTTTTTCTTTCTTTATAAATACCATATTATTAATGCTGTTATTGTTATTGTTGTTATTATAATGAGGGCTCTGAGGGTCACCTATACATACATAGCTAGACAGGAGCCACTTAATTAGACAGATAGTATAAAAGCCGGATCTGCCAGGCCTCGAGAGCTTAAGAAAGTACCTCCTTCTATTATCTTTTATGTAGAGTAGCTTATACCCCTATAAGACTTAATTAACTCCTTTCCCCCGGCCTTCGTGGCCACCCTTAACCTTCAGGCACTTTCTTTCTGTCTCTGGCCTTCCGTTGCCTCTCTTCCTTCCTCTGGGCCCATCGCAAGTTCTATGGACACTCACGAATTTTTCCTGCGTGCTTCCATAAGTTGGACCTTGTGGTAAATGTTTTCACCGCGTCCACTCGGATCCGGTATGATGGGGTTAACCAAGTAAAGTACCAGACGTCTCCCCGTTTCTCACGAGGATTTGACGGCATAAAGGGGGAGGGGGGAGAGCTTGTCCCGGCGCCTCTTTTGAACAAACGTGGTCCTGGGCAATGCAGGATGTAGGTCTCCGGCGGACATGACTTCTCCGGGTCTCATGGAGCCCCAATCTATCCAATCTATGTGATTAAAACGTTGAATGAAAAAAAAAATGAAAATGAAAATGAAAAATGAAAAAGAATCCGCCACTGCGAGATGTGCCAGACTTTGAGCCTATTTCAAGGCATCGCGATTATTGCTGCAGCTCCCAATAGACCATTCAAATATTCCATCTAGCTAGGTCATGAGCCTACTAGGGCTCCAAAGGAAAAGGCACGAGGGCCTGAGGAGGAGAGAGGAGGAGAGGGAAGGGAAGGAGAAGAGAAAAGCCGTAGGCCGGGAAGGCTAGTCTAGAGGAACGAAAAGAGGTACGGAGGCTGGAGACGTAAAGGAAAAGGGCCCAAAGGTCAAGGGCGACGACGAAGGCCAGGGAAAAAGAGTTGGTCAAGTCTGTTTATCAAGGGTAAAAAAATCCTGTTGCCAGCTCCTAGTAGCCAAAAGACCCGCAAAGCTGCTGCCGTAAGTCCGCAAGTCGGGCGCCTTGAGGAAAAGGAGCCAACCCGCGAGTAGGCAAGAGGGCGAATAACTTCGTGACTTAACGGTAAAGACCATCGTCTACCCTAATCATTCCTCGTCGTTTATTAACAATTATAAGGAATTAGCTTAGTAATTACTCCTCGTCGTTACTTCACGTGATGCTTAGATATCCTATTAGAAGAGCAATAGAATATATGATAGTAGCTACTTTGTGCTCCTGCATGTAGCATTCGCAAAGCTGCGCAGCGGCTTTGCTCAACTACTGCTACTCCTACTACCGGTTGTACGGAGTAATACACACACACCTTATGCAACAACTTCCAAAAAAAAAACCATGCTGTTACGGAGTTATAACTAGCTGCTGATAGTAGTTCCCAGCATCGGGAGTCGTTCATTTTTACTCGGTCCAGGGAAAACGGGCCTTTTTGACGGCCTCCCCCCCTCCCCCCCCTCCCGGAGCGAGCCGTCCGCCTGCCGAAACGCGCCCCAATCGTCCACGACAATCAATCACCCAAAAAAGAAAAATCCTCCTCTGATTCCTTTACCCGCTGACGAAAACGACTTTACATACCTAATCGGTACTGTAGTACCTACCATCGGGTCATTCTTTCGCTAATCGTGATGTCATCTATCATACGGTTCATGCAAAGACCAAGAAAGGAAAGAAGGCGAGAAGTAAAGAAGAAGAAGAAGAAGGAGAAAGGGGGATCCACCATAGGTAGTAAGCATATCCATTCTACAGAGTATAGTACGGAGTAGTAATTCATGGAAGCGAACCCCCCTCCCAAAATCACACCTCGGAGGGCAAAATCCGGAAGTTTTCTGTAGTTTCCAAGGATGGGATGGCAATGAGCCATGGAAATCTCGGCTTGTTTTTTCTTCCCCCCTTGTCAGTTCTCAACTTATCACTGTTCAAAAAACAGAAAAAAGTAAACAAGGAAGAACAAGCCCCGAAACCTCCATACGCGGCATCACATACGATAGGTTACCAAAAAGGAAAAAAAAGACAAATTATCTTTCCCACCTAAAAGAGGAAATGGATGGCGCCCATGACCATTGAATCCCGCCTATATATGGAAGGGAAACTACAGTGTACATTCACTCCTCTCTTCGCTTCCTCTCTCTCCCTCTCCCTCTCTCCCTCTTGGCCCCCGCACTGCTAACCACGGTCATTACTGCGGCCGCATTGCTCCAACGTCTTTTTTTTTGACGGGCCCAACAATGCCGGACCCATGGTCCCACGGGTTAATGCATGTTCTTTAGAAGCCTTTTTTTGTTTTTTTTGTTTTTTTTTGGGTTCCGTAACACCATGTGCCTGCACGTAATCAACCACACGGATGTCACCCCCCTCCCCCCTGCACCCTTTGGTGCCCCCCCGACGCTAGAAGCCTCTTTTCTTCTTAGTTCCACGGTTCTGGAACCGGCACGTCGCCCCGTTTGCTGGGTCCATGACTCGAACGGATTCGGGGAGCCGCCGGACGAGCAGTACTGCAATGTCCGGAAACTTCTTGCGGGCAGAACTTACCGAAATACCGGTTTTTCCCCCTCCTCCCCTTTGTACTTCGTCACTGAGGGTAAGAGGGAGTCAGGCCACTTCGTACTATGTCAAACTAACTTCCCCTGTAAATACTAGCTGACTCGGCAGTATTATCTTGCGACAAGCCTGACCGCGGCTTCTACGGACTACTTGTGGTAGTTAGCAGCAGCAGTAGTAAAATCAAGCTTTGATGGCTTGTCTGTCAAGGGTCAGTTAGGTTCATTGTCGGGCTATACAAAATTGGCCTAAGCCTATCATTCTCTCGTCTAAATTGTTTTTTCTTCTCGGTTCGCCAGCCCTTGTGCGTTCGCCTTCCTTGCACGGGGGATACTCCGACTGCTCCGTTGGACAAAGTCCGAAAAAGAAAATCCCAAAACTCCCTTAAACCGGTTTACCAAAGGACCAAAGGACGGAAAACAAGAAAGGAAAAAAAAAATCAAGAAAAGAAACTCCTCCAAGGACCCATCCCGGAAACACAACCCTGATGCTGGCATCGCCGTTTTCAGCTCTTTCTGTGGCCTCTACTCCGTACCTGGCTCCTCTTTCTGTTCCTTATTCCACCCCTGTCACGATCCATCCGTTATGTAGTCATTCGTAGTCCGGGATGGCAACGCCCGCCATTCGCCTTTTGAAAACGTCAAGGATGCCGTAAGAGAAAGAGAGCGGGGGGGGGGGGGTTGCTCCAGTTTTCTTTCTTCTCTTGCTCGAAACCCCGGTTGTCTGCTTCCTCCCTGACAACAGTGCTGTGTCTGGGAGGGAGGCCGGCAGAGGGCAAAGGACGGACATATACCACTTTCGTGTAATATTACTACCACTACCACAGCCACGCTACTCGTGATACGGTCTAGCCGTCGAAAACATCGTGGTGTCTGGCAGGGCGGCGGAGACGGGGGGGCCCGTATGGTCAGGAACACGAACGACAGAGACGGGAGTCTGGGGGACCCCAGCTCCGGGAAGGTTCCACATATTGACGTGACCACGCTGACGCTTCATGAGCTTGTAGGTCATCCTGCCGTTGTGCTCAATGGGAACCTGTACGTCGTCCGTGAGCGAGGCAGAGACGGGGACGTCATCGTCGCGGCCTTGAGCCTGTATGGAAACCAAAGTTAATTTGGGTAAGCAGGTGGAGCGGAGAGGAATATTGGAGGATGGGAGTTCAAGAGGAAAGGGCAGACAGCATTGTTTCAACTTACGATGCAGACAGTACAGACTCCCCCGTTGATGTTGACCCAGTTGGCGCAGTTGTAAGTATAAAAATACTTGCAGCGATACTGATAGAACCCGCCCGACATCTTTGCTTCGTTACTGCCTTGGTCTGTCCTCGAGATGGTATAGTGGGCAGGTGACGATATGTATATACTGGCAACGTGATATAGACGCTCTTGCCAAGTGTGAACTGCCGTTAAATGATCTGCAAATGATTGCGAGAGATACAAAGAGGAAGAAGGTGAAGGTGAAGGGATAGGAAGGAAAGAACGAGGGCTCACCAAGAATGACGTGGTATTTATATATTTGGAAAGCAAACCTTGCGAGGTTTATGATTCACTTCTCCAACTGTCGTGACAATGCAAGAGCGCAAATCGCAGCTTCCCACCCCTGCAATTGATCTATCTCTGCGGGAAGGAAGTCACAGAGACTACGAAGTACATCTTCATAGGTGCTCCTTCTTCATCTTGAAACTCAAGACAAGGCCCCCCCTTCCCCTTCCCTCCGCTCTTTCCCCCGGGAGAGCGAGCAAATAGGATCGTGTCCCTAAGGTCGCGGAAGGAGAGGGAGAGGGGAAGACAAGGAGGCAAGGAAGGTTGAAAAAAAAAAGAGGGAAGAATAAAAAAAGAATAAGACCAGAAAGAAAGAAGAGACACCATGTAACTCACACGGCCATCTTGCTTTTGCCGGAACTGACGCTATAAGAAATCTGGGACAGCGGGAACCCTGTCTTTCGCGCTGCATTGGCCGCTCCCGGTTCATGGCTCCGGCATGACAAAATGCCAGAATGGCAGCCAAAACATCCATGGATCCTTGCCGACCCGTCCATTTATTTGTTTTGGAAACGACACACCACGCACCACACACACATCCACCCCTCCCTCCCTCTTCCCTCTCCGTTCCCCCTCCGTCCCCCCCCCTCTCTCTATTAACCTTTCGGCGTTGTTGTTTCGAAATGACTTAGGCGGAGATAGTTGCTAACTTTCATTCATGTTCTTAGGCTTTTAGGAGTTTGACTTTGAATCATCAAGAGTAATGTTCCTTGCTACGGCTGTCCCGCGCCCTGTCGTTTCTCCGGGGGAGCACAAGGAGTATCCGGCAGCTCATTGATGCGACCACCAAGTCATCTCTTCCATGTGGCCGAACCAATCTCAGCCCTATTCAGCCGCCGTCACTACGGAGCAATGTTCTGTATAAGTATGGAACACGGAGTACCGATTTCTCCCACTGCATTTATCACTACGGTGTACTTCTAGTAGTACTCCGTATGGAGTGGTAATATACCTGGGCTATTAAAAGCTAGTCGTTGTCTCCCGTTGTTCCCGCCTTTTGCAACGGCGGGGACTATCCTGGCGGGACTATCCCCTTGCTAGTGTTCCCTTTGGCAACTCAAGACAATACTTTTTATTATTATTTTTACGTTGACGCCTGTCCACAGCAGCAGGTGGGGGAAATAAGCAATATCCGAATCATGAAGCGGTGGTTGGACGCCGATTCCCACGAGGCTATCGCTTTGCTCGAGCAAAAACAGAACAAAACGAGGCTGAATTAGTCTCCGCCTCACAGACACACGGACCTAGCCAGCCCCATTGGTGGCCTGCAGTATCTGAATGTCATGGAGATTACTTCCAGCACCGTGAAGCACAAAAGTTACACGTATCCTCACATTTGGTCATGTCTGAGAGAGACAAGGTGAGAGGGACAAAAAAGTAGGATCATCACTGAAGAGAGGATCACTATTGGTGGCATTTTCGTATATTTATCCCAGAATAAACAGGTTAACATCTTTTTAGCACGCCCTTTGATAACCTCGGCATCCCTGCGAGGACCATACATTGCGCGCGTTTTTGCTCTCCAAAGTACCATGCCAAATATCTGGTTATTGGATCGGAGAGAGCGAAAACAAAACAAAACAAAAATCACTATATGCGCTTAATCTGCCGCCACGTTTACCTCCCACAGAGGTCTGCGCCATGTGGTTGGCAACACGAAAACGTAGCAGATCGAAACTCAAACGTCATACTTGACCTGTCATGTGCATGTTGCCAGCAAAAGAAAAGAAGAAGAAGGGGGAGAAAAAAAACCAAACAAAATCTCTTGTGAACAGTATTCTGCACGAGGCGACGAATGCCACGGAGTTAACAGCGGACTGTCGAACCCATCGTGGTAGCAGTAGGACCGTTTCCTAGAGAGAAACACACGTACGGAGTATTTCATTCTTGGTTGTCACGTTTCGGGAGGCCATGCATGTCTTGGATGACAAAGATTGGTCGTGAAACATGTTTTCCCGCCCCAAGACACGAGGTCCTGTTTATGAGAGAAAAAACCGTTCTACGAGTTTACCGTGTTTGCATTTGTTTCCTCCTGGAGCTCCTACTTTCGTCTTTTTGTTTTATTTTATATCACTTTTTTTTTTAAGAAGAGAGATACTTAGCTAACGATTCATTTTGAGCAGCTAGTCTTACGCTATCGCAAACGACGGCGAAGGAAGAGACATAAAACACCACTACGCCTCTCTACCCATGCAACAAAAATTCGAGAAAGAAACAGAAGTGTCTCGCGAAAGAAACAGCCCCTGCTAAATCAGCACGTTTTTTGCCCAACCATGCTATTCCCATGATTCAGTCTAATACACACTACCAATAAAACCATGACGCGCCCGTTGTTCTCTCCTTTCTCTCTTCTTCTCACTGCATATCTTCCCCGGTCTTCACCAAACCCCTCACCTCCTTCTCTTCCATCTCCCCCGCCTATACTCCCTCTCACATCCCGTTATTCGATACTTTTAACCTCGGCTGACAAGCAGGGCGATGATCGGGAACATGGAAAGTTGGGAGTCGGGGGAGGGGTGCATAATGACAGCAGAAGTCAATAACTGGGGGGAGGGGGGGAAAGGACCTTCATCATACCTCACCGCCTGGGATTGGATCCGCAAACCTGGGATTCGGATCTAGACAAAAAATCAGACCTGTCACTTTTTCTCCTGCTCCCCCCCCCCCCGTCGTCCAAATCTTTCCGAGATATATCCTCCTCCTCTTCTTCTTCCCCTTCCCCATGTCTTCTCAAGGTATCCATCCATCCTCCCTCCCCGTTGCTCGCCCCAAAGTCACATGTGACTATTTCTTCCCTTTTGTTAGTGGAAGTGACTCGTCTGACGATTTGCAAACGATTGAACTATCCCCCCTTGTCAATATTTTGTTACGGTGCTGGGGGATATACTCCTTACGGGGACTATTGGATGCATTTGTTCTATTTCGTAGCCCTGTACGGAGTACTCCATATGGAGTAGTCCATACATCCGGGGGATATTCTGCCGCTCCAATAGTACCACTGCTCTGCCATGCACAAGTCGTCGACTGGATCATAGTACCATACATAGTAACCTAGAGAGCTAGGATCATGTATGATATGGTGGAGCAAAAAAAGGGCATGGGCGTGTAGAGCAAGGCTCCGCGCTCCGATAGGTGATGAGCAAGACTCGTCATCAAAGTCGCGGTTTTTGCACATGTGATGCGGAGTTGAGTCTTGAATCGCCACAAGGAAAATAAAACCAGGAGAACGCGGGATGTATCAAGTAGAAAGTCTAATGTTGATTGATTTGATGTTCCATTTAGAAACCCCCGTTGCCGTATCCCCCAGCGCGTAATTTTTCCTTTCTCCGATATGAGGAGGGGGGAGGGGGGGAAAGCTGAGGCATGGGGGCTCTGCGCCGACTCCTGACTGTACGTACTTCTTCTATCACATGCGTAAAAATGCCATTCCAACATCTTCTTCTTCCCTAAGACTCCACAGCTCTTGGGAGTTGCGAGCCTTTTCTGGCTGAATACCTAGCCCTTGGCCCCCCTGCCCGGATTCTAGACTCCGAAACCTTCTGTTTTGTACCCCCCCTCCCCTCCAACATCAAATATAACCCTGTCTCTTATTAGACGCGCCGCGTTCGGGTGGAGATGTAAGTGTCATCCTGTTCAGTGGTCGCCAGAGTATGGTAGCTTCAAACGGCGAAGGGTGAAGAAAAAATTAGCTAGGAAGGATGCATACATCCTCTCTCGGTTGCACATTAGGTCCCCTCTGGCGGTAAAACCAATCGTATTTTTTTTTCTTCACTGGCTGGTGTTTTTTTCTTTTTGGAGACCTTTTCACCGACCAGCCTTCATGGCTTCCTTCCGCCGCTTCTTTTCCGAGGCCCTCGTCAGCGATCGCTTCACGTCGCCCTGCTCAAAGGTGTCCAGGTCGTAGTAGGTGGGTGCGATTTCCTAAATGGTTCGACGTCAGTAGTGTCGTTTTTTTCTTCTTCTTTTTCACATGGGCCCCGTTTCGATTATAAAAACTTACCAAGAGCCACTCGGGGCGGATGCCAGTACATGTGCGGATGTACTGCTTGGAGGTGAGGACAAACTCATTGTACACAACCCAGTCATACTCGGTGCGTAGGACGGTAGAGGGGTGGATGAGGACGGCCTGGTCATCCTTGATAGTGCGGTACACCTTGCCAGAAGATTCCTTCATGGCAACCTGCATGAAGAAACCGGACAGGAGGGCCCGGCGGATATTGGTATAGTAGTTCTTGTCCTCGAATGCCGTGGACAGCAATTCAAGGGAGTGCGTCTCCATGATGCGTTTAAGCTGCGCGCGAACGTTGTCGGCGCTCGACAGGTGGCGGAAAGACAGGAAGTGCTCGTGGCACCACCTCTTCACACTGTCGTGATCCGAAGTCGATTGACCTTTGAAGGCGTGATAGGCGTTTAGCAGCGTAAGGTGATCTCCGTCAGGGTGGCTGAAGTGTGACTTCATCTCATCCGCTCGTTTGCGGTTGTTGGCCGGGCGTACGAAAATCTGTGGGACAGACAGGAGAGCTGTAATGGATAGAATCTCATTGGAGCAATAAAATTCGGGTGACGAGATCAGCATGACTGCTAGCGAAGGGTCCAACGGGAAGACCGACGCCAACTCGCCTAGAGTTGTCAGCTCTCCATCGTCATCCAAGCAAGCCAGATAGTTGAGCTCCTCCAAAGCTCGCATCATGGTCTCGGGAGCAGGGGGATCCATCAGATCGAAATGTACCAAATCCTCGACGCCCAGCTTCTTCAGCTCCAGCACCGTATTAGCCAAGTTCGAGCGCAGAATTTCAGGATAGGTTTGCTCGATCAACTCCTTCTTGAACGCCTTTTCAGTGTACAGTCGGAAGCACTTTCCGGGCTTTGTACGACCCGCACGACCAGCTCTCTGCTGGGCAGAGGCCTTGGAGATGGGTGTGACGAGCAGCGACTCGACTCTGATACGTGGATTATAGATTTTTTGCTTGCTGAAACCTGGATCCACCACGTAAACAATACCGTCAATGGTCAAACTGGTTTCGGCAATGTTTGTGGAAATGATACACTTTCGGCCCGGCTTGCCGCCCTTTCGCTGTGCGGCGGGCGCCTTATCGAATATGCGCTGTTGCTGCTGAGGAGGGAGCGTTCCGTAAAGGGGGTAGACAACCAATTGGCCGGCATCGACTTCGCGCTGCATCTCTTCGGCCTCGAGGCTAATCCTTCGACAGGCATCCTCGATTTCATCTTCACCCGTCAGGAACAACAGGATGTCACCCTCGCCCTCCGTCGCATGAATCTGCAGGACTGTACGAATAGCAGCTTCGACATAGTCGCGCTCTGGTTCGGGAGTGTAGAAAATCTCAACAGGGTGGGTTCGACCGGGCACAGCCAGCAACGGCGCATCGTTGAAGTAGCGTTGGAACTTTTGAGCGTCGAGCGTAGCGGACATGATGATGATTTTGAGGTCTGGTCGGCGCATGGCTACCTGCTTTAACAGGGCCATGAGGATATCGGTCGCCAGGGTTCGCTCGTGGGCCTCGTCGAGGATAATGCAGTTATACCTCGACATCTCGTGGTCGTGCATGGCTTCACGAAGAAGCATACCGTCCGTCATATACTTGAGCATGGTCGAGGGTCCCGTCATATCCTCGAAACGAATACTATAGCCAACCTCCTCGCCGAGCTTGACATCCATCTCGTCGGCGACACGCTGCGCGACCGACATGGCCGCTACACGACGAGGCTGCGTGCAAGCCACAAGCTTGCCGGTGAGGTTGGGTAGTTCATCGTACACCACGTACTGCGGAATCTGTGTAGTTTTCCCAGAGCCAGTCTCTCCGACAAACACAAGAATTTGTGTTGAATGGTACTTGTCAAGGAATTCTTGCCTTTGTTTGTGAACGGGCAGATCTCTTCGCGTCTCGAGAATGCGAAAGTACTTCTGCGTGTGTTCCTTTCCGGTGAAAGCGTTGACGCTGAGGTTCTCCACCCTGCTGACTTGTTCAGCAGTCGTATGGCGACGTTTCAGGCCCGCAAGAGGTGAGTTGAGCGACGGTTCGCCATCCCCGACACCATCGACGTCTTGATCCATGTGAGCCAGGTAAGGATTGTAGACCTCCTCGCCCTTCTTTACCTTTTTCCTAGAGGCGTCGTCGGAATCAGCGCTGGAGCGCTTACCTCTTCCCGCGTCAGCCATCTTTGGTTCGGGGTCGTGCAATGCGACTCGGTGAGAAACGGATCGGTGTAGCGGCTGTGATCTTTGGTTTCAGCGGACGTTGGTGTTGATCCGAAAATTTTGGCGGGACGATCATGTAGGCTTTATCGATAGAGCAAGTACTGCCTACAGTGCTAGACGTGCCGCATCTGCGTACACACTGTCTACCCAAACGTTCAATCGAGGGTGATGAGCTACTTCAACTTGCATTGAAAACCATGATTTGGCTGGAGAAGGGACTAATCAATATGTAATTGTATAACCGCGCAAGGCTTTCCCCAGATGTATGATGGCCTCTCTGTTTTTTCTTTTTCAAAATGAGGACTCTTGGAACGGTTATGCACCGTACCATATGTAGGTCCCTATGTGCATGAACATTCGATGTAGGCCGCGCGCACTGTGCTGCTTAGTGCTTGGTCACTGAGAAAAAGCCCCAAAAAGCAGGAAAATGTAATGTGGGATGGGTCGCACCGATTTGATCATTCATTCTCTTCCGCTCCGGATTTCTTTGGTAGAACTCTGCTGAGTCTGCATTCATTTCGAGCCAGCTGTGGTTTCGAGAGCATCACCAAGTCTTTTTCTGGTTCATGAGACTTGCCTATCTCGAATATCAAGGGCCATAGGCGCTTACAGCATAGTAGTATATTGCTTTAGGTTGGCTTGTGCGCAACTGGCACCATGTCTTTCCAAGATCCCTCAGTCTTTGCGCCGGAAAGGCCCGTCTTCCACCTCGGTCAGCATGACTCCAAGAGAGAGGGGCCTCTGTCTGACATTCAGTTTGGGCATCTCTTGAACCACGGTGTAAGTCCAAGGCCATCACCCACCATCGCTTTTGAGGTATTGTAATTCATATTCTGACCCTACCTTGGCCCAGCTTAATTTCGCGACTTCGCCTATTACCAATGCTCATTTCAAGGATCGCGTTTTTGCCCTTATTGAAAAGAACCTACAGTCGCTCAAACAAAGTGGCGATGATGGCTCGAGTACTACAACTTCGGCCTGGACGGACCCTGCGGTCCCCTCTCTGACTCCTGATGACACCTCACTCTTTCCCAGTGCGGCTGTTAGCTCTTATACGGGCTGGCTAAGCCCATGGATAGACCTTTGCTCTCCTAACCGTGTTGTCGCCGCCGTCTCGCGCCAGGTTCTCAACATGGAAATCAACTACGCCAGCTTCTGTGGCATCAGGACACTCGTCATCCCAGGCCCAAGCCAGGATGCATCAAAAGATGGTGGCAATCAAGCGCTAGCCCAGTACTCACGAGCCGTCCAAGAGGCAATCAATGTGGGAAGCCGCCTTACTTTCCTTGTTCATATCCCCATGTACCGAGAGCCAGGGGCTGGTAATCAAGTCAAGACTCTGGGTTCGCTCCTCGATAGCCAAACACCAAACCAAGAACATAAAGATGTAGACATCTTCTCTTCATGGAACACGTGGAACCATGTGCGTAGTGTCTGTAATTACGACACAAGGTTGTTTGTTGGTAAATTGTTCTCTCACTCCTTGGCACAGTAGAAATACTAACCATCATCAAGCATTGGAAGTGACCAAGGAGATACCTAGTCAAGATCTACAGAACAGATGGTTCGCGGAGCCGTTACACTTCCTGTCATTTGGCCCTCGCGTCTTCCAAAATAACAAGGCAGGTTACCCTAGCCTGACTAAGCAACACCAGAAGCTCATCTTTGCATACATGAGACTGAAGGTGGCGCCGTATCTATTGCTATGCGATGTCGGTCCTGATGTGTCCGGTACGACACCAGGAGCTGCACCTGACCAGTTCCCATCTCTGTCTGAGGCACACAGTGAAAAGGCTGCTAATACGGCATCAGCCAACAGCGCGAATACGCTCTCATATATCAAATGGCTAGAGTCGCAACAGGAGCCTTTTGGCTATCTCGAGAATCAGACCTTGACGAGCTTCCAAGACTGGCTGCAATCACCCCTGCAGCCACTGGCGGACAACCTTGAGTCAGCAACCTATGAAGTGTTTGAGGGGGATCCCGTCAAATATCAACAGTATGAGACAGCTATTGGTGAAGCTCTATCGGAGTGGAAGGAGCTCAAAAAACCGACTTCAAAAGAAGGGGTTGTTGTCCTGGCCGTCGCAGGCTCTGGCCGTGGCCCGTTGGTTACACGGGCTCTCAAGGCAGCAGAGTTCGCAGGTATGCCTGTTGAGGTCTGGGCTGTGGAAAAGAACCCCAATGCATATGTTTACCTGCTGCGTCAAAATCAGACTCTCTGGAAGGGCCGGGTCAATGTTGTGAAGACTGATATGCGAGCTTGGAAGGGGCCTATCATCTCCGAATCACCCGAGACTGGTCCTGTTTATGGCAAAGTTGACATCCTGATTTCGGAACTACTGGGGTCGTTTGGAGACAATGAGCTGTCCCCAGAGTGTCTCGATGGTATCCAGCATGTTATGGCAAAGCCACATGGCATCTCCATTCCATCCTCTTACACAGCCCATCTCAGCCCAATTTCTACGCCCAAGATTTATGCTGATATCGCTGCTCGAGCCCCTATTGAACCTCACGGGTTCGAGACTCCATGGGTAGTGCGGTTGTTTGCCCAGGACTTTGTCTGCCAGCGAGTCCCCGGACATGATCGTATTCAGGAGGCCTGGGAGTTTGTCCACCCTATTCCCGACGAAACTCTAAGGTCCATCGAGGCTAGACGGTCCGGAGGCGTTGTTGGCGGCGGTGGAGGCAGTATGGCTGGCGCAGCGGGTGCCAACGAGCACAACTCACGTTACTGCCATTTGACATTCCATTGTCGTAACGGAGGCGTCATACATGGCCTCGCAGGATACTTTGAGTCGACGTTGTACGAATCGCAGCTCGAAGTCAACAAAGGAGAAAAGGTCGAAATCAGCATTCACCCCGAAAGAATAGATGCAAAGAGTAAAGACATGATTTCCTGGTTTCCGATATTCTTTCCAATCAAGGTAAGACCAAGTTGACTGCTTAAGAAAGCAAGAAAAGACTCCAAGCTGACAATACACAGCGACCGCTCTCATTCCCCGCCGACACGGAGCTCGAGGTCAGCATGTGGAGGCAGACGGACGACAGCAAAGTATGGTACGAATGGCTCGTTGAAGCATGGACTTGGGTTTCGCCATCTTCGCGCATCAAGGTTGCATCATCTGAGCTTTGCAGTAGTCACAAGGTGGCATGCTTGATGTAAACAAGACAGGAGGGCACTGTACTCCGTACTCGGTATCGTCAAAATAAAGGTCGCCGGCATCGATCCGAATCTAAAGCTGGTGGAGACTCGGCAGTGGTTCGGAGTGACGAAAGGTCGGTTAATATCCGAGCTTTCAACCTTGAGGGCCGACCCCGGACGTAGAATTCCGTGGTACTCCGAAGAGCCCGTACCCCACCGTGTTTTGTAGTCGATGTTCTAGAGATGGATACGGAGCACCTGCACTCCGTAGTACCTCTTCTTACCCAATAGCTCCAGCTGCCACTGGCTCTGTGTGTCGGCATTATGGGCATTATGGGCAGTATAGGCATCGCAGGTATGGATCCATCTTTTGCGCGCACGGAAGCTGGACAACGGGAAAAAAACACGATCCACTGTTTGAAGCTCTTGCCGTCTGATGCTAGACCGTCTTTTCCTCTCCCCTTGGTCTTCACAGAACAGCGGAGAATTTTGTGCTACGACTGTACTCCGTGCTCCGTGCTGCTCTTAAGCTTTCCGTGTTCCAATTGAGCAACCCTGGGATTGCAGGTAGGGTAATCGGTACCAACAAGTACAATCGTGCATCTACAAACTGTTACCCTCCTTCCCTTAGCGCGAATGCGGCTCCCGATACCGAGGACGTGTATTAGATCGGCAATAATGGAGGGCATGCCCCGCAACATGAAGCCGAGAGTTGCCTTCGGCAACCCCTCCCCGTCCTCATCATTCTCTACTACTTCTAGCGATCGGATATCCCTTGTTTCTCAACATCTCAATTCTACGCAAACAAACCCCAATCCAATTCAAACCCAGTCGCGAGCCCTTTCCAACATGTCTTCCCAACCAGAGCACCCTGCCCTGCTCATCCCCGGGCCCATCGAGTTCGACGATGCCGTTCTCCAGTCCATGAGCCACTACAGGTATGACATGTGACGAAAGACGCCAATAGCGTGGTACTAATCGTATATGACGTATAGTGAAAGCCACGTTGGCCCCGGCTTCGTCGCGACGTTTGGTGAGACCTTGACACAGCTCCGCCAGCTCTTCCAGACGACCAACACCTCTTCACAACCATTCATCATCTCCGGCTCCGGTACTTTGGGATGGGATTTGGTTGCTGCGAATCTTGTTGAGCAAGGCGAGAATGCTCTCGTCTTGAGCACCGGCTACTTTGGTGATGGTTTCGCCGACTGCCTCACAACTTACGGCGCCAACGTCACAAAACTCGACGGGCCTGTTGGCGGACGCCCTCAGCTTCCCGAGATCGAGAAGGCCCTCTCCGAGAAGAAGTACAAGATTCTTACAGTCACGCATGTAGACACATCAACGGGAGTATTGAGTGAGTTGAAGAACCTCACGGCCGCAGTCAAGAAGGTCTCGCCCGAGACATTGGTGATCGTGGATGGAGTTTGCAGTGTTGCCTGCGAGGAAATTGCATTCGATGCTTGGGGCCTGGACGCTGTCGTTACAGCTAGTCAAAAGGCCATTGGCTGCCCTGCTGGTCTGTCTATCTCTATGTTCAGCGGCAAGGCGATGGAGGCATTCAAGAACAGGAAGACACCCCCTGCTTCATACTTTGCATCTTTGAAGAATTGGACACCAAGTGAGTTCCTGTTAAGCACCCTACTAGCTACCTATGCTAATGAATGCCCAGTCATGCAAAATTATGAGGCCAAGAAGCCATCCTACTTTGCGACCCCCTCTCCTCAGCTTGTTCATGCCCTGAACACAGCACTCAAGCAAATTCTCGCTCGCCCTCTATCTGAGCGCTTCCAACGCCATGCGGAGATTTCAGACAAGGTCAAGGCCAAGGTCAGGGAGCTAGGCCTGGAGATTGTTGCTACCAAGCCTGAAGACCAGGCTCACGCAATGACCGCTATCTATCTCCCTGAAAACGTCAAGATCCCGGATATCTTGCCCAAGCTCGCAAGCAGGGGCGTCATCTTTGCTGGCGGTATTCACAAGGCCATTGCAACCAAGTACATCCGCTTCGGGCACATGGGCGTCAGCGTGGTAAGTCTTCCCAAGCTCCATCCTTTCTCACAGTTTACTAACATGATACAGACGGATCCCAACCGCAAGGACATCGACCATGCTCTCGAGTCTTTGAGCGCAGGGCTAACTGAGTGTGGCTACCAAAAGGCATAAAGGGATATCTGATAGAGATGTCTTAAAATAAAAGGTGTACTACCCAGGGGGGGATGCTGCCACTACATGATGCCCTCCTCTGTGCCCCTCACCTGCATAATTGAAGAAGGTGAAATGGCATTTAGCCCTCCATCCATTAACTATGCGCTTGTCCATCTTATTCGTCAGAAGTGAGCGTAACGCCTATGGTGCTTGATTTTAGACATTTCACGAAGCGCTACGGGCTGTTGGTAAGGTAGACGTCTACCTACCGCGTACTCGACAACCACTTGCGGGTTTAGCGTGGCTCGATTGGCCACTTTTCTCTTTTGACATCTATATGAGCGGCAGCTTTCAGCTCGTGGTGCATGAAAGTGTGATAGGAGTTTAAGGCAGAGTTAAAGAGGGTTAATGCATAGAAACGATGGGCCACCACCTTGTACATGTACCTGAGTAGCTAGCGTCATGGCTGACCGTTTGAACGGAAGATACCTCTGCAGAGTTACAGAAGGCTGTCTATCGGGCGAATCGAATGTCCTTTATTCTCAGTCTTAACCCCACCTTGGTGCCTCTTCTCGTACCTGGACGTTGGCAGCCAGCAGCAGCAGCAGCAGTGTCAAAAGTTTCCGTGCTAACAGAATCGGTGCCGCCCCGCTACAGTGGAAAGCCGCCGGGCTGCCTGCTGCCCGCACCACGGGCGGTTATCGCTGGCTACCTACCTTGGACAGCCCTCCCTGGAGCCTTCGAGCTAATTCTTTGGCGTCATAGAGACTACGAATTTAGAAAAGACAACTCAGAAACTCTGCCGTGCTAGTAACGGACAGAAGAAACCAACCATTTTGTATAGCAGCTCACACCAAAATAGAGTTGTTTTTTTTCATGTCCCCCCCCCTCCCCCTCCTCCTTCCCCGTGGCCACGTACCGGACTTTTGTATACATAGAACAGTGAGTTGGCTGCTTATTTCTAGAAAGCATTTAAATGGGTTGACACTATCAGTGGCTCAAGGGGTGAGATTGAAAATGGGTCCAATGGTCGGGGCTGATTACTACTACTACTACTACGGAGTACTACAAAGTAAGTACCAACGGTACCAACCTGCTCCGTACTCCGTACCGATTACAGTAGTAGGAGTACGGAGCAGATGAGGTATTGCTGCTACCACTTATTCCGGTTTGACTCTGGGCTGCCAACTGGCGCTGAGCTGTTAGCGGTGCCAACTGGCGGGGAGCATTGACCGAGCTGTCCCGCCCGCCTGGCGCTTGCCTCCACTTTACTTGTTGGCAGGCTGCCTTCCGCCTCAATTTGCTTCACCTCGCCTTTTGCTGGCAACCTCCATCTTTCATGCACCTCCTCTTCAACCTTTACCTCTACCCCCCGTCCTCACGACCTCATACGCCCCCTTGCCCGACTATACTCCTCCGCACATAGAGGCAACGACCTATCGACGCGTCGCACAGTTTCCACCTTGTGCGCTGCGTCGTTCAGGTTTCCATTGATATTCTAGGCCGGATTGCCATTCACAGCCTTCTTCCTCCCCCGCCTTGAACGCGCCTCATCTTTCTCAAGATGCCCCCCACCATTGAAGAGCTGGACAGCACGGTCCGCGCCTTTTATGAAGGCCGCGGAGAGCAGGTTGGTCTTTATTCACGAATCTCAAAACTGGCAACGGGACTAAGACTGACATTTTCTTTTCCTACTTACTAGCAAAAAGCTGCACAGAACGCTCTAAGCCAGGTGCGTTTTCTGCCTAAGCTGCCGATAGCCGACGACGATTATGTGCCGACGTCTTGAGACTGAAGCTAACTATTATGCCTACAGTTCAAAGAGGACCCTGACGCATGGCTTATGGTGGACAAGATTCTTTCGGATGCACAATATCCTCAGACCAAGTGTACGTGGAGATTATTGCAAAACTCTTTGATGTATGCGGCGGGGCTAACACGATAATAGATCTGGGCCTGCAAGTTCTCGACAATGTTATCATGACACGATGGAAGGTCCTTCCCAGGGAACAATGCCAAGGTCGGATCATACGCATAAAATATATGTTTCTTCGCTAACGACGTGCAGGAATCCGGAACTTCATTGTCCAGTTCATTATCCAGTGCTCCAACACCGAAGAGTCGTTACGAACGCAAAAGACATTGCTAAACAAGCTCAATCTCGTCCTTATCTCGGTCCTCAAGCAAGAATGGCCACACAACTGGCCCACGTTCATCAACGAGATCATTTCGTCCTGCCACTCGAACCTATCGATTTGCGAGAACAACATGATTATCTTGCGCTTGCTGTCCGAAGAGGTGTTCGACTACTCTGCAGATCAGATGACTTCGGCAAAGACACGGAACCTCAAGCAGACCATGTGCGCCGAGTTTTCCCAGATTTTCCAGCTATGTCAAGAGGTTCTGAACACTGCCACCCAGCAAAGCCTGGTTAAGGCGACCCTTGAGACGTTGCTTCGCTTTTGCAACTGGATTCCCTTGGGCTACATCTTCGAGACACCACTGATTGAGACGCTGCGCACGAGGTTCCTTTCCACGCCCGAGTTTCGAAATGTCACTCTTCAATGTTTGACTGAGATTGGCGGTCTGCAAACCGGTGGCCCTGGCCAGCCTAACTCTTATGATGAGCAGCTAGTCAAGATGTTCACGGAGGTTCTGAGCACGATCGCAGAGATTATCCCTGTGTCACTGGACCTCAAGACTACATATCCCAGTAGCAATTCGAGGGATCAAGAATTTGTCCAGAACTTGGCCCTGTTCCTGTGCAACTTCTTTGGCATGCATCTTAATGTAAGCTGCCTAGCACCCCCAAGCATAGGAAATACTGACATGTCGTATAGCTTATCGAGAATCTGCCCAATAGAGATTACCTTCTCCACGGTCATTATTACCTGATCCGAATCTCTCAGATCGACGATCGTGAGATCTTCAAGATTACACTCGATTATTGGTTGAAGATGGTACAGGAGCTGTACGAGGAGATGCAGTCACTGCCAATCACCGACGTCAACCCCCTAATGGCCGTCGGCGGCGGTGGCGGTATCTCAGGTAGCGGTGCCCCGAACCCCCAAGTTCTAATGAACTACCCCCTCCGAAAGCACAAGTACAATGAAATCCTGTCAAACCTCCGCGTGGTTATGATTGAGAAAATGGTGCGGCCAGAAGAGGTTCTCATCGTCGAAAACGATGAGGGAGAGATTGTCCGCGAGTTCGTCAAGGAGAGTGATACAGTACAGCTCTACAAGACGATAAGAGAGTGCTTAGTGTATCTCACCCACCTTGACGTCGTAGATACCGAGACTATCATGACTGAGAAGTTGGCTCGCCAGGTCGACGGCTCCGAATGGTCTTGGCACAACTGCAACGTCCTTTGCTGGGCTATCGGTTCCATCTCTTTGGCAATGAATGAAGAGACCGAGAAAAGATTCCTGGTAACTGTCATCAAAGACTTACTTGGTCTTACAGAGATGAAGCGTGGCAAGGATAACAAGGCAGTGGTGGCCAGTAACATTATGTACATTGTTGGACAGTATCCTCGTTTCCTCAAGGCGCATTGGAAGTTCCTTAAGACGGTTGTGAACAAGTTGTTCGAATTCATGCACGAGTCGCACGAGGGTAAGTTTGCGAGAAAGGCTCTAGGATTATAAGCTAACGAGAACGCAGGTGTTCAAGATATGGCATGCGATACTTTCATTAAGATTGCCAGGCAATGCCGACGTCACTTTGTTGCCCTCCAGCCTAGTGAGCAAGAGCCGTTTATCGAGGAGATTGTGCGCAACATGGGCAAAATTACCTGTGACCTGACCCCCCAACAAGTTCACACTTTCTATGAGGCGTGTGGCTACATGGTTGCTGCTCAGGGTAATCAGCATCAGCAGGAGCGCCTCTTGGCTGACTTGATGAACATTCCCAACTCCGCCTGGGATGAAATCATCAAGCAGGCTACTCTGAGCCCAGCGATTCTGCAGGATTCGGAAACCATCAAGGTCATTGGCAACATCATGAAGACAAACGTGTCGGCTTGCTCGTCCATTGGAACCTACTTTTACCCGCAAATCGGTCGTATTTACAATGACATGCTCGAGATGTATCGCGCCACCAGTGGGCTCATTTCCGAAGCCGTTGTGCGCGATGGTGAGTTCATACCGTTTAGCTCCTATGCGGACTTTGACTGATAGCTATGATAGGTGACTTGGCTCCGAAGATGCCAAAGGTCCGAGGGTTGCGTACAATCAAGAAGGAGATCCTCAAGCTTATTGAGACTTACGTTGATAAGGCCGAGGATCTCAATGCTGTTGGCACGCAAATGGTCCCGCCTCTTTTGGAGTGCGTCCTCGTTGACTACAACCGCAACGTGCCCGGTGCCCGTGATGCAGAGGTTCTTAAGGTCATGTCGACCATCATTACCAAGCTTGGGGTACGTTATACTAAACTATCAAATGAGATGGTTGCTAACATATGTCTACTAGTCTTTGATGGAAGAGCAGGTTCCGACCATCATGCAAAATGTTTTCGAGTGCACACTGGAGATGATCAACAAAGACTTCTCCGAGTTTCCGGAACACCGCGTCGAGTTCTTCAACCTTCTCCGGGCAATCAACCTTCATTGTTTCCCTGCTTTGCTGAAGCTTGACAACAACCAGTTCAAGTTTGTGATTGATTCCTGTTCGTGGGCGTTCAAGCACGACAACCGAGATGTGGAGGCAGCCGGTCTCAACATGTGTCTAGAGTTGATTACGAACATTGCGGATAAGACGGACGTTGCTACTGCCAATGCCTTTTTCCAACGGTTCTTCATCACGATCTTGCAGGACGTATTCTTCGTTATCACGGATAGCGATCACAAAGCGGGCTTTAAGACACAATCCATGTTGTTGATGAAGCTCTTCTACTTTGTGCAGCCTGCCGATGGCACCTCGCCAAAGATTCAGGGCCCAATCTACACGGATGAACAAGCACAATCTGGCACGAACAATCGCGACTTCCTGGGTGGATATGTTGCCCAATTGCTGCAGAATGCTTTCCCCAATTTGCAACAGTAAGTCACCATCCTATCATGTATGACGATATTGGAAGCTAACATCACATAGGTCTCAAGTAACGTCGTTTGTGGAGGGGCTTTTCACGCTTAACACGCAGTACGATAAGTTCCGACTAAACCTACGGGACTTCCTCATCTCTCTCAAGGAATTCCAAGGCGACAATGCCGAGCTCTTTGTTGTGGAGAAGGAGCAGCAGGAGCGGGATGCCAAGGCGGCGGATATGGAAAGGCGACAAAAGGTCGGCGGTCTACTGAAGCCATCGGAGCTTGAGGACGAGGAGCTGTGACTCCGGCAAGAGCTGCGGACAGAATTTGCACCAAGGCGCGCACGAAGCGGTGAGCCAACGGATGCCACATTGGATGTTCTGGATGGATTCGGTGATGGCTGGGAGTTCTACTGACCCCAATGCCCGCTGTCGACACGATGACAAATTGTTTCGGCGTCGAGAGGCGCCAGGGCCAGAGCTGACTCATCTAGATACAATTTTTCTTTATGATGTAGAGATACCAAACCAGATGAGAGTCGCGTCGTCAAGCTTAGCCACGATGATATAATTAGACATATCGCTCATGGCTTACGCAAGACATCTGAGGCTGATGATAGAATCAGCCTTGTTTATCAGGGTGGCGGTGATGCGGAGATTGAAAACGGAAAACAAACCCCAGAAAAAAAAAGACATTGCAACAACGCATGCGATGGGAGCTAAAGACGATGAGCAGGATAAGATGAGATGGGGCTTTGATTAAAATAGTTGACAATGTCAAGAAGGGCGATGGGGGCGCAAGGTGAGGCTTTGTGGTGTGTTATAGCGTGATTCTACGACGAGAGAGAAAGAAAGAGAGAGGAAGATTGGCCAGGCAAAAAGGTGTGACGGGAAAACGATTGAGAGTTGGAGAATAATGAATTGAAGAAATTAGCTGCTGCTGCTGCAAGGTTTTTTTATTTCTCTTTTTCCTTGAAGAAACGAAATAGCGTTATCTGTTCCATGTTACATTTTCCCAAGTTGCTCGTCGGACCGAGGCGGTTGGGATAGTATCTACGACTACTTATTCCGTACTCGGCATCACTACATGGTACGTAAGCCGACGGGGGCTGAAATTATGCTAGCAGTATGTACGGAGTAGTAGTAGAAGTAGTAACTAGTTAGTGCCTACTACAAATTGCTGCGGCGTACCACGACTCGGTAAATACTCCTGAAAGAAGATGCCGGCAAGTGTGTGTGTGTGTTTGTTGGCATCTACTGCCGTGTATACGGCAGTGTCTACGGGATACCACGGAAGTGTCAAGGTAGGATGTGTGATAATCGTACGCCCGCATTACACACAGACACACATCCACCCTGCCCAACTCTTTGGTAATACGTACTAGGTACTATGTAGCAGTAGTAGCAATGGTCAAGGGGGGGAGAGGGAGGGAACCGGCTTTCCTACCCTTGTCCTGTCAAAAGTTTATGTGTACTCCTTACTCCGTACTCCGTTCTCCATATGGTGTTTGCCGGCAATGCCACCTCTAATTGCGCGTACAGGTCATAATAGTACGGAATGGAGTACTATAACGAGAGCGAGGTGAATGGAGGAGGGGCGCAGAGACGGAGAGCCCTTGCGGGCGCAAAAGTAGTGATGGGGGTCTCTGTCCAACTTGTTCCCCCCTCCCCCTCCCCCCCTGCCAGACCGGCAGACACCGGGAGACCGGGTTCCGTGACTGACATGTAACGGAGCAGGTACATGGTATGGACAATAGGGCCGTGTCTGGTCTGCAAACGCTGTATGCGCGCGAGTCGTGGTCGTAATAGTACGTGCTGTCTGACTAACACAGAGGGGGAGGGGACGGACAGGTGATCCGACCTTGCTTCTTGCTCTTGTCGCGAAAGGGGGGAGAAGGGCCCGGGGGTGGGTGAGGAGGGGACCAGAAAGAAAACCAACAGGGAGGAAGAGGAGTCGGGTTCGGGGTAGTGCCTCGAATACGAAAGTAACGCGTAAGAAGTATTGGGAAGTACGGGGTAAGTTGGTTAGTAGTAGGGCCAGTAGGGGAGGGCACCCGCGGCGAAGGAGGAGGGAGCACTGAGCAGAGAGGAAAGGGGGGCTCGTGCTCTCGGAGGTCCAGGGCTTAAACAAGATTAGGCATTTTGATGAAATGCCACTATTACTACGGAGTAATCCCGTGTTAGAGAGTAGCGCCCGTTTTTTTGGCTGTTTCCCCACGAAAGGAAGTCACCAGAACGAAGCAAGAATCATGAAAGAAGAAAAGGCTTGTTTTTTGGTTGTTTCTTGGCTCCCCTCCTTGTCCAGGCTACCAGGGGCAGGTAGAAGGGGGGAGGCAGGAATTTCAGAGGACAACGTCATTGGCGATTGAGGGCCCATGATCGTCGTCGGCACACGTTTCACGGGGAGGCTTAGTAGTCCGTAGTATTGGACTGGGAGATGTCGAGTTGCTGGACGGAAGACGGAGTCGTATATCCCCGTTGGGGAAGGGAGTACGAAGTACGGAGTACCCCTAAAGAGCAGAATGGGACAGAGGTTTGTCCTCGTTTCTCTTTTTTTCCCTCTTGAAGTTCTTCCTTGGTTGAGAAATGAAGCATTGATTCTGGACGAGGGAGGGGTTCTAGGTAAGGAAAAAAAAACCACCAAACATCGGGTAGGAGGGATTTACGTAGTGGCAACCCCCAGTGCGAGCTTCCTGATGCGAGGAGAAGAGTAAACGCGGAATGTGGGCGACATACGGACTTTCTTTGACAAGGGGGTGGTCAACCGCCAACAAGGGTGTGTGTGGGCGGGTGAGTGGTTGGGTGGCAGAGAGTGGGATAGGGTCGCGGTGGGATAGTTGGACAGTTGGGTGCGTATCCCGCTGTACTCCGTACTCCGTAGGCTACTCGATACCGTAAAGTGCAATCCCTGCGTGGCCTTATTTTCCAAGACATCCGTGAACATCCATGGATAGGATCCTTCCCTCCCTTCTTTCCTCCAAACCCCCCCTGCTCAGCGGGAGTTGTAGAAAGGGTGCCCACATCGCAAAAACACACAAGATGAGCCGAGGAAAGAGGAAAAAAGGTAAACGCTTTGGCCAACCGTAGAAACCAAAGATACGGAGTAACCTACTTGGCCAAAAAGGGCTCTTTTTCTCTCAGCAAAAAAAGGAACAGAAACCGCCGGCACAGGTGCCAACCGGGGGGGAAACCCGCCTGCATCAAAGAATTAACCTCCCCCCAGCGAGGCGGGATTTTCTATTCCCCCGCTCTGCTTGGTGCTAGTGGTGGTAGTAGCAGTAGTGGTGGCAGAGTAACAGACACATGCTTGTATGCACGGGGAGTTAATTGTGCCTAGAGGGCGCAGGATGACGATGACGTTTGGTGGTGGTGGTGGTGGTGGCAGTGATGATGATGATGATACCTTGTCTGGCTGAAACCGCGTGGGAGGAACCAGTAAGTAAACGTGGATAACCCCCCCCTCCCTTTCTCTTCTCTTTTTTTTTTTTGCCAGTGCCAATTGCCAGGTGTTTGCCGGCGGCAACGGAACACGCGTGACAGCTTCCCACCCTGTTTTTCTTTTCGAATCGATTCCCCACAGCAGGCGAAGTAATACTGGGTAGATATCTGGGAAGCGGGTTAGCTGCGTATTCGCCAAAAGGCACTGAGCAGCACCTAGTGACACTACTAGTAGTAGCTGGCAAGCAAGTATTAGGTACTAGCTTGCGGGAGAGGTTGGGGGAGAAGAGAGAGTGTACGTGCGGTACGTTGCGGGCTGAAAAAGTAAGGCTAAGGAGGAGGGTGGAGGGGAGGGGGGAAGTGTGTAGGTAGAGGGAAGAAAGAGAGGGTCTTTGATCTGATAGCTCTTTTTTCCCTTCCAGCTTGGGTTTTTGACGCCGACGTAACCCCAAAAGCAAGATAGCGGCAAGAGGGAAGGAAGATCCGCGTAGTTGCTCTCGGAAGGGTCCCTTCTTTCTCCCTCTCCCCCTCTCCCCCTCGCTCCTTCTCTGCTTCTCTACTTCTCTCCTTCTCTCTCTCACATATCAATGGGGGAGGGGCGGTAATCCGTAGTGGTGGTGGTGGAGGTCTTAGGAAGGAGGGGGGGAAGGCTACGAGTGCGCTGACGAAGTACAATGAGGCAGTGCAAAAGAATGGACTCCCTTCTGTCTCCAATGTGTAAGACTACAGCTACGAGAAGCACTACTCCGTACTGATAACTATATCTCCAAAAGTACGGAATACAGCGTCTGCGGTGACAGAGTGCAGAGCGGTAGATGTATCTCGCTTCTCTATTTTCCTGGGCTCCCTCCGTGGTCCCTTCGGATTTTGCGGGTAACGGGTCTCTCTAGCTCTCTAGGGTGAAGGGGGAGTGGAAAGTGGGAACCACCACCATCCGATACGGCGGCCCCAACGGCTTTGTGCAACAGAGACCAACCTTCTACCTGCCAATGGAGAGGTAACGACTTAGTACGGATTACTCCATAGGTAGTACGGAGTACATACTAGGGGAGAGTTAAAAAAAAAAACACCATTGCAACGGCCTTTTTCTATTGAACAAGTTTTCAGCGGCGGGGAAAGAAAGTAGAGCGAATATTCTAGTTGGGGCCAACGTCACCGACACCACATGGCAACATTACCACTCGTATCAGACCGATTGCTCTATCAATGCCCGACTATCGAAGTAATTTAGCAGTACGGAGTACGGAATACGGACCACTACTACGCAGTTGGTCGCTGGCGTCGATAATTACTGCTAGTAGTAGTCTGTAGGGTTGACCGGAAGGACAGGAGCGAGAAGGGGGGGGGGGCGCCCACCACACCCCCCGGCCAACCTACCAGCTAAAGAGAAAAAAGTCGGAATGCATTATGCAACCCTTGAGTGTGCTGCGCCTCAATCGTGGGGAACTTCAAGCACGAATACACGCTCAAGCGCAAGGTACCACTCCCGGGCACGTACCCGCTCCCTCTCTCTCTGTTTCTCTCTCTGGGTGGCCCCCCCCGGCACCAACCATTTTTTCCCTTTCGTTTCCAAATCAGCTAAGATCATGTTCAAGATCAGGTTGCTCTCTGCTACGGTAACCAGCCGAGTTGCGTAGCCCTTGCAACGATACACGCAACTGCTTGTTTCCAAGATACTACCTAATACTTGCCGCTGTCGCATTACGATAGCCACCCCGCTGAAGGACCGTTTGAGAAGAAAAAAGGGAAAAAAGGGAAAAGAAATAGTTTAGCCGCAGATTATTAGGTATTACCCCCGGCGTGTTTTACTACCTACTTACTAGGTATTTGGAGCCACATTTACACCTCACCTTACGCGCTTTCACGGATCAAGAACTCCTCCATCTCACATATTACAGATACCTGACAGATGCTCTCTAGCCTGGCACTGACTTTCTTCGGGCACTGACTTTCCCTCCTCCGCGAGTAAGGCACCGCGAGGACCATCATGTACTCAATTTACGAGTAATTCGTCCACCACTTTTTGGGGTAGACAAATCGGGCAAAGGGCCACCATCCCGGGCACTACCTACCGAGACACACAGGTCGTGACAACTAGACCCGTACCACTCTGCTCTCTTCCGTTCCGCTCGTTGGAGTCGGTGATACTTCCTAGTCGTAGCCTCTCCTCCACCACGCCCTCAACCTTCTCCTTCACCCTCTGCAACACGCCGCCGCCGCCGCCGCCCTTCGCCGCCTGTTCCAACATAGTGCTGTAGTTGCCCCGTCCGACTCGGGTTGCTCTGTCGCTTTCGTATATTTGGGTCAGTACCGAGCTCAGCTTCAGGCCCAACGGGCTTTTCTGCCATTTGCCGATTTGCTCTGCCCTGTGGTCTTCGCCTCTTCCCCGAGTCCCCCCTTCCTTGCTTGACCTACCTACTACCGCTATTACTACTAGTAGTATTCACTAGTAGTACATCTACTTCCTTTTTTCTCTTCGCTTTGCTCGATTCTCTTCTCTCTTCTCATCTCTTTTCCTAAACACACACCCCCCTTTCGATCCGAGCTTTGTTCTTTTCTTCTAAAAAGAACCGTCCCCTCGGTACTGTCGATGAATGATGGGTTGTTCAAATAAGCGTGCACCCATCTCATGTTCTGACCTCTGCCTTGCTGCCAAGACCTCTAGCAACAGCTACCTCACCCCAACTTTTTTTAACCACGATATCAACACCGCAGTAGCCGATAGCTACCTGAACTCAATTCATACCTCGATGAACAGCTCCTGCGCATCTATTGCACGGCGGGTGAAGAAATCATCCATCTTCCCAGACGCAAATTACCTTGCTCTTAAGCTTGGACAGCTCTGTCCCTGCCAACCGGAGCACACCTCTATACCAAGTGCTGCTGGTACTTCGATGAGCAGTGGGGAATGAACGACATCATGGCGGCGAGAAGGGAAGAGGGGCTTGCGAGCACCAAGACGAGGCGCTCGCATCGCAAATCGCGGAACGGTTGCAGCGAGTGCAAGAGGCGGCACATCCGTTGCGACGAGGGCAGGCCCACCTGCACCAACTGTGCCATAGCAGAACGACAATGCTCGTTTCCAGGGCCACCTCCACCACCTGCATCATCCTCAGCGTCGACGCCCGTGTCTTCTCAACCACAGAGATATTCACCAGGTGCGAGGAGCGCCAGCGTCAGCAGCGGCAGATCAGGATCGCGGGGTCCAGGCGAGGGGGTAGTCGATGTTTCAACGCCACGCTCTGCTCCGCTACCGCCTGCCCCTCAGCTTCCAGCCCAACACCCACCACCAATTTTACCAAGCTTCAATGAATCATTTGCCGGAACACCGCCGTCTGGCGCGTCAACCTTTTCACCACAGCACCTGATGCTGCTGCATCACGCCGAACGGGGAATGGAAGGCGCCATGATGGGGCACGGTCAGACATCCTACATCATCGAGGTTGCAGTGATGCATGCGATAGATTGCCCGTACCTGATTGATCAGGTGCTCGCCTTTTCGGCCATGCATCTTGCTTTTGAGCGACCAGAGGCGACGGCCACGTTTAGACATCAGGCCACGGAGCTGCAAACCCGGGCTGTCGCATACTTTTCCAGGGAGACCGAGGTCCTGAAGGCTAACGAATTGGAGAACCCTGTACAGAGGTTCTTGTTCGCCGCTATCTTGAGTCTGCATGTGTTGGCCGAGACGCTGGCTTATCATCGCGCCGATTTCCACTACTTCATAGACCGCTTTATCGAGTGCATCCACCTGCATCGAGGTGTTCGGGCCGTAATCAAGCCTACATGGGAGACACTGCTGCGATCAGAGCTAGAACCTATACTCAGGCTATCACGGATAGACAAACCTAACGGGACCCAACACGGTACTGAGTGTGCGCCGCTCCTACCTCTTCTCGAGACCTCGGACCTCAATGCACCCAGCCTGGAAGCATGTCGCGAGGCTGCTAGCTGGCTGCAGTGGGCTTTTGACCTGAACCGCAGGTTGCCGTCTGATGACATCCCACATGCAGTATCAGGATTCATTGTCCTAGTGCCGGGAGAGTTTATTGGTGTGCTGAGAAGGCATAGGCCTGAGGCGCTGGTTATTTTGGCGTACTACGGTGTCCTCCTTCATAGGACCAGGCGATATTGGATCTGTGGAGGCAACGGTGCCTTTATGATACGGTCGATCTCGCAACACTTAGGAGGACCTGGTGGTTTCTGGGGTGAGGCGTTGAGGTGGCCATTGCAGGTCCTTGATGAAGATCGGGATTGACTCAACAATTGCATGTACGGGAATAGTAAAGCGTATGGATTAGCCCACTATGATAATCCAAGAGAACGGAGAGGCAACTGTATCAATGTTTCTGAGGTTGTCAGGGGGAGGAGGAGGAGGAGGAGGAGGAGGTTGAAAGCAGACGGAGTTGGAAGCCTTGGGTGCTGATTTTTAGGAATTAAGGAGGGGCGAGCTTTTTTCTTTTTCTTTTTTTGAGATTTATGAAGTGAACGTCTCGATATGAATAGAAATAAGCAAAACTACACAGTTCATCACTGGCATCGTATTAGGGAAGGAAGACGAAAAAAACAAACCAAAAAGTCCGCGTAATCGTAAAACGGGAGAGGATTGGGAGGTCTAGTTTTGGTGTGGGACCAAAATTAGGTTACGTACGTGTACAAAGGACTGGCACCGGCGGCCTCACTTAGAGTTACATGAAGATTTGGTGGTAGATAGGTAGATACGCGTATGCTGCCCGTTTGTCCAGGTGGTAACGAGGTCGAGGGTACGGAGTACTCCGTAAGGTACCTATGATTACCTAACGCAACGCAGAGAGAACCCGGGAAGGAGGGGGTGGTGCTTCTCCATTCCCGGACTTTCCCAACGCTCGAATCTCGGGATGAGGAAACAAGCACTTTCTAAAATTCCATCCACCCCCACACACCGCTCTCCGCGTAAAAAGGAAGAATAGAATCCCGTTAAGAGGGATTTTTTTATAGCAAGAAATAGTAGGTAGACATGCTACTTACGGAGTATGGCTGCTTTCAATTGATCAGCGGCATTGTCGTGATTGACTCCTACCTGCAGTATGGAGTACGGATTACGGAGTACATATGCCACCCAAGTATCATCCAGGTCCCTGACCTATTACCTCCGATTCCCTTGCAGATGAGAAGTCATTCGATGCACCATTTCCCAGGCAGGTACGTAAGCAGCACCTGCTCACCTGCAAGTCTGTAATGATACCGGGGAAGGTACGGAGGGAGTAAATGCTGCCTACTACCTATGCCTAGTAGGAAACGTGAGGCGGGGAAAGAACATCGCCCCCTCATTCGCCCACTACTGCCCACCTTTAAGAGCATATATGTGGAAGAAAACAATAAATTGAACGGGATTAGCGGTGATTTCTCACAATAACTGATCAAGTTATTATTGAAGCACTATTCCGATATCAATACAAGATCTACTATAGCACCACCCACCATCTTTTCGCCGTGATACTCGGTTACCACCTGATGCAAGATCTCGTAAAAGCGTCCAATGGCTTCGAAAGACTTAATACCCACCGTATGCCAGAGCCGGTACCCCGATATTCAGTCCTTCATCCCCTCTTCTTCCTCATGATTCTGCAATAGCGCCAGCCTCATGCGTCATAAGTAGGTATCGTTGCAAACACCCTTGTCCGTTCGATAACGGCCGCGTTTTTCCCATGGGTGTTTCACCCTCGCTTTCAACCTAACTCGATGAAGTTGGGGCGGCTTTAACCCCATCTCGACTACGGAATACGGAGTATGGTCAACGACGACGCACGTGAAGCGGAGAAGATGGCGAGTCTTTGCCTCCATTTATCTAAGACGATCCCAAGCTTTCCTCTTTGTGGATTCTCTCAATTGAAATCCTCTTCCCTCCTGCTATAGCAGTATTGTTCATTTGCCTCGTTACATCCTTGCGTAGTTTTGCCACGGCATTGCCCTCCCTCCCTGACCTGCGCGACTGAGTAAACACGCCTGGATCTACTTGCCAGTACATTAATAGCCTTTCTGAGCGTTGGCAATGCCAATCCGCGTCAAAAGTAGGCCTCCTCCTCCGCAGCGTGACTGCTCACCTGCTAGTGTCGGCCTCCGTGGTGGACCGTCAGAGTGGGAGCTGCCTGCCATTGGACCCGAGGACACTTTCAAGGACGTTGTACTAAAACTCTCTGTGTATGCCACTTCTCGTCTCGCTCCGTACACACCATGTTCATGGCTAACCGCTATTCCATCGCTATCTCTGCAGCTTTTTTGCCGATGTGATCGAGCTACCTAGCAGCTTCGAGCAGCTCAGGACGACGTCTGCTGGCGAACCCTTGCGTATCTTGGTTGATCACCTGGGTAGAACATGCACGAATCCGGCTATTGTGAATGCCTTGCTGTTAGTATAGGGACCAAACCTATCCTGAGAGCTTCTCAATATAATCAGCCGCTAATCCCGACCCAGCGCTTTGAGATGGCATTATTCTGCGGAAAACGAGCATAGAGGTATTTCCGAGGCACGAGCCAATGCTTGTGAAATTGTTGCCTGGCGTTTCCTCACTCGTCAGTCTGAGCGCGATGCCGTTGACTTTTGTCTCTTCGAAATCCCCGGCAAGGAAGCCCTGGACGTGGACCCCGTCTACCCAGCACCCTTTGGCTCAATCGAGGAAGAATCCGACGAACGATCGCCTTTACTTACCGGCCCTGGCGGAAACTATAACGGTTACCTGAGTTCCAACCGCCGCGTTGAGATTAAGCAGGCGATACCCAAGCTTACACTTAGCGCAACATCAGCTCTAGAGGATCCTCGAAATGGCATAAAGGAGCGTACATCGGCTCTTAAAAGTCTCAATGCTCTTGAGATTGCAGTGATTGCTGACGCAAAGCGCTTCCTAAGCCAGCACATTGTACAGAAGATCATCACAAGCCTATGGCATGGCGATATTGTCTTCTGGGATCGTGTGTCTTCAGATGCCACCCGCAAGCCGCGATACTACAACTACCGTACCTTTGACCCTTACTCACGTCTCAGGGTACCAAAATACCTAAAAGCATGGGAAGTGGCTTTCTTCGTGACCTTTTTGGCATTATACTACACCGTCGTTCTGAAGAGGAGTTTCAACTCGATCCCTCTTATTGAGGTGGTCTTCTACTTCTGGCTGGTGGCCTTTGCCTGGGACGAATTCCAGGAGTGGGTAGACGCTGGCATCTTTTACATGGCTGATATTTGGAATCTGTTTGATTTGGCCATGATTACTATCGGCGTCATTTTCGCCGCTCTTCGTAGGTGGTCCCCAATAGTCACGATTTCTTAGCTAACCGATATGTAGGTGTTGCTGGTATATCTCTCGGAGATAACCGCATTACGGACATGGCGTTTGACATCCTGTCTTTGGAAGCACTTCTCGTAATACCTCGAATTTGCTCATTTCTCAGCTTGAGCCCCTACTGGGGAACCCTCATTCCTTGTCTCAAAGAGATGGGCAAGGACTTTGTCAAGTTTATGATCCTGGTTGTCATCGTCTACACCGGCTTCTTGACTACCTTCACTCTCGTCGCCCGAGATCGATTTACATTCGGGACGATGAGTTGGAACGTCACCAAGATATTTTATGGCAATACGGGGATCGGGTTCGACATCATGAATGATATTGACAAGAACTTTGGTCCCCCTCTGGTGATCATCTTCATCACTCTAAGCTCTATTCTTTTAACCGGGTCGCTCACAGGTATGCTTTCCAACAGCTTTGGTCGCGTCATGGCGCACGCACGCGAAGAGTACCTCTACGTTTATAGCGTATACGTCTTGGAAGCTGCTACGAGCTCTCGGCTTACCCATTTCTTCCCGCCCCTGAACCTCGTATCTCTCGTCTTCTTCCGGCCACTGATAATCCTCTTCCCTAAAGAAGATCGCTTCCGCACCGGTCGCGTGATGGCTTTGAAGCTCACTCACTTCCCCATTGTTGGGATAATCTATACTTATGAATGGGTGTGGAGAAAGATCCAAAGACATAAAGAAAAGGAAGAATGGTCGGGGTTCTCGTCTTCGGGCCGGACACGAAGCGGCTCCGAAGCTCCCAACCGGCGACCGAACATGCGTTCAAGAGCTGGCAAGAACATGTCTCCCATGCATGGCCGTCGCCTGTCAGACCAACTTAGTCCTGAAGGACGACTTCGGCCCTTGTCAAACCGTGGTATTTGGGAAGGCAGCGAAGACGAGGGAGGAGACTCTGGGCCAACCAACGCAGAGCTGCTCAGTAGGATCGAGCGATTGACTGAGATGGTGGTGGCTATGCACGAGCAGCAGAAACAACAGCAGGGGGAAGTGAGCCCTCAGCCGTAAAACGTTGGTCAACGGCTGGATCAACAAGGAAGAAGCAGGTGAACAGTCCGTAGCCCGTATCCTTCATGCACGTAACTGTATTTGAATAATGGCTTAATATATTTGAATAGTGATGAATATATGACTGTAGGAAGGTAGTCCTTTGTGTGTGCAAACGAGAGAGTGAAAGGCGAATGTGTCAGCGCTGGGCCGCACATCGCTACGCATGGCCCTGGGCACCAATATTTCAAAGACGGCCGCAAACGCAGCGCAAAAAAGCCGCTTTACGTTGCCTTTGCGAAAGAGGTGAGAGAATCACAGCCTCGATCCCCTCGTTTAATCCTGGCCGAGTATGAGGGGTTGTCGTTAGCCGTGAGTTCTCTGCATTGAAAAAAGAGATGCATTATATAAATCTCTACTATTTCAGCTTAGGCTATGTTTTAGGTGAGGGGCATATGATAACCCTGACTGAATATGTGTAGGAGTACAATAGAGTCTAAAACGCAGGTCTATTCGTTATTCTGTAAACGCTACGTATCCCATTCTCCCTCCTTTCTTATTTCTCTATTTCTCCATTTCTGGGTGCATATCCCTCAGGCCGTTTTCAAGCTCCTGGCATCTTTAGAGCCTGGGACACAAAGTCCTTGACGCTCTTCTCGAAGCTCGTGTACTCGATGCCGAGCTCGGCCCTGGCCGTCTCGCCGTCGAGGTCGTGGGCGTCGTTGACGGCCTGCTCCTCGTCAGACACCCTCCCTTTCAGCTCCGGGAAGGCCTCCACGGCGACGGCGGCGGCCCAGGCGTAGGAGAACTTCTCGGGGGAGGCGACGGTGAAGCGCTTCCCGCCGGCGGCGGGGCGCAGGACGGCCTCGGCGTGGGCGGCGGCCAGGTCCCGGACGTCGACCCAGAAGGGCACGCGGGCGACGGGGAGGGGCTTCTCGCCCGCGGCCACTTTCCACAGCTGCGCGTTGGACTCGTTGAGCTGGGAGACGCCGCCGGGGACGGGGTGGACGACGGGGCCGAAGACCATGGGCGGGCACAGCGTGACGAGGTCAAAGGAGGAGGAAGAAGAAGAAGAAGAAGAAGAGCCTTCTTGGGCCTTGTTATTGGCGGCGACAAAGTCCCAGGCGGCGCGCTCGGCAAACTTCTTGGAGGCGCGGTAGGCGACGACGGGGCTGGCGTCCGGGGCGGCGCCCTCCTCGTAGGTGATGGGGTTCCAGTCGGCGGCGGTGTAGGTGGTGCGGGGCTGCGCGGGGCGGCCGGCGTCGACGACGGAGGCGAAGGACGAGGTGAGGACGACGCGCCTGACGGGGGGCTCGGCGGCGGCGGCGGCGGCCTCGAGCATGGCCTTTGTGCCGCTGATGGCCGGAAGGATGAGCTCCTTTTCGTTGTCGGTGATGTCGTACCTAAAGGGCTGTAAAAGTAAAAAGGAAAGGATAGGAATTTATGTGGTTAGCAACTGAGACACACACGCACACACACACACACAAAAGCGTGGGTTTAGTCTTGTTATTTTCTTTCTTTCCCTTCCTTCTCCCTCTCAAGCCCTTTTCTTTTGTTACACTGCCAGCTTTCTTGTGTGATTGTGCCACGGCGAGTAACTTGACCTCGGCGAAGCTAGGTGGAGAGAAGGAGGGAAGAAGGGAAGAAGGGAGGGAGAGAGAGTTTGAAGAAGGGGAATCGGGGGGGTTGAGGGCTTACGCTGGCTGCGTGAACGATGGCGTCGACGCCCTGGACCGCCTTGCGGAGGTCTCCCGGGTTCTCGAAGTCGTGGATCTCGACAAAGTCGAGGCTCTGGGCGTGCTGGGGGCGGGCGGCGAGCATGGCCTCGCCCTTGGCGGCGGTGCGGGTGGCGCCCCTGACCCTCAGGCCGCGGGACAGGAGGGCGTCGACGATGTGGGCGCCGATGAAGCCCGTGGACCCGGTGACGAGGACGTACTTGCTGGAGTTCGCGGGAAGTCAGGACCTTCTTTCTTTGGAAAGGCTGGCATATCATCCGTGGCAACTTACATGTTTGACGACGACATTTTGTGGGTTGGAAAGAGGATGAGGGGGTGACTTTGCTGCACGAGTTGAGTCCAGTCGAGTCGAGTACTATAGGTGGTTTGAATTTGTTTGTGCGAAAAGCGAGTAATGACTGTGGTCCTGGGTTGTTGGGAGAAACGGCGGGATCTACTACGTATATATAGATATATGTTTGTATGTATGTATGCCAATACTATTATTGTGTTATATACGTTGTTTCCGCGGGCGCGGAAATCCACTCATCCACTCATTTCCTCACCCGGATTCTCACAATGCCGAGCATCGTGACGTGATGTCCCGGGGGGGAAAAAAAGTGTGCTTGCGAAGAACGTGCCGCCATGACTCCAAACTATACCCTTTTTTTTTTTACCAAACATTCACGGATTTTCCGGTCGTACCGGGGGTTATCTTCATGATTAATAACTGTCGAAGCCTCTTGACTGTGTATCTGCTGCTACAGCGCTCCTAAGCAGTAGTACGTGCATACTCGTTACCATACGCTCCTGCTGACAGGAGGTTCGGCGATAGCTGCTACCATACGAGGTAAAACTATGGGCCTCCTCCAATCTAACGCCTAACGCCGCTACTACCACCATGAACAACAGCAACTGGAACCCTTAGAGAATGGCCTGGCGCTTTTTCTTTTTCTCTTTGTCGTCTATGGAGGCTCAGGCTACCCTTGGAAGACATGAATCCGGTCCAGGACATGCGAAATAGCAGCCTTGGTCCATCTGAATCGGCAGCCTTTTCTCATGACCCTTCCACCTCCCACTGGTACCCCGCGCGTCTGGGGACAGCCCCGCAGCGGCAGCCTCGACTCACGTCACGGATGTTGGTTGAAGTTGGGAGGATGCCATTGTTACTAGGTACCAAGGTACGGAGTACGGAGTACCGATTGCGGAGTACGGAGTACGTAGGTACACACACACCGAGTATTCCGTACATACCGAAGTGACGTGTGTGGGGTTGTTGGTTGCTGCCATTTTCCACATTCGCCCCACACTATCTCTTCTTGACGACCCCCCGAATCTCGGAGCGTAACCCAACCACGCGGGCTTGCGAATAAGCTTCGAGTGATTGTCGACGCGCTTACAACTCGGATATCGTTCATGTTATCCTCCCTCTAACAATACTGTTCGCTCGCAATTGATCAATCATTTTGTTTCTTTTTGGCTCGAATCTAGCATAACTCACATCCGTCTGTCGTCTGTCGCCTCGCTCGCTTTCCGTCGCGTGCCCACGGCTTCCCGTCTCGGGAGGCTTTTCGGCCACAAAAAAAAAAAAGGGAAATTCCTCAAGATGCCACTGTCAGTTTCCATGTCTCCCTCCTACCGTTCCCCTTCCTTTCTAGGTAACCCCTCGTGTCCAAGCTGACAGCGTTCGTGCGAAAATACCAGTCACCTGCTAGGGAAAAAGTCATGGAACGTCTACAACGCGGACAACATCGCCCGCGTCCGGCGCGACGAGGCCGCTGCCAGAGCCGCCGAGGAGGCCGAGGAGCAGCGCATGCAGGAAGTCGACGCCGCGCGTCGCCTGGCCATTCTCCGCGGCGAGGCACCCCCGCCGCTGCCCGAGGAAGAAGCAGAAGCAGAAGCAGAAGCAGGAGATGATGGGCGCGGGGCGGCGGCGGCGGAGAGGCAGAGGGCGCCAGGCTCAGGGAGAGGGGCAACGACGAAGAAGAGCAGGAAGCGACCGGGCGAGGACGACACAGACTTTGAGCTTCGGCTCGCCCGCGAGCGCAACGACAATATACATGCCGACGACGACGACGACGACGACGACGATACCTTGACGCCGACGAAGATGAAGCAGAAGACCAAGGAAACGAGTTCGGCGCCGATTATGGATCACACGGGCCACATCGACCTCTTCGGCGACGCCACCCTCCGCGCCCGCACGGAGAAGAACGACGAGGCGGAAGCGGAGGCCCGCAAGAAGAGGAGGGAGTACGAGGATCAGTACACGATGCGCTTTTCCAACGCCGCCGGGCGCGACGGGTCCTCCTCGTCCAAACCATGGTACTCGCGGCAGTCCGGCGCCGCCACGCACGAAGACGCCCGGGTCGACGACGACGACGTCACCAACATCGACCTGCGGCGCAGGGAGAGGGAGGCGCGGCGGACGCAGACGAACGATCCACTGGCCGCGATGAAGAGGGGCGCCGGCAAGGTCAGGGAAATCAAGGCGGAGAGGAGGAGGGAGAGGGAGCAGCAGGAGGCGGCGATGAAGGAGATGCGGAGGGAGGAGCGCAGAAGGGAGAAGAGGAGTAGACGCGAAGAACGCGAAGAGCAGAGTGATGGCGAACGAAGGCACGAGAAGAGACGGGACGAGCACGGCGGTGGCACGCACCGTCGCCGTCATCATCATCACGGCCGTCGTAGGGAGAGGGACCGAGATGATGACGGAGGGTCGAGGCGGCGGAGGAGGTCCCGGTCGCCGGAAGAGCGCAGGACGAGTTTACGGCGAGAAAGAGAGGAACGCTGACGATACCCAAGACTTGGAGTTATGAGCTATGGTTACCACATTACCACATTACCACACTTTAGCATTATTAGTAGAAAGAACCCTTGCAAATACGCAACATGCCAAAAAAAAAAACACCCATCGAAACTCATTCTTCCCACCCAAGGGGGTATACTCCGTACATGAACATATGCATATCCAACCTGACATCGTCACACGCCGTCCCCCCTTCCCTCCTCTCATCGTTCACTTCCTCTCCGTCCAGGGCAGCTTAATCTCCACCGGCCTCATGTCCCTCTCGACCATGGCTCTCAACCCCTCAGCCTCGACGCCGGCGAGCGCGGCCCTGACCCGGGCGTACGTGGCCTCGCTCAGCCCCTCGCGCCGGTCGCAGTACACGTCGACGCCCTCCTTTGTGAAGACGGTGGGCGCGAACCAGGTGACGGCCCACCTCTCGACCCCCCCTCCCTGGCTCTCCGGCAAGGCGGACTCGCCCCAGCCCAGGAGCTCCCAGTGCGTGCCGACGAAGAAGAGCCACCCCTTCCCGCGCCAGTCCCAGCCCCCGGAGCCGGACTGCGTGTCGACGCCGTGGACGGATTTCAGCACCGAGGACTTGCTGCCGGGCTCGTACTCGACCAGGTCGTCGATGCGCGCCAGGGACGCGCCGGCTTGCGTTGGTTTGGGCTCGAGGACCTTGTAGGTTATGCGCACGTTGCGGGCGTCGCGCCACATGGAGAGGGTCGAGTGGGTGACGGACCAGGTGCGCGCGAGCCAGTCGAGGGGCGGCGACGAGGCGGACGGCGCGCCCGAGGGGTCGGTCTTGGTGCGCTTGTCGGGGGCGTACTTGGACGGGAGGTTGATGGTGATGGGGGCTACTTCTTCCGCCATGGTTTTATATATATATATAGGAAGGACAAAGACGTCGTATTAGGTGCTACTTAGTACCTGGTAGTAGTGTAGTATAGTGTTGTTGCGAGTTGTGTAAGGAATATTATTGTACGATGGGACGGAAGCTCTCGTATGTTGGGGCTTTCAATCCAGAAAGGAAGATGAAGAAGAAGAAGAAGAAGAAGAAGAAGAAATTAGGAAATGGGAGCTATACATTAAACAGTCTAGATCCCGTCATGTACGATTACATAGTAAATTCCCAATCGCGGTGGCAGCTTGTTTTCTTTCCTTCTCCCCTCCCAAATGACGCTGCGACAGCTGTGTTTCATTTTGCAGATCCCCGGATAGCAACCTTTCCGGTCCAGGGGGGGGGGGGGGAGGAAAGGGTCCGTCCGGCTTTGGACCCGTTTCGATTAGATAAAAACAGCGTCACGCATATAACTTGGTGTGCATCGCATTAGATATATTATTACTACTTACTGGTAGTAATCGGTACTACCAGCAAGTACTAGGTAGTAGCTTAAGGGAGGGTAGGTATGCAATACAAAGGACAGAGGATAGAAAGTAGGAGTGAGGATTTACTGCGAAAATGTTTGAGTTCGTGATGATTGCGGAGTACGAAAAAGAAAGTAATATCCGTACCGAAATCTCAAAAATGCCCGGCTAGGACTTGTATTAAACCCAAAAGAAAAAGAAATTCGGGCAAGGAAAAGCTGATGTGCCATTGGTCAGAAGACTCGAACGGACGGGAGAGAGAAGAGCCCCGCTCTTTCAAACCTCCAAACTCAACTCTCATCCTATCCATACTTAGCTACCAGCCTAGCTCAATATTAACCACTGCTTCACACTCAAAATCTCAAGGAAACCACATCAACCCGAAGCAGCTCCTGGACCCAAGACCTTGGATATCCTCACAAGCACTCACACGACAACCCATCCACTCACTTCCTCCTAGCCTCTACTCCGCACACACACACACATTCACTTTCACAACCCATCCCAGGAACCAGGCCACTCTCCCCCCCCCCCCCCCACAAATGGCCGACCACGACGACCAAGATGCCGCCGCCGCCATGGCCCAGATGATGGGCTTCTCGTCCTTTGGCAACCAGAACCCCTCCAAGAAGCGCAAGCTTTCCCCCGGCGCCGCCACAGCCCGGCAGCAGCAGCAGCAGCAGCAGCACCCGCCCGCCACTTCGGCAAACGCCGTAGAAATCGGCCTCAGGGGCGAAAAGGACAACAACAACAACAGCAGCAGCAGCAACAGCACCAGCCACCACGAAGTAGGAGGAGGAGTAAAAGGTGGTGCTAGTACGGAGGAAGGGACCAAGCCCGCACACCCAACCGGCCTTCCCGCGCGCCCCCCTCCTCCCCAGCCGCATCATCATCATCATCATCATCACCAAGGTCAGCACCAAGGTCAGCACCAGGGCCAGCGCTTCTCCAGAGGAGGCTCGCATCGCCAGAACCGTGCACCGGGCGACGGAGACGACGGCGACGGGGCCGGCTACTACGACGACCTGTCCAACACGAACCCGTGGGAGGCCCTCGAGACGCGCATGGGCCTCGAGCCGAGGGGCGCGTGGATGCCGCCGCCGGCAAGAGCGGGAGCGGCATCGGCGGCGGCGGCGGCCACAGCTGGTCCTGAGCAACAGCAGCAGCAGGAGCAGCAGCAGGCTGGTGACGCCAAGGAGCAACCAACAGGGACAGAGCAAGAAAATGAGCCAGAAGAGGAAAATGAGGGCTAAAGAAGGGGTAAGAGGAGGAAATCAAGAAAAAGCTGGCAAAACAAAAGAGACAAGAAAAAAAGGGGCGAAATTCGTCGCCTAACCCCTTGCTGGGGGGGAACAAAAAAGGAAAAAAGTTCCTACAAACGCGAGCTCAGAAGAACGGAGGGAGAAAGAAAAGGAGGGAGGTCGGGGTCTGGGGGGAGGAAAAAATGCACAAAGGTTGCTTTTTTACCTTGTCTCGAGTTACGAATAAGCCCCAAGAGAGTCTCCCTTTTTGATGGCTATTGCTTCGGGAAAGGGGGGGGGGGGGGATCACTACTTTCCCCTTACACACAACTTACTGATGTGGGTCACGTGACTACCCCAACGACGACCGCTCGTCCCAGCACCACAGCCACACGCACATTCGCAGCAAAGTCACATGACGGAGCACATGGGAGACTCTACCCCGACGCTACGGAGGGTGTGTATGCTACGACGACACTACGGGGAAAAGGCCATCATCACACACCCCCGGGGGGGCCACTGTGAGGCGTGGCTCAGGGGGGGAAGGGGAAGCTCCAGTGGCTGGTGGAAAGAGGATACTTTGTCTGTTACTATGGAAAAAGGCATGTGCCCCAATACGCCAAGGGCTTGTGCGCCAGATGGAAAGAAAGAAGAAAACATTACGCCCCCCCTTGGAATCATCCCCGCCGTCCGTTTTTACACACATCGTTTCTTTCTACCAGAAACAAGAATATATCCTCCTGCAGGGCATCACCCCCGCGGCGCCCGTCGCCCCTCTCCAGCTCCACGAGATGAATCCATAGCGGGAGGACACCACAGCAAGGACTCGCTGCAGAGCTTTCCACAGAGGGCATTCCCCCCCTCCCTGGTTCCTGCACGTGCGGCTCGTTCCGCAACAGACCCTGATGGAGGGAGGCGTCCCTTTAGAGAAAAAGGGAAAAAGCAAAGAAAAAAGATGGGGGAAGCCAGACTGGCTAGCCCAACCCCCTGCTTCGCCCAGAATAACGTCCAATCATGACCCGTGATTTCGTGAAGACGACAAGAAAACAAGCGCTTCTCCAGACACCCCCCACCACACGCCGCCTTGACGGCGCAGATAAAAGCAGCAAGAGATCTAAAAAGCCCAACGGCGCACCCGCAGCTGCAAGATCGTCGCGCACGTCAGACTTTCTATCCCACGTTTCTTTTTGCTCCTCTCCTTCGGATCATGCCGAAATAGAGGAGGGGGCGTGTGCGTCGTAAAAAAAAGAAAAATTTGAACATAGAAAATAGTACATGTCAAAGAAGCAGCCTGAACGCCCCCTCCGTTTGCCAAACCCTCATTAGATCGACCGTAAAGAAAACGAGTTCCTGCATAAAACATGCGCTTTTGAGCAAGAAGCAAATACTCCCCGAAAGCTTGTAATGTGGAGACGCGATGCGGCTCAGCTCTCGCCAACTTCATCCTCTAGCACTCAGGAGAAGGGTAGCGAGCACGAGCCTTGGTGTACTCCTTCGGGTGCTTGCGGGCAGCCTTGGACTGTAGCGAGCTGGCAAGAGCGTTAGCAAAACGTTTGACTATATAAAGTAGGAGAGGCAAGACTCACGAGACTTTCTTCTGTGTCCACTCAAGATCGCCGCGGACCTCCTGAGCATCACGCATACCCTCCTGGAAGCGCTCGCGGGTCCTGGCGAGGCGGGCTTGCGCCTGCTTCTGGAGATCCATCAGCTCGCGCTGCTTGGCATTAAGCTGTCCAGAACTGTGAGGTTGTCAGAAAACTAATTCGTGTAGGTGGGACAGTTGGAGTCGCGAGCCGGAGCCGCCTGTGGGGGGGGAGTGGAACTTACGCTTGTGCCTGCATAACCATGCTGCGGTCCAGGGGGATGGGGTTGAAGGAGTTGGAGAAGCGCTCCTGCATGTAATCTTGAAAGTCGACGCCGCTGGCAGAGGCAGCCGAATCATAGTCGGCGTGTGAGCCGCTGACATAGCTGTGGGTAGGGTTGGACAGGCCAGTGTGGCTGTAAGAGCCAGCTCCAGAGACGGAGCTAATGCTATCCTCACACTCAGGTGGGGAGACTGAGTACTGGCTGTAGGTAGGGTATTGGTTGCCGCCCTTGGTGGCAGGGACAGGCATTGGCTGGGAGTAGGAGGTGTAGAAGGGGCCAGACATGATGAATGATGTGCAGTGGATGGAATGATAGACTGGTGGGGTTTGGACAAGGTAGTGGTCGAGGCTTGGTTGTATCAGCCTTGTGAGACGATGGTATGGTTGTGTTGAAGATTGGTGTCAAGGCAAGTGGCACTTGAGGTAACGGTTGGCAGGTGAAGGGCTTGGTAGAGGAGTGGTCTGATAACTCTTTGAGTTTGTGAAGAGGCTGTTGAGTGTGTGATGGTTAAGGAAGAAAAAGAAACTCCCTCGAACTCGATTAAGTTCACCCTTTTTATACTTTTCTGGGAGTCTACTAAACCCAGACTCCGGCCGCGGAAGACAAGCTGCCATGTCTCTATTCGTTCATCGAGATGCCTCAGACCCCGCTTGGGGCGTAGACAAGATAGCAAAAGGATGATGACACGAAGGTTCAGGAGCCCGGTATGAGACGATCATGTCGGCGGCCGAGCCCTGTGGTGGGCCAATGCATTGTGAGTAAGTGGTTGCTTAGGACAGCGAAGGACGGACCCTTGCAAAAAGGTATGCTCCAGAGTCCTGAGCGGACCAACGAGAAAAAAGAATTGAATCAGGAAGAACAGAAAAGGCAAGGTCGAAGCGAGAACCATTGGCCAAGGCAAGATAGAGATGATATGGAATTGCAATGGTGGTCATGTCCGGTTAGATGGGCCAGGTGAAAGGGAGGGGGGTGTCCTAATCAAACATCCATTAACGCTAGATATCCCGTGATATAAAAAAGAAGAGAAATGAAAGGGACGGCAAAACCCAGTTGGCAAAACGCAAAGGGCTGGAGGACTAGCGAGCGGGCCAGAACAGAGGTACGGGCTGGAACGTAGAAAGGGGAATCAAGACAACATTGAGCCGGGGCAAGCCATGCAGAGAATAAGGAATTACCCAAGCAATCCTCCATAAAAAAGCGTGTGCAGTACGTGTTATGGGGGCAAATTGCGGGAAAGGCCCAAAAGTGTACGTATGGCCGTCCAAGCGGCCGGTACCTAGCATGACATGGCATAATACTACTCCGTACATGCTGTAGCATAGACATATAGGCACACGCTAAGTGTACGGCATGCCTACCCAAAGCCTAACAAATGTGCAATAAAAAATAACCATGGGAAAACCCCCCGACAATTGCGAAAAAGGGTGACTGCACTAGCAAAGCGGGAAAACCAAAGCACTAATAGGAGCCCAGCAAGATCCACAGAATTTGGCAAGGCAGAGGCATAGAGGCAAGGAGGTAGGAGGAGCCAGTCGACCGCTTCTTCACGAATGGTGTCAAAGGAAACCGGCCCCAAGGGTCCAGGGTTACCCGCATAGCCAAGGTGAAAAAAGGTACATGTGCCAAGAGGAATCAAAAACAGGCAAGTAAAGCAATTGAGGTCTATCGGGTGACACTTACCAAGCCCGACCTCGTGTAATCCGTATAGAGTACGAAAGCGTAAGAAAAAGGACCATTGGGAATTAAGAAGCGGTGGACAAGGTACGACGTGACGTCGGACAATGGGGTCACGGAAACTCGATGGAGAACTCCATCCCGATACGCCGACCACCTGGTAGTACGGAGTAATACATGGCGGTACTACTGGAACCAGTACCAAGACGCCGCGCACCGACGCTAAGAGGCAGCAGAATAGCAGGGGAAGAAGTAAATGAAAAAAGGAAGACTAGGAATATTCAAAAGCAGCTCTGGATTTTTCCCGACGGAAGGGGGGGGGGGGGGGGCGTGTGCGTTAATCTGCTGTGGATTATCTGTGCCATGTCCCCCCCCCCCTCTCCCCTCATGTACGATGCAATAATGGTAGGCTGAGGTGTCGAAGGAGAGGGAAGCATGTCGGATTGCAGGCATTGGGCGTCGATGCGGTGGCAAGCATGGTCGAGAAGGTTTGACGTTTGGCCAACATGACGATTGATGGATGGGAGTGCGTTGTAAGAGTCAGCAGGAAGATGCACGTCGAGAAAACCAATTTAGCCAGTCAAATGGAATGCGTGCGATGCAATGTAATGGCCACAGGAGGCATAGCACCTCCAACAAGGATTGGGTAAAATCGTAAAACCTCCAAAGGGTACATGCAAGGGTACCAAAAGACTGTAGTAGGTCGGGCAGGAGTGCAGTCTGCAGCCAGAATTTCGGGCAGTTACGATTGGCGATTTTGGAGATCTTTTTTCTTTTCTTTTTTTCCTCTTCTTTCCTCTTTTTACTAGGGCCGAGGGGCAACTTTCGGTAGCCCGTCCGTAGCTTCCCTCTAAAACCACTATTATGTACGGTGGAAGGTACGGAGCACCTCAAACGGAAACCACATCTCAAAGCGCACTTGCCAATTGACAATTGACAGTACAATGGTCTCTGCACTGGTCTCAGTCCTACTAAGTACCTTCGTAGTACGAGACAAGGACTCGATCCCTGGCATAAAATACATGGAAGGGTGTGTGAGATTATGCAGGATGGGCAATGGAGGCAAAAAGAGAAGAATATACGTGTAAAGGTATAAAGAAAAAAAAGAAGGTGCTCGTAGCAGTGCATCACTTGCGTGGTGATGCGTTGTCAAGATATCTACCAAACGATGGACCGAAAATGGGGATGGTTCGCTGGCAAGGACGAACCGGAAACAAAGGAAGAGGGGAAAGGGGAGGATGGGGGATGTATGCCAACAACACGACAACAATCTCATCCGCATTCGGATTTTTTGAGGCAACGACGACGTTTCATTGCAGACCTGGTGCGTGTGAACCTTGTCCAGATAATTGTTGTGCGGTACAGAAAGGGTGTGCGTCTATGTGTGGAAAGGACTAAATTGACATCGCCCGCTCCTTCACTCTTTCACGTGGAGCTGCTCTGCAGTCTGCCTATTGGGCGTAATTCAATAAAAGGCCAACAGCCGGGAGGGGGGCTTTGTGTCAGTTCCCCTCGCTTTCATAGGACCAAAACTGCGCGCTATGAACATGATCAACCCTATCATGGGCGCAAGAGGGGGGAGGGAAGAAAAAGAGAGAGAGGATCATTTCGTGCGTCAAGATGGGCAAAAAGTTGGGGGCTTGGGCGCTCGCGCAGGAATTCTGGAATTGCCCCTCCCCCCACTCTGACACCCATCAATCAATCAATCCCATCCATCTGGGTTAAGGGTTACCATACCACACTACTAGTACTAGTAGAAGTATCCATCATGCTCTTTTGATCCTCGCAGTGGGGCCCGCACGCCAGAACAGGTTCACGGACACTCACCGGATTCACCACGCACAGCAAGAATGAATACATGTATATGTATAAATATATATCAACATCAGGAGACGGAACAAGTGTCACCATGGCACAAACAACACGCCGGTCCCCACCATCGCACTCTCGAGGCATGTGACGGTAAAAAAAAAGGAAAAGGAAAAGAAAGAACAGGCAACAGGTCCGCTTCCTCGTCTCACCGATATCCAACCAGTTTTTATCTCTCTCTTTTCCTTGCTTAGTATAGTAGTCCGTAGCAGGTAGTAAAGTCTCGAGTCACTCGGGGAGAAGCATCCTTCCTTTCCGCCTCCCCCTAGTAACAGCGAATAGAAAAGGATTAGGGGGACCCAACCACTAATCCTGCCCAACCAGGAGCCGCCGTATACATAGGGCACATTTCTCGGGCTCACGCAGTATTGTGTGGGTGCCGTGCAGCCCGCCGGGAAAAGTGAGAAAGAGAGAGAGAGGGACCTAAGAGACAAGCTGAAAGGGGTCGACGTCCCTCCCTCCCTCTTCCCGGAACGGTGGGCTCCTGTCCGCTAGTTTGTACCTTCCGACGACGGCTTCCTATAATGGTTCTTAGTACGGAGCGAGAGAGGGCGTGTATGTGTGTGTGCTATCAAACAGGGTTTCATCATTGTGTCCTTTCCCCGAGTACGGACCCCATGCCGCTATTGGTATAAGGTCCTGGCTAACCTATGCCTGTGTCATCAGACTGGCGTGAGGAGTTTACTGCAACAGTCGTACAGCTTTCATCGCACCTCTCTCCCTCTCTCCCTCCCTATCTCACTGCCACGCCACACCATCCAGGAGCTGGAGCAAGCTTTCCGCGTTATGTTCCTTTTCTCACTACCGTGTTAGTTAGTTAGTCTAGCCTAGAGGATTTAGTGGTTGCACACACACGCACGCTCATATGCCGTCACCCGCGTGCGCCGGGTGGTGTCCCCTTCTTGGCCACACGGTAACCCGCTCACCGCATATTCAAAGGGAAGCTCGCCCGCCCCTCCAGTGCCCGAGGGGAAATGGTGACAAAAAAAAGTACTTGGTGAAATTTTGCGAGCTTCTGGAGAGAGAGAGAGAGAGAGAGAGGTCATCGAGTGATGCGAGACCTACCTGGCCCACCACCCTCCCCCCGGCGAGCAGAACGGAGAACGGTCACATGCTGCTGCTGCATATGTGAGTGTTGATTCTTGCTTCCTGCATGGAATGCCCCAGCGTCAGGCCGGCTTCGCAACCTCGTGGCAAACTCAATCCACAGCCTGGGGACTCGACAATTGCTTGCTCACTCTTTCTCCCCCCCGTCACCCTTAACACATGGGGAACAACAGGGACCAATGAGAAAGGGCAATTGGTGAGGGGAGAGGGTGCATATCTGAGAACGATATATAACCAAAACCACGACCAGCTACTACTACTGCTTTACTACTGCTTCGTACTAAAAGTAGGGAGTGGTGCTACTCCTTGTTGCTACTACTGTTTAGTAGTAGCAGTGAGTTCCGAGCTATAGTAGTTAAAACTCTCTTCTATCAACTGTCTCACCCCTTGTCCGGAATAGTAAGAGACGAAGCCTGGCACCTGGACACCATCTGAAAAAGGAAAAAGGAATAATGAAAAGAGGAAAAAGGAAAAAGAAAAGAAAGGTAAAATATGAACCAAGCTAACCCCATCTAAGCCCGAGTCCTCATCTCGAATAAACTCATGTGCACCCTTGTTCCTCCCCCCTCCTTCACGCCAGAATACCTATCCACACCCTCGATAACAAACCCCATGTATCATGTATCGGGGTTGAAAAGAAAACATCCTTCTCTTCTTTTTTCCGCACACGCCTCCTCCAGGAAGCAATGCCAACACAGAGTCTCACACATATGCAACACGTATCAAGAAGGCGAGGACCTTTTTTTCTGCAAAAAGTACTCCGTACAATAGAGTACTACTACTAAGTACCTTGCCATTTTTTCTTTCCCATCCATGCGTGTTGTTCTGTTGGCAACATCGCATTGGGCGCCCCACCCCACCCTCAACTCGAACAAGGTTTTTTTTTCTCTGGCTGATGTGGTCGACTTTTTGATGATGGGGCACAACCTCATAGGACGGACGGGCTCCATGGAGGGGAGGGGAGGGGCCGGCCAAAGCACAATGTGGCTTCCATCTCATGCCGGGAAGATTTTCCTTCGTTCTACTTTCCAGCTCGATTTCATACTATGATGCGCATGTGCAGAGTGCATCAACTGCGATTGGATTCTCTCATAGGTAGAACGGGTGGCGTCAAAGACGCATCGTAGACGAAATGGCATGCTGGTACTCCGTATAGTCGTAGACAATCGCCGATGCGTCTTGGTGGTATGGTATGGTATTGTACGGAGTACTCCGTACAGAGTAGTAGGCACTGTAACGGTATGTATGGCACCATAAGCTTAGCAAAAAAGATGACTATTCCCCATGCTGTCCGGGGGACAAGACTCTCAGGACCCGATGGCACGTCAAAATCCCCGTTGGGAGGGTGGTCCTGGATTCGCTGGCCAAGCGTCTGCACGACATCATCGACGTGCTATTAGACCCTGTTCGCCGGGGAGGTGGGCGGTTCTATGAGCCCCTCCATCTCTGGCCTGCCATCCAAACGGTCAACATGTTACTAGTAGAGACACGGACAAACCTCATTTCGTCAGCGCAAGTCATCACCAGCACAACCACAACCACGACCACTACCACTACCTTGTTGCACCATCTTTCACTACTTTTGTGCCGCCAATGCAATTAGGGGAGCTGCCGCGGTCGCTCATCAAGGTTGAGATATCTACAACTACTATTATGACATGCTATATCTAATCATAGAGGGGGCGAAAATACAACCCCTTCTTCCATATTTTTTCATGCTCAATAAGAAACCCTCACAACTTGTATACAATAAAGAAAATCCACGCCGGTGGTGTAGCCGTTTAACGTAACCATCATCCTAGACCGTTATAAAAACAAGGGGGAGAAATGAAGAGAAGAGCCGTAGGTAATATGCTAATGCACATGCTGAAAAATCTCAAGACTCTTAGTTGAGCCGCATACATCTGCTCTCTTGGAAGAGCCAGGCTAACTACTGAATAACCTGGCCAAAAAAGGGACCGCGTCCACTAGGTAAAGGCTTTGAGGAAACCCCACATGCCCAACCCGCTCAACACAGGAATCGTGAGATTATCGTCCCATCCAAATAGGTCCACGACTTCACTCGCCGAGGCAACGAAGCCGGACATGACGCTCATGACGCCAAGGGCCAGAGACCCAGTAATGGTGGCCTGGCTCTGAGAAACGCCAATGAATTCGCAAGCGGCAGCAGGAAGCGAGAGGGCGCCCTTGAACATGAAATTCTCATCGCCAGGCATGGGGCCAACAGTCTTGGTCATCCATCCATACCAGAAGTAAGAGGTCGCAACGCCCACCACGAACGCAGCCAGCGATCCAGCAAGGGACTTGCCGCGACGCAGGCGGGGCGTATAGCGACCCCAAAGACGGCCAAAGGTACTAGCCGCAGTATCGCACCAGCTGAGTAGCAAAACGCTCATGACGCCGATATCCTTGGGGAAGAAAAACAGGACAATCCAAGCGCCTAGAAGGTAGAAGATGACACCGTTCCAGCCGGCGTACTCACTCTCGCGCATGAGAGCGCCGAGAGCCCTGACGTACAAGCGATTGACAGACGCAAACTTGTGGCGCAGCCAGTCAGTCAAGGTGATGGGGATGAGGCCAGCCATCAGGAATGGGGGCACGGCGCTCGTTTGAGTGCCATTGTAGTAGAGCCACAGGACGAAGAACCCAATGGATACGTGTAGCACTTTGCGAGGAACCTCATGCTTGTGCACAAATGTTCTCCATTGTCGGTGGATAGGGATGAGACCCAGAGGACTTGGGCTGCGACTAAAGTCGCGCCAGTTCCAGCCTGTGAAGACAGTTCGTTCCGGGGGAGCCAGGTGGCCATTCGCTGTTGTTGCCTTTCCGTTGGTTGCCTTAATCGTCTGCGCCTCTTCCAGTTTCGCTGGGACCGCTGCCGCCGCTTTCCTCGAGGTCATGCGCTGCACCGTTCGTGTATTGATGGGCGACCGACTTCGTGTGCGGGACCTCCGATGACCAGCAGGCGGACTGTCGCTGCTGCTATCCTCTTCGGCCAGAGGTTGAGGGGTGTTGCGAGCGCTGCGACGAGCGGCAGATCTTGTAACGGGTGCGTTGTACGCTTCCCTCTCGGAGGGCGTGGGACTGGGCGATGTGACTCGCGGCGTCGCCGGAACAGTCGACTTGCGACGCGCCATCGTGAACGAGAACGGCGGGAGAACAGGACACGGTAAGACGCCTACGAGAAGTCGTTGCAAGCAGGTAAAGCCCGAGGGCCAGGAGAGGGGCGTAGGAAAGGAGTGTGTTGAAGTTGTTGCAGAGTGGAGATTATGGGTGTCGTGGCGCGTTGATCGCACGTTTGCTGAATGTGTAAAGAATGAAAGGGTAGTGCTACTTTCGGCAATGGCAGGGTTACGACTGCTAGCAGTACAGTCGGAATCCGAATCCGAGTCTTCAGAGTCCGGCGGTCGAACAGAGGCGAAGGGGTCTACCAAATCCAGGTTGATTTTCGAGGTTGATGCAGCAGAGGGGTGATCCTCCGCCGCATGTTGCGATGGGTAATGACAAGGCGGAGGCCGAGGACGACAACATGCGGGCTATGAAGATGCCTGCCAATGTTGCGTCTGCGGTGCGTGCGGGAAAGGATTCTTTTGCTGACGGGGTTGTTGTTTGTCGCGAGAGTCCGTCCCTGTGCTTTGTGCTGGGGTGGGAAGTGACGGGGGAAATTAATTAATGGCCTTGGGGGACAAGGGCAAAAGGGCTACTAGTAATCGGTACTCCGTAGTACAGAGTATTACTGCCAGTGGTTCGTCTTCGTCACGCTGACAGGACACGGGGAAGGCGTTATTAGACTTGTTCGGTTTTTTCTTCTCCTCTTTCTTACGTAGTAGTGTAGCGGACTTTAGATTTCTTGGTTTCTTCGGACTGCAACTGTGTAATTTTCTAGCTCCCTAGGTTTGTAGTAGTGCCCCGTAGTGATATCACATGTCTTCTATCCGTTCTAGGTACTCCGTACTCCGTAGGGCACATAGGAAAATTAAAGTATACGGAGTACGGAGTAGTAGGAAAGAAAAGAAAAAATTGGCTACGTATGGGTCTGCGCCAAAATCGCTTTCCCGCCGTGCCGCACATGACTAGAAATTGATGGATGATGACAGCATAAAATCATTTCACGCGTGACGCGGGCTGAGTGAACGCTTCGTATGAGTACACTCTGCCTCTTCATCTTCAACACCGCGCTCTACAATGCCGAGGATAACTACAATCATATAAACCACGCAAACGCAGGTAAATTTGATTGTTGAGTTTTGATCTCCAAGCCCTTGCACATGCCACGGAGCACGGATTTCGGATTACGGATTACTCGGATTGACTTCGAATTCTACCCCACAGAAAACATATTGATAATCTGCAAGTCCGCTCTTTGTCTAGGTCGTGCCCAATAATAATGCAAACATATCCGCCGAGTACGCATAACGACTCCGTGCCTTTTCTTCATGTGTCTATTCTACATATGCTCCGTACTCCGTACCTAGCGCGAGAACGTGCAATAGCGAGACAGTCTCAGCAGTGGTCGAGCCATGTGCAACGGTGTTCTGATAAAGCCACCTGTCCGGTATTCGTTCCATAAACAGCACTCACGTGCACTGCAACGCTTCCGGCCGCGGAAACGGTGCCGAGGCCGGCTTGGCTCCGAGGGTGTGGGGTGGCGATAAGACCAGATAAGATACGATAAGATAAAGTTCCCGATAAGCAATGCAAAAAAAGTCATGAAGGCTTCAAGCTCGAAGACGCCCCTCTATCTATTACAAAGGGCTGGACTTACCAATTGATTTGTCCAAGAAATGGCACCCGGGAAAGTAGCACCCAAGGGCCACCCCAGAGCTTGGGATGCTCTGACCCCCCCATTGGCAGAATGGATTCTCGATGCCGTATCAACAATGGGCTTCGCTCAGATGACGCCCGTTCAAGCTGCGACTATTCCTCACTTTCTCGGGAATAAGGACGTGGTTGTAGAAGTAAGTCGAAATTCAAGAGTTACATTGTGAAGGAGAAACTTCTAATGTTTGAATTTCCAGGCTGTCACTGGCAGTGGTAAGACCATGACCTTTCTCATCCCCGTCGTCGAAAAGATCCTCCGCCTTGAAGAGCCGACAAAGAAACACCACATCGCATCCATAATCGTCTCGCCGACACGAGAGCTAGCTGTCCAGATACACAAAGTTCTAACATCGCTGCTTGAATTTCATGCGCCCTCAGCTGAGCTGCTGCCGTTGCTAAAGGAAGACGATAAGCGACCCATGACAACCTCTCCGGTAGTTGTACCACAATTACTCGTTGGAGGTACAACGTCGGCCGCTCAGGACCTCAGCTTCTTTTTGCGCCATAGCCCGAATGTGCTAATCTCGACACCGGGTCGCCTAGTCGAGCTCCTGTCTTCCCCCTACGTCCACTGTCCACAATCGTCATTCGAGGTTTTGGTCCTGGACGAAGCCGATCGTCTTCTTGATCTCGGCTTCAAGCAGGACCTACAGAGAATCATCGGCCATCTTCCGAAGCAGCGACGAACAGGCCTATTTAGCGCTAGTGTCAGCGAGGCTGTCGGAGAGATTATTCGCGTCGGGCTGCGGAACCCAGTCAAGATCGAAGTCAAGGTCAAGATGAAGGATGGGGGCGTGCTCGAAGACCGCAGGACACCGGCGAGCTTGCAGATGAGCTATCTAATCACACCGGCGAGTCAAAAGTTGCCGAGCTTAGCACAACTCCTGGAGCGCTTGCCGGTGCGGCCGCAGAGGAGCATCGTCTTCTTATCTACATGCGCCGCGGTTGACTACTTCCAATATGTGTTGCCAGAACTACTCCCAGCTGGATTTTCCCTACTGCCGTTACACGGGAAGCACGCGGCCAAAGTGCGTGAGAAGAACTTCAACAGATTCGTTACATCTGTATCGCCCACGGTCCTCCTCACAACGGATCTAGCAGCGCGCGGTCTCGATATCCCACAGGTGGATCTTGTGGTGCAGGTCGACGCCCCGTCAGACCCAAAAGTCTTTATTCATCGTAGCGGGAGAGCCGGGAGAGCCGGTCGCAAAGGTCTCGCGGTCGTACTGCTCCATCCCGGTAAGGAGGAAGACTACGTACGCTTCCTCGACATCCGGAAAACACCCATCACTCCGCTTCTCAAGCCTGAGCTCTCTATCACAGAAGAAGACGCAGCAGAGGCATCCCAAAAGATTAGGACACTCGCCAAGGCCGACCGCGCCATCTACGACAAGGCACAGAAAGGCTTTGTCAGTTGGGTGCGCAGCTACGGCGGGCACCAGGCGACATCCATCTTCCGATGTGCAGACCTGGACTGGGTCGACGTGGCTAACGGATGGGGCCTCCTCCGCATGCCCCGCATGCCGGAACTGAAGACGTGGACGGGAGATAAGAGCCTCGGGCAGGAGATGGATTGGGATACGTACGCCTACAAGGACGAGGCGCGGGAGCAGGCGCGCAAGGAGGCCCTGGAGGCGCAAAAAGCCGGATTAAGCACGGCCAAGGAAGAAGCCGACGCGGCGGCCAAGCGCAAGAGGAAGAATACGGAGGCGTGGAGTAATAAGCATGAGAAGGAAGGGGAGAGGGCGGAGAGGAGGGAGAAGAGGCGCAAGAAGCGGGACGCGGAGAAGACGGCGGCCATGACGGACGAGGAGAAGTTCAAGGCCGCCGAGCTGGACGACCTGATTGCCCAGGTCAGGGCGAAGAACAAAGCCAGCAAGGGGAACAAGGTCGAGGAGGAGGAGGAGTTTGAGGGATTCGGGTGATTTAAAAGTGGATTTTTCGAAGCGATACCCTGGAATTACTACCCGCGTTGATTTGCATTTATTTGCATTTGATACTGCCCGGCACGGACGGTCCCTTTTTCTTGCTATTCCCCTCCTTTCCCTGGGAACCGAGCAAAGATGCGGAGTGTCCGAATCGGTATGAAGAGAGCTGAGGGTCCCTACGGATTGGAGACATGAGTCCGACTCGGGTCCGACCGGGAAGAAAAGCACCGGTGGGAACCCAGATTCTTAGTCAAATACTCCGTGCTCCGTACACCGTAGGAGGCCAGCAGAAATAGAACCGCGCCGCACTCAGACCACAAAGGCGCATGCAAAATAACAAATACCTTACGGCACATTGCATTTTCTTTCCAAGGGAGTTGACTAAAATAGGATATTGGCAAGTCGGCCAAGCACTAAAGAAAATACAAATCAGCTCTTACCTCGTTGCCTCCCTCCCCCGCCCCGACTTTGTCCGTTTTGCTGATTTGATGTTCGGCCCCACTATCGTCGGTCCACGGACGGGACGGACAACGACACCAATGCCGCTCCGTCCCTACCTTCGTTCTCCTTCCCAGCGTTTTCGCAGAAAAGGGTAAGATTGGATGTCAGACGCATCTGCGGAGTACATATATTACATATACACACATATATAAGCCTGGGCATGGAGAAACAAGAATTCGTAATCATTTACTGGACCACAAAGCATTTTTTTTTCTATTTATCCAATATCCCACAGTTCATCATATACGAATAATAACTAGCAGTAGTAACAGTTGCGCACATCAACGACAAACCACGGACCTTTCTTATCCTCTGTCAGCAGGCATCGAAGAAATATAAAACACCAAGATCTATCGTGATATACAACACGCACAAGCACCACACAAGGAAAGAAGAGAGACGAAAAGGAGAAAACAAGACAATGGCGTCCTTCCGCCTCAGGCCCATACTGGCAACCACCTCCGTCGCGGCAGCGGCAACAGCAGCAGCCTTTACCCTCTACGTAGCAGCGCCCAGGACCGTATACGCCGAGTCCCCCGCCAAGAAGATATTCCCCGGCGTCGGGCCGGCCCTGCTCTCCCTGCCCCTGGAAAGCAGCGAGCTGGTCAACCACGACACCAAGAGGTTGCGGTTCAAGTTGCCCGACGACCAAGGCGTCAGCGGACTGCCCCTGACTTGCAAGTCTTCCCCCACCTTTTTCTTTTTTTTCTCTCTTCTTTAATTCTTTGCCTATGAAAGAGGTTAGAGAGAGAGAAGAGTGTTGATGTAGAGGAACGAGAACTGACTGGTAGTGGATTGAACAGCATCCGTATTGACATATTCGTGGCCAAAAGGAAAGATCTTGCCCGTCCTAAGACCATACACTCCAATCTCGCACTCCGGTAAGAAAAGAAGCCCAAGCCCGTGCCAAACCCAAGCCCAAAATACCGGGACATCATTTAGATGGCGAAGAAAATAAAAAAGCTGAACAAAAGGGGGGGGGGGGGGGGGGGAGAATAAACAGACGACAAAGGCCACTTGGACCTCCTGGTCAAGCACTACCCTTCCGGCGCCCAGTCCACGCACCTGCACTCCCTCTCTCCCGGCGACGCGCTCCTCTTCGCCGCCGTGCTGCCCGGACCGCGGTGGACGCCCAACGAGCACGAGCACGTGGCCCTGGTGGCGGGCGGCGCCGGCGTCACCCCCTGCTTCCAGCTGCTGCGGGGCATCCTGCTCAACCCCGACGACCGCACGCGGTGCACGCTCGTCGTCGGCGTCAACGCGGAGGGGGACGTGCTGCTCGCGGAGGAGCTCGGCGAGCTGCAGGCCCGGTTCCCGGGGAGGCTGAGGACGGTGGTGACGGTCAGCCGGCCTACCAGAAACAACAAGAACGACAATGCTGGGTATAGGGAGGGATACGTCACCAAGGAGCTTCTGGACGAGGTTTTCGCCGGTGACGGGGAGAAGGAGAGTGGTGGCCGCGGTGGCGTTACCAAGGTCTTTGTGTGCGGGCCGCCCGGCATGGAGCGGGCGCTGGTCGGGAGCAAGTCCGCCCCCGGGATACTCGAGCAGGCCGGCTTCAAGAAGAGCCAGATTCAAAAGTTTTGAACCGAGGACACTACGGAGTGTTAAACTTGCCAATTTAATTTAGAAGGTATATGGAATAGAGCATGTAATAGACTATCACTTGAAGTAAGGGGGCGTTTGCAAAAAAGAATAAAAAAGAATAAAAACACAGAAAGAAAAAGAAAAAAGACCTACTACTAGTAGTATGGAGGAGTAGTGGTAATGGTTGGTAGATGCACACGGCACATTGGTACAGCAATAAACCGGAATGCCAGAAAACCTCCCTCTCCCTTGGCGCATCTGCAAGGGCATACCAGCGCCTTGCATTGAATAGAATTGACACAATACCAATGTAGTAGGATAGTAGGGTAGTATGGTAGTTAATGGACGGGTGGTGGTAAATGCACCGCGGGTGCTCCTTAGTAGGTTTAGTCTTGGGGACAGGCACACGCATCTCGTGTGGGAGGGAGTCAATGACGTGCACGAAGTAGTAGTTCGCTACCATACTGCCAGTAGCATGTCTCATGGAACGACACCTTTGAAGAAAAGGAAGAAAAAGCCAAGCTATATATAAAAAGATGATTTTACTTGTAAAGCTCGCATCAGTCAATGTCGTCGGAAATATTTTATTTTAGTCAATTTCGACCTCAAGCTTACACTGACCCAAAAAAAAGAAATTAGGAAAAAAAGAAAAAAAAAGAAAAAAGAATACTTCACGGTGAATTACAATGGCTCCCCCGGCTGGTAGAAAACAGCATGTCGTCGTCGTGGGCGGTGGTGCAGCTGGAATGGTAAGTTGTACTCTACACATGCATATAACACGTTAGCATGATGATCTATATAAGATGTATACATATATATGCATAGATATATATGCATATGTGTCTGCGGGTTATCAGGCAGTGTATATGGTACTTGATTGCCACAAACAAACAAACAAACAAACAAACAAACACACACATTCTCCTATGCCCCAAAGATCATGACAAACACTGACACGACACTTCTCTCTTCCCCCAAAGTCGTGCGCCGACACCCTCGCCAACCACCCGGACAAGTTCCGGGTGACGCTCCTGGAAAAGTCCGACGTGGTCGGCGGCCAGGCCACCTCGATCCCCATCGACGCGGCCAAGTACGGCGCCTCGTGGGTCAACAACGGCGTCCAGGGCGGTTCCAAGATCTTCAAGCACACCTTCCGCTACCTCGAGCGCCACGGCCACCCGCCGCGCGACGTCGCCCTCCAGGTCTCCTTTGGCAGGGGGGAATCCGGCTTCTGGACGAACTGCTTCCCCAGCAGGCTCGTGGCCCGGCACCGACGGGACATACGGCGCTTCGGCGTGCTCCTCCTGGTCGTCAAGTGGGCCATGCCGCTGCTCGGCCTCGTCCCCATCGGCGTCATGCTCCGCGTCCTCTGCTACCCTTTTTTCTCCCGCGGCTTCGGCGACTGCATGGTCTACCCGCTCATCGCCCTCTTCCTCGGCACCGGCAACCAGACGGCGCGCGTCCCCTGCGCCATCGTCGAGCGCCTCTTCGACGACCCAAACATGAAGCTGTGGGATTACGACCCCGAGACCCTGCTGCCCAACCTTCCCGCCATGGTCACCTTTGACAACCTGCACACCTTTTACCGCGCCTGGCGCCGCGACCTCGAGGACCGCGGCGTCGAGGTCAGGACGGGGGCCGAGGTCGACCGCGTCCTCTCCCGCTCCGACGACGCCGTCCACCTCCGCATCCGGGACTGCACCGCCGCCGCCGGACACGATGACGACGGCGGTGACAGCGGTGACCATCGCGGCCCAGCTCCGACGACGACGGACGAGTCGTTCGACAAAATGGTCCTCTGCACCCTCGCCGACGACGCCCTGCACATCCTCGGCGCCTCCGCCACCCGCCGCGAGAGCTTCGTCCTCGGCGGCGCCGCCTTCTACGACGACCTCACCGTCACCCACTCCGACCGCCGCTACTTCGAGGACCACTACGAGACCCGCTTCCGGCCCGAGCTGTGCGCCGAGCCCGGGTCGGACGAGCAGAAGCGGCAGGTTGCCTTTGCCAAGGGGGAGGACGACTACGGCCACGGCCACGATGGTCGCGACTGCAACGACGACGATAGCAGCGGCAGCGGTAGTGGCAGCGATAGGGGTAGCGGCGACCGTAACGGCAACGGCAACGGCAACGGCGCCGGAAGAGGTGAAAGAGGAGGATATGGTGGTGGTGATGGCGGCGGCGGCGGCGGCTACAACCCCATGTACTACACCTACACCTACGAAAGCGACCCCCGCTGCATCGAAATGAGCTTCAACTGCAGCAACTACCAGCACCAGCTAAAAGACGCCAACGCCAAGAAGAACAGCAGCATCGGCGACGGCGACGGCACCGGCGGCTACGAGCCCGTGTACCAGACCATATTCCTCAACAAGCAGCAGCGCCACCTCTGGACCATCGACGACATCGACGAGTCCAAGATCATCAAGACCAACTGGTGGCACCAGCTCGGCCACAGGTGGCAGCACTACCTCCGCGTCGTCCCGGGGATGATGTTCCTCCACGGCAGGAACGCTACCTACTTTGCCGGCTCCTGGACCCTCGTCGTAAGTTTCCTTCTGTCCTCTGTGACCAAAACACTTCAAACCCCCCCCCCCCTTGCCCCCTTTTCCCCCTCCATCCTTTAACCTTCTAAAACGTAACGTACCTGACTGACTAACTTTGGTTCACACGACAAAACAACACAAGAATATGCACGAGCTCGCCTGCGTCAGCGGCATAGCCGCAGCCTACCACCTCGGAGCCGACTACGTCAAGTTCGACGACTTTGCCCAAGACTTCTTCGCCAAGTACCTCATGATCTCCCACGGCATCATCTATTCGCGTCAGGAAAAGAAGCGGGCCCGGCGCAACAACATGTCATGAGGGAGGGGTTTTGTTCCGTCGCCCCCCCCCCATAGTAATCGCTGCGACATGTACTTCGTACCTTTATAATCCGTTATAGTAATGCCAAAGTGCTTTGGGGTGCAGCGCGTTGTAAATTCCCCGTTGCAAATATTCTTCGTCACATGTAGTCAATCCTCATTTACGGAGTCACCGCCGTCTCACCCACAAATCTTCTGTATTTTCTGATATTTTTTCCCCATTATGGATAACATGATCCATTTCTTCCTCCTCTGCTCTTCCTCTCGTCTTCGTCCTCCTTTGCTCTCCGCCCATAACATGTCCACTTCCCCTGGAAAATCAAAACATATGCTATTGCAGACTGATACTGCTACACATGAGCAGACGTCCTGCATCTTCTCCATTTCGTTTGCCATCAACCAACCAACAAGGGGTATCATGAAAAACCAGCCCAGAAGCAAATTCCACGCTCATGGTACAGTTGATACATCAACCGAAACGGTTGCCAGATCCAGACGCTCCAAAAGAAACCTGAAAATGAATGAAAAGAGAGGGCCGTCCTCAGGAAGTACTCGACAGGTATAGCAGGGGCGACAACGCCACCCCTTCATGTACACGCCGAAAAAACAACGTTTCAGCAGTACCCTTTCAGGTGTGTATGCCAAAACCTATTCGTGGCTTCCTCTGCTATACCTTTCGTCTTCCTCCAAAAATATGAAACAAAAAATGCAACGCGAGAAATCATCCGTTCATCCAGTATGTCCGATACTCCGGTAATGCATGAAGCTTCGAGGGCGAAACCAGGGGATTTGGCTACCCTCGCTTTAACCGCACGCTGTGTTGAAGAAGAAGAAGAACATGTTGCCAAGACAAAAGCTGAGTTCCGAAAAAGTATCAAAACGCCGGAAAAGCATAAAACGCGCGCAGATGGCAAAATCGAACTGAGCTAGGTCCCCCAGCGTAAGCGCACTGATGACAAAAGGTAGATAGTGTATACGAGACGTGAGAAAACATGCCCGTTTGGCGTCTTTATAAAAGAAGACATTGCTCAATGCTCAGGCGCTACTGTACGTCGAGCTTTAGAATGCGCCGGAGGTCATTCTCCATGGCTTGAACATTCCTGTAATCCCTTTGCTGAGAAGCCTTTGAAAAGCTGTTGCATGCCGAGAATGGGGGAGGCGAGATTGTATCGTAGCACGGCGGGGCAGGGGGGGACGAATGATTGAAGTCTTTGGGCCTTCCCTGAAAAAGGTACTTCTTCAAAGCCTCAGAAGGGTCGTCAGTACCGGCAGCATGAGTACGAGATGGTTGCTGGTGCTGAGTTCGTCCATATTGATTGTTGTCATTCTGGTAGGCCTTGAGACGGTCCTGGTAGGGCGTAGCGAAGGCGGGTCCCACGGGTTGTCCCGGGGTACCATCCAGTTCTTCCATGTCGATCCCGCCAGAATGCCTCCTGTACGAAGTAGGGCGATGATTGGGCTGCACAAAGGCCCTTGGGAACGTATTCGGTGCACATTGTGGGTTTTGCGACGGGGGTGTCTCAGGAGCACTGGGGTCACGCTGTCGCTGACTTTCTTGACGATGAGCCCGGAAGATGAAGTCGAGGGGTGACTCGCTGATGGCGGTGTTGGAGGGTTGTCTCTGAGGCGTGGGGGGGCCTCCCTTTTCGCTTGCCGGGGGGGTCAACTGCTGAGTCGGTGCATCAGAGTCTTCCGCGGTCGGTAATGGGCCAGGCGAGGCGCTAGGCTTTACGAAAAAACTCGGCATAGGCAGCGCAGAGGGAGCGGGAGAGGCGTGAAAGGTGGCCCCAGCAAAAGCAGTGGGCATACTGCCCTTTGCAGAGGAAGTTCGTTTGGGTGTAATCATTTGGGGACGAGAAAGGCCATCGGGCTCGGGGGAGGAGCTTTGATGGTGGTTGTTATTGTTGTTACTGTTATTCTTCTTCTTTCCGTCCGTTCGTGGCTTTGTGTTCTTCCCATTGCTGCGATTCGGCTGACCCCTCCCGTTCTGTGCAGGCGAGGCTGTCTTTTCGGGCGTTTGAGGCTGCCACTGTGTCGTGCCCTCAACAGCGCTCATGTCGTTCTCAGAAGCGTATGCCTTCTGCGACCCGGGCTTCCCCTTGGATTTGGGCATTGTTCGCCGCTTTCCAGGTGTTGTGTTGTTTTGTGATGCGTAGGGGCTCATGGTGTTTTGATTGATCTGGTTTGTTGTGTGGCCACTGGTGGGTGTGAACTGGTTGTCAGGGACAATACGGAGTAGTGTAGGATGGAACCAGGGAGAGCGAATAGCGTGAAATGACCAATGGATGTGTGTATTTATGGGCGTTGAGGCGATAGATTATTTACCAAATCTAAGGTCGAAGTTTCTTCCGTTGTAGTGGGCGTAATAAAGTGAGTGATGGATTGTTGAGTGTGAGCGATGCTAATAACCATGATGGAATTTAGGTGATTTGTTTTGTTGGTGCAAGAAGGAAGAAAGAAAGCAAGACCCGACCGAGGCTGAGTGGGAGGGGAATGTGCTGTCATACGTACTTATAATTAGTACTAGTACAACCTCTTATTGCTGGTAGTAGTGGTCAACCACTAATAGTACTCCGTACTCCGTAGTGCTACTAACAGTAGTACCGAGTACGCAGCGGTAGTTTAGCAGCTGGGGGGTGCTACAGGCGCGCAGGCGCAAGCGAACCAGCCATGGATGGATCCATTGATTCATGCCTGGCTCTCCGACGTTTGCTGCGGTTGGCAGCCGTGACTGTGGCGCCAAGGCGCTTTTGTTTGTTATCGGTTGGGCAGTCCTACAGTGTTTTAGTGGCAGATGGAATGGTCAGGTTTGGTACGGAGTACTTGGACAAGTGGGGTCTGGTACTCCCTACCTACTCCGTTAGTACTGAATACGTAGGCATGGAGTGGTTGGACAGCACGCTAGTAGTGCGAGGCAGACAGGGTCCACACGGTGCTCCCAGTTGTGCGTACGGATACTCCGTACGGATTATGTACATGTCAAATCGTGAATATCCATAGATTTTTAGCGTGCCCGTGGATGTCTAGATGCAGCAGCAAGGAGTACTTGACGGTGGGCCAGAGCAGTACTCCGTTTAGAGCGACCCACTCACCGTAAAATCGGGAGGTCGGTATACCCCGTAGAAGCACCTGGGAAAGGGGACCAATTCCACCTTTGTGACCACGAGGAGTAGGTACGTCAATAAAAAGTTTTTTTTTTACTACCGCGTTGCGCGTCTCTCTCTCTCTCTCTCTCTTTCTATAATCCGTACGGAATCTACACGGAGTACGGAGCACGGAGCGTATGTCATTGTGTACGGAGCACCCATGACTCCCGCAGACGGAGTGCGCCCTCCGTATTTGAGGTTGGGTGAGCCTGTGAGCCGATAACCAACAGCCACCAACAGACCTACAAGCACCATAAGGTCCCATCATCGGCATCAACCGGCGTCATCATGGATGGATCGCATGGATGTTACACTCGCAGCTCGCCGAATACTACCACTGTACGTACGAAGTATTAGCACGAGGCTTCCAAACAATCATCCCACTTCTCACATATGTACTCCGTGGGTAGGCAGATGAAAACAGCACTGCTACTAAGTTCAAATCAATAGCCGATACCGCAGCCGGAATGAGCGCATGTCTTACCACGATCCTTCAAAACTCTATATGGAACTACGGAGTACTTCGTGCGGAGTACGGAGTACCATACTGCTCGAGCAGTATTCCGTACTCCGTATTACGTTTTTGGTCCGTTTCGAAGCCATTTACGCCACAAAATCACTTTGCTTGTATTCCGTACTCCGTAGAGTCCGTTGAGATATTATACGGAGTATAGAAGTTTTCCAGGTTCCGTTTCCAACCGTCAGCCCTTTTTTCTGAAAGGCACTCAAATAAATGAACAGAACTAGCTTATGGTCTCAAATCTGTTCGTTGGTCCCCCACCATGTTCCCTACTCATAGTACCTTGCGCCGCCTGTCTGCAGGCGCCTTCGGGCGGCAACAAATCACCCTCTCAATCATTATACGTCAAATACTATATGCATAAGCGTCTTGCTCTCCCTGCACGACCAGCCTTCTTAGTTTGATCCACTCATGCATGGCTGATACGTTCACTATGGCAGCAGAAGACTCAAGGAGCCCAGTTTAGTAGAACCAAGGCTGCTGATCGGTACCCAACGGCTCCGCCGGGACTCGCATAGGTACTGGCACCGGGACAGGGCCGTTCTCAAAACGTGACGCCAGCGTTGGTGCTGTTGCTGTTGAAACTGCCGCCTTTCCTTGGTCGTTATCAGAATCACCTGGCGCAAATGGAATAACGACACCGCATTCCCAGTTACGGCACGACATTTTCGGTTTGCCTGTAGAGCTGTCTTTGACCATCCGGCCCCTCCAAGCCCAACGTTAGCAGCTATCATTCCAGCTTTGCGGTACAGTTACTCACCAGGCACTCTCTGAAAGGTTGGCGCTACCAATGTAAGCCCAACCCTGAGAGCGTGGCGCTGAACTGTTGTTCCCCTCACCATTCTCTGCATGGCGGACGAAAATGAGCTTAGAGTGCATCAGGATACCACCACGGTCATTGACGCAGTCGTGAATCAGCTCCCGCGGGAAGGTCGATGCTCGCCACCACTTCTCTTGAAGGCAGATAGTACCCCCAGCCTAACAATGTGCCCCATGTTAGTCAATTTTTCACTGTTATAGGAACACATTATTCTTCGGAAAGAGACTCACACCTCTGCCGCCGCGGCTTTTGACAACTGTCTCTTCAGAAGGGAAGTAGATTCGGAATCGGTCTTTGAACTTCTGCGAGATACCTGATGTTTTCTGTGCCGATGTTTTCCGACTACTTCTGGAGGCATACTCCTTCATCCCGTCATCCCCTGCAAATAGCTTAGCATTAAACCCGAGGACGAGCATGAATAGTTTATACCTTGACAAGCATTGTAGATGCTCTCTATGAGATCACTCTTGAGCGATCCCAGCGAAGACGCCTATAATACTCCGTTAGTACCCGAATTGCCTCTCAGCCATATTGCGGAAGATCATACCACCAAGTCGACTTCTATGGCCGACTTAGTACCATGGCCGAGCGCAGCCACGCTGGCTCCCAACCCAGCATACCCTGTCTGCCTTTCGTCGTCCATGTGGCTACCAGGGCTAAAAACGGATAAATTAGTAGAAAGGATTGTCGAGCACGCTTTGTCAAAACTCACATTGTATGGACAAACCCCAGGTTAGTCGTTCTAGAGAAGTCATATTTGGATAAGCTAGCGACCATGTTCTCATTAACATCAGACGCTCGAAGGAATCGACACAGCTCTCTCATAAACATGGTAGGTTCCTGACGCTTCGCACCATCCAATAGTGGCAGATCGATCATGAATAACATCTGGTCAACATGTTAACAACAACACAGGAGGGCTCACAGAACGGCAACCATACATTCTCCATTACACCTGTCTCGCCCCAATCGTAAGGTACTAGGTTTCCGGTAGGGACCACTACTCTGAGGTATGTGGGAAACCTCAAAATTTGTAGCTTCGAATGCATGTTGCCAAAACTCTGCATACGTGGAAAAGAAAACCTAATGTTTGGCGGTACATTAGCCCGCATCGTCTCCTTCTGCGATCTGGTCAGCGGTGTCAGACAGCTGCGTCCATTTTTACTAACCTGTGCTTCATCCGCCGCAGACGCCACAAGAAGTAGCTTGGTTCTAGGCATGTCAACCTTGGAAAGAAGCCATTCCTCATCCCATTGAAAGGAAGATAAGATCGCTAATTCGAGATGATCTCTTTGGAGGACCTCTTCTATTGTGATATCATCATCACATTTCGGGTGACCATAAACCCGCGTTCTTTTCACGACGCCATTAGGGTATGGGATAGCTGCAGTTGGCGAAGCAGGGATGCCAGCCGCAGATGGTTTGGCCTTCTTGTTCGGAAGCACTTGCTTGGCCGAATCATCACCAACGGATTCCCTCTGGCGTTTTGCGGTCGCTCTCTTCAATCTCTCTGCCTCCATTGCCCTCCTGTCTAGAGTCAAAGACCCGAATGTAGCACTCTGTTTCTCCCCGTGACTGCTGACATCACTTGCTGGGTTTTCCGATTCCTCGCCTCCATGTTCGCAAGCTTGCTCTTTGCCTTGCATAGAGCTCTGGTCCAATAAAGACAGAGCAATCGCTTGCCGAAGTTGCTCGTCGTCATCATCATCATCACTTGACAAAGTGAAAGGCTCGTGACGTGACCCAGACATGATGGTAAGGATTGGCAAATTTGGTCCTGGTGGGTTGGATAATTGGGTAATGAAAGTTCCGGGTTGCGATGTGGTTGTAAAATTACGATGCTTCCAATTCAGTGGCCACATCCAAGGAAGACGCGTTGATCTGGAAGGAAAGACGTGAAGCCCAGCAATTGGTTGTAGCTTCCTCACGTCTTCACGTGAGGCCGTGTTGATCCGATGTAACAAACTACAGCACGTGGGGCTGCTATGACTTTGTTGCTGAAACCACACTCGATCGCATGAAAGCCTAATACTACTAGTAATAGCACTGCCTGTGCTCAATTGCGATCGAGTGACCTGGTGTAGTCAGCCTATCATGCCTGCTGTGTAGTATGTTTGTGACTGAACCTCTCTTATAACTTCAAAGTGGTAAAGGAACCTGGGTACTCCGTACTCCATAGAGGGGGGCGAGGTATAGAAAAGCAAATTCGAAATAGCCTACATTTAGATTGCCGAGCAGACGAGTGCACATTCCGAGGCTGTGTCCAGTCCTTGGATAGGTGCGGTGGTTTGCAAGCGGGTTTATTGGCCAATAAGATAAGTATTCGGTATCATTCAGTAAATGCTGCCATTATTCAATGACATCTTGCTACTACCGAAGTAGATAGGCAATACGGAGTATGGGACCATGGAGATCGGTGCTCATGATATGGAGTAGATTTCCACACGGCATGCGTCTCTTCAGGCTATGCCTCCTGCACTGGTGTCGGGGCACGATTAATCCTCCGTGGGGAATATTCAAGATGTAATTCAATGACAGTATACTCTACAATGCAGCCAGTTAGTATTATCTACACTGCTGGTACGGAGTACTGCTTATAGAGTGAAACTCGGAGAGAGCACGGAAAAGGGTTCCTCCAGGGCACGCTGAGTGCAGGCTTGCAGCTAGGTATGGTAGGCACTACATACGGAGTACTACCCTAGTAGTAGTGCCTGGGTAGGTACTTGAGGGTCACTGCCTGAGGTCGGCAAGCTGCCCTCTAATATTACTAGGTACCTAGTGACGTGGGGTTCCATGGATGGACGCAAGCGCCATTACGCTCGCCCATCGCCCGCCATTCAATAAGCTCCTCCCCCACCACAGTCGAAGGCTACAATCTTCCTTGAGCAAGCAGGTCTGCAAGTTTCATCAAGCTTCAAGATATTAACGACTATTTTGGTTTCCCAAAGCTCTTAGACCTACTTAATTATCAGGATTTAAATCAACACATTGCTGGGTGCCGAACATGGCCGACGTCGAAATGAAGGACGCTCCCCGCGGAGCCAAGAAGACCGATGCTGTCGCAGTCAGGCAAAAGTTCGAGGTCAAAAAGGTTCACGGGTCTCCTGCTGAGTTCACCTCATTTCAGTTCACTAACAGTTATTAGTGGAATGCCGTCGCTCTTTGGGCTTGGGATATAGTAGTCGACAACTGCGCCATCTGCAGAAACCACATCATGGATCTTTGTATATCTCACCGTCGTGCTCGGTGTCAACGTCTGCTGACCGCAAATAGGCATTGAATGCCAAGCCAATCAGTCCTCTGCTACTAGTGAAGAGTGTACAGTGGCATGGGGAATCTGCAATGTGAGTAGATCGCATCTTCTTATGACCAGGGGCTGACTTGAACCCAGCACGCCTTTCATTTTCATTGCATCTCTCGTTGGTTGAAGGCCCGTTCAGTATGCCCTCTGGATAACCGGGACTGGGAGTTCCAGAAGTACGGCCGATGAGCAACTAGGCCTAGTTACGAACAGCACTACAGCATGATATCAAAAGCAACATCACGGTGGATTTGGCGTTTGGAACCTCATAAACGCTTGGACAGTTGGGCAAAGGGTTGTGAACCTCGTTCGCATATACACGTGGCAGCCGCATAAATGATCAAAGCGTTAGTCATGTATTCACCCGCTGCCCTGAGTATTGCTATTCATATATCCACCTAACCAGTATTGAACGCCGTGCCTGCGGGAAGCCACTTGACGGGATTGCGATTGTAAAAGGGCCACGGTGGCACGGCGAGGAGGAATGTGAGAGCAGTACCGCCCAAGCCAATATAAATTGCCAACTTGATATCTTCTTTGGCGTAACCGACGTTAAACGCGATTAACTATGTTGTAGATTAGGATCGTGCTCGGCGCATTCGAAGTAGGTGGGCATCATACTCCAGAGAGGGCAAGGAAGAGAGTAGCAATAATTTCCGAGCGTCGCTGCCCATCGAAATCCTATACAGAATATATCAGCATCATCGTACGGTTAGGTCAACGGGACCAAGTAACAACGGGGTGTTGGCCTCACAATTTCTCCCTCCACCACATCACGCATCTTATCAAGGACCTGTTCTGCCATGATGGTGTAGCGCGTTGGGGCGCGGGCCAGGTTGCAAAGTGGCAGATATGTACGAAGTACGGAGTACGAATGCCTAAAACACAAAGGTTGTTGGGCTCCGAGGTTGAAACAGATAGCCCGCCTTAAAGTGAGATGGAACGATGTGTGGGCTGAAAGAAGTAGCGGTTCATCCTTTGTTGTCGGACGTATGCCGAGATGTGACCAGCCTGTCGTTGAGATCGCTACGACCAAGTGCTTAGTTAGGGTAGAGAGTTAAAGCAAAGCAAGGATGGTCGCGGCAGGCCTAGCGTGAGACCCAAAACGGGGAACGGCGATTGGGTGGCAACCCCGGCTGACACACCACATGCTTTTTTTTTTCTTTTAATGACTACTACTATGTCGTCGGGATCTCTCCCGAATCCAAAGCTGGATTTTCCTCCCTTCTTCGCCATACTCTCGTCAAAACGCATCATGTGTTGAACTTTGTTTTTTTATACGCGAGCAAATACCGAGTTTGCAACGTTGTCTACTCAAAACTCCCTTCGAGTACCGCACAGAACAGATCCTCCACCTTCGCAATCGCGTATCGATCGGGGCTTCCAACGTCTCAAGTCGTCCCGAGACATCTCATCGAAACGGGATATCAAATAGTAAGAGCCTTCAGTCTTGCGTCCAGATTGATCGCCCGGTCACTCTCTTCGACCAGCAAATATCGCAAGAAGGCTCTTGCCATTCCTTTTGCCATACCCACGGCGTTTTGCCGATACCCCTTTAAACCTTCAAGTTGGCTCAACTCGCCCTCGTCGTCAAATCCCCCTCTTCGCTTCCTAGCCCAGGTTTCTGGGTTTACAGCGGAGTCAACAGGAAGCCTCCATAACTAGGCTTTGACTTGATATCCAACCTTCGCCTGCCTACAAAATTAAAATACCCGTCTCCTCGTTGGGGGCACCGCAGTTGGTGGCTCCCGCGTTGTCTCGATTTCCTTTCCGGCGCGCCGGTGCCCTACCGAGTGCGCCAACGTTCATTGACTGGTGCATTTTACCACCGCGATTTCGCCAAACCATGGGCAACGTCTAATACCCAAATTTTCATCCTAAAGAGGTGACAGCGTCCCGCAAGGCTCCTCGTTCCAACGTTAATTACCAGCGCGATCGACTTCTTTCCACACGAGCATACTCGACTCGTTTTCACTACAGCGTGCTACTACGAAGCCACCATGTCTGACCACGGTGACTCGATGCACTCGGACCCCGGGTACGATACGCCTGTGCCCGAACTTGACGACCACCGTCACCAATCCGCCTCGTCGCAGCGCATCGAACGACCACGACGTGGGACTTTTGACAGTCTGTACGGCTCTCGTCAGACTGGCGGCGAAGCATCCACCCCCGTTATCCTTGTTCGCGACTTCGAGGAGGCCGTCATAGATGAGGATGCGGGGGATGATGCATCTCCCGTCGGCCGCCGTGTTCGCCGGCCAACTGTCGAAACCAACCCTGACGGCAGGGCAATTTCTCCTCCAAACTCTGTCAAGGCTTTTGCCGCTGCACGGCGTCGCGAACGCGAAATGTCCTTTAGTGAGCCCAATGAGAATCAGGATGACAGACTGAGCCGCCGTATGTCGATGTCCAGTCGCCGAAGTTACCGAAGCAAGCCCCAGACGGTCGAGAAAGACAATGGCAGCGTCTTCACCAAGAACACCGCCGAAGAAGACGTCTGCTTCCCTGTGCAGGAGAATCACCAGAAGGATAAGCTTTATATCGATTTTGATTACCTTGAGAACTTCATGAACACTGAAAAGGTCTCCGAGATTGAGAGTCGTGAGGAGCCGGCCAGTTTCAATGATCTGCGGCTTCAGTCAGCAGAGACTCGCAAGACACAGGTCACTACCATCGACGGCGATATTCTTGATTTACCCTCTGATGACTCAGTCACTCGTGAGAAAGAACCAGCGGAGGAGAAGGAGCCGAACAAGCCTCCGATTCTGGACAGCAACCGTTTCAGTTTCTTCTCCTCTGCCTGGGAGTCCACTATACATGCGCCTGAAATGGCCGACTTAGTCCTCCCAGGCGAAGATATCCGCGGACTCTTCGAGCTACCTCGCGACGAGACGGATGGTGTTTGGTGGCTCAATGTCAATAGGGCAACCAAAGAGGAAGTTGCGGGTATCTGCAAAGCCTTTGGTATTCACCCTTTGACAATTGAGGATATCATCACTCAAGAAGCTCGTGAGAAGATTGAGCTTTTCCCCTCTTACTACTTCGCGTGTTTCAGATCCTTCAGTGTAGTGGAGGAACCCGAAGGCAAGGAATACGAGCCCTTCAACATTTATGTCGTTGTCTTCCGTGAGGGCACGTTGAGCTTCAGCTTCGCGCCCAACTCCCATGCTTCGCAGGTGCGCAAGCGCATCACAGCATTGAAGGACTACGTCTCTCTGAGCAGCGACTGGATTTGCTACGCTCTTATGTAAGTCATCGCCGAATGTTCTGTACCTTTCAACAGCAAGCTAATATGTCTACAGTGACAACATCGTTGATGAATTTGGCCCTGTTATTCGCCAACTTGAAATCGAGGCGGATGCCATCGAGGATGAGGTGTTTGTCATGCGCGAGGACGACTCCAGTTCATTCTTGAAGTCCATCGGCCAAGCTCGGAAGAATTGTATGGCCTTGCTTCGTCTTCTTGGCGGTAAAGCAGATGTCCTTCGAGGTTTCACCAAGAGGTGCAACGAAAATTACCAAGTCACGCCCCGGATGGACATTGGTATGTATCTTGGTGATATCCAAGATCACGTCGTGACGATGGCGACCAACCTGGGTCATTTCGAGAAGATTCTCTCTCGAGCTCACAGCAATTACCTCGCTACTCTGTCTATCAACAGTATTTCTCAGGGGACTGATACCAATCAAGTCCTGAGCAAAATCACCTTCCTTGCTTCAGTTTTGGTGCCGCTCAACCTGGTCAGCGGTGTTTTCGGAATGAACGTGCCGGTCCCGTTCATGGATATCGGAAACGACAACTTGGCGCCTTTCTTTGGGATCATCAGCTGCATGGTATTTCTCTGCGCTATGATCCTGGCCTGGGCTAGATACTACAAGTGGATTTAAAAATAGACGTTAGGTATCCCTCGAGTTGTGTTCAACCTTTTAGGATACGATTTGTGTTCGAAAGTAAATATTCGGGTGGTTTTACGGAGTATGTCATGTTAGGAAGGGCTAGTTAATGATTCTTGATACCAATAGATTCCCCGTTACTATTGATCACCTATGCACAACACTCCGCAAATAGCACACAGTTTTCTGCCGTCCTCCTCGTTTTACCTATCCTATCGTCTAGGCTGCATCTTGACAACTTACTTAGTATGAAGCGTTGGCCAAAATGTGTTCGATTCTAGTGCCATTCACCAATCATAGTACTATGCAACATTCCGCCTTATTTTATATACACAACTTGAATACAGGGGCATGCGACGTCTTGCCAGCTTAAAGAAAGTAGTAGGTAGCACAGGTACTAACAGTAGCATCCATTCGTACAGGTCCATGGAAGAACAACCGTAAAGATGCCCTTTACACGTAATACTCAGGGTAAGTAAAATCGCTCGAAAGCCGTGGGCCAAAAAAAAAACTTCCGTACCATAGATGGGGGAGGGGGGCCAATCGTCATTGGCGGGATGAGCTTAATGGTACTGACTGGTAAAATCCTGTTCAGAGACGTCAAAGGGAAAATAAACCACAGTATCAACAGTCAAAAAAAAAGTTCAAGTTTTGAACACCTACAACGCCCTTCCCCCCTCCTCCCTTCCCCCTCTAGCTCATAGATCACACAAGAACCCAATAATTACCTGCAGTCGCGCTCTGTCCCTCTTCCCTTCCTTTCCTTTCCTTTCCCTTCCTCTTCCCTCATCTCCCCTTACATCACCCTTTCCCACGTTCTCAAGTAATTAGGGTTCAGTATGAGCGCTCAACAGGGAGCCATAGACACCGACGAGGTGCAAAAGCTCAACGCCGCCGACAAGGAGGACCTGCGCAAGTTCATCGTAAACGAGCAGCAGCGATCAAACATCCAAGCCCGTAAGCCTTTCCCTTTCCTCCCTCCCTCCCTTCCCTCCCCTGCCCTACCTCTTTCCCTTTCTCTCATAAAAAAAGAGAAGAAAGAAAAAAAGGCGAGATACTGCCAATTAAAATGCCCCCCCCCCGCTTCTGAGGAAGAAGTTGAAATTCTTTTGCTCATATTCTTTTACAGAGACTCATGAGCTCACGCAAATGTGCTGGAAAAAGTGCGTGACGGGAAACATCAAGAGCACGAAGCTGGACAAGGGCGAGGAGACGTGCCTGGCCAACTGCGTCGACCGCTTCCTGGACCTCAACTTCCTGACGATGAAGCATCTGAGCAACATGCGCGGTCAGTAAATGCATGGGAAATAAGACCAAGCAAGGCAATCATGGTCGCTGAGGGGGGTTAATGGTGAGAGATTGCTAGAGGGTGTTTCCTGTCTCCCTCCTTCTCTTTCTCTCTCTCACTCTCCCTCACTTTGTACGAATATTAGGGGGGAAGAATCCGGGCGGCATTTTAGACGACACGCTAGGGGCGAGTCGTTGATGCTAGGACTAGGCGCAAAGAAAAATAGAAGAAAATAGGAAAAGAAAAAAAGGGACAAGACATTGAGATGAATTATTCAGGAGGGGTGGGAGCTTGGGTTAGATTTCTACTTTTAATAGGAACGGAACAACAGTGTACAACATCAATTAGCAACACGAATTGCATCTGCGCACAAAAAAAAAAGGTGCCGGGAACTTGGTTGTCTTTGAATTCATCATCGTTTTTGCCCTGTAAATGACAATATCTAGTACGCCTATTTTCCGATGCCCATCCTGTAACAAATATCAAGACCAACCCAACCCGGTTTGACGAACCCAAACGCGAAGAAACATTCTTAGACGAGAGAGAGCTTGTTGGCAGCAATGTCGAGGGCATCGACATCAGGGGTGAGGCGGGCATAGGCCTTCTTGGAGCCGTCGGGGCTAAAATGACAGACAGGTTAGAGAATGTCCAAAAACATGAACGCCGTTGCCCAAAAAAAATTACATACCGGATGAGGGTGTTGATCTTGAGGGTATCAATGTCGTAGAGCTTCTTGAGGGCCTGCTTGATCTGGGCCTTGTTGGCCTTGATGTCGACGATGAAGACAAGGGTGTTGTTCTCCTCCATCTTCTTCATGGCGCTCTCGGTGTTCAGGGGGTGCACAACGATCTTGTGCTCGTCAAGGCGAGGCTGGTGGGGGATCGACTTGCGAGGGTACTTGGGGGAGCGCGAGACGACGAGAGTCTTGGGGAGATGGAAGGAGGTGCTCAGGCGAACCTTGCGGTTCTTGTTGCCGTGGGTCTGCAAATCATCTTTTCGTTAGACCAGAGAAGAGCAGAAACAAAAAAAACCACCTGCGATGAGGGGGGGAGAGTCGTATGTAAACTTACGCCCTTGAGAGCGGCCTTGGCAGCGGCATTGGCCTGCTTGGAGCCCTTAGGCGTGCCTGGATAAACAATTCGCATCAGCAATCGCTCTGGTTCAGAACTCGCAAAATCTGCTGCTGCATGATGCGGGACGGCCTGTATTCCTCCGTCGTTGGATTTTGCGCCGCCGACGATTTCCTATCAATTCGACCGTCTCGAAGCCATGGCAGAGCTCTTTTGTCCTTTCATTCTTTTTTTCTTTCCCCGTCTCTTTTCTTTTGCTTTCTTGTCTTTCCAAAAATTCTCCTGGGATCATCCCGTACCTTTCTTCTGTCCCTTGGAAACGGCCATTGTGTCGGATTTGGCGAGGCAACGGGTGCGTTTTTTGAAATGTTGGCTGGTGGGTTAGTGAGGTTGTCGACAAACTGAAAAGAAAGTCGCAAATTCGGTGCTTCTGGTGGTCGAAATGCCCGCTGTGGGCAAATTTTCCGTTAGGGTTGCAGGGGTATGCGGCACCTCTCATTGGCTACGATAAGGACCAGCCGACATCACGTGGTGATAGGGGAACACAGTTGTCCCGGTTAAGTCTCGGATTGCACTATCTTTGCCCGGTGTAAGTCGCACGTGCCACTCAGCGCGGCAAAATATTGCTCGCGTTCGAATTGACGATAATGTGCTGCACAGGGCGCCAAGTGCTCTACGTGATGCATTTACGAGTCAAATTCCCATGATGCTAATCTTTACAGCGTGATGTTGTATAAAGGTCAGTACTTTTTAACTATCAGTGCGTCAGTGACTAATTAGGTACCATAGTAGCAATAGTAGTATTCAGGGACTCTCAGTAGAGATACATTGGGCATGCAACCATGATAAGCCTGTGAAGTCCACTGTGAGAAGCGCCATATTTCGAGCAAAATGGGAACTATAAAGAAGAAGTCTCTCAAAAGCCTTGCGGCAGGGCGTCCGCCCATGGCCAAAGCGTCACGTACCATGTCCCGGAAAGCCAGCAGGACGCTCATCAACAAGCATCATCAGCTTGAGAAGCAGCTGAGGCGAGCTGAAGAGCAAGGGGATTCAGGCCAGCAGAGGTTGTTGAAAGAGGAAATCGAAAAGCTTGGCGGGCTGGATAAGTACCAGAAAGCCAGCCTCCAAGGCCAGAGCCATGATCGGGGAGGAGATACTTCAAAGATCCTCATGCAATGGCTTCCACTTTCACAGATCCCGCAGCTTACGAGAAAGCCAAGAATGCTGGAAGTTGGTGCTTTGAGCACTACTAACGCCTGCTCAGTTAGTGGATTGTTTGACATGGTACATATTGACCTCAACAGTCAGGAACCAGGCATCACTCAACAGGACTTCATGGAGAGACCTCTTCCGACAGAGGAGGGAGAAAGGTTCGACATCATTTCACTAAGCCTGGTGATAAATTTCGTGCCTAATGCTGCCGACCGAGGGCGTATGCTCGCTCGCACACTCTCTTTTTTGAAGGGGGGAGCCTCATCATCACCGCCAACATTCTCTACGACGACGGCGACGGCGACGACGACGACGACGACGACGACGACGACAAACGTATTTCCTTCGCTCTTTCTTGTCCTGCCGAGAAGCTGTATAGATAACTCACGTTATTTCACAGATACGCGATTGGAGGAACTTATGTCTACACTAGGATATTCGAAGATAGAGGCGAAACTGACGCAGAAATTGGCATACAGCCTATGGAAGCGAGAAACCCCGAAGTCGATGCGCCCCAAAAGTTTCCAAAAGGAGGAACTCAATCCGGGAAAGACGCGCAACAACTTCGTTATCACGCTTGACAGATCAGCAAGCGCGACAGTGGTTTGAGGTATTAAGCAAGCCGTCCGTATCGCGAGGCACTCGAGGACACACTCTACGGAATATTGGATTGCTCCAAACCAACTACTACCCAATGTGTTGTAGTTGGTGGTGGGGGAATGGGTCTATGCCTCCTTATCACGGAGGGATGATCGTCAAGGGTCACCTGCCACCACACTTGCAAATTGCGGGGGAGCCGATTGTCGGAACTACTAATTACCATCTTCTGACTAGGGGGGTGAGGTCAAGAAAGGGAGGAGGGTCGCGATCACCCTTCATTTGATCTTGGCCTTAGCATCTATTTGGATGTTTTATTTGAATGGCTCCAGTGGTTTTGTGGATATTTAATACGTCAGTCTGGCGTCTCAAAGTCGATGCAACGCCAGCACAGTGTCGTCGCCGGCACCGCCCTCGAATGGGAGAGATAGACGAGCGACGACTTCCACCCTTTTATCATGCCGCTTATGAGGGACCCAGAAAGCTGTGGACAGCAGAGCCGATGAGGGGGTGATCGGAGGGCAATGGCGCATTGCCAGGTCGAATAACGGGAACACTCTGCATACCGGCAGCCCGGGCGGCGTCGACTTCCTTGATATTGTCGCTCAAGAATAGCCAACGAGCGGGAGGTGTATCCGCGTGATGGGAGAGGATCGTCTCGTAGCTCTTGACCTCCGTCTTGAGCCCCGCATTGACTGTATCGAACCAGTCAGAGATCAATGGTTTCAAGTCGGATGGCTGAGAGTCTGTGTGCCCAAAGAACAGCTTTTGAGCTGGCACAGATCCTGAAGAATAGATCATGATCTTCTTCCCAGCTTCGTGCGCAGAGTGGATGAACGGGGCGACATCCGGGTAGACGGGGGCCTTGATTTCCCCGGATTCGTATCCTCGCAGCCAGAGATAGCCCTGTAGACCCTTCAAGTAGGCAATTTTGACGTCCCTTGCGACAAGATCCCTTACATGCGCTTCCAGAGCTTGCCTGTCATTGCGGTATTCTTCAGGGAAGGCATTTCGGTATTGAGCAAAACTTGGGTCATCCCACTGTTCGTCCAGTACCTTTGGCAACGCCTTGAGGGCAAAGGGGAACTATTTTCTCGAACGGGACAATTTAGTGTTAGCCATCGACGAGCAACTGTGTGACGATCATGTTGAAGTTGTGTCTGCAAAAAAGGGCTGAGCATCTCATTTGCCGAGTGTCTCAACATCATTTGCCGTCTTACTCGGCATGGCCAGACACGACACACTCGACAGGAGAGCTCGATGGCCTTGTCCAATCGACTTCGGGACTAAAACACTAACCAACTCATCCTTGACAAATGATATGGGACAAACGGTTCCCTCTACATGCGTACAATATTAGCCTCGGTGACCCTTTTATTTTATTTCATTTTTCTTTCCAGTGTGAAAAGAAGAACCATGACAGTCAAGAGAAAAAGAGACATTATTGTGTCTTCCCAGCCACCGTTCCCCCTCTCAACCCCCCCCCCCCCCCTCTCTCTCTCTCTGACCGCAAGGTGGGGGAGGGGTCGTAATGCTCGTCATAGAAAAAGAGCCAGGGTAGGTTGAGAACAAAGAAGATGCTTCGCCTTACCAATGTCTAGTAGAAGGACATCGAAGTCGGGCAAATGCTGTGCCATGGTGAAGAGACGACGTTCGGAGAGAAAGAGAGCGGTGAAGGCGGCGCGCGCGTGGTCAGAGGTTGATGGTTGGTAGACCCGCGAGTATGAGTGTGAGACGTGCCTCGGCGGTGCAGTTCTTTGGTTCGTGGGTTTTTTTTTTACACACTTTCAGCTCGCACCAATTTTTTTTAATTTTTTTTTTGCAACTACTATGTACTGGTGCCCACCACTACTTTCCCTTCCCCCTGCCCAACCGAATCATAATGAATGTAGGGTACTCCGTACTTTTGCTCTTATACCTTGGCTTTACTGCTACTTGCCGGTCTTGCATGCAGGACATTACTAGTAGTAGTGCTACTACTCCGTAATACTGCTAGCAACAACCACCATCATTTTTTCTTGTTCATGCGCAGGAGGATGGAGGGTTCAGCAAGCAAGGCCTCTTTTTTCTTCTTCTCTTTTTACCCCAAAGGGCGGTCAGCAGCGCATTTGTTAGTGGAGACCCGGCCAGTTATATCGCGACACATTTTGGATCTGTTAGGGAGAAGTATGCCATTTGCTGCTGACGCTCTAACGGATGATGGGCCAGGACACATGTCGCTCACTATCAATAATGGGAAGAAAACAACCAGCCATCTCTCTTCTTGGCTCCTGTACTTACCATACGACGTAGGGTAGTATAGTGGCAGCGATGTCACCTCTGATCCTTGCTGGCCCCTCCTTCGGAAACAATTCATACGTACGGAGTACATACATACATACGGAGCGCAGCATGTACGATCTGATGAGTGGATTCTTGCAGTAGGAAGAAAAAAAAGAACGGCTGGTAAAAACTGGAAATGCGTTGTTGTCGTAGTCGATATCGATTTACTCCCTCCCCTTGCGTCTGAAGCCAAAAAACGAAACCACGTATTTCAAAAGCCCATCGAGATGGGAACCATGTATCCAATTTCTTTGGTTAAAAAATTTGGCGACCCTTCGTGATAAACTCACGCGCTATGTCAAAGAGCAGCAGCAAAAATCCGCCATACAGGCCCATATATTCGTGGTGGTTGTTGATGTGTCATAATCAAGGTAAGGCGTTGTATGTACTCTGTAGAGTTCGACGAGACGCCCCCCCCTAAGAAACCACCTCACACCACTTCGACCGGCAAATCACCCCAGTTCTGTTGCTGCGGTATGTTTACTTATGTACTACCACGTACCAGCGATGTTATGGCGGGCGACGGCAATCTACGCGGCAACCACAAAACGGCCGGGGCAACGAGCTGGGCCCTGATGAAACATTGGCAGCCCGTTATCAACAACACTTTCCAGCCATGCCGGCGCAAAAGTGAAGATGCAATAGTCGGCACACTCCTTTTTCTAAGACCACTAACATACCTCGAGGGTTCCAATGGGAGACCCCTGATACCTGCAGGCGAGACAGAGGAGCAATGCATCCCAGGCACTTTCCTCCTCCAACAAGCAGCCAAGCTGGCTACTGGTAGGCAAAAATCGATCCAAGACAATTTTGGGTTTCCCCCACAGCCTGTTTTGACTAGCACACTGGAGCGTCACGCCAGAAAAGAAACACGAGGTGTGGGAGGAGCTCTCATTCAGGTCCACACGGGTGCCACGGGGTGGAGGTCAGCTCACGAGGGACGAGGGACGTCGTGGGCCTTGGGCCAAGTTCGCTGCCGTGTGGCATAAATGGGCACACACACACATGTGGGCGAGTCTATTCGACGCTTGCGTACCTGACGGGTGTGGATTTTACTTTTGGCCATTAGGTAGTAGGGTAGCAGTAGAGAGACCCCGTCCACTCGAAAGGTCCAATGTCAACAAGGCACGATGATAGTTCGCGATAGGAAATCATGAGGTGGCTTCGTTGGCGTCCTGCCTCAAAGCTAAAACCTCAAGCTACGTAACTCTACAAGTTAGGGACACAGAAGAAAGTAGAAGAAAAAAAAATAGTGAGAACCGATGACCGACGGCGGTAGCGGCCAGAGCGGAAGAATCCCAGAATTACGTAGTTCACCCTCAGTATTTCGCGAAGCAGTTTCATGTAGATCACAAATAAACTGACGGGCTGAGACCAATGACTAGAAAACATTGGTTTGAAATGGGGGATCGCGTAAACAAAGACTCCCGTCTCATCATTGACCATGAGTTCGTCGCGAGGGACCTTTGAGAAACCGAGCGTTGGAACGACGTCCTGCTGTTTCTGTCTAGGTTCGTAACGATTGCGTGCCCTCCGTCCTTGTTACAGGACACGCAGGAGAAGGTGAAGGGGGGAAGGGGGAGGGGGGGAGGGGGATGGACAGCCGCCAATTATCGATAAAGCAGGTACTCCTTAGACCGTGCCGTAACTGAGACGGCCTGCAGATTACACACACTGTGATGTCACGTTGGCGCTTTCTACCTGCGTGGCTGCTGCGCTGTGCAGGTTAAGAGAAGGGCCAGAACAAATCACTAAACAGGCGCCGACACCATCGCAGTCTTCTTATTTTAGTGAGATGGACTCGTCAGTGAACTAACTGCCCGACTCCTTCTAAATGGGCCACAGCTTTTATCAACAGACTTTATTACCGTCGCTGTTCGCGGGTGTTCGTAATGTCGTCCGTCTCCCATTGAGTAGCTTTGAGCCTATCTGTTAGGTACGGACCGCGCAAGAAGACTCCCACTGCCTTCAAAGAGACGAAAAAAAGGTGCGGAACATGCCCCAACCACGTACGGAGTATACCATATGGTATCGCTCTGACCTTGTTGGGATTTCATCATCGAGTACTCCGTAATAACTCGCACTTCGTACTCCGTAATCCGTCCGCTGCCTCGATCTACGCGCGACAAAAAGCAGGGGCCATGATATCACCAAAGACACGTAGCACGATACACTTGACATTTTGTCTGTATCACCACCAACGGGGAGTCAATCACTTCTTCATACCGGTTAAATTGCGCCATGTTTATCCAATACGTTCACTGGCGCTAGAAACTGGGGGGGGGCAAAAGGACTGTGGTGATCTGTTACTCTGTGCCTGGTCTTGGTTACTTGTTCCTACTCGGTACGGAGTATATACTTCGTATCCTCGTAGATTAAGGTTCAATCACAATCCGGTAGAGCAGACTATGTATAGTGTTCCGTATCAATAGGCTCGATATATTCCGTACAGTAGAGTACTCCGTACGTAGCAACCAATAGACAAGGAATACAAGTCAATAATCTGTAACTTGCTTGAGACTAATCGGTACGGAGTACGGAGTACAGAGTACTCGACGGGAGCGGAAGGGAGGGTGAAATAGCCAGGTGAGTGGGTGAGATGAGTTGTTACCCTGGGACCACCACTCCTTCGGCGCCTGAAAGGATGAGGTTATTGGGGGGCGATGGCACACACCATCAATCGTTAGGCGGCGGAAAGGACTGAGACTGACAGCGGGCAGCTCCAGGACAGTGCGTTGTACAGTGCATTGCGAAGCATTGTTCGAGTGGGATGTTTGGGGGATCGTCGTACTCCGTACTCCGTACGTACGGAGTACTCATTACATGTACTCCGTAGCAGCAGCAGGCCTGCTCCGTCGTACTGCTACCACCCTCAATCAAAACAGAGTTCGCCATCCCTGGACACTGAGGAGAGGGGGGGGGGAGATTGATTCCCCGGGAAATTGCCGCAATTGACAATGAACAGGATACGTGGCATCACAAATCGTGCTCGTGCTCGTGCTCATTCTCCCGTCATTTTCATTATTGTTAGTAAACGAGTAGAGAGGATTCATCATCAAGGGAACGGAGTCATTTGCTCTTCCGACAACGGGCTGGCGCTCAGTTCAGATGGCGCAAGAGATTAAGCTCGACTCACCTGCTGAACGGAGTCCAATCAAAGTAGCCCCTCTTGGTAGCATAATGGGGGAGGGGGGGAAGAGACTGGCGCGTCGTCGTGGTCGAAGGGGGGGGAGGGGGGCAGAAGGGGATCTCGCAGTTGTACGGAGTACGTACCGTACGCAATGTAATCGCATCCAGCTACGGAGTACGTACTGCCCGTGTACATGCTCGGTACAGAGAATGAAGTAGGTGGTGCCAACTTGGCAACCTGGTCACGCTTCTCCACATCCGAGGGACGTGTGAGTACCTGGCAAGGCGCTGCAGGTCAATGGACATCCCGATTGGGCGTAGTTCGGATGCAGCATGTACAGTAATGCACAGTGATGGGCGGTGCTAGGAGTCTAGGAGCAGTAGGACGGCACCCCCTTCTCAGAGGAGACCCCCGAAAGACCGAGCCAGAACTGAGGAAACCCAGGCGCGCAAGACGCAAGACAGACTGAAAGGCGACCCCCCGGCTGAGCTCGTTCCAAGTGGTTCCGTCGAGTAGCTTCTCCGTGTCTCTCTCCCCCCCTCTCACCTTGCTTCTTGCTTCCATCTGCATCTCTCACCAATCCTAACACACGCCAATACCGCTATTCCGCCCAACCTTCCCTAATTTGTCCAATCTGCCCACTCTGTCTGCACTCGCCCACGCTGTCCTTCATTACCTATCGCATCTTCTCCTACCTCCCATAACCTTCCCTCTACATCCTATCTCGACCCTCTCTCTCTCTTCTTTTTGTACTCGTGCTCTCCATCTCATTTTCATCGTCGTTCCATCAAAGACTTCAAAGGTCTCCCTCCCCCCCAAGTTTGGCTTCTTGCTTTTTCGCCTCTCAACTCAATCTCGCTACCACACTGTCGCCATACCTCCACCCCCGGATTGGCTCCCGTCATATTCACAACGCTCCCGACCGACCCGTCCGAAAACAAGCAAGCAAGCAAGCAAACAACCGACCAATCAATCAAACGATCTATATCATCTGGGAATTTGTTCAATATCGTCCAGACCGTGATAATAGAAAAAGAGCCTTTGATCACGTCTTCCTAAACCCCCCCCGCAACCATCAACGCTATCCTCGAACTTGCTACTAGTCATTTGAGCAAACGCCACTATCTTGCTCACGAGGCATTCATCAACTTCACCAGTCGACGACTTTTGTGTGACTACTGTCGAGCCCCTGAACGAATCGACGCGATAATATAACCTTGCGATTCCTGTTCACTCGCAGTACACCAACGAACGAGTCACACCCGCCACGAGGCAGCACAAACTTATCATAGCCGCCTGACGTCCGTGTCTCTTGGCTCGTTTTGTTCGACGACTCTGCTTCTCGCTCGCCTACGACTCCAATCGGCTCGGTGCCGCTCACTGTCAAGTCCACCGGTCTGACTGAGCAGCCCAATCCGATTGAGTCACCATTTGCTCGACTCTTTCCTGAAAGGGTCTACCATTCTTCGCCCGGACGAGAGCTCTTTCAATAACTGGCTTGTCTTCTCTGCCACCTCTCGGACCGCTTCTACAAGTTGATACCTGTTCAGCCCTCTCCATCTGGCTTGTTCACTCAACGGCCTGGTTCTTTGCCGTCCAACACGTCGACAAGTATCAATAAGTTCATCAACTTCCACACTCTCTTTTACTTGGATCATTTCAACGAATTTCTCCATGTTATCATAACGACTTCCTTTTTTGTCTTTCACCTCTTTTGGGCCCTCGGCTCCGCGCTTTTTCAACCAACAACACCAACAACGCCAATCATCGGCTTCTCCTTTTCTATTTTATTTGTCCAGCACAGCATACATCTTATCAAAACTTAAATGAGCCTCTGATTTCGCTACGACCAACATACCATCACCATCAGCTTCATCCACACCACTCTCGGATGCCCCATCGCCGCAAGACGTTGAGCCGCTGAAAAAAAAACCTGTATAAATCTTCAACTTTTCAAAACTTTTTGCGGCATTGTTATCATTTTCACTCGCGCCTCTGTTTCCTGCTCGATTACTACACTGTTGGTGTATCGCTTCTACAATCTTCTGCTTACAAAATACTTTAACGACTTCTCTTTTTTTGGGTTTGGGCGTGTTTCTTTGCTTTGCAGGCGATAGAGAAACTCCTCTTGCACACACTTGTGTTACGTTTGTACAATCAGCCAAACTTTTTGCCAACATCTTTTTACTTCTTATTTTCACACTTTCACGGGAAAAATGGCCTGTCTCAGAGAAAAGTTCACTGGTGGAGTTCTTCTCGATGGCCGCTACCAAACCATCTCACCCCTTAACCATGGCTCATTTGGCATGGTCTTCCTTGCTCAGGACACTTTGACCAACAACAGCGTCGCTATCAAATGCATCACCAAGAGCTCTGCCTCGCAAGATGCCGGATTCGACATGGCTGTCGATGACAACTCCGAGGAGCTTGCCCTGCATCGTCGTCTCGGCGTGCATGACAATATCGTGAACTTGATTCATACCTTTGAAACCGATGCTCATGTTTACATTGTCCTTGAGTTTTGCTCCCAGGGTGATCTGTACGAAGCGATTCGTCAGGGTCATGGTCCTCTGGAGACTGAGCACGTCCGCCAATTCATGCTCCAGCTTGTTGACGCTGTTTTGTACATGCACTCGAAGGGTGTATACCACCGCGACATCAAGCCCGAGAACATCTTCCTCGCCGAAGATGGTGCTATGAAGCTGGGCGACTTCGGTCTGGCCACGACTGACAAATGGTCCTACGAGATGACCGTTGGTAGTGACCGTTACATGGCCCCTGAGCAGTTTGACTCGGCCGGCGCTGGTTACTCGCCCGCCGAGGCTGATATCTGGGCTATTGGTATTTGCTTGCTTAATATCCTCTTTTCGCGGAACCCCTTCACTACTCCTACTGAGTCGGATCCTCTGTTCCTCGACTTCAGCCGTGACAAGCAAAGTCTTTTCGACGTGTTCCCTTCCATGTCCCAGGACACTTACGAGGTCATCGTACAGTGCATGAACATGGATCCCAGGAAGCGTTCGTTGATTGGTGCTCGCGACGCACTTCTCAATGTCGTCAGCTTCACCACTCAAGACGAGCTTCTCGACGACTTTTGCAGTGGTGAGAAGGCAAATATTGCTTCGGCCAACCGCGAGCCTCTGCGTACGCCTTCCATCCAGAGCCCTCACATTGGCGAGGACGGTGCTTTCCCTTGGGCAAAGGCTCTGCATGCTGCTCCCCTGAAGTCTGCCCGCCAGCTCAGTGTCATTCCTGACGAGGATGTTTACTCTGAGGACCTGTTCTCCAGGTCTGAGGCGACAACAGACTGGTGTTCTGTCAAGGCTCCTGCCTCCATGTCCACCATGTACAACTCTAGCCTCGGTGCCTCCATGAACTCTCTTGCCATCAACAGGCCAACCAAGCCTGGCAAGGTTTCACCGAGTGCGGGTTCTGTCCCGATCACCATGAGCAAGCCCTTCACGCTCTCTATGTCGACTGTCTTTGGCCGTCGCCAGGACAGAGTGGCCAAGAGCTGGAGTGACATGTGGGATGAGGACGAGGAGGAGGAGGAGCGCGAGCAGCAACACAGGATGCTGACGCAGCTCAACTCGAGGACTTGGAGCAACGAGAGCAAGCCTGAGGAGAAGAAACCCAATGACCGCATCAAGGGCGACGTCGATGATGACCTCGTCGCTGACGGTTTCTTCTTCCAGGAGGCGCCTTCGTCAGTGCACAAGTCCGAGGACACTCCGCGCTATTCGCCTCCTTCGAAGCGTCATGACTTTGACAAGTTTGACAAGTGGGCAGCGCTGGGTGAGCGTCGTCGCGGTAGCCGAAATCAACATCCTTCACCTTTTTCTTTTAACTTGCCCGAATCAAAGGCGCGACGTCATTTTGGATTTGGATTTAAATCATACGAAGCGGGCGTTTGGGATCATCATAATTATAACAACAATCACAACTTCAACAATCAAACTAAATTACCACAGCCCCATTTGGGCAGCAAGGAAAGGACAAAGGAATGTCCTTGGAACAAGGGGAGAGATCTCAACTGGCGTTCTCATCGCCATGATCTCGGGGATGTTGAGTGGGTTGGGGGTTGGTAAAGAGAGGCTCCTTGGGGGTCCTCTTTAGTGCAACTCGCCAATCGTAGTCACGGTCGTCTGACGTTCGGAGTTCCTCCTGCCAACGCCGTTCATGTTACACGGTCTTTGGGCTAGGCTTTGGCCGAAATCCTCAGGTCGTGTTTGATGAATAACCTAGGAATTTATGAAGACGAGCCTCGACTCGCTTTCTGAGTAGTAGATAGTCGTTTGACATATTATACAATGCCAGAAGTTACCCACTCAAAAACTACATGCTGTCTGATATCAATGTGAATGTAAAAATGCACTTGCGAATTGTAATGTTCGTCATACAATGAGATTGACCGCTTCGATGAGATGTATGTGGGGATATATTGCTTCGCTGGGGACTAGCTTTACTTGCAACGCGAGCAGCTACCCCTCGTAGGTTTTGCAACGCTGTACAGTATTAGGCGTGAAAATATTTTGGCTCGATTGAAGCAGTAAATGGCCTCTCTCTCGGAGGGGGGGTGGGGGATATTGGACTCTCACGTTCCAACAATTCACAACCCTCTTTTTGCCTTGCTAGGCGACTACTGTAGGTACTACTAGAACACGCAGCACATGCACGTATATCTCGATGGAAGCCGTCCGGGCTTGTGGCCGCGAGGAGCTTCTTCCGTCACTCCGTTGACCACGTCTTGCCACGTTTGGATTGCATGAAAGAAAGAAAGAAAGAAAGAAAGAAAGAAAGAAAGAAAGAAAGAAAGAAAGAAAGAAAGGAAGGAAGGAAGGAAGGAAGGACGAAAGAGAGCGAGAGAAAGAGAGAGAGAGAGAGAAAGGCGTATATAGACTTTCAAACGCGAAATAGATTGCAATCTTCTTTACATGCTACTATAAAAATTTCCAGGCGCAAGCTCTAGGCACCGACAAGATCTTTGGGCAGGAACGTCCATATCGTCCCCACGGTCCCAAACACCGAGAACACGGCTAGGATGAGCCACAAAACCGTAGCCTCTTTGCGCGAGACGTCCTTCCAGAAGAGTTTGAGGTAGAAGGATATGGGTAGGATGATGGAGATGAGCGTGCACAGCGCGGCCCCCAGGAAGGCGCAGACGGAGTCGAAAGCCGGGAAGATGATGGAGATGAGGAGAAGGACGAGGACGACGCCGGTGCGGATGACGAACCTCGTGATTTGAATCACGAGTGCGGCTCGGCGTGTGGCAGCTTGGTTACTGTGGTTGTGCTCGTGACTGTGCGACTCGTGTGTGCCCGCGAGGACGTCGGCCGTCGTAATGAGGGGCCGGAGGTTGAGAGGGATTTTGGTGAGTGGGATGATGGCAACAAAGATGCACATGAGTACAGTCATGGCCTTGGGATACCCGGCCGTTCTGAGGACGTTTGAGGTAATGGCATCCTTGATGTCATCGCCGAACATCAGGATGCCGATCACGGCAAGACATGTGTCCAGAACGTACTAAACATCGGCCGTTAGATTGAGGTTCGGCCCTGAGATTGGCGACAGAATACTTACAGAGAACGAGAAGGTCACCTTGACAGCCTTCCCCCATTTGGCCGGATGACGCATATCCCTATAGATCTATACTTTATTAGTTGTGCTCTGAAACCATTTAGGCGGCAAGGAGGAACGTACGGAAGGGAAAATGGAATGGGCACCCCAAGGACTGGCTAAAAGGCCATATGCCAAGGGTAGCGCAAGCCAGTTTGACGGCAATATGTATGTCGAAGCAGGTTCCCATAAAGAGCCCGGCGTATGATCCTTGATCAGGCCATCAAGGATGACGATGACGACAACTAAGCAGGGTTGTCAGTGTGTGGCTTGGATCAGCGAAAAGTTGGTTGGGCGAGAACTTACTGCAGAAGGTTGAGACGATACCAATGACGCTGGTATAGCTCAGGAAGCGCAACGGCAAAGCGTTGAGCAACAGAACAAGCGCGGCACAAGCAACCTTCCATCCATTGACGGTCAACAGTCCCGGGAGAAGAAGATCTAGCGAGTCTGCGAACAGGATAACGAGGGCCACACAAGCGGCAATGAGTTCCAGCGAGAACAGCGCCGAGACCACGATACGAGCTCTTGTACCGAACGAGACGAATGCGAGATCGGAGTAGGTAATGAGACTGGGATCATAGTCCATGCATTTAGATAGAAGCTTGGCGGTATATCCTGTCACCGAGGCGTTGAGTGTCAGGAGCAGCAGACCAAATACCCATCCACTCATCTTGAATGCCAGGGGTAAACTAAGCAGCCCTATGCCGATGATGGCGTTGATGGAGTTGAAGACGGACTGGGGAAGTGTGCTTTGGCCCTCGACTGTTAGAACTACCTTGCTGCCTTGCTTCACCTCCTTGACAAGAATGGGCTCGTGTTCTCCATGCGCCGTGTCTTCTTCTTCGGCCTCATCACCTTCGCGTAAACGCGCACCTGAGGAACGACGTCGTGGGGCTATCTGCGACCCTTGGGCAATAGAACCGTATAGCGAGCCCCTGTAGGACGAGTAGCTGCCAATGATCGATGATGTAGCTAGGGGAGGTGGTGCGCCAAAAATGCTGCTCTTAGACTGGCTTGATGGCGCGCCTCCTGGTAACAGAGTAGCGTTGGCCAATTCCGCATCGAGAGCCTTACTCTCGCGCTCCCTGAAGTCTTCCCCAGCCGACGTCGAAGCTCTACTGACGGCCGAACCCTCGCCGGCCTCGCCAGCGCCACTATCTCCGGGGCGTGAGGCCTGCAGATGCTGCCTTAGAAGACCCGCCTGCGGTAGCGGCGCGCGAGGCTCGACGTAGCTTCGGCTGTACTGCAAGTTCTCGGTAGCTGGGTCATCGACGGCCTGCTCGCTGTCCGCATAGACGAAGCTCTGTCGGCGAGGGATAACTTCATGGAATCCGGTGGCTCGTTGCCAGCTACGAGCGAACTGTCGGAAGCTGTTGACGCCACCCATGTCGGCCATGGCTGTGAGGCGATCCGTGACGGATGAGCTGGCATTCATGTCAGTTTGCGCAACAGAATATCGAGTGTGTATATTGTCTGCTCGTACCGTCTATGCTCAAACCCTGAGGCGTAAGCATCTTGCCCGTCGTCATCTAGGAGTGCCGATTCTTCGTTCAAGCCACTGGCCCCAGGCCTTAGACTGCCCGATGGGGAGGATCGTCCGTCATACTCATTCCACGACGTCGGAATTCTCTCTGCAGAACCCATTGTCTCCCCGACTTCTAACTAAAAAAAAAGAGACGGGATTCTATCACGTCCTGAAGCCTGGGTATTTACGCAGCCAAACCGTCGAGGGAAGACCTGCGCGTCACAAACCGCTCCTCGAGTGAGTACTGAATCTAAGCTCGGAGAATAAGAAGGGAGGCGCCTTGCTTTGCGTCGATTTACTGGCTATGTAGCCTGAGTCACGGTCAGATCGCGAAGAATAGCACGAGTGAGCAAGCACCTTCGGCTGTAGCAATGGCACACAATGCGATGAGAAGACGGGAAGCTCGAGGTAACGGAGATGACAGAGGCAGCACACGAAGGGGACATGCAGGTATCGCAAGAAGACTGGAATGGAACCGAGGAAAAGGGGATAGGACGGATTGACGACTATGTACGGAACACGAGCAAGAAACTAGGAGCAGAGTCAAGCATGGGGGAGTCCAGGTAAAATATCCATCGCTTCGACGCCTCGACGCCAATGACGCTGGTGTCGCTTATCGCTAGCAAGGCAAGGAAAGGCTTGGTAGGTAGGCGACAAGGATCCATGGCGTTGTGATGCATGCCCAGCCGGGCTGAGAACTAGAAGAGCGAAAAAAAAAAAATCGAGACCCCCACCGATTAAATGCGAATCGAATCAAAGTGGGGTAAATGGTACTATGCAGGTAAGGTAGCATGCGTCTTGGTGTCAACGCCACAGGAATGGCCGGATGCCGTGAATATTCTGATCAATATGAGATGGAAAAATGTTTGTGAAAGTTTTTTTTATTAAAAATTTCTCCTTCTTCTTTTCTCTCTCCCCTATGTCGAACGATTTGTGGTTTGATTCGTTACGTAGGTAGTAGCCTTAGTATCTATCCTCGCACCTTCCCTCCTATTGAGATCGTTATCGTTCCTCGAAAGGCAAGGAGTTCAACAGGCTTCCAGGAAGGAGATCTACAAATTGCTCTTCCCCGTACTAAATTTCACTCTTGCAAAATACGTCTAGACAGAAAAAAAAAGAAAAAAAAGAACCCGCACAATGTATAGGTGGACAGGAAGGATGGCTACCTCGAATAGCATGAGGCCGGTACTTGGGACTTGGGTCAACCTTAAGCTGACGGCGGCTGAAGCGCGCCCGCCCGCATTACTACTACCTAGGACTCCAGCGGCTTTGTTTTTAGCGACGCTACCCGCGCCCATCTGAGACTTCTACCAAGCGCATGACCCCTGGTGGTATCAGTACTATAATATCTCGGTATAACAGATATAGCAAGGGAGGGGGGCTTGAAAACTCTGCATTTCCCATCCTTCTCCAACCGTGTCGGCATCTGGCTTGGAAAATTCGTAGTTGGTCGTCTTATTCTTTTACTACTACTACTCCGTACCCCCGTCGTGTGACCTCTAGATCATCGGTGGAGGCCGACGGCGAAAAAGAAAAAAAAAGCGTAGTTTTTTCTCCCCTCCTCCTCGACTAGACCAATTGCGCTGTCTGATTTGCATGCACTCTTTATATTGTCGCTATACCTCCTAGGATGCTTAAAAGCGGGCATGGGTTCTCACCAGTGGGTAGGCAGTCTTTTGTTGGAGTCGATGCTCAACTGGTGAACGGGGATCATCCACGGGTGAAAAGTGCCCGAATAGTACACCGTAGAGCGGAATATGTCATGCGGACGTCTCATTTAGCGGCTGGTGTGCAAACTTCCTCGTCTTCTTGATTCCCGCCAGGATGTTGCGGTTGCATTCCCGAGGCCGAACTGGAAGATGCAGCATGCGTGAGCCTTTCAGCGATGCCGGGATAAGAGAAACCTCCCGAAGCGGACAGATGGGTCTCGAAGAGCCTCCTGCAGCAATGCATCCGTCCATCCATCCATCCATCCATCCGTATAGGCATCTTGTCATGCGCCGCAGCGTCAAACGACGTCGACCCGCATATGTTACTTACCGTATCTCTCGGCCTCGGTCTCCTTATCCGTCACACCGCCCTCTCTGCCAAGGCGGCAGAAAGTGACTGAGGAATCGGAATCAGAATTGAGCTTCACAAGATGTCTGTATGCCAAGTAGGAACGATCGCCCATTCGGCAAAACATCTACCAGGCCCTATTGCTCCCCCTTTACTCCCATTGCTGAACCTTTGTGCTCCCTCAGAGCGTGCGAGGACGTCGAGCCTTCAACTGCGCCGGCGATCGCCTTCTCGTCGTAGACAATCAAGCATATCGGTCACCCGTCATCCAGAACCCGCGCTTCGCCTGTCTTGCACTTTCTTAACGCCAGTCTTATCCACACGAAGGAAGATTGTATCGCGAATAGATTAAATCTCTATAATCATGACTATTGTACCATGAGCCCGCCAGCGCCTATCAACGACCTCGTCTCCACCCTGACCTCCCTTCTCCCCCTCCTCGACGCCTTCGCCCACCGGAACAAGAACCAGCACAGACGGTCGCACTGGTGGTCGCACTTCAGCATCCTCCGTAGCAACATCCGTGATCTATGCCGTGTCCCCGCGACCAAGAAGGGCGATGCTTCGTACGCTGTGCGCGCAAAGCGCCTGAGTGCAATTGTAGTCCCGAGATGCTACATGTAAGTCTCTCGGCCACCCTCCTCCTCCTCCTCCTCCCAGTCCTAGTTCCTGGAAGCACACTAAATATCAAGCCGTACAGCAAGTTTACGCAACTAACAGCCGATAACCAATTCGCCCCGTTGGGTTTGGTTCTTCTCGCCGTCCTCGCGCAAGTGCACGCCGCGCTGCAAGGATATCTTCCGAACGACGAGCACCCACCCCCGAAAGCTACAATTATAAAACAGTTGCCTTCACAAAATACCGATGCATATGATTCCGTGTTGGACAAGGGCACCGCAGTCACACGAGATAAACTTACCACCCATGCTCTTCCTACCAAACCACTCGTTACCGGTGGCTCATCTCCTGGGGCAGACATAGAGGAAACACCGCTGGGGATTCAGAAGACAAAACAGAAAGACAAGGTACGCAAGACGTCAAAGAAAGGGGGCAAGAAAAAAAGCGACGCTTTATCTACCTTGTTCGGAGCTCTGTGAAGTATATATGGCTGCATGGGGTAATTCATTGGAAAAAATAATGCACCTCAAAATCTTCATCAACCCAATTTAATGCATGAGGGACCACATAATATAACTGTTATACGCCTACCAATACACCGTGAACTTCCCGAGCTGCAACTATCTATCTTCTCCTTCCCACCACATGCCTTTGTTGCCATAGGTATTCTCCATATCGTGAATTTGCAGCAAACCGTATCCCAAAGGAATTTGAAAAACATACAAGCCAAGCACATAAAAGCATTCCAGACGGCCATGTGATCTAATCATCGTTTCTGCACCTCAGATTCATCTTTCCCCCAACGGCGTTGACAGCCTGCCAGGCAACACAACAAGACGCGGTACATGCTTCGAATAATGCTCTACCCTGAGGCAGCTCATACGTAATACCACAACTTGCATTTGTGTCTGTTTCAGCAGGCTGGAATTAATGTTGCATCGTCTTTTGGAGCAATGATTTCGTCTCTTCATGATCCTGTCATTTAAATAGCATGGTAAGACCAGATTCGAGCCTTCATGTCGCCAGAGCCTGTGGCAAAGTAGCCTCCACCCTGGGTCAGTGAAGGGCTTGGGGCCACAGATATGACAGAGTTCTTATGACCTTGTAGCATAAGCTGAGTAGTGCCCGTTCGAGGGTCCCAGAACTGCACACCCCGATCTTTGGATCCCGAAAGAACCCAGTTGGCATCGGGTGTCAGGGCCACAGATAGGACAAAATCGCGGTGACCTTCGAAGGTCTTGATGCACTTGCCACCCTTGGAGGCACCGGTGTTCGTGCCATTGCGAGGAGTGCTGAGCTCCCACATCTTGATGGTCCTGTCAAGACTGCCGCTAACGAGGTCCTTCCCGTTGGGGGAGAAAGCGACGGAGTATACACTATCTTTGTGCCCGTCTGGACCTTCCAGCCGCTCAACCAGGAAACCGGCGTGGATGTCCCACACGCGCACACTCTTGTCCAAGGACCCAGCGGCAACATATTGTGCGTCGGGGGAGATGGCAACAGTCGTCACACCATCCTCAATAGAGAGGGTGAGAGTATTGGTGCCTGATTCAATGTCCCAAAGGCGAACTGTCCTGTCGCCACTTCCGGATGCAATGGTGCGGCCATCACGTGCAAAGTCCAGCGAGTAAATGTCCTGCTCGTGTCCAGAGAAGCGATGACGAACACTCCTATTTGCTATATCCCAAACCTAGTATTGGTTAGTACATATATGAAAACGTAATCGACAGCAGAATCCTTACCCTGATGAGTTTATCCTCAGCGCCCGTAGCCAAGTAGCGACCGTCTGGGCTGAAACAAACACTGCGAATGTACAGGTCTGGTCCAGGGTTCTCCGCCGCATGGTCCTCGAGGACGCATACCTTTTCACCAGTATGGACATCGAAGATCTGTGCGGACCTGTTACAACCAGTAGCGACATACTTTCCATCGTGGCTAAAGCGAACGCAGCATACAACACTGTCATGCTGCAGCGAATGGACTAGGTCTACGTCAAGAACGCGCTGAACCTGGGCGTTGAAGATGGCATGCCAATCGCCACCCTGCTTCTTGTTGTGAGGGGCGACAGTCTCGAGCTCCAGCTCACCAAGAGCATTACCCACAGGTGGAGGGGCACGAGGGCCACCCATGCGGCCGTGATCCGGAGTAGGCTGAGAAATTTGGGGCGATTGAGCATTGCCGGGGTAAGGAACGGGAGTGTTGATCTGGGGAGTAGCCGGGCCAACTGCGCCGGGAGGGCGGCCAATGCCCCTGCCTCGAGGCCCAGGAGATGCTGTACCTTGCGGAGGTTGAGGGCCCATCCCGTTGGGAATCGGTCCAGCTGCGTATTGCTGATACGGCGGCTGGGCCTGTGGGGGGTTCGGGTGAGGGGGAGCAGGAAGACCTGGAGGCCCGGCAGCCATTTGATGTTGAGGGCCCATCTGTTGCTCCTGGGGCGGCCCATGCTGCTGCTGATGCTGTTGAGGGGGGGCCAACCCGCCCTGGTTACTGCCCGTCATGATGCCACTGAACAAGCCGTTGCCCGGAGTAATAGAAGGGGGCTGCTGGGAGGGACCAGCGTGCTGCGGGGGGCCGCCCGCGATTGACTGAGTCGGGGCTTTCCCTCTGGTTGCCTCAGAGAGCTGGTGACGCAAGACGGTAAGCTCTTCCTCATACCTAAAATTTTGTGTCAGTATCAGCCCAAACAGCAAAATTAATACAATGCAAACGACTTACTTCTGCTTCAGGGTCATATGCGTTTGCTCCATAGCATAAACCTTTTCGCGAACAAGCTGCATTTCGCTGACCTGCGCGGAAGCTATAGTTTACGCATACGTTAGCCCATTCAATCCGTCTTCGCGTTGTTGCAATGACTTACCCTGATGCTCCAGGTTTTCCAATGCGCCACGTTGATTCTCGAATTCGGCCCTTACTTGGTCCAAAAGCTCATTGAGGCGGACAGAGCTTCCCGGAGGGGCGGCGCCCATGCCGCGATGGGGATACATAGACATATTGGCGCGTCGCAAGCGGCGTGGGAGCCAAATAGGTGATGTATCAGCCAAAGACTGTGCAGCCCAACGCAAAACCTCTGTTATTGTTGTTGTTGTTGTTGTTGTGGCTACGGCACCAGGCGAGAATAATCGTAAAACTTAAGAGTCGATGCGTGTGCTATGCTTCTGAACTCGCTATCTCGAAAAGATGTTGGTTGGGCGTTCCAAGCTGGCGAGAAGCCGTGGACAGACTAGGGGGTAGTAATTCGTCCGATCGGCCGTCACAAACAACAAGCCAACGACGGTTCAAAAGAAGCACGTCGGTCGCTTGAGGCGTAAGGAATATATTGTGCCAATCGCTCGTTATGTGACGATATACAGAGTATCGCGGTAGATAATACGGCGTGAGTGGGATGACAAGTGTCAGTGGCTCCCGAAACGCGGATGAAGAAGGGGGAAAAGGAAAAACAGAGATGTGAAAAAGGAAAGGATGCAGTCATGGCAGAAAGAAGGCACCGGCATGGGGCCTTGCTACGCTTACCTGGGACGGGATGCTTGTGGAACAAGAAGGTGGAGTGATGGAAGGGACCCACCTGTATACCGGATCCACCCATCCACCAACCAGCCCCAGGCCCATTTAGCCATCCTCTCCTCTCTCCCCAGCTCCCTGCCGGAGTGCCACGGTGTTAGGGTGCCTCTTCCCAGAAGCTTGCAGCTTGCAGCGGTACAGTGGGTGGGTCCGTGGCCTACTCCGTACATTGCCCACAACCTGACGAAAAGGTACTCTGCGACAGCCGGGGTACTTGCCTTGGCGCCAAAAGTACATAACCCCCCCCCCCCGCCGACGCAACCCACAACGACCTTTCCCGGAGACATGACTGGGGAATCAGGGCCGAGGCGGTGGAATGACATTAGGAGTACGGAGTACCAATTACTGATGCAGGTAATGGCAATGGCAGTAATCCGTACAGAACGGAGTACTGAGTAACAATAATAGTAGTAGTACGAAGTAGGAGTAGGAGTATAACTTATAAGTAGCTGTAGGACGGAGTACTACTATAGTAATACCACTTGTGATACAGAGTATTGGTGTTGAGAGTACGGAGTCTAGAGGGGTGAATCAACGCGGAGATGGGCTGGAGTAATATGTGTGATACTGCTACGTACGGAGTACGGAGTACCTGAGGCAGATTATGAACTGTGCCAGGAACACTCGGAAGTCACAATTCACGGCAGGTTTGATGACAGTGTTCCGTATTCCGTAGTAATATCTATAATGTACGGAGTATGTGACGCGATTTAACGACGGACAGAACTTATTACTACGATCTCTTCACTGTAATTACGGAGTACGGAATGCTGCCGACGGAGTGCACTCAGGAACCTATCGAGGGCAAGGCAAGAAAAAAAAGGGAAAAAAAGGAAAGATTCAAGAAAGAAAAGAGACGTTCGCCAGGGGGGGGGTCATTCGACGAAGAAAAATACACCCCTTCGTTTCGGTGTGAGAGTAGGAAAAAAGACGCCTCATAATAACCAGGGTTGCCCTAGCTCTCACGGGCAGCAGCTGAAGGCCGATCCACGGGGGATTTGGGGGCCATCCGATACTCCTGTTCAACTGCTCTGGAAGTACCTGCACGAGGCCGAGAGGTACCGGTAGGGGTGGATGGTACGGCAGACTTTGATCCTGTATCCACTTGGTCTGTGCCTCTTTCGGGCGCCTGGGCTTGGCCGTGCCCACCCCACCCAACAACCTCGCAGGTGAATTTTACGCCATTACTCCGTACTCCGTACATAGTGGGCTTCACAATGGGTCAGCCGAAATCAAGACCCTTAGGTTCGAAAGGTTGAGGGGAAAATACTGCTAGTAGGTTGGAGCGAGGGTGTGATGGTTTAATTACCTTCCTTGTCATGAGAACCTTGCCACAGGAGCTTACATAGTAAGAAGCACATCTCGACAATCTCATTCTACGCTTAATAAAACACCAACCGAGCCCTACTACTACTACCACTACTGCTCCGTACTCCGTACGTCTCTCAAGGTCAACCATGACTAGGCACGTAGGTAACATCCATTAATCTATTAAATTTATTCAGTCAGGGTGACCTGCAAGGCCGGGCTACTATATACTTACTACTGAGATACGGAATACATGTAAAAACGGATGCTCCACACCCCAAAGTCTTAATAGAGACTTCCTGTCGCCACTGCATTTGGAAAGAGTTGTGGAGGTTTGAACGCATGTGCAATATGCCCGCACATCAAACCTACCAGGACGCACGAGCTATTCCATTCAATCGGTTCCAGAAGAGCCAAATTGCAAGCCGCATACGGATTTGGGGCGTCTCCCAACGCAAACTTAAATTTTTTTGAGTGTTGACAAGCTGCGTCGAAACGTGATAACTCACCCCCAAATACTTCGCGCATGCAACTCTCCAGGCATTGACATGCATTCGAAGACCGTTGGTACGGCGTGAGGCGTACACACTGCTGATAGATGGCAAAGCGCATTAACTTTGCCCTTGATTGGATTGACGTGGAAGCTCTTTAGTCTAAGGTGCAAGTTGGCGCCGGTTCATCTGCACGTCCATGTTGCAGCGGATATAGTAGCAGTGTCGCACAGCATTGATGCGACCATGAGTTTTGAGTAAGCACACCAATACTCCGTACACAAGACGGACGGTGTAGCACCTGTTAATAATGCGGTTGGTAGGTCCGTAGAGTAGCATTCGTTTTACCAAAATAGTCGTGTACCACTAAAGACGGTCCGTGATATGTACTATTCATCTTCTGCAGTTTACTGTTGGTGACCGAGATATCAGAAGCATTGTTACATGCACATCATGCTATTCTTAGCCTCGTACATGCCCATGCCTAGACTTCCATCATGTCCATGCTCAATAAGATGAGACTCTCGGCACAGCAAAGCATACTAGAACGATAAAACATCAAGAACACTACTACTATTACTTGTCCGCCTCCATGAATTCCGTAAGTTCTTCGCGGGGGGTGGGGGCGGTGGCCAGAGCTACCGCCTACTTTTAAGCTCCGTCTTGCCTTTGGAGGCCATGCTTGGGAATCACTACATATCCATAGACAACTACGGAGTACTACTAAACTGTGGGGTTCGAATTTGTGTCTGGTACTCCGTACATCGCAAATGGAAAGTGCAACGGTGCTCAAAAAGCATTGTGCGAAGAAATATTCTAAAAATACTACTAGCGGAGTACGCATGCTGAAACCAGATGGGACTTAGTACTTGAATATTGTACAATGGTAGACGGAAACAAGGAAATTACTGTTAGGGTCCAGTTGCCTGGATGGACATGTTGAGTTTATGGCAAAAAATGGGGGTTTGAACATCTACAAGTAAAATAATCTCGTCAAGTGGCTGATACACGGGTACGTTGGGAACCCAGGTACTCCGTACGGAGTACTCCGTACTGCTACTACTAGTAGTAACCTATTAATACCGGGTTCATGGAGGTGGCTAGAAGTTGTCGGCTCGGTCTCCGAACTCCTGGGTTGGGGTAGTTGAAATGGTCATGGGAGGGGAGGGGAGCGGGAAACTGAAACTGAACTCAAAGACGAAAAGTAAGGCGACCATAAGGGGGGCAGGAAAAGCCAAGGCTGTTTTGGTATGAGTTCTCATACAGAAAGGGTCGGTTTATTTTGTCTATAACTACTTACCAAGCGCGGGCGGGCGGTGACTGATCGGATGGCCCCAACAAGAAATGATACCCATATCAGGCCCTTCTGATGGCGTACTGTATGCTTTAATACTGCTTGCCGTGCTGGCCTTGGTTGTTTTGTGTAGGCTATATAGGTACCTACAGCGCACAAGGAGCACAATATATCAATGGATGTACGGAGTATTGTTGTCAAAAACTCAGAGACCCCTCGAATACTAACACCCCCATCCCTAGTAATGCGAGGAGTAAGTAAAACTTCCCAGGCCAACCCTTGAGCATCAACACCGCTGTCCATTGACGAACTCTCCAAAGACAAAAAGAGCTGTTTCGCAGACGGCTCGCACGGAGTACGGACATCGGATTTCATTATCAATCAGACATCAGGCCACAAATTCGGGGCAAACTGTACGGAGTTCGAGCTAACGCAGATCGGTCTGAAGCGTTGCTAGCTTTGGCCAATCAAGAGGCCAATCGCTTCAATTGATCTCGGGAGCCGTGAACCTGCTCATCATGCCATTTCTAGATTGTGATACACCGCACAGTAGAAAGTCGCCATGGCCCGCTATCAGATCCGATCAATGCTAGATAATGCACGGCGAATCACAAAACTGTGCGTCTGGGTTCCTTATCAGATCCGAGAAGTAGCCAAAAAGGCCGACACTTGTCCTGAGCGTTTTCCGATTGAACCACGTTTTTTTTTCAACATTCTTCCACGAAAGCTTCCATCGTATTCGTACCTCTCTGTGCTATCATTAGTACTATAGTAGTACTCCGTGCTCTGTAGTAGTAGGAGCCAGAGCTTACTCCGTACTCCCGCCGGTACGAGTCAATTGACAAAAGAGCCGTGCCCCACTCTTTTATAACGGACACCAGAAGCTACGCCCCTGAAAGACACGCGATCCAATTTTTTTTTCTTTCTAGCTGGCGGCCCCCGATATTGTAGCGAGCCCCTGTCCGAGCACTTAATAAATAGTAACCTGCCCGTCTGGCCTCCTTTCCTCCTTGACCTCGGCGCCACAACCACCACAGCAGTGCAAGCTTAAAGAAGAGTCATTATTTGACAGAGACTTCGGTCGCGCAACTCTTCGCTATGGATATCGTCCTCGAGCTCACCGACACCTTTATTGCCGATTACATCTACGCCTGGGCTCACCCAGCCAAGCCGGCTCTTTACGATTTCCCCGGCTCTACGAACGCAACGGCGCAAACCTTTTCATCATGGATTTACAAGCCCGCTACTTCATATCTGTCGGTCCAGCCTTCTGAGGCGGCTTATATGAGCGCCTGGTCTCGCGATAACCTTTACCGCCAGCTCATTACTCTCTACTTTATTGTTTGGTATGGACCCTTCTGTTTGTGCCTCTGTTGGAGGCGCGTGGCATGCCACGGTACTAACTGAGTCTCAGGGTCTTTGGAATTCTCGTCTACTTCTTATTTGCAACGCTATCCTTCCAATTTATCTTCGATAAGCGTACTCTCAACCATCCCAAATTCATTAAGAACCAAATATGGCTCGAAATCGTTCAGGCCAACAAGTCCATGCCATTCATGGCTCTCTGCACCGCTCCTCTCATGTGCCTTGAGGTTCGTGGCTACAGCAAGCTTTACGACACCACCGACGAAGGCCCCGGAATGTGGTACAATATCCTCCAGTTCCCGCTCTTCCTGCTCTTTACCGACTTCTGCATCTACTGGATTCACCGCTACCTTCACCACCCACTCATCTACAAGCACCTGCACAAGCCTCACCACAAGTGGATCATGCCCACCCCCTACGCCAGCCATGCTTTCCACCCTCTGGATGGTTTCTCCCAGTCTATGCCCTACCACATTTTCCCCTTCATCTTCCCTCTCCAGAAGGCGGCATATGTCTTCCTCTTCGTCTTCGTCAACTTCTGGAGCATTCTGATCCACGATGGCGAGTATCTCACCAACAACCCCATTGTCAACGGTGCTGCATGCCACTCGCTGCACCACTCCCGCTTTGAGGTCAACTATGGTCAATTCTTCACTGCTTTTGACCGTTTGGGCGGCACTTACCGCATGCCCGAGGCCTGGATGTTTGAGAAGGAGCAGAAGATGTCCAAGAAGCAGTGGCAAAAGGAGTCCAAGACCGTCGATGGCTTCGTGAAGGAGATTGAGGGCTCTGACGAGCGCTCCTACGGGCCCGAGGCCACCAAGAAGAACATCTAAGAGACGAAATATTCTTCTTGGCGCTGCGGAGTGCTCTTGATGGAATCACATTACCAAGAGCGCAACGTGAACATAATTTACGAAAGGATGAGATCTTTTTCGACGCGCATTATTAATGGTCATCACATCGTTCTTGTACATAAGTTACTTTATTCTGGGCTAAGAGGGCGAGCACGATCACATTCCCGCACATGGCATAGGCGTTGAGGATTAGAACAGGCAGGGCTTAGCCATGATTCGAGAAGGCATATTACCAACATGAAACGCTCGCAGTGTTTAATAATAGCGGACAATATATAATACTAGACCAATTTGCTTTACACCCCTAACTCCTGACCCATAGTATGGTTCTAACTTAAATTCCTTGAACTCGGACTGAAATGCAAAAAGGAAAGGCACGGGCTGCCTCGGCCGGTTGGTTCCATGCAGTTACTGACACCGGGAACGAAGACGGGAAAAATAACAAAAAAAAAGGCCCTAGAGTGGGTGTATCGTGTGTTGTGTTGAGGGTCGCTGACGCGTTCGGAAGGCATTTACACCATTCCGTTCAAGAGAAGCTGACAAACTTGGGGTCTTTGGGCCGGCCATCCGCCCCAATGCCATTGGCCTTGAAGCGATTCTCCATATACACCTTCCTGGCTTGATCGAACGTCATCCTTCTCTTCTTCATAATATTGAGAACCTCAGCCTTGGCAGCATCGTCAAGACCGCCGCGACTGTCGCCAGCCTCAACATTGCCCGTCAGGTCAAAGGTACTGCTGGATAAGCCTGCTTCGATGTCGTCGCTAAAGTTGCCTGGAAGTCGTGAATAGATATACCCGGCACCGGGGAGGTGGATATCGGGGAGACGATGAAGCCAGTGGGCGCGAGTAAAGAAGGCGACGGTGACGGTGACGAAGAAGATGAAGGTGATCGAGTAGAGTACGTATCCCATGGTTGCGCAATGTTAACTTCCGGGCGCTGGTCGGGTATATAGGAAGCGATCGGTTTAGACAAAGTGAATAGAGTCAGAATAGAAGGAAGGAAAAGGTGAGCGCAAATTAAACGAAATGGGTGGTCTCCTTGGTTACTGGAAGCTCATGACATTCTTGCGCGCAAGCTGCTGCTCGGTGAAGTAGGTAGTTGTTGCTGTTTGGCGCAAGATTGGAAGAACCCACGAGATCCGTGTGGTGATGGGGAGCGAGCTTCATTCAATCTAAAACCACCCGCTGAGCCACCGTGCCACCTCAACCAAGGGGAGCTGACGTGACATGATTTTGGTGGAGTCTAATAACGTCCCCACAGCTTGGGGTCCTCTCCGCCCTCCGTGCCTCCCAGCCCAGTCGTCCTTGCTCAGTCAGCAAGCGCTCACGCTCAGGCGCGAAACTTGGACGGAGTACCTGGTACCTCCTGCCCCTGCGAACGGAAACCAACGCTAGTCTAGAACTAGTCGCATAAGCGAGGCCACACACCCAAGCCAATTTTGGGGTGGGCTTGGAGATTTGAAGCTCGCATCTAATCTTGCCCGACGACGACGACGACGACGAAGTTTGATAATTCCTCAACTCCAAGCCTTTCACACGGTTCATCATATCAGACACAATGGCCTCGCCCGCACTCCCCAACATTTCCTCGGACCTGATCTGGGAGGTCGTCCGTACGTTTTGCCACGCTCGCTCTTTCCACCCCATCGAGGAGAAGAAAAGAAAAACAGGACAATTTGTGCAGGAATTATATGCTGATGATGGGATTTGATGGCTACATATAGGCAACAACAACTCTTACCTCTCCAAGAGCAACCAGAATGGCGGCGTCCAGTTCTCCCACGACCCCCTTAACCTGATCAACAAGAACGTCCGCAAGCACGCCGGCTTCGTCAACGACAAGGTGCGGCCGAATCGGGGGTTTAAGTTGAAGGAGTGAGCAGTAGTACTAAGTGTTGTTTCATAACAGGCCATCGGCATTGTCAGCACTGATAAGGGCTTCACCGTCATCACCAAGAAGCCCGCTGTCGGCAACAAGCCCAAGGAGGCGTTCATCAAGTCCGAGCACAGTGGCCGCAAGTCCAGCCGCAAGTGAGTCCATTCTTACGGATTTCCCTCATCACGGGGATGCATAATTAACCTCGCATCTCAGGGGTTACCGTGCCGTTGCCAACCAGACCGCCCGCAACAACTACCGCGCCGACCTCCGCCAGGCCGCCGTCCAGCGTGTCTCTGCCATCCGCCGCACCCAGCTCCCCGTCAAGCCCGAGGCTGAGCCCAAGCTGAGGGGAAAGAGGGCCCAGAAGGCCGCTGCTGCCTCCGAGTAAAAAAGTCTTCCGATGAAGGCGTAAGGTTAGGCATTGGGTGGAATATGAAATGATTGCGTGCAAAGCGAACCCTACCAGGTTTTAGAGACGTCACCTGGAGGGCGGGAAAGGCACCGGTTCCTTGGGTCATTATGGCAGGAGTTGGCATCTGACATTTCAAAAAGAGATGAATAAAATCTGGTTCTGTCATAGCCAGTATTGACGCCCGCTATCTATCCGGCGTGGTGAAGCATGTGCAAGAGTAAATTGAGCGATCCCTGGGCCCTGAATTTCAGGCAAGTAGTAAGCGCGAGATGGATCCTGTGGTAGCGAGGCCCTTCTAACGCCATAGTAACGGCGTTGAGTAGATTCAATATCGAGTTTATGGTCAATGAACAGCATAAAACACATGCCCTAAGTCACATCATTAAACCTACAGGGCTTATCATGGGCAGTATCCGATGCGAAGGGCCCAAGTGGAAACAAAGATGTTTGACATATAGTGAGCCATATTTGGGTCTAAGGAAGGTATTCTCCAACAGTTACAAGAAAGCACTTGCTGTCAGACATTGAGTCCGAAAATGCTTGGTCAATATTGAACGGCAGTGGCCTGAATGGGCATACCGGACTCGGTACAACCCGCTTGGAGTCAACCAAACCCGTTTTGCACATGTATTCGAGATACTGCCAGCCAGTGTGTATTGATTGTTTGCCATGTGTCAGCCAAGATATGCAGTTGGCAGCCCGTATGGTTCGCTTGCCTTTCTTACAGGGACCGCGCGGGTAAAACGTGCAGTTCATTACGTTTATTTCGGCAATCAATTACATACAGGTCGGTATCACGTTTCCATCATCCGTTAACCTGCCAGAGAAACAGAAAACCAAGAAATTCCCGTAGCCAACGGACATCTTCATGTCCGCAACTCTCTCTTACCCGCCAGCCCCGTGTGACCAACGGTCGACCTCGGATATACAACGACCGGAAATGTCTCGTGAATACCGGGATGCCTCGGGATTGGGCCAAGGGGAAATACCCGCTGAGGCCATTGGGGCTGCGTCCTGCCACGTTGATCTAGCAAAAAATCCCGAGCTTTTGCTTTGATAGAAACACATTCGTCGGGACAAGACGGGGAAGGGCCGGCCGGTTCTCTAGTAGAAGGGGGCGGGGGAGGGGGACGCCCGTAATGTACATGAATGAACCCCTATGATGGCGAACGGCGGGTTGGTACATACATCAAAGTAGCTTCGATCTGCAATGCGGGCGGGAATGCGAGAGATGGGCCGCTAAGGCAATATTGGGCGGGTTTTTCCCTTGTGCCAGGACAGCCGCCAGGACGATTGCGATATGTATGTACATGATTACTACTACTACTTTAGTAGGCCTAGTAGTACTCCGTACTGTACGTTGTAATGACCAATTGCCCCTCCTAAACGTTCCAGGCTGATGGGCAAGCGGGAGACATTGGAGCTCGGTGATTGGCTAGAGTTCCCCCTCCTTCCGTTCGGCCTTGCTCATCTGGGACTTGGAGGGGAAACCGGGGACTTACAAGCAAGAGCTTCCCCCGAGCCGCACATGAAAACCATCGTTTCCCTCAAAGTTGCTGCAAAATCTCTTCTTCCCTTCTCCCCGAATTACGATTCTTTTTTACTTAAAAGTCCCTCCATATCCACCTCTGAACCCGAGCTTTCATCTGCTTCAAGTTCATTTCCAGTTTTTTCGCTCCGCATCTAGTACTCTTTATTATTCTACACATCCGTCACAATGGTCAAAGCTGGTACGCATTGCCCCTCAACCCCGCTTCGCGTTGACTACGCGACAGCAAGACTCCAGTGGGCATTTGGGATTTCTGACTGACGCACGAATACAGTTGTTGCTGGCGCCGCTGGTGGCATTGGTCAGGTACGTTCAAATCTTCTAGGATACGCTGAAACTCGTGTGAAGCTAATATCGATGGAATAGCCTCTTTCGCTGCTCCTCAAGACCTCCCCTTACGTCGATGAGCTTTCTCTGTACGATGTCGTTAACACTCCCGGTGTCGCTGCCGACCTATCCCACATCTCTTCCAACTCTGTGAGTGGTGTATAATATTGCGCAATAACCGGCTAGGCCAGGTTCTGACCACCCCCTCTTCAGTCTTGCACTGGCTTCCTGCCCGCCGACGACGGCGCCAAGAAGGCATTCAAGGATGCCGACATCATTGTCATCCCCGCTGGTGTTCCCCGTAAGATATAACCCTTCATTCCCATTTCTTTTACAAGGCTAAGAGGCTTATTTATTACAGGCAAGCCTGGCATGACCCGTGATGACCTCTTCAACATCAACGCTGGCATTGTCAAGGGTCTGATTGAGACCGCCGCCGAGGTTGCTCCCAAGGCCTTCATCCTTGTCATCTCCAACCCCGTCAACTCCACCGTCCCCATCTCCGCCGAGGTCCTCAAGGCCAAGAATGTGTTCAACGCCCAGAAGCTGTTCGGTGTCACCACCCTCGACATCGTACGTGCTGAGACCTTTGTCGGTGGTATCACCGGCAAGGCCCCTACTGAGCTCACTGTCCCCGTCATCGGCGGTCACTCCGGCGAGACAATCGTTCCCCTTTTCAGCAAGGTGTCTCCTTCTGTGACCATCCCCGACGACAAGTACGATGCTCTTGTCAAGCGTGTCCAGTTCGGTGGTGACGAGGTCGTTGAGGCCAAGGGCGGTGCTGGTTCTGCTACCCTCTCCATGGCCTACGCTGGCTTCCGGTAAGTTCTTACAAGGCTAATTTGCCCACTTGTGCGATTGAACGCTTTCTGACTTTCATCCTAGCTTCGCCGAGAAGGTCCTCCGCGCTGCCAAGGGCGAGAAGGGCCTCGTTGAGCCCTCTTACGTCTACCTCCCCGGTGTCCCTGGCGGCGACGCTATTGCCAAGGCTACTGGTGTCGACTTCTTCTCCGTCCCCGTTGAGCTTGGCGTGAGTAGCTCTTGTTCGCCCGTGATCTTGGAATCGTTGCTAACACATATATACACAGCCCAACGGTGTCGAGAAGGCACAGAACCCTCTGGAGGGTCTGACCGAGAAGGAGCAGGGTCTCCTCAAGGCTGCTATCGAGGGCCTCACCACCAACATCTCCAAGGGCGTCACATTTGCCCACAACCCTCCCCAAAAGTAAACAGACCTCTGCCCCTTCCCGATGTCACCCTAGTAAGCACAGTTGCCGGAGAACAGGACATTCATCTGCGAGTGCCTATAGCTAGTGCGCTAGGCTTAATAAATAATTATCAAGGCCGGGTTGCTGATCGGTTTTCTTTCTTTCCTTTAGGCTGTAATTTGATCATAGGGCGTTGCCTTCCACGGTCAATATCCCCTACTGACCCCGACTTTGACACGAACAGATCGACAGAGCAGGAGAACGTATCGAAAATGCCAGTAAGGATAGGTCTATGTCAATATGGCAGATAGCATGCGGCCTCTGGCACGCACTGAATGAAGTCATGAACTCATAATTCGCGATCAAGTTGCCAATGTTCTGCTGGAGTTGGTTTTAATCTGGAACACCGCCCCCGGAAGCTCATTGATTTCAGCTTGGATTGTAGCGTCAATGCCTAGTGCGGCAAGGGCACCACGGATGATACCGCACGGTAACCACAGGAACTATTCAAAGGACATTGTCAGTTTTTGGACAAACTTCTTTGAAGCTGGGTTACAAACATACCGGCTGTGCGCGCGCTATAGCCTGGCCGCCTGTCGCTGTGCTCATGCGCGCAAATGGTCGAAAGTGATTGTCCGTTAGAACGTAGACCCCCTATTTAAAAAAAATATTTAAAAAAAGCCAGTCAGCCCAATGCTCTCGAGTCAATCACGGATCCCTACGCGGGATCAAAAAAAATAGGTATTCGACGGCACGTACGCGGTGGTTAGTCTTCAGGTTATCGATGTTCTTCCCAAACACCAGCGACCACAGGTCCTTGCACATGAACTTGATGACGTCGAGCGTGTCGTTGAAGCGCGGTCTGTCCCTCGAGAACCTAGTAGTAGTAGATGATAACCCCACGTTAATACGTTGATACTCAAACCCCTCCCCTCCCCTTCTCCCGGCACAGCAGCAGCCGCAGTCAAGATGAGTTGGGAAAAAGGGGAAGGGAAGGGTGTGTGTGTTTGGGGGGGGGGGGGGGGGGGTCAATTACTTTTCTACCAGGCCTTGCCCTACACGGTAACCCACGCTGTCGAGCCTGTGCCTCATAGCGTCGAGGACCTCTTCGTCGTCGATGCCGTGGGGGGGAGGCTGGCCCTCGGGATGCTTGGCCTCGGGCGCGGACGAGGACGGTTGCGGAGGAGCGGCGGAGGCGGAGGCGGAAGCGGAGGCGGAGGCCGCTTGGAGGGGAGGAGGCAGCTGGGCGGCGGCGATGCGGCGGGACAAGGGGACGAGCTCGATGAGGAGGAAGTCGAGGGACGAAGCGGAGAGGAAGGTCGCGTTCGGGTCCGAGGCGTTGTAGGGGAGGGGGTGGGAGGCGTTGAAGGACATGGTTGCTGCTGCTGCTGCTGCCCTTCCTTCTTTCTTTTCTTCCTTTCTTTCTTTTTTTTTGGGGGGGTGGGTGTCCTTTCGGAGAGGAGAGGGGGGGAGAGGAAAAAGGTGAAGCGAGGTCTCCCGGCTGCGGTCGTCGCGCGTTTTGCTAGCAAGGTAGGTAGGTTGGCGTAGGTAGATGAGGGACAAAAAGATGGACTGCCTTGGTGAGGTAGTGTTTTCCGGCTTCGTAGGATTGACAGGAGTGAGCCGTTTGTCGTTGTTGTTGTCGTTGTTATTATTATTAATAATTCCCTCTCTTTTCTTTTTCTTTTTTTTGGGGGGGGTTCTCTTTTTGCTTCTTTCGGGGGGATCTTTCGTCGAGGTTATCGGGGGGGAGTTTACGGAGTAGTATGGTTCGAGGTTGGTGGTGATGCGACTTTACTAGTAGTACTACCAACTTTTTACCTTACCCTGCCTTCCATACCTAGGGGTGTGCGGGTTTGACGTCGGCTTTGGGAGAGAGGGGGGGGGGCGTGTTGTGGATCCCGGCTGCTTCCATCCTAGGATTTGGAGGTCTACCCGAAACCTCGCATCTACACCTAAGTAAAACCCCTTTGGTTTTCGTCAAGTCTTTGGACTACTTATGGTACGTTGGCTTATTGTTTTCCTCGTGAAAAGGAAGCCCATTATGGCTTTGGACCTATACCTGCCACTCCATTCTGCAATGAAACTTTGCCTACTGCTTTGTGTTGACCGGATTTCATCCGTGTTCATGACCAAGGCCGTATATTCGTGATTGTGCAGTTGCTTGCATTGCTACCTTTACGAGGCGGTAATATGCTTGCGCTCTCTTTACACCGCTGCGATGCCCTCCGTCTATCAAAGCAAACAAGTCCTTTCCGTTATTGTTCCTACCTATACCCTCAACCTCAACCATTGACTCCCGGAACTCGAAATCAACAGGGAATCATTAAAGACCATTGGGAATATGTTCCGAAAAGTAAAAACGCCCTGTGCCAAAAACGCTAAATGCAAAAAAGAAAAAGAAAAAGAAAAAAAAAGCACGAGACATGTTCCATCCATGACCCCGTGTTCCCTCGGTTCTTTTACATATGTTCGTCAAGCACATAGGAAGACCAGAGTTACTGCACCAGGCCAGCTTAATATTAGTAGTATAAGTTGTTGCCATTGGGTGACTCGCTGAGAAAACCTAGGCTGTCATTCCCATAGCGACCATGAGATGACGCATTTATCGGAGCCACGCCGAATGGAGGCGTGGGCCCTGGTGTAGAGGACATGGTACCCGTGTTTTGTCGCTTCGCAGGCCGTTGAATAGGTTCGTCGTCGTCTTCATCTGACGACAGAGTCAGGTCAATCACTTGTGCTGCTGGTCTTTTGGCACTTGTTGAAGCTATGCCACGTGGAGCTGCTGAAGTCGCTATCGGGGTTCCTTGCGCAGTGGATGAAGCGATAGAGACAGGAGTGGTGATGTTTGGCGTGGGCATCTTTGGGGTTTCCAAACGCCTCCCTCCATGGATAGGAGTTACCTCAGATATCTCTAGGTCGTCATCGTCATCGTCGTCATATGTATTCCCAGATGCGCCATTGTACCCAGCATCAGCCTCTTCAGAAGAGGCCTTGATGGACCAACTGCCATGAGGATCAATGGTAACCGTCTCTAAGCTTCTGGGTGTTTGATCAAGAATCTCTTTCACATACCTTGAGATAAAGTTAGCACTCTTGACTTTGACGATGATGAAGAGACTTACTGATCGACAGCGAGATTCGAAAAGGACGCAGACTTGTTACATATCGGACAAAGCCACTGTGGCCCTTGTTCTTGCAGTTGGAGGTACGATGTCGCATCAAAACATTGGATATGACTGCAAGACAGGCCCCGGCAGGGTATATCGAGCCTCATATATGACAAAGGACATTTGAGCGAAAGGACCTGCGAGGTAGCAACGATATCCGGGTCCTCGGCCTTTTTATTCACTGCACAATGATTAGTTGGGACCATTCGTGCGGTGTATGGCTGTTCTTACACTCGGTGATCACATCCTCCTTTGGAATTTTGCGACGGGATATATCTTTGACAAGATTTGTGATGGACGTGACTTGACAGACGTATACTATCAAGAAGTAGGGCTGGATACGGGTCAGCTTGTGCTCGGTGTAATGTCTTCTGGGGACTCGCCTTTTGAGTAAGCGCATAGGTGAAATCAACACTGTTGACATATGTTGGCTTGAGGCGGAGTGCATTCGTGATGTCCACTGGTCGAGTAGACCCGGGCTTGTTTTTCAAGCCACGTAGATTGGCTTTGAAATCTCCACCGTTGACCTTGATTTCGGCCTGATAGGGAAAACAAATATCTTGGTCGCTAGAAGAAGACCCCGCACAGAAGACCATAACCCTGAAGTTGGGATCCTGTAGGCATAGCTGCATGCCTGGGTTTTCGCTCAGCTTTAGAGGGATAGATACAGTTGACCTATGCTGCGTCATGACTACTTGAGGGAACTACATCAGTATCATGCTCAACGCTTGAGTATTGCTGGAATACGCACCTTGTAAAGTATAGAGACGGCCCAGCTGCGCGTGTATCCTGTAGAATGGACTTGGCTTGAATGTGAGGCGAGATTCGGCGTATTTGCTTGGGTACGCAGCGCCCGTTCCTGGCCCCGGTCCTGCTGCTGGCATGTTGGAAGATGGTCGATAGTGCGGGCTCACAGCATATCCATTGCTTCCGGTCGCGGCACTCCCAGCTGATACGGGGTGCAAATAGTTTGAATCCTGACCTGCACGAGCGGACGTTTGATTCGAGCGGCTGGCGGCAGATTTTTGAGGGATCGGTCGCTTGCTCGCTGAGTTATAGACGCTGGCTCGTATTTGCTGGAACCGATTCACGTCATTGGCATTGTATGCTTCCTGAATGTCTGAGAGAATGTAAGTTAGCGTGGCACAGAAGACAATAGAAAGAGGCAAACGTTATAAAACACGGGTAGATAAGGTATTAGCGCATGCGCGATTGCAGACGAGCAAAAGAGATTGAGTTCTGTGTGAAACGCAAAGGCGGAGAAGGGTTGCAAGAAGAGAGGCGTGCCAAAGCGAGAGGGTCAAATCAACAACCAAAAGTCAAAGGCTTACGTTGGACAATTCGCGACTGCAAGTCGGCCTTCACGCCTGTGCTCTTCAAGCCATTAACTTGGCAAATGGAGGCGAGCTGGCGATTATAAAGCTGGTTGCTATTGACCTGGCGCACCAGAGCTCCCATATCCTGCTGGGGAATGGAAAGCCCCATGTCAGGTGAGCTGCCAGGAAATGTGGCCATGATGGCTCCTTCCCTCAAGCTTCTCGAGTCTTGTTTCGTAACGACGGTGTGATGTCGGCGTTTCGGGCGTATCGTGCGACTTCAAACTTGTCGGATTCGGTTGAAGCCCGGGGCACACGGGTTGGAACACTTGATGCCGTCGCAACCTAGCGGCGGCGCGTACTATTGAATGGAGAAGCGCGAGGTGAATTCGATGGGAGAGTACGATGTATTTGGAAGTTGCATCGAGGAGCGAAGGTGAGTCGCGTGCGGATCGTGAAGCAAGGACGGTCGGGATTGAGAAGTGCAAATGTCAGGATGCTAAAAAAAAAAAGCAGGTAGGGCAACGATGCGTCCGCAGGCAAAGCGAGGAGGCTACCTATGGAAGTTCGAGAAACATGGTCGGGGACTTGAGGAGATTCTGACAGATGGTCTCAAGGTTCTCTCCCTCTTGTCCTTATACGGGGTCACGATTTTTCTTGTCTCTGGGCAGGCAATAATCGACCTTGAACGATGCGCTGCTGATGGTTGGAAAGGTTCGAGTCCCCTCGCAAGGTCATTGGGGGCTTTGCGCTCTTGTCTACCTATTTACCTAGGTAGGTACGAAAATCGTTGCACGCCAGCGCTCAGGCTCAGATCTCCAAAAAGGAAAAAGGTAGGTGAACGCTTAACCTTATTAGGCAATATTAGGCCTACAATCACCGAATTTTCAGATCAATAAATCGAATTTTTTATAAGAAAAATCGTGTTACTGAAATTATTATGTAGATTTTATCTCTCTTAATAGCTATACGGACTACGACCGTCTTTCCCTTCCTCAATTGCTGACTGCGTGAGGAGTACTCCGTATTCTCTCCGATCTTGTTCGACGGTGCCTAGTCAGGCTTAGCGTTGGTTTCTGGCATCTTCGCCATGGTCAGAATTCAATTCAATATTTATATCCTACCGGTGCCGTAAGCCAGCCGAGTGGGCAGATTATGGGAGACTGGTTTATGAAACCTATCTTCTTAAATATGTTCAGTCCCCCTGGCGACGCGGGGATTCAAATTACGTTGCACTTTTACGTAGACCTCTCGTGATAATAACACGCCCATCTTGGTGAGTCCATAAATTAGTTTCTATGGCTCTATCTCGCGTAGTCAAAATCTTTGAGGAAAGTAGAGGCATGTTGATTTACTTATCAGTTCGTGCCACTAACTGAGCTGAGGCCTGTCAACTATCGTTACCACAAGCGTAGATGGACGTTGAGGTGAAATGGTATGCAGAGGCCTCGCTTACTCATCAGACCATGTCAAGATGAAAGACCGGGGTAGGTATGTGACAAAAATAAAGGATACGCCCCAGTCCTACTCCGTACTCCGTACCTAGCCACTACAACTTTAGCGCCAGTCAATCCATCTCGTCCAGAGGCTTTCTTCACTGCCTGGCGCAATTTCTTCATTCTTGAACATCGTATTCTAGCTTTATTACGGCAATTTTCATAAAACGCAGTTACAATGGCCAAGTCATCGCGATCAAGTTCAAAGAAAAATAACAATCAGCGCAAGGCGGCGTCCATTTTTGCCCCTGCTGAGAATGCTCGTGCAGAACGTCTTTCCGCAAAGCTGCTTGAGCTGGCAAAGGCTGCGAAGCCCGAATCTTCAGATGTCAATATGAATACTGAGGGTATGTATAAGCCACTTCTTTGCTTAGGCGAATGAATGGAGGGTAGTCCGTATATAGTTAATGCTGATGTTGATCTAGAAGACGAAGGGAAAGAAGCCGGCGATGCCAAGGACGAAGTCAATGACACAGGTACGTTTAAAGGCACCAGTATATTCACCACTCAGATAACTGACTCTCAAGTAGCCATGGATGTCGATGGTTCGTCCAGGCCTTCAAAGCCGAAGCTGGGCAGGAAGAGGATTGAGAAGAGGAAGCACAGGAAAACCAAGGTTGTCTTCCAGAAGTACAGCGACAGGATGGGGCAAAAGAAGAAGACTGCGAAATAGGTCAAGGGGCCTCAATCATTCTCGTCTCATTTTGTTTTTAGCTAGATAAGAGTATCTGGCACCCTTTTACGTCGTCACGATACCCTCATTTCATATTCAAGAAAAATTCTTATCTTATCGCGGATGACTGCCAAGCCTCACGTGGCGCAGCTAAGGTCCTTTCTGTCTGGCCAACTCAACTACAAGACAGCTGTGGGCCAATCACTCTAAGTCATCCATTCCCATGGCTCAGATCTTCCAAGGTTTGCATTCACATTCACTTGACGCGCTTTCTTTTGCCCATTCGTTTGACACAGATGCTCAAGAGCATAGCTCGATTCCTCCCTGAATGGCTTGATTTCCTCTTCAGGAAGCGCATGCGATACTGCGCTCTCAGCCCTTTCAACCTTTGACCCGCGACTCTCTGGTCAACGCATCTCAGCAATGGCTCACAGCAAGTATGGTGGGCTATTGACCACCGTATTGCTGGTAGTAACCAACATTTTAATACCTGCAGCCATACTTGTTTTTGCCATTGGTTTCTTTCCATACAAGCCATTCCTTCCTGGGCTTGCCCAATTCGAGCATCTCCAATATGGACCTCCCCCTGAAGGCCCCTTTGACAAGCTCGTATTCATGGTAGTCGATGCACTGAGAAGGTTGTGGCATAACACCCTATTGTAATGATCTGGAGCTGACGCCGGATATTAGTGACTTTGTGTACGCGCATAACTCCGGATTTCGCTACACTCAAAGGTCAGTATCACTGAGCCATGAAGCCTACTTTCACTCACAAAAAGTACTACTAGCCTTATACGAGACGGAAGTGCCATGCCGTTTACATCCAATGCAAGGTCTCCGACAGTGACTATGCCAAGGATCAAAGCAATCACGACGGGCTCTATTCCGTCCTTCGTCGATCTCATCTTGAACTTTGACGAGGCGGACACATCCTCCACTCTGGCAGCTCAGGATACCTGGTTGGCGCAACTCAAAGCAAAGGATTTAGGGAGACTTATCATGTTTGGCGACGACACATGGCTCAAACTGTTTCCCGATACTTTCGACACTGAGGATGGTACCTCGAGCTTTTTTGTTTCTGTACGTGAACCTGGCCGTGAAGCATGATATTCGCCTCTTTTCTAAACAACCGTTAGGACTTTACGGAAGTGGACAATAACGTGACGAGAAACATTGCAGACGAACTCAGGAATGACGACTGGGGTCTCATGGTTCTGCACTATCTCGGGCTTGATCACATTGGTCACAAGGCCGGCCCTCGAAGGTGAAGTTCCCCGTGCTTGACCGCGATGCAGTGTATAGATGTGCTAACCCCATGGCAGTCCCAATATGATACCTAAACAGCACGAGATGGACGGCATTGTGCGAGACATTTACGAGGCCCTGGAGACCAACGAGCACCTACAATCCACGCTACTCGTCGTCTGCGGAGACCATGGCATGAATGACGCTGGCAACCACGGTGCATCTTCTCCTGGAGAGACCTCGCCTGCTCTGCTATTTGTATCACCAAAGCTCAAAGAGATCTCCTCTGGTTCCGGGTCCCCTATATTGCCTAAATCCGAGTTTGATTATTACAATATGGTCGAGCAGTCGGACATTGCGCCTACGATTGCTGCCTTACTCGGCTTTCCCGTCCCCAAGAATAACCTGGGCGCATTCATCCCGGATTTCTTGCCTTTCTGGCCCAAGGCTAGCGATAAAGTGCAGATCCTGCTGCGAAATGCGCGGCAAATCCTGAACATTGTTACCGCTGCGTTTGGCCCCGAGGCGTTTGACGGCGGCTCAGAGTCTGCTGGGTCTGTAGACCCCTGCGCTCTGACTGGCGATGCCAACGAGCTCGCATGCAGCTGGCGTCGGCTCAACCAGGAGGCAGGCGTTCAGGCCAACGCTGATGATGTCGACCAAGCCTGGCTCTCCGCCACGTCCGAATGGTTGCGCAAGGCACAGGATCTGATGAGCAGCATGGCCTCCAACTACGACGTGTCCAAACTTGTGGGGGGCTTTGGCCTGGCCACAGGTTCAACGGTTCTCGCTGTGGCTGCCACTTTACTGCACAGCAACGTCGGGAATCTGATACCCTTTGGACTGATGACCCTCCTCTATGGTATAATGATGTTTGCGAGCAGCTACGTCGAGGAAGAGCAGCACTTTTGGTACTGGTCCAGCACCATGTGGCTGGCGTTTCTCGGCGTCCGCAATGTACGCAGGTAAGGTTTTTTCTTTTTCCTTTTCTTTTTGCGGTGAAACATGTACCAAGGCCTTCTCCACGACGACGAAAGAAATACTGATCCCATCCTGTTTTTTCTCACTCCTAGATCCTACTGGACGGCCTCGTCCATACTCACGGCCCTGGTATCTCTCACGGCCCTGAGGCTCATCAGGAGCTGGAACCAGACCGGGCAAAAGTTCGCGGGGGACCCCGACATCGTCAAGCTCTTCCTCCACGAGCACCCGACGCTGCTCTGGCTGCTGGTCGGGCTCACGTACGCCCTGCTGTCCTTCCGGATGCTGACGAGCCTTGAGGGCGGCATCCCGTACGTGGCCGCCACCGGCTTGACGGCCCTCCTCGTCTCCACGGCGTCGAGCTTCAAGCTCGCCTTTGCCGCCGAGGACGCGCCCGAGCTGGTGGTGGGTTTGGCCAAGGCGCTGAGCGACAACCTGCAGGGTCAGAGCCTTTTGCTCCGGGCCCGCGTCGTGTTCGCGCTTCTGGGCGTCGGCGCTGGCGTTGCCGTGTACCACGCCTTCACTGGCGGCCCGCGTGCAGGCCGGACGTCTGGTGAGTCCTCCCGCCCCCTTTCCCGTCATGATGATCATCATCATCCCCCACACACAACAGGAAAATTTTCCCGCCATAAGCTAACCACGAATATCATAACTTCTATTTAGCCCAACTGCTGCATCATCTCACGACCCTCCTAGCCATAACCCAGTCCAGGGTCACAAACGTCCCCTTACTCCTCCTCTCCTCCCTCGTCCTCCGCCACCTCCAGCAGGCCCTCCCCCTCTCCGTCGCCGAGATCACCACGACCTCAGTCCTCCTCCAGCACGCCGCCTTCTTCGCCTCGGGCGGGTCCAACGCCATATCCTCCGTCGACCTGTCGAGCGCCTACAACGGCATCGGTGACTATAACGTCGTCGCCGTCGGCCTCCTCACCCTCGTCAGCAACTGGGCCGGCCCCATCTTCTGGACCTCGGCCACCAACCTCCTCCTCCTGCGCAAGTTTTTCGCCGACGGGGAGGGGGAGAAGGGGAAGGGGGAGGAGAAGCCGGCCAGGGCCAGGGCCGCCGACGTATGGAGGGCCCACGTCGCGCTGCTGACCGTCTTCGCCGCCGCCAGCGTGGCCTTCGTCATGGCCGCCTGCACGGCCCTGAGGACGCACCTGTTCATCTGGACCGTCTTCTCGCCAAAGTACCTGTACTGCATGGCCTGGAACCTGGGGCAGCACCTGCTCATCAACGTTGGCTTCGGCGGCCTGCTCTTCTGGCTGGGGGCTAGATAGTGCGTGCAGGTTGCTTGAAAAACAAGAGGCCGCCGTAAAAAAACAAAAAAAATAAAAAGGTTTCTCTACACTACGACATCAGATTTTTAGACACTCAGGATATATATATAATATAAATATAGCTCTCGTCATCGATATTTCAGATACGAGAAAGAACAAGGTACAAAGTACTGGTAGTAGTAGAGTACTCCCAGAAGAAAATCCAGAATCGCCCATTTTGTTGGTATAAAAAATTTCCGTCATAACATTCATGCCAGCCAAAGTCCCCCCCCCCCCGCCTCCCTCCCCCATTTCATAATACACATTAATCACACGTCATCAAGGGCTCTCCTGATCTTTCATTTTTAAGCGTTCTTCATGGAGGTATCATTCGCCTCGCTCACGTCGTCGCCCGTTTCGTCTTGTTCTTCCACCCTGGGCATGACGGTCACGGTGTCGCCGTCGTCGCTGCCGCCTTCGGTAATCGTAGGGTGCTCCTCGGCCACTGACCTCTCCTCCGTGGTCTGCCTGTCCGTGAGCACCGAGCCGGCCCTGCTAGAGCGCCCGTGGCCACGGTTGGCAGACTCGTCGAGGGCGTTGACGATTTTGCCCAGGCTGACGTGGATCTTGTACAGCGAGTTCTTGGAGGTGGTGTCATTGACGAGCCCGTCTTCCACGGCGGCGCTCACCTCGTCGTACATCTCGCGGAGCTTTTCCTCCGTCGACCCCGGGGACATGTGCAGCTTGGCCAGGAGAGACGCGATGAGCTTCTTTTCCTCCTCTGCACGCGTTGTTAGCTTTGGTAGAATGAGGCAATAGGAACAACTGAGACTTACTGCTAACGTTGGACTCGAGTTTGTCGAGAATGTCCCTGGCAAAGTCCAAGTGAACGTCGCCATTGACGTTCTTCTTCTCCACGTCCGGATGAATTCCAGGCGTGTAGCACTTCCTGGGGTCTGTCCAGTCGACCAAGCAGGCCCCAACAGTGGAAAGGCTGACCATGTCCGCATCTACATCGACATCGTCGTCCTCCAAACTCTCACGGACGTTAAAAAGGGCATGGAAAGCATCGAGCGCGACTAGACGCATGAGGTCTTGGTTCTCGGCACGCGAGTAACAAAAGACCGGCAGGAAGTAATTCAGTGCTTGTCGCACGGTCTGGTTGTGCGCGGAGGAAGGGTCAAAGTACGCCACAACCAGGCACTTTAGCAGCTCACGACGAACATCCTCATCGCTGACAACTCGTCCAAGTAGGAGCTTCGTAGTGGCGACCGTGGCTGCAGCCTGGACATCCGGCGACTTGGCACTACCCTTGACAGCCTTCAGATAGACCTTGAGGAGGGCCGGGGTACTCGAGAAAAGCTGCGAGCCATGTACGTTGAGAATATCTGTGAGGATATGGAGGGCTGTGATCTGCAATGCGGTGTGACCCTTGCTGAAGAAGTGAATGAACAAGCCCAGATTCTCTTCGGCAAGAGATCGATCGAGAAGAGCGCAAAGGCCCAAACATACAAGACCCCTCTCGCGGACGGGAGCTTCATGGCTTCTTACCGCTGGGACAACAAGGTTGTTAAGCATTGCTACCAGGTCGGCGTTGTCCTTGAGGTTCCCAGCGACATGCGTTAGCATGCACTGAACAATGTGAAGACACTTCATATTGACGACAATCTCCCTGACGGCCTTCTCGCGTGCTTCCTCCTCGCTCAGCTCCGCATTTTTTCCCTTCTTGTCTACGGCCGGTGTAACGCTACGGCTCATTTCTGACCTGGCAGAGTGGAAACTCTCTTCACCATCCTCGGGAATATCATCAACAATCGTGTCGTGTACATCGGCAACTGACTCCAAGACGATGCTGCAAAACTCACGTTCGCCTTTGCTGTTCGGAGCGCAGATATACCGGAGCACCTCAACAGCGAGTTTCGTGACTTCATCCGGGAGTTCGGGTATAGATAGTGACTGACGCAGGAGCGTAAACATCTTTCGGCGGCCGACCTCGTCCGAATAATCCAAAGTCAGGGCAATATGCAGCATCTGTTCACAGATGAACTCCTGCTCAATCACCGCAGCGTCCTCGTCTTCATCTCCGTTCTGTTCAGCCTTCTTGACTGACTCAATAAGCACATGAAGATAGCGCTCTAGGTAGAAGGCTAGCTTAGTGACCTCGGGCAATTTTTCCTCAACAAGAGATTCATATCTGCCATTGCCCTCTTTGCGGCAAAAATCGTTGAAGCTTCGCGCTATAAAGGCAGATTCGGCGGAAAGGGTCTCCCAAAACTCGTCATCCAGAGTGACGGCATCGCGATAATCCGGACGACCATCCCAGAATCCGTTCATGGCTTCCAAGGCGACGCCGTTTTCGACACCAGATGTCATTACGTCTATTCTCTCAAGGAGCTCGAGCAGGCCATCAAAGCTAGGACCAGCCGAGTCTGGAGCACCATCCTCCTTCTGGGCCGATGTACCAGCGCAATCTTCGATCCATCGTTCTCGGAATAAACGGCCGGCAGCCTTGCGCACATTCTCATCTCTATCCCGCAGACCCCAACGCAGAAGCTTTTCGCGCATGCTCAGTGATAGATGTCGGAAATCGCCAAGGGCGGGTAAGAGTCGTGAATAAACAGCTCTTCTTGTAAGCGCATCTTGATCGCGAGCGCGCTCAAGAAGCTGCCGCAGCGTATTCGGTAGAATCGGCAAGTTGACGAGAAGTGACCTACGGACGTCCGCACTGGGATCATTCTCCAGGACATCCAGGAGCTTAGCCAGAAGCCCAGTGTTCTGAGCACTATCACTGTCGTCCGAGTTGGTTGCCCCTTCACCAGTATTCCCTGCAAGTCGACCCAGGCCAAGCACCGCTTGAGCGCGGACCATTGCCTCCTTGTCTCGAATACGCTTGAGGAGCCCATGGCGAAGCTTCTGAAAGAGGTCATCGTCCAGCGCATCTAGCGAGTTGATGACGTGTGAAACAAGTTGCGTCGAACGGTAACGCACAAACTTGTCCTTGGCAATCATTAAAGAAAGCACAGTTTCCAAAAGCTGGGATGTCAGGCGAGTACTGGGAGTCTCGGGCAAGACACTAGCATCCGCCTCTCCATCTCCCACGATCTCATTATCTCTATCGCTCGCGATTCGCAGGAACAGTCCGATGAATCTGATTTCTTTTTCTCCCACACTTTCAGTCTTTCTCACCGGCATCACTTTTAATACACAACGTATAAATTCATGATTGAACGCCTCCTCGTCAAACTCTTCCTCTGATGTAGTCTTCCCTGACGGCGGTTCATAACAGCATGACTCCTGAATCTTGCGCAACGAGACTGCGAGTTTTCTATGGGTGGCTGTGGTCCTCTGTGCATCCCTGAAGATGGCGCAGATATTCGTGCGAAGGGAGCTGCCGGGGGTATCGACATTGTCATTAGCTGTGGAGGACGCAGCCGACGACCGCTTTTTCGACGTCGCTGTGCGGGCAGACCGGCCAGTAGTCCGCGCCGGCATGTTGTATAGAGTAGAGTTACTTTATTTCGTTGGTACGGTATATATCGTTTCGATTTTCGGGGAGGTATGGCCTAGGTAAGGTATCATTGAATTTTCTAAGATACCCCTGATACCTTGTCAACTGAGGGGTGTGTATTGTTTAGATTGGTGGTTGCGATATCGCGTTGGCGTGTTACAGGTGATTTGAATCAACATTATCCTAAGAATAGCTTAGCGCCCGAGGTGAAAGAGCCACTTCCCCTCCATCACGTGCGATAAGAGACCCTTGCACTTCGTCTTATCGATCTGCAGCCGAAACTTTTTTTTTTCCCCAGAAGCAAAGTCAAAGTACCTGCGAGGTCAAGTTTGGCACAACGACTGCCAGGCCCGATTGCAATTGCGCGCAACCACAAGCAAAAATGGGCGCCGAAAAGAATGACCGAAAGCGTGGGCGGACAGAGGAAGAGATTGCTGCTGATGTCGCGGCCGGGAAATTCAGCCATGATGCCCCTACGTCCAAGAAGCAAAAGACAGAAGAGCGGCGCTCGCTCTTCGTGCGATCCCTACCACCCAATGCTACCAGCGAGAGCTTGGCGGACTTTTTCTCCCAATATTTCCCCGTCAAGCATGCGACTGTTGTCACCGACAAGCAAACGAACGAGTCCAAGGGTTTCGGTTTCGTTACCTTTGCCGACACTGAAGACGCCTCGCAGGCTAAGACAGCTCTGGACAAGAAGGTGTGGGATGGGCGCAGTATTCGGATAGAAATTGCCGAACCACGACACCGCAATACCCCAGGGGAGAAAGGTCCTCGACCTGCCGGCAAACCTCCTGGCAGGGACGAAAATATAAAGCCTCCGAAGTTGATTGTCCGAAACTTGCCATGGAGCATCAAGACGTCCGAACAACTTGGCAAGTTGTTCATGAGCTATGGCAAGATCAAGTATGCAGACTTGCCAACCAATAAGGGGAAGATGAAGGGCTTTGGGTTCGTTACCATCAGGGGTCAGAAGAACGCTGAAAAGGCCATCGAGGGTGTGAATGGGAAGGAAATTGACGGCAGAACGTTGGCTGTGGATTGGGCTGTGGACAGAGAGGCTTGGCAGGAACAACAAGGGAAAGAGGAAGAGGTCGATCCGGAAGACGAAACATCCGATTCGGGCAGTGACGAGGAAGAGGAAGATGAGGATGAGAATGGGGAAAAGCCCACTGCTAGCAAGACCAATGACCCTGGTCTTGATGCGGATTTGGCAAATTTTATGAAGAATCATATGCAAAACATGGAGGATGAGGATGACGACGATGAGGAAGACGAAGAAGGCGAAGAAGACGAAGAAGAGGCGCAAGAGGTATCAACTCCTGCCAAGAAACAGTCCACCGACAACTCTTCGACCATCTTCATCCGTAACCTTCCCTTCACAACCACAGACGAGCAGCTACAGGGTTTCTTTACTCGTTTTGGCGCAGTTCGTTATGCCAGAGTGGTCATGGACAAGGTTACGGAGAAACCAGCGGGCACTGGCTTTGTCTGCTTTGTCAAGGGAGAGGATGCCAAATCCTGCATCAAGGGAGCCCCACGACCCGCGGCACCTACCAGTGGTGCCAACAAGCAATCAATTCTTCAGGACGAAAGTGCTGACCCTGACGGAAAGTATACGCTCGATGGAAGGCTTCTCTCTGTGGCTCAAGCTGTCAACAAAGAAACCGCAACGCATCTCGCCGATAGCTCCCTAGCCAAAAGGCGTGAGAAGGACAAGAGGAAGCTTTTCTTGCTGGGCGAGGGTCACATTGGTCCAGACTCGCCTATCCACAAATTGCTAAGCGAGCCCGAGATTCGGATGAGACAAGCCAGTGCTGCCCAGCGAAGGAAGCTCGTTCAAGGCAACCCAACCCTGCATGTCAGTCTAGTACGACTTGCTCTTCGCAATATCCCCCGCAACCTTAGCTCCAAAGAATTCAAAGAGCTTGCTCGCAAGGCAATTGTCGGCTTCGCCAAGGACGTCAAAGAAGGCCGTCGCCAACCCCTTTCAAAGGAGGAAAATGCGCGTGACAGCAAGGAAATCAAGGACAAGGAGCGGGAGCGCAAGCTCAAAGGCAAAGGTATTGTGCGCCAAGCCAAGATTGTCTTTGAGAGTGCGCAGGGTTCCAAGATCGCCGAGGATTCTGGGGCAGGGAAGAGCAGAGGCTACGGCTTCATCGAGTACACTTCTCACCATTGGGCGCTTATGGGACTCCGCTACCTCAACGGTCTTCAGCTTCCAGGCGACGGGGGTAGGAAGCAGCGGCTCATCGCTGAATTCGCGATTGAAAATGTACAGGTCGTTCAGAGGAGGGAAGCCGGTGCTGCGAGGTCAGCTCAGAGGCAAAAGGAGGCGGCAGATGCAAAGAGCCAGCCCAAGCCAGACACCAACAGTAACGGTGGCCGGGCGGCTGAGATATTGAAGACCAATAAGGATGCGCGCGGTAAGAAGGGCAAGAAGCCAAAGAAGGGCAAGAAGGAAAAGGTGGAGGTGGCGGCAGCGGTGGCCGAGCCGGAAGTCGAGAAGGATGGAATGAAGCAAAAGCTAATTGCGAGGAAGAGACTGGTGCGCAAGAAGAAGGCCAAGGCAAGGTCGTAGTCTCGGAGTACATAATCGTAGTCAAAGATACCACCATGTTGAGCGGGTTTGAAATTTAAAGCATTAATACACTTTCCTCACCTTCTCTCGGTGCTACATGTGAACAATCATTCCCTTTGTGCGAGTCTGGTATTCTGGGTTCTAGGATAGAACGAATAGTCCAGCGTAGCGCATGGGGTGGACATTGGTGAGCCAACGGTCCGGAAGTTATTAATCCATACTCTGCGACGTGTCATGAGGGATTCTGCTTGAGTACTTCAATATTATTAGGGTTTACTATCATTATAGGGTATTGAGAGGAGATATTCCAGTATGCATAACGGAGACAAGCCAGGAAAGGTAAATCATTTCCAGAACCAGCCCAACTTCTTCCTTTCATCGTCTTCAAACCGTCGATTATCTTCAGAGTGATCGCCCTGAAGCTGCTCATACTCGCCCGCTGGCTTCGGTGCAGGATAAATCCGGGAACTGGTGGACCTGCCTATCTCATTACCGTCGTTATCATATTGACGACGAATGACCGTGCTGTGAACATAGCCGAACTTATCGATATACTCATCCCTTTCCTCCGTGGTCTTGGGTTCTTGGCGAGGCTCTCTCTGGTGCGGGGGCTCATTCTGAGGCCAGGAAGGCGTGTGGTTTTCGAAAGACTTCATGAAGGTATCCCATGTTCTCTGCCCGGATTCCACCAGCGAGTGGACTGTGTCGAACATCTCCTCAAAGTTGTTTGGCTCGCGTCTCCTCCCGCGGTGCCGCTCAGCAGGGTCCTCGTCATATCCCCAGTCATTCCACGGATCATCTCGGTTTCCTTTGGGGAACCCGAATGTGTCATACAACTTTGCCAGTATTTCCCCCGAGCCGCCGGACCTGTATAATTCCTCATAATTCTTCCAGGTATCCTTTACGCGGCGCTCGTAGTCTTTGCGCATAAGGGCAAATGCTTCGCTCGCGGCCTTTTGGTAGTCCGGCAGTAACCCTTGCGCCTCGAACCTACGCCTCATGAATTCCTGAGGCTCGCCGTGTTGAAACATGCCGGATAGCATCTTCCGCTGGTGATACCTCTGCCTGATATCGGGAAGATGCCCCGTCCTGGCCTCCGCCAAAAGATCTTCAAATGCATCGGCGTAGGTGAAAACTGTGCCATCCACGTCGGAGGGCAGATTATTCGGTACGGGCTGAGGGAGACGGTGCAGCGCGGCAGGGGAGTATCGGATATCGGATAGGATGTGGTGAAGATTGATCTCGGCTTCGTTTTGATTCTCAAAGTCGTCAAACCGCTCAGTCGGCTCGGGGCCGTCTTTAGATGCGCCACCGAACATGATGTCGCGGGAGAGAAGATGATGGGGTAGTCGATAAGTACTTCTAGTAGTATTCTTTAAGCGAACGAAAGTATTAATGATTGGTTGCGGTTACATGGAGGAAGTCAATTAGATACAGTTGGTGAATTGACGTCAACTTCCACGAGACCCTTGATGATCAGCGCAAAACGACAATGACGTCCTCAGCGGGGAGTCGGTTGTGGCGCATGCTGATACGCACACGAGACACGGTAGGTAGCAGTTGGTGGCTTGACAAACGTACTGCAGGTAGGTGCTCCGTCCGGAGTACGGAGTAGAGTGGTACTCCGTAGCAAGCCACTGAGGCACCGAGGCTGCTACGCTGCCACGCTGCCTACCTAGCTGTACATACGGAGTGTCTTGGGCAAAGAGAGAGCGAAATGACCGAATCAATGCCAAGACAGCGCCAAATACCATGATGGCTGGTCATAGCTGACGACTGCTCGCTAGCTTCGTCGGCATTTCAGACGCATTTCACGACTTGTTTGTAATCATAATTTTCCCATACCCGTATTATTGCTTCCCGAGGGCCCGTCAGGTAACGAGGTTCCCATTTCCAGGTCGCATGATATCCAAGATACAACAGAGGCCCCGATGAACTGTCTATCCGCCCCAAGCGCGATATCACCAGCTGCTTCGGGCCCCAGCAACGACGTCGGCGTCGGCCTCTACATACGCCCCGCACGACGATAGCCTCAACTGCGATCGCGCACTCTTTTCGGCGCACATTGTTGAGCATGCATATACACACGGGGGAGCCCTCGCTACTCCCCTCAATAACGACGACACGAACCGCATCTGCCGACGCAGTGTACACCAGTTCGGCAAGCGGCGGCGACGGGGATGGGGGGGGGAAGACTCCAGGAGAAACCTTGCAGGAGTGGTCTTCTCTCATCGGGATAGTTACAGCTATTGTCGGCAACGTGCTTATCGCGCTCGCGCTCAACGTGCAGCGCTACGCGCACACGAGGTTACACAAGCAACAAGCATATGTGCGCCGGAGGGCACGAATCGCAGCGAAGAGGGCGAATAGTAACCTGCAGAGCGGAAGCTACGGAACCACTGACACTCGAAATGGCAATGGCCATAATGGAGCTACATCTAATGGCGAGGACCGCTTCGAAGACACCCATGAAAGTGACCCCTTGACGAGCTCATACATCTCTACCTCGTCGACAGATGTGGACTTTGACGACGAACACAAGGCCACTTCCAACTACCTGAAATCCCCATACTGGTGGTTAGGCCAGGTTCTCATCACCCTGGGGGAGACAGGGAACTTCCTAGCTTATGGTTTTGCGCCAGCATCCATTGTTTCGCCTTTAGGTGTAGTGGCACTGGTCTCCAACTGTCTCATTGCGCCGTTAATGTTCCATGAGCATCTTCGGCTCCGCGACTTCCTTGGTGTTATCGTCGCGGTGGGTGGCGTGGTCACGGTCGTCCTCAGCGCCAATACCGAAGAGACCAAACTGAACCCGGATGATGTCTGGGGCGCCATCTCGTCCATCGAGTTCGAAGTCTACTTGGGTTGTACTGTGGCCCTCATCATCATCCTGATGTGGGCAAGCCCCAAGTTCGGAAAACGCACGATCTTGATAGATCTTGGCCTGGTTGGGCTGTTTGGTGAGTACAAAGTATAATCCTCGGCCGTAGTTCTATCTAACATGATGCGCAGGTGGTTATACAGCTTTAGCCACGAAAGGTGTCTCGTCGATGCTTTCTTCTACTTTATGGAGGGCATTCACCACCCCTGTGACGTACGTTTTGGCTTTTATACTGCTGGCAACCGCCATTATGCAGATCCGCTATGTCAACAAAGCTTTGCAGCGCTTCGACTCCACCCAAGTCATTCCAATCCAATTCGTCATGTTTACTCTTTGCGTTATCCTCGGCAGCGCTGTACTGTACCGCGACTTTGAGAAATATTCTGCGGAACAAGCAGGCAAATTTGTGGGAGGTTGCCTCCTTACTTTCTTCGGTGTCTTCCTCATTACGAGTGGGAGAGAGCCCCAAGATGATGAAGATGACCATATGCTCGATGACGACGGGGCGGAAGAGACTATTGGTCTTGAGCAACACGATGCCAACAACCAACAGAGGCGGCCATCGCAAGCTGTGCCCCAGTCTCGCCGATCTAGTAGACACTCGCGGGTCAGTTTTGCCGATACCACCAGACCACATTCCCCTGATACCATGGAGGACCCTACTTGGCAACCAGAAGAAACCATAAGCATGCCTAGTTCTCTTGGTCCCGAATCTGCACCGTTACTTGGGCGCCCATGGGATGAGGGCGACGTTGCCCCTCGAACGCCGCCCCCGCGGGGCATTAGGACGCTTTCCGCGGATTTGATCATGAGGGGATCTGCGATCGCAAGAACACCGCATGGGGAGAGTCAAGGTCCACCAATGTATCCTACCGACCGACCCATAACTCCGGTCACGCCGCAAAGGTCACAAACGGGGCGTCCCGGCTACCATGGTCCTCGAACGGGCACATTCATTAACCCATCGCCGCTGTCATCCACAGTGTCCACGGTGATGAAAGACGGTTTCCTGGGAGGCAGCCGAGATACAGTCAATAGGAAGTCGTCTGTACAGCGGCTTCGCTCAAGCATTCGCGCAAGTCTCTTCTACGGTGATGATCACGACGGCAGCAGGCGTAACCCAGTGCAAACATCAGAGGACAGTTATCTCAGGGGTGGCAATGATCCGGGGCTCCCGATCTCGGAGGCCAGTATTGAACATCAGGGGGCCGGACGCAGAAGATCACGAAGTGTGAACGAATCACTAGGCGACATGTTACGGCCCAGTCGGAAGAAGAGAAGAGACGACACGGACGAAGGGGAAGGTCTCGACACGTAACAACTTTACATGTGGTTGGAACAATGGCTCTACATACCATACAACATCGAACGTATAATACTCCTTTTCGTTTTTTCCCACGCGTTATCAGTTCTTCAGAGAGAGAGGAGGGGTTGCGTATTTCCTTCATTGGCGTTTAGCGAGGCGACTTGATTTGTTTTCTTTTCTTTTTTCTTTTTTTCTTTTTTTCCCCTTTTGCTCGGCAACAGGTCGCAACGCAGCAGCAGCACCAACTTTGAGCGCATCCGCATCTACATCTGCATGAAGGAGGTGTGTTGAATACAGTACTCTTCTTGTTTGGCTTGGCTCAGGTTGGGAGAGGGGCCGGTGGAAAGCTTTTGATTTGTTAGAACTCGACAAAGTTATGCGCGAGAGCGATGGAAAGACTGGCATTCTAAACTACGACAGGCGCATCATGGTCATCACTCGTTCAGTTTCAAGTTATTCCGCATGTAGCCATTTAGTAGTAGCAGGATGGAATAGATACTTCCCATTTGATACCCAACACCCACAGAAAACAAAAAACTTTTGAAGCTATCACTTATCATACGAAGCACAGGCTTTTCGGCTTGTGCGAGCAGGCTCACCGGCTGCAGGGGGGAAACCACATATACACCCCCTTCCACCCGGCCGAGACCGTCGTGGATGCAGACGGTCACATTGTAGGCCGGCCGCCCGCGCCGCCGTGTGATGATGCTCGATTCTGCACAACCCGAGCTTGCATATTCTTCATGCAGGTCTCGCACCGAGGGGGCGAGATGCACGCCTACATATTACCCACACCACCGCCTTGGCTGCGAGATGCAGCAAAGTCATATGCATTAACGCGTGTTGGTTCTCCGTACGTTGGTGCTACTACGTCGGGCTACTACTACTACTACCACAACTACTAACAACTACTACGGACGTATGATGCTACTTACTTGCTATACAACTCCATATACGCTACCTCGTGGACCTATTACTCTCTCTCTCTCTCTGTATGTAGTATACGTCTCCGCCGCTTGGCCGTCAACAATATATGGATACCTTCGGCACTCGGTACGTCTGATTCTTGGCTACAGCCCTCTCTTTCTGTTTTTTCGGGTTTTTTCAAGAGGGGGGCACGGAGGCGCAACTGGCGTCGCGTCGCGTCGCGCCGCCACTTTTTTCTTTTATTTCCAATGGTGATGATATGCCACCCGGAACGATAAATGGTGGCGGGGGGCATTTAGCTGGATGTGCGTGTGTGTGTGTGTGTGCGTATACCTGAGATGCGCAGCTGAGGCAAAGGCAAGGGACGCGACTACTACTACCCATCACTGTTGCATACTGCGTATTCCCTCCCCGTAAGCGCGGGTACCTTGCACCTCGAAAAACAAAAACTGCCGTAAACAGGGCTATGACGGATCACCTCTGAGCCAGACAACGTTGTCCTCCTCCTCCGCCGCCTGTTCCTCCACCTCTTCCTCCACCCGTAATGTGCCTGGCTTTCCCGTGCGCCCAGTGGGCAATAGCAAATGCAGTCAACAAGGGGAACGGAATGTATGGAGTTTGGGCTGCCGGGTCCCCGCGTAAACTACTACTATAGTACTCCGTAGTGATACCCAAAAGTTCACATATCGAGATGAGGTTTCGGCAAAGTCCCGTGGGTGGATGGGGAAGGGGGGGGTAGGGGGAACAGCCAGCGGCGTAGCAAAGGAGAAGACGGCAAACAGGCAGGCAGGCAGTGCTGATCCAGTCAGCGGCTGATCACTGATCACCTAGGTACATAGTAAAGGTATGTACACTCGGACTGATTCAACCGGATAAGTAATCTGTGATGAGTCCATGTTCTTACGCACAACCTTTCTTTCTCGGTCGAGATGGTAGTGCCTAGAAGTGATGCGGTACCTATATACTACTAAGCACTGTTTCAGCCCCGAATTCGTACGTTGACAGGAATAAAAATCAACGTGCAGTCAAGGCGTACGCCCAAATCCACTCAGTTACGGAGTACGCATATGGTACACAGATCATGACTGGTTAAAAAGGGATTCCCATTCATCCACCAACCTTTCCATGTTTCACCCCTACCCTACGGAGTACGTGAGTAGCCATGGACTGGAGAAAATAAAAGCAACGAATAATCCGTACTGCGGCAGTTAGGCAGGTCTTGTCTTGTACTGCGGGGAGTTGCGTACATAATACCACCACTCATAATCAGTTGCGTACGGAGTACGGAGTACATGGGGGGGGAAAGAAAATATCCGAGCAAATCACATTTCACCGCCATGTGTACTCCGTACATAGTAGAGAGATGGGAACATGCCAACCTCTTTTTTTTCCCCGTCTCCTTTGCAGTCCTTTTTTCTTCCGCCAAAAGGAAAATTGTCCGCCGCAGATCATCAATTGCTATACTCCGTACCCCGTCCACGAAGGGTCAAAAACACCGACCCCCCTATGTGTGTGAGTGTGTGGAAGGGGGGTCGGTGTTTTCTGTCCCCCACTAGCCCGTATCTAGCTACATACTGTCATTTTTTTACTTCTTTCTGTTATAGACAGATACACACCCTCTCTCTCTCTCTCTCTCCGTTTCCCTCCCTTCCAGCTCCTCCTACGTGCCCAGTAGCTCCATCCCAAAACAACAAGCGGAATTGGAGTACCGGCTACTGGAAGACTAGGCTACCTACTACACTACTACTACTACTACTACTACTAGCTCACTCTGCTAGGCCCTCCCACTAGAAGCTTTGGGGGCAAGAAAAGAAGAGAGAGAGAGGATATCAGGAGGGGGCCACGCCAAACTAGAAAGGATGCTAGGGGATCAGCGGTGTGCGCGCGGAGCTAGATGCTGTTGCTAGTCCAAACGGCGCGTCCTTTTGATCCTTTGGCTTTTCCACGGAAGCAGACGCAGGTGGTGGTGGTAGGGCGGAGTACTATTATGTATGTAGTACTCCGTACAACAAGTAATGTAGGTAATACAGGACAGAGGAGCATGCTAACTACTACCACTACATACTGGGACACTAGATCGGGTATACGGTAATAGTTGACGGTGCAGCTGCTACATAGTACGTGAGAGGGCGAGGTCTTGGTGTGGGGAGTAAAAAAATATATATGAAAAAAAGTATTTGAATGATATGATGGTAGGTCAATCACGTAAAGGGATACCATCTACTTACCACATCCGTACTGCTGCGTGGCTGCTTACCGCGTGTATGTGCATAGTAATAGTTCTTGTACGTAGGCCTGACGTGATTGCGATCGCTTAGTTCACCGTAGAACAAGCACATCATTCGGAACCCTATTGATGGTGGTGGCACTACTACTCCGTACTGTCAGTTGAGTAATATGTAGTAATCTCCTGCATCGCCCTTCCTGAAATTCTACATAATAGTACTCCGTAGGAGGGGGGCTTTTGCTTCAGGGCGCCACTCTACCTACTACGTAGTGCTGCCAACACTACTGCTACTACTCCGTACTATGTATTACATTCAATGCTTGCATGCAGGCTATCTGCAAGAGAATGGATCTCTTGTGGACTCCGGCACCTATTTTTGGGAGGGGAGGTTGAATTCATGATCATTCCGGCGTTTCGACGAGATGCTGATTGCAATAAACACTCAAATCTTGGATATCTCGAAAGGAAATGCGGCAGTGGGGGGGTATGGGATCTTGACGTAGTAGCGCTAAGATTTTCCCGTGATGACAATCTGGAGAAGAAAGAAAGAGCAAGCTCTCGCCAGCAAATTGGGAGGGGAGGGAAGGGAGGGGGGGGGCCTTGGAGATGAGATTGTGATGACGAGATTGCACATGTCTCTTTTGATCGGAGAAGCCGCTTGGACTAATTCCTACCCTATTATTCCCTACGGAGTACTGTATGTATGTTATGGAGTACTCCGTTAGTAGTACTTCTCGCCAACATCAAAGGTTGCGAGGTGCAATAGCAGCAATGTGTCCGGTACGGAATAAGGTAGTCCGTGGGGTAGTCTACTGCTCATTTTATCTCACTGGCAGGTCCTACTGATCACCGATTACTTTGTGGTGGTGGTGAAAGTATTTTGCTTGATAAGCTGAGTTTACGTTTTGACGCACGCTCATGGTCACTCGGGGGCTGATATCATACGCCGCCTTGCGACATGATGCGTCGACGTATACTCCGTACGGGACACATAATTCACAAGGGCTCTTGGTAGTTGCCGCACGTGTGGTCAGCGCAGGGTCACGTCAAATATACGAAACTCGCCATGGCATAGAAATACTACATAGTAGTAATGTACGGAGTATGAACAAGGCATTGGGTGTCGAGGCCTGTTACGGATCCGGCTCGGAGGCAAGCAATAACCCTTTTGCCGCCTCGAACCCTTGGAAGGGAACTCGTACGCAAAATACACGAATGTGTCTATTTTATGTTGATGTGCTCGCCAGTGAGTACGTACACATTGTACATAGTACATCACTTGGAGACCGTGTGGTATACGGATTACTTAAAGGCAGGCAGGCGGGAAAACAACGAAAAAGGAAGGCAGGAACTTGCCGTTGTGAATTTACTTCTTTCTTCACGTTGTTTCCTTTTTTTTCTCTCTCCCCTCCCTCGGACCCGTAATTTCCCAAACTTCCAGCTTGTGATGAAAAGATGACCTCAAGTACTCCGTACACTCCGTACCAAGAAGAAAAAGAAAAAGTTACAAAAAAGGATAAGAGAAAAAAGAAAGAAAAAAAGCCAATGGCTGTACGGATTGTACATGCAAAGCCCTGCCCGTACCTTGCAGTAGCACCCGCATGACGCTTTCCCCAGCAAGGTAATGGTACCAAACAGATGGATACCTCGCGCGGCCGCCTTGCCTTCTCCCCCCTCTCTCACACACACACACACACACACACACACACAAACATACATGCCTACCTACATACGTACCGTACCTTACATACGTAGGTAGCCGTAGTGTGGCTCCCAACGACCGGAATCACACAGCTCTTGGCTTCGGCAAGTCAAAACTCATCACACCGCTTCACCCCTCCATCCCCCCCCCCCCTCCTTATCCTCCTCGACGAGGCGCTGGAGGCTTAGAACAATTCATTGAGACAGCTCCAAGTGGGGGAGGGGAGTAGGTATCACAAAGTGCCGCATCTACGGAGTCCACGCAAACTACATCCATAGTCATCGGTACTCCGTACTCCGTATGCATACGTATGGATCTGTGTACGGAGTATGGATGTATATGATGAAGTCACGCTGTACGGAGTTATCCCGCAAAGGAAGTCCCTTTATTAGCTTACGGACCAATGAACCACAACGTCGGCACAGCGGCGTGGCTACCCGTCCGTGCCATCCAACAAAGGCAAAAGAAACAAGAGAAGGAAAAAAAAAGGTGCCAGGTTCATGGATCGCAAAACAAATGCCACATGCTTTTTTTTTTCGTTGGAGACACGCCGCACAAGAAAAATCGCGGCTGGACCCGCGATCCCGTAAGCTTAGGGCATCACCCTGGTAAGAGAGAATTACAAAGATCCAGCGTGGCTGCTTGAAGCTCCTTCACCTAGGGTAACCCCCGGTATGCCTTTTTCTTTCTGCGTAACGTGCCAGGCGGGGAGGGGGGCTCCGTTCTTTGCTGGCACAGTCAGCGAGTGTTTTTTTCCAAGAGGCTCATACACCGAGTTGAGCACCAACACCCCCCTCCCCCTTGTCTCGACGCACATGTGATTATATTCTCCGTGAGGAGTGCCCGTATGAATTACCTAGTTACTACAGAGTACATACTCGAGACCAACAACCAAAACGCAACGTCTGGGCCGAGCTTTGCAGCAAGGGGGTGGAAGGTGAGGGTGAGGGAGGGGGGCCCGCGGAAAACATTGAACAATGCTCAGCTCTCGATCTTGGGAAACAAGCAATTGTACTCGGTAGCGAGCGGGAAGGGTCATCGACCGAGTGTGGACCGGGAGGGGGAAAGGAGGACCGCTCACGCCTCACTACGTACACCACCATTACGGAGTATGATCAATCATGTCTGCTTCTGAGCTCTTCAAATACTTCGAGGTTCGTGTAGGTAAGATACGGAGTACACTTTTTCGTATTTATTACGGCTAGTTCTGTGGGGGCTGGAGAAGAGAGAGAGAGAGGGAGAGAGATCTTGAGGGATACGAACAATAATACGAAACTCCACTGCATGTGTAGATATGTCTACGGAGTACTTACATCGTAATATTACTACCTATCTGTCGGGCAGGTAAAGTTCCGCGCTGAAGCTTTGGAGCACGTGTACGGACCACAGTACATAGTAGCATCTAGCTTTTTGACAGTTGAATGACCAGAGTTTATGGATACGAAGGTTTTGGTTTCTTCGGTCTGAATAGGGCTGAGCCTTTTTTCTTTTTCTTCTTCTTATGTATGCCCTGCGAATGTGCTTGGTACGGTTGTGGTAGGTAGCATTGGGGAATGCAAGCCACCAGCGCCGTCCCGTTGGTTGTGACAGGTCGGTGTTTTCCCTCACGTTGGTGGCCCATTGTTCCGTATATGCGGGTGGATATACAACGGAGTATTGAGCCATATTCTATCTTGGTGATCATAGAGCGAGACGGAAAACGTAGCCGATGTAGGTTGTACGCATAGGTAGCAGCGCCGTCATTTGAGTTGGGAATTGGGAGTAATGGCTTGTAGAGTTCTGGTTCAAGAGCCGGTACTCCGTAGATGCATCAAACTTTCCTGTAGTACGGAGTAACACATTTCACACGAGAGTTCTGCCATGCATACTACTAATGTAGGGTAATCTGATGATTGGGGGTTCGTAAAGTTCCCGAGTCAAGGCTTTCTTCGGGCGGAGTCCTCCCGACAAGCGTCTTTTTTTTTTCCTCTGTGTTTTCTTCTTCTTCTTCTTCTTCTTCTCCCGGGCGCTACACCTGGTTTCCGCGGCCCAATCGTCAGCAAAGTGCCAAAAAGTCGGAGGAGCTACGAAGAAAGAAGGCTAGGAAAGAAAGGCTAAGAGGGGGGGTGTGTGTGCGTGTGGTTGTTAGACTCTATCTGTCCTTGGTGTCGTCGGCCCCCCCCCCCCCCGGTCACTCTGCATGCCATTTTTTTCATCCCTCATCCTTGCCCATCCGTTGTTGTCCATCGCTGTCGCTATCGCTATCGCTTGCTCGTTGTTTTGACTTTCGTCTTTCCATTGTTCTTGGGTCCCCTTGTTGCGCTGCGGTAGCGCGTGCGCGTTCGCCTGCCCCGGCAAATCGGGTTCACATCCATGCGATTTGAGGCCCTTTTTTTTTTCTGCCTTATTGTCTGTTTGGGTAGGGAGTACGGAGTACTACGACCCAATATGGCGTAGCAGTAGTAGATACTACAGGCTACACCGCGTGGAGGGAAGTCACATTTTCTTCGTCTTTGCTTTGCTTTTTTCCCGCCGGGTTGCTAAAAAGAAGCGCGGGATTTGTGGTAAGTAGATGCCAATGTAGGGTAACTTGCCCTAGGAGGATCTACGAGGTGGCATGATACGATTGAATGAAGCAATTGTGACATGATGCGAAGTACGGAGTACGCAGTAATGGTATGATATGGATTAACCTGTTAATATTCCACACCCGGACGCGCCTGCCTGCCTGCCTGCAGATGGAATCGACTTGTCGAATAGTTAATGGATCGCTTTTTCGTAGATCTTCAGGTGAAGCAAAGGAAAGCCCGTGCAAACAACCTATAACAAACATGGAGAAAGTTCAAAGTCCCAACCCAACGGATCGCCATGTTTTTTTTGTTCTTCCTCTTGGTGCACGGAGTAGCATGTGGCTTTTACCTTCTGTTCTTTCCCCCGGGGACCAGCTCGGCCGCTTTCCGCTCAATCACATGGAGTTTTCCTGGGGTTGCAGGAGGAATATTGTGTAACTACTACTATAGTACCACCATACTCCGTACATACGTTAGTACTGCTAGTAGCATCAGCACGGTTGTTTACTACCAATCGTTCCTCGGTACCGTGTCAGAGGATGGGGGATTTCTTTCGGCATGGAAGCCGTTGTCGTAGGACTCCGTATATCGATGGCAATACGGAGTACATGTTGGTAGTAGTGGTACTCCCTAGCGGCATGTAGGAATCTAGGCAGCACGATACTTTATTTTTATCACCTTGTCTTGTTTGGATTGCTCTTGCATGGTGCTAGTGGCACAGATAACCCTCCCCCCAACCCCCAATTGCTTCTCCCCCTCCCATGCCCAAAAGACCGGTCAAGTTGAAACGGCCCTTCGCCCAGGGTATGTGCAGTAGTTGGTAGTTGGCAGTAGCAAGCAGATGTTACATAGCAGATGCTACTACTACTACTACTAGTACTCCGCACTGGTACTAACTACTACCCTGGTAAGTGCTCCGGACATGGCATAACATCGCGAGGGGCCTCTCGTGTCATGCCCTATGTACATACCTCAGCGGAGCGCACACCTGGAGGATAAATAGCGTGTGAACATGGTCACCCTGTCTGGGGTCTGGGGGTGGGCGTTTGAAGGAAAGAAGCGCGCGTGGCCTTATGTTTGGTTACTACCGCGGAGTAGATACGGAGTACTCCGTAGGTAAGTACGTATGGTATTAGCCGGATCTTCCTAGAAATGCTTCAGTGTCGATTTTTATTGCTGCCCGCCCCCAACAACGGCCGCCGGGTGGATGCTAGCTAAGTACATATATGTTCCGGACGTGCGCAGCAGAACTTTCTATTTAAATATCTACCTTGTGTATATATCGAATGCTCATGGCAGATTGGACCAAGTGCCGTACTATCCACTGTCGGCGTTATATGTATACGTAGTTTAGTGTACCATGGTTGCTTGCGGGTAGAAGTAGTAGTCAAACACCGGTGTGGTCGGGTAGTTCAACGAACGTACTCCGTACATACTACTAGTAATCCGTACTGCTATCATACAATTTGTCCAACGCAGCAAAAAGTCTCACTTACACCCAAGCACACACATACACACAGTCGGAGGGTGGTTGTCGAAACGTCGAAACTCCTTCTTCGAGACTTTCCTAGCCCACACCACCATTGCCCGCCCATCCCAGCCTTTCTGGGAAGCAGCGAGGTTCGCTTGACATTAGTCCCTGGATCCGGGAGTTGTGAATGCATGTAAGATGAGGAGTAGAAAGGAACGGCTTGGGGAGTGTGTGTATGTATGTGTGTGTGTGTGTGTGATATGGTACTGCTACCATGGATGTACCGATTACATGCCACGCAAGGTAGGTGCAAAGCCCACGCATATGTGTAGGTATTGTAGCATTGCCCCCTCCCATGGGCATACATACAACATGCTTACTCCATACAACATGGGGAAGCCCGTTTGTCAGAATAGGGTTTTTTCGTGATCATTTGGCTTTGCCCTCCCCCCACCTCTCCGGGCGCGCGTGGTGACCACTGACAGGCGGCCCCGGCAGAGGAATGAGGCGTAGAAAAACAAAACGTCAACCTTCCTGACTTGGGGGGAGGGGGGAGCGGGGCTCGCAGTATAAGCACACGGCAGAAATGCTACATGTGCACGGAATAATATGTGACATAAAACGGATGACTGCGCATGTGTGATGCTCTGTCAGACCTGGCGCCAGGGGAGGGGGGGGGGTATGGGTTGGGTTCACCTGTGCTAGACCAGATTCTCTTGCCTCCGAGGGAGGATAAGCTGTTCAGAGCACTATCCTTATCAGGTCGACATATCAGAACCCGAGTGAAAATAGCAAGTACATAGGACTACGGCAGTATCTACAGCAGTATTATCTTCTTCTTTTTCTTCTTCTCTTTTTTTTTTTTCCTGTTTGCCGAGAAATGCGGTTTATACTACGTACGGGGTACATGGTAGTAGCAGTGTTACGTAGCAATCTAATATGCCCCAGCTGTCATCGAGGGAATGGATGGAACACTCCGCGACCCAGAGACAAAAGAGAAAAACGTGGGATGGGCCGGGGAGAGCAACCCGTAGCCTGTAGCAAGCATCGTGGCTCCTCTGACCAGCGGCTTGGCTCCAGGCAATATGGCAATAGAGCGGATATTCCGCTCGACGACAGATAAGGTAAAAAAAAAAATTCTAGAAACTAGAAAATAGAAAAACGGGGAAAGAAAGAATAAACTCCCCGACTGAGTGAGACAATCGCACATGTGTTACCGAGAGAGCCAGACAGACCATGGTATGCGCAGCACATACGGAGTACTCTGTACACACACACACACACACACACACACACACACACACACACGTTGTACTCGTTCTAGAAGCATGTATTCCGTGTATGCATGTGCTTATCTCATCGCAATACTAGCACACCGGCAGGAAACAATCCGGTAGGGGGGTTTCGCAGAACATCTTGCGAATTCATCATTGGCTAATAGGACACTGCTAGCAGCATTAGTCGAAATCCCCGAGGAAACAGTGAAGCTCGACACAGAGCGATTAGGTACGCGCGGTAATGGCGCGTGCTTCGGTGGTCGGGGAATAGGTAGCGTATAGGAGCAACGGGACGCGCGAGACATGGACGCGCGGTACTCCGTACGTGTTTGTCGAGAAGGGCGTTTCTGGATGTTTGCGCCGTGTTCCGTGCGGAAACGTCTAGACGTTGGTCCGAGGGTTCTGTTTGCTGGCTAACTAAGTAGGGGCCTTGCCTAGGGTAGCACATAGGGCATGGGAGTACCATACGGAATAGACAGACTAATAGATCCATTGCGAGTGGGCGCTTCCGGGCGGTGCACTGCCGTTTATTTTGTCCGCCCCCGCCGTCGCCGACGTTGAAAAGCTCGGGCTTCAGCGCACGGGGCTGTACTCCGTATGCAATGTAGGCCACGGAGTAATACCTGATGGAGGAGAAAAGAAAAGGAACAAAACAGTACTACGTACGGTGTACGGATTAAACATCGGGGGGGGGGGCTTGTTTTGCGAGGCTGCAAGCGCAAATGCTGTTGGCTTTTGCATATGTACATATGTACCGAGAGTCTTCTATCCATTGCTCCATCCTGTCGGGAGCACTCCGTAGTAGTACTCCGTATGTCCACTGTTATACGGAGCACGGGGGAGGTTACTCTCCCCCTCTGCGCCCGAGTGTTTCAGATGGTCAACTGCCGGATGGCCACTTTCTGGCCCGTTGTTACTAGTAGTTGGGCTTCTACCCAAGTACTTCGCCCGTGGGCCTGTGTGATGCCGGCAGTACGGACCAGCAGCGACAGCACCACTAACTTCTGGGGCTTCGGGTACGGGAATTCCTAGCACCGGGGGAGGATAGGAGAGGGGAGGGAGGGGGAAGGACCAGTATTGTAGCAGGTGCACCTGAAAAGGCCATCACCCTCGAGAAATTCCCCATCAAAAATACTCCGTACAAGCACTCCGTACCTTGGTGCTTGCGGCTGCTTGCGCACTTCGCGGTACCGAGGGCGCGGCCTTTTAATCCTCCACCCTGGGCTATAATGCCCGGGGAGCTTGGTTTTAGGTTTCAACTTTTCCAACAAGCGCTGTCACTAGTAACGGAGCATGGGCGTTATTATGGAATAGTAGTACTCCGTACTCCGTAGTAGCGATGAGAGCGACACGTTTCCCGTCCGAACGTTTTTTTCACTTTTGTGTTTGATCGCCGCGGTCAAACAGAAAGAAAAAAAAAGTGATCCGAGTCCTGGAGCTTCCTGGGTTATCCCCTCCTTCTAGCCCACAATTACCTTTATGTTTCCCCCCCCTTCCGGTGCAGCTGTGGGTAATTTTGGGTTGCGCTCCCAGGTATCTGGGACGCTGGGAACGACTCGCAGTCGGGAGAAAAAGAAAAAGAAAGGAAAACGTTCATGATCATCTTGTGTTACAATTTTTTCCCCTGCTTTCTACTATGTATAGCCCTCTACTATGTATATTAATCTGCCCCGCGGTCTGGGCTGATGTTTCTCCTCGTGCTCCAAATGTGGGGTGGGCCGTTAGGGTGGACGTTTGTACAACAGCATGTTCTCGGGCTCTCTATATGTACATAGTACACTTGCATTCCATACTCCGTATTCAGGTAAGACTTACATGCTATCTCCAAAAAAAAAAAAGAGAAACAACAAAAACAAACAAAGTTATTCTCCCGTATAGTAGTGTAAATAGTGTGACTGTTCTCTCTCGAATGCTCCTCTCGCTCACCGACAGTGTTGGAAACCCCCCAGTCCTGGTCATGGCGGCGCACGAGGGACGGAGGTCGAAGTCTAGGCGCAGTGCTAGCTAACTGGCATCCATTATTCCGTACGGAGTACTGCCCTAGGGCCTAGTACTCCGTAGTCGTCGTTGGAGAAGCCCGAGGGCTCCTCAGTGCTCCTCTAGATCCGGTTCAGCCTGAGACATCGGCAGTCCGCGGCCCTTTCCCCCTCTGCGCCTCCTCTCCACCGGCGGTAGTACGGAGTATGTAGTAGGGAACGACGGAAAAAGATATGCACCGTACGGAGTACGCACGCTGCTACCCGCCCTGTGCTGTAGGGACCAGCCTCCCCCAAAACGAGCCTAAAGAGCCCAAAGAGCTCTACCTACTCCGTATTCGTTGGTGCAACTCCCGTACCCCAGCAGCCACGTTACGCATCACAGAAGGCTCGTGCAGAAGGAAAAGAAAAAAGAAAAGAAGAAGGAAAAAAGCAACGAACCAGAACATGCGAGGTACCAAGTTACACAGCAGCAGCCATGCTCGCTAGCAGCATGTCCGAAAAGGCCACCCCCCTACCCTCCAGCTCATATGGTCCGGTTTATCTTCTCCTGCTCTTTTCTTTTTGTCTGCTTCCGCCGTCGCTTTATTTCTAGCGGTGGTTGTCACTTTTACTAGCAGTAGTGATGGTTTTCTAATCAGTAGTGGTGATGGTGGTAGAAATGGTGGTGGCTGTGATCCAGTAATGTGATGGATGTGATGTGTTGGTTGGAGAATAGGGAGTACCTGTGTAGTTACTCCGTAATCACCTCCATCTCCTTCTCCTCCTCTCTGGCCCCCCTCCCGTTGGCGCGACTGCATAATAGACTACGGTAGGACACGAGTAGTTGGTGCAGATGCGTCATGTGCCTAACTCGTTGGAGACGCACCCGACTGACACGCGTGCGTTGCTGGTTACTGTACGTGGTAATAACGAGGTGGTCTCCTGGTCCTTTGGTTTCCCCAACGGCACGTCACGCACAGAGGGTATGCATGCATGCAGACGGAATAGTACATACGTACGTACGTAGTCCGTACGTGCATTCTATTCTACATGGCAGCATGCATCCATTCGTCGATGGGTAATAAACATGCACCTCTTCATCTCTCGCGTCGTCCCTGACAAGGACAGCAAATGACGCCGTAATAACAAATCTTGCCACATGTTGCGAGTTGCATAATGTACGGAGTACGGACTACGGAGTAGGAGGGAGGAAAAAAAAAGGGAAACAACCGGCGCCCATGGTGGGCATCCATCGTCAGGGCACACCACGAACACACGCACACTGGACACTTTTGGGAGGGGTGGAGAGAGAGGGGGGGGTACATGAAAGTGGACACACCAATTTTCCCGCTTTCAAAGAGCTTTCCAATTCCGCTACTAGTATTACGGAGTACATACGGAGTACCCCTGGAAAGAAGGTCCCTGGTCCCTGCTTTCTTTCCCAAAAACCCTGGTCTTGCCCCATTTTGGGAACCTGGTCGAATTCCCTTTCCTGGCGTGCTGGCTTCAAAGGACCCGACCCGACTGCATCAAACTCATCCTCAAGGGGGGGGGGGGGTCAAAGTCTTATTCCTTTTGAGGCCCTGCTACTCCGTACTTCGTACAGCACCACCACCACCACCACCACCACCGAGTACAAGTGGGCTGCAACATGTTGGCCCGTCGAAATTACCATCATCATCTTCCAGTCCTTTGACTCGTGTTTCCTACTGGCTATGGCATCCTCTCCCCTCCCAGGTTGATAGGTACCTCATCTCGCTCTCTCTCTCTCTCGATCACCTTCTCTACTCTCCTCCTCCTCCTCTAGAGCTACATAGTACGACCACTACTACGACCACGGAGTACTACTACTGCTACGTACTAGGCCTATCCCACATTTGGAGTTCTCTTCCTCCTCCTCTCCTCCTCTTCTCTAACAAACACCCCTCCCCCCCCCTGGTGCTTCTGCCCCTGGTCCCTGCTTTGGAAGCTCACGTCGGTTGTCTTTTTACCCTCTCCACAGTCCATCCTCAATCCTCTCCTTCTCTCTTAGAATCCTTGTCTTAATTGATCCCCTTCTTCTTGTTTCCACATCCCAGAGCTCTTTTTTGTTGCCTGTTTGTGCTTCTTATTTGGTGTTATAACATACTTTCATTGACGTGCAATTCCTCTCCTTCTTACCCCCTTTTTACCCTACCCAGCAAACAAGGCCATAGCCTTCATCATCATTGCCAAGAAAGAAAGAAAAACTTGACGCGTACAAGTTTGGTACCACTTCTGTGCTCGGGCACTTGGCGATTGATTACCTGTCGATTCTCAGAAAGAGGGGGGCGAAACACCGTGCAAGGGAAAGCATAAGGAATACACGATATAGGACAACAGGGGCAAGGGCATCCCATTACACTGTTTATTTCCCAACCTGACCACCATCCGGCACGGCACCGCTTCCCTGTATACGCGGTGCCTGACACAGCAGAATTTCCCAGTACTTATCGACGCGCATGGCCATGATGCCTCACTCCGATGTCCAGAACAATGGGCGACGTAGACGGACTGGGAACAGAGACGCCTTGAAGCAGTCCTTGTCGATCCCTCTTTTCCGCGGTGACAGCAGCAACAGCAGCAGCAGAGCAAACAGCAGCCACGGTAACAACAGCAGCGCAGAGCCCAGCCGGCAGAACACGCCCACAAATTTGCATAGTATGCTCGAGCCAGCCATTGACGGCCCACCGTCCCCGGAGAGACTTCGTCAGTTGAGTAAGCAGATGAAGCGCGCTTCTCATTTGAACCGCTCAATGGGTCATCGAAGTCCTTCTTCCGGTTCACCAGCACCGCGCTCCGCTGCCGAACATCCTCCGTGGGAGCAAGCCCTCGCCGACATGTCTCTCAACCGACGCCCATCCAATCGGTCCATCAGCAGTAGCATCCCCTCCAAGGAGAGGCCTGATAGCGTTCAGGCTCTGGGCAAGGACCTGTTTCGAAGGACAAAGATCAAGCGCGCCAGCAGCTCCTACAGTTCTTCCAACAGTTCTATGTACTCGGCAGAGGTGCCCAACGATGGCCACTTGAACAAGGACTCGTTGATCCCGACAATCTTCGCGCGCCGAAAGCCGTCTCGCGATGAGTCGGCAGCCGAGAAGAAGCTCCAGATCTCGGGCCCCTTCAACTTCCAGCACGTTGCGCATACTCAGCGTGACAACGTTCCGCACATGAGGATAGGTAGCCAGGGCGAGGTGACTGATGAGTTTGCTCAGTTGCCTACTCCTGCGCCTGCGACGGCTCCCGGAAACCTCCAGATTGACGCCCAGGACTTGCCATATCCCGGCTACTCCAACGGGGAGTATGACGAGTATGACGAGATGGCCTTCAGTGCGCCACCCACGCGTCCCGGATTGTATTCTCACCACACGGCCCCGACCTCGGCGCCGCGTCGCAGGATCAAGCAAGCAAAGTCGCAGGATCAGCTCCGATCCATGTTTCCATTCGAGGGTGGCGCACCTGCTCGTAAGACGAGATCCCCATCCGAAGCGAACTTGCCGGTAGCGGTTCCGCCCCCACGCAGATCCAGCCGCCCGTCACTCTCTGGCGAAGGGTTCAGCGCCTTTGCCGACGGCTCCCTCGATCGGCCGCAAGCCAACGCCCCGCGCCAACCGCAACCTTATGATCCCGCCGAGTCAATGGAGGAGCCTCCACCCGAGTTCCTCGACGAATTCTCCGTGGCTGCCGACCTGGAGGCTTTCAGCTTCGATGAGAGGCGCCCCTCCCATGCCGTCACCACGGCAGAGGAAGTGTCTTGGCCACTAGCTGCTCCTGTGGTAGTTTCGCCTGGGCCCTCGCCGTTCGACAAGGGCTTGCCAGATGTGCCAGAGGAGGAAGAGAGCCAGCAGTTCCATCAACAGCAGCAACGGGGTCACTCCCACCACAAGTCCAAGGCGAGTCTCGCCAGCAACTCATCGCTCCGTGGCAGCCAGTCTGTACCGGCTCTCCGCCGCCTCTCTCAGAACCGACGCATGAGCGGCGCTTCGGATACTCTTGGGCATTACGACATGGCGGCGGCACACAGGGCGACGAGGGCTGATCAGATGGACGACGCCGACATCGACCCTCTGTCCACGCTGGATAACTGGGAGGACGACATTGACTATTGCTACGAGCACGAGGCTGACGCCAACTTTGATTACAACTGGGAGCGTTCCTCGCTGGACGTACAACGCGGCGAGGCGAGACCTCCGGTCAAGGTCATCTTCGAAGACGACGAGCTTGCTGAGATGAAGCCCGCACAGCCTGTCGGTCGCACTGACGGTGGTGTTCCCCAGAGCGATAGCCTGGGCGTGACCAACTTTTCCTTCCCCCGTGGAGACAAGGGCAGCCGCGCCTCGCAGCTTCGAGCAATCCGCCCGGTGTCGTATGCTTCGACCTTTAAGGAGTCGCACGGGTTCAACCTCTCACCCTCGCTCCTCATCCCAAGTGACTACACAGAGATGATGGGCGGCGAGCATGATCAGTACGGCCCTCATGACGAGGTCTTCCGCGAGGCCTACCAGGGTCCTTACAACACCGAGGACGCGTCCCCTTTCAAGACGAACAAGTCCCCTCTTTCGTACGCCCAGCGGTCGAGTACCTCGACCACAGGCTCCGCCACCTCTTCACACTTTGACTCGGTTGGCGAGCGTCATACGTCGACCAACTCTAACTTCACCGCCCTCACCCGCTTCACCGTGAGCTCTACCAGCAGCAGTTCTCTGAACAAGGTAGCGGGCAGCGTCACCGGATCCAAAGACCTCATCCCCGTCACCACCTTTATCGACACCAACGACGATAGCGACAGCGAGAATGAGGTTGAAGAGGGGCAAGAAGAGGAGGCCACCCCTCCCGCCTGCGACGACACCGTTCCCGAGCTCACATCTTTCCCTGTTATGGCCTCGGCCAGCAAGAAGCTGTCTCTCCACAAGTCGCACGCAAGCGAGTCGCTCCCCGTGCGCAACGAGACCGGTGCTCCCATGAGGTCTTCCCAGGACGCCGCTAAGATGAGGAGGCCCCGTGCCAGGACCAGCAGCCTCAGTGCACCGGTCCCTCCTGTCGGCCAGTACGCCCTCTTCCCTCGCGGTTATGCCAAGGACAGCAAGCCTACCGGTGATAACCGTATCTAGGATGCTCTGCCATGTGTGCATACATTTCGAGCAAGCCTTTATTAACATAACATATACTTTCCACTATTCTACACACTCACGCTCACTTAAGTCTCACTCACTCACTTACACTCTCGTTCATACGCACAACTCATACCACACTCTTTGGGCACTATCCGCAATCTTCTCATTTTCCTTGGCTCAAACTCGAAGCTGAACCAGCCGTCTCTCACCGAATACGTTTAATATTATCGATAGAGATGATACAATGGTATTGCGTGGGAGACGCACTCCACAAAATCTTCGGAAACCACTCTCGTTGTCATCTATCATCAGGTGATTTTTCCTCATGTATCTTTTCCGTCACCACCTTCGCGACTTTCGTTCACATGGCGTTTTCATATCTCCAAAAAAGCATTTCAACGGGGCATATAAATATAGACATTGGGGCTGGCAGACAGCAGGGCAAAAAAACACCAAAGAAGAAGACCACGAACACAGCATTTTCTTCGGCCACCAACATGCATTTTATTTCCGGGAGCAACAAGACCAGAACCATCGGGGTTTCTTTTCATCTCTTTTTTCCTTTGACATGTCATTGTCTCCGCTATCTGCTTGCGTGTGTGCAGATCTTTTCATTATTGTTTTTTGTTTCTTTTAAAGAATATATCCTCTGGATACCGAGGATGAGGAAAACTGGCGTCCTTTTTTTTCTTTCTTATTCTTGTTTTTGTTTTTCCCTCCTGAGAACTATCACTGGACGGAAGCCACACTGGTTTAGATATATCTTGGAGAGAAAAAAAAGAGGAAAGAAAAAGTTCACTCGGACTGCTTTGTTAAGCAGTTTCGTCTTTTTCGTTCATTATCTTTTTTTCTTAGAGGTTGATGATTTCATGAACTATGATGGGGTGGAGGAAACAAAGGGCCTTTTATATATATATAAAGAAGAACCGAGGATTGGGTTTGCGATTCTTTTTCCTCGTAGGACATGAGGAAGAAGACGCTTTTTCATCCTTGATAATTTAATTTCTCTACACACATACCATATACAAATGTACACAATCCCTCTCTTGCCTCTGGAATGTGAAGTTCTTGGTATCAATCCTACCGTTACGACTTACTCCTCCAAAGCCCACCTCGCGGCCTCGGCGGCGTGAATGGCGGCCGGCTCTATGATGACGACGTCGTCGCCGAGGTCCTCCTGCGTGACGACGAAGCCCAAGTCCGTGCTGCCGAGTATGATGGCGCCCGCGCCCCTCCGGGCCAGCGCCCTGGCCTGCTCGACGAACATGGCCCTCGTCCCTTGCGTGACGGCGGCGGCGCCCCTGACCACCTCCTCCATCATGCCGCGGTTCACCTCGTCCCTGTCGGCCGCGGCCTCGGGGACGACAACCTCGTAGCCGGCGGCCGCCAGCCTGCCGGCGAAGAAGTCCGGGTCGTCGACGTCCTCCATGGTGATTTTGGGACCCAGGAGGCCGAGGGCCCGGATGTCTGGGTGCTGGGCTCTGAGGTGCGAGGCTACGCAGTCGGCGATGTGCAGCAGGGGAGGGGGAGGAGCAGCAGCACCGTCGGCGTTGTTATTGGGGAGGGTTGATAGGGCGTGGACGATCTGCCGCGTGGCCTTGTGCGCGAGTATGGCGCAGACGACGACGGCGTCGAAGCGCCCGGCCAGGGCGTGCATGCCCGCGCCCTCGACGTAGGACGCGGCGAAGTCGTCCCAGTCCCCCGCGGAGGCGAGGTCGACCATGGCGTGCAGGTCGGCGCTGTAGAGGTGCAGGGGCGCCGAGCGGCGGCCGCCGAGGCGGTCGCGGGCGTGCCGGTTGATGGAGGCGTAGTAGAGGGCGGTCACGTCGGGGGTCATGCCGCCCAGGAGGAGGAGGCGCTTCATTATGGCGGGGGGGTTTCTTCCTCCTTTCTTTATTCCTTTTTCTTTCGATGGGTTGAAGGGGGAGAGGGGGAGGGGGGTTGTACTTCGTATACTACGGGAGTACTAAGTAGGTATTGGAGGGGAGGTTGGTACGGAGTATGTGTCTCAAGTACTGTGTTGTATATATCTATGTATGTGTGTAAATAGATGCATGCTTCAGAGTATGAATCTCCGACTAATATCTAATGAGAGTTCCATCTATCCGCTGTTCGAGGCTGGCTGGTAATCACCACACGGGCTGTCCGCGACGCATTCTCTCCCTCCCGCATGTAGTCGGAAGGGCGCAAGATCCCCGCGGAAACCTGACCTCCTGCCGTAGCTATGCGGCTACTAAAACACGACGGAAAACTTGGTAGTAGTATTCAGACATTATCATTTCACCAATCAATAAATTCATACAGAGTACATGCTGCCTCTTCTTTTCAGGCACGGCTCGGGTTTCCAGTTTTGGCCGCGTGCTTGGTAACCAAACCCCCTCCCCCTCCCCTCCCATTTTATTCTATAGCAACTTTGAATCCTTTTTGGAGGGGGAGAAGGTTTTTCTTTTTTCTTTTTGTCTTTTCCGCGGCCTGTCATATATTGTTTAACACTTTCCCCGCGGATAAAAGGAATGACAAAAAAAAACACAATAACGGGAAATCTTACTCCCATGACTCACGATACCCTATCCCCTTTTTCCCACGGGGCAGAGAAAAAAAAGAGGAAGTGAGAGGAGAGGGAGAATCGGGCATCTCGATTACGACTTTGCTGCTGCTAGTACTCCACATAGTGTTGCAGATTAATTTTTATCTTCAATATTTTAAACGGCTATTCGAACAAGGTCTGGCAGGTAAGTAATGGGGCCTGAGTGCGGAAACGTACGACTTGCATACTTTCCCCAATTATGCTCTAGGATAGGACTTGCTTTAAGAATAAATTATGAATGTATCCACGTATTATAACTGAGAGCCTGGCAAGCTCGCTCTTTTTTATCCATCACTCCCGTAACGCCGCACCCGTCTCCCCTTCTGTGAACATACACAGCCAAGGATACCAGTAGTAGTCATAAACATGGAAGCAAGATGAATAGCTCACGGCTGGTAAATCTCTTTCTTTTTCTTTTTCTTTTACCCAGTCTTCTTCTTCTTCTTTGGCCGGTCGTCACCGTCGTCAGCATCAGGCATCTCCTCGTCCTCGTCGTCATCGTCGACGCCACTGTCGCCTGCACCGCTTTCGCTGCCCGAGCCCTCGCTCTCGTGAGCCGAGTCGAATTCCTCCGCAACGTCACTTTCGCTATCGGCCTGGAAGTCTTCGTCGACACTCTCCTCGTCTTCATCGGCAGAGCCACGGTCAGCCTTGGCCGCAACCACCTCCTCATCAGAATCATCCATCTCCTGCTCACGGAGGGCAGCAGCAAGGAGATTGGCATCCTCGTCGATCTCATTCTTGACACGCAGGCCCTTCAGCTTGAAGAATGCCTCGAGTGACTTGAGGTCCTCGCGGTTGATGTTGCTGAACTGTGAGGAACCGGCACCATTCTTCATCACCACTGTGATATCAAATGTAGAGAGCGCCGAGACCGCGCCGCTAACGCGAGAAAAGGTGACAGACTGTGTCTGCTCGTAGGCGATATATGTGGCTGGCTTGGGGACGAACATAAACGCTTTCTCCAAGCAGTACAGGAAGCCTTCGCTCGCCTTGATCGAACACTTGATGCCGTACTGTTGGCGGTGACTATTCTACTCGTTAGTTTCCGGGTACATGAAGCACTTTGAATATGTACATACGTGATGAAGTCCTTGGCTGGCGAGGAAATCTTCTTGTTCGCAAGGCCCCTGAAGATCTTAGCAACAACATGGTGCAAGGGTTCTTCGTAGTGAGGCTCTAGCTTGTCATGGTATTTGCTCTTGAGTTCCTCCTCTTCAAGGTTCAAGTCAATTGTCACCTCTTCGTCCTTCTTAAATTGCATGACGACAAAAGGGTATCTAGTCTGACCCTGGCGTAGAGGGGGATCCAGGCCGATGCAGAGCATGCAATGCATGTCGTCCGGCTTGGGAAGCACCATAAACTTCTTGATGGCCTCATACTGAATCTTGTAGTCGTACGTTTTCCCGCGTAGTCGGAACGACGCCTCGTACATGTCAATGTCGAAGCGGCCACTGTAAGGACTGTTAGCAAATCCATGTCGAGTAAAATGTAGTCCGATAGCACCACGCATACCGAGGAGTAAGATGCAGAACATCGAGAAAGGTGGCGATAGTATCGCCAGCGGTTTCGCCAATTTCAGCCTTCTCGATCAGCGTTTCATAAAAGAGGGTAGCAGCATTCTTTTCCTGTTCCTCTCCAGCGTCGCTGCCGGCCTCTTCTCCATCGGCCTCCTTCTTGGTTGTTGTCCCTGGGACGTAAAATCGCATCTCCACAAGCTGGTCCTTGCCAGCGCCGGCCTTTTTGCCACGCCCGCGGGCACCACCTAGAGCACCATTGTTTCCCGTATCGCTAGAATCTTGGGGTAGCGATAATTCAACCGACACCTCATTGCGGCCCGCTAAGTTGGTATTTCCAATCTCCGTGTATGGGAGTTCAAAGGCGGGCTTGTTTTGCACGTTGAAGACCAGTTCGGCTTTGGAGAATTCGGCCTTACCCCAATTCCAGCCTCGTAGCGCATGCTCCTTATTTTCCAGAGCTGTGCTATACCATGTCTTGAAGACCTTGGCCAGTCGATCGAATTCTTCTTGTTGAAAGCCATCGAGTTGAATGACCGTGGGCGAGTCGCGCTGGATGATGCGGACTTCGTATGCTTTCGAGGAGCGACTCCATTGTGCAGTTCCGATCTTGGCTGCGTCGAGAGTAAAGGTATCACCGCCGCCCGAAGGCTTCCATCCAAATCCAGTCTCAGCGAACCTGCACTTGCCGTGTTCCTTAGAAAGGTCAAGGTAGATATTGTCGAAGCTCTCACTAGAATGCGCAAATCTCAATTAGCTCGATGATCGTTTGCCTTGGGGCATGGCTCGACGTCTTCGCGCCCTCAAAAAAACGAAGCCTCCACGCTTCGTAATAATTCGAAATATGAAGCTGGAACTTACATTGCCGTCATCTTGAAAGCTACCTTGGATGGTAATTTCCCTCTATGTCTGGTAGTGGTGATTGAGACTCGATGCTCGGTTGAGTTGAGAATCAGAATCAGAATCACGGAAGCTGTAGGTCGGGATTTTGGAAATTTGGAGCTTCTCAGCATTTACCAGTCGTCGCGTCGACCCGCGCCAGCGTGTCTTGGCCTTTAGCCTTTTAGGTACCAAGCACTACCCGTTGGAACTGGAGTCCTTCTGGAGTGGCTCGCCGAGGGGACCACAGTGCCCCAAACCACCTGTAACCGTGGGGTCACATGCACCATAAGGGGTATTCATGGGGGGAGGTATCGACTTTTAGCTCATTTATCACGATGCGTTAGTGTTCACACTTTCGGTACAGGTATTTCTTAACAGCTGCACTAGTGAGAGCCTACAGTAGCGCTGCAGAGTACTTCATGCAGGCCCTACTAGCGCCCGCTTGCAGCCTATGACAGCATCACATCACCTGCCAGGCTCTTATCGCCTTCATTGCTGACCCCAACGTTCCCCAACCCGCTCGACCTACAACCAGCATCTATACCGCTCTTAATTCCAAGTTAAAAAAAAACAACTTTTGTTTCCTGCCATCGATCGGTTTGGTCCTGGACACAAAGATGGCTCGTACTAGGCGCTGCGCCTCTGCTGGCAGAGTCACCGCCGCGATTCTGTTATCGGTTTTGGCAACTCCGGCAACGGCCTTCGCTGCTGCTCGTCCGCCCTCGTACGAAGACGCATTATTGCCTCCGGGGCCAGTAATCCTTCATCCCGAACCACCACCGCCGGCTGAACACACGTTCACTCTGCGGCATCTTTACCATCATGGAACACATACTCACCCTGAGTTGCATCGCAAGCAAGATGTTATACACGACGAGTCCCGAATCTTCTTAGCAGCCGAGGACGAGTACGGTGATCTCGATGTCTCGAGTCTTAAGGCCAGAAGTCACGCCAATACAATAGAAAGATTGGTTGATCGGAGGCCATCTGTGGTTGATCCCATGGTGGCAGAGTCGCGAAGACAAGGCTATGCTGCAGTGCTTAATGCTGGGGCTTGGACCTTGGACGAGGTGCCATCTCCGGATATCACGGACAGGGAAACCGTCCTCAGCCTAGCACTTATGGCGGCTAATGCCTACGTAGAGAAAGAAGGCGAAGGCGAGTGGACTGATGTCGGGAGTGGGTTTAACCGAAGCGATGATTTCGGATGGGAGACGGATGGGTTGCGTGGGCACATCTGGCTGGATGAAACCAACTCGACGGTCGTCATCGGTCTCAAGGGTACATCAATGGCAGTCTTTGACGGAGAAGGCACAACTACCAACGATAAGGTCAACGATAATTTGTTCTTCAGCTGTTGCTGCGCTCAGCAGGGTCAGTGGACATGGCATCAAGTTTGCGACTGCGCCACCGGAACCTACTCGTGCAACAACACTTGCGTTAGGACCGCACTTATGGAAGAGCATCATTACTACACGGCAGCGCGGGAGCTTTACTCAAACGTCACAGAACTTTATCCTGATGCCAACGTCTGGTTAACCGGACACTCTTTGGGAGGTGCTGTTACATCCCTTCTTGGGCTGACTTACGGCCTTCCCGTTGTCACTTTCGAGGCAGTACCCGAGGCTCTAGCTGCTTCTCGTCTCGGTCTTCCAGTCCCACCTGGTGCAGACCATACCGCTCCCCAAACTCGCAAGTTCACAGGAGCTTATCATTTTGGACACACCGCCGATCCTGTTTACATTGGTACCTGCAATGGTGTCACTGCATCGTGCACATACGGCGGCTATGCTATGGAGTCCATGTGCCACACAGGATATGAGTGTGTTTATGATGTTGTGGCGGACAAGGGGTGGCGTGTCGGCATCGGTACCCATAAGATTCGGTCAGTCATTAGCGATGTCATTCTCAAGTATGACGATGTCCCGGCGTGTTCATTTACGCCCGAGTGCCGTGACTGTGGGCAGTGGAAGATGTACGAGAGTAATGGGACCGAGTCGACGACCACGTCACCCTCGCCCACGGTTACGTCTAGAACGCGAACCCGTACATCTACCTGCGAAACACCTGGTTGGTGGGGATGTCTAGACAAGACAACGACGGGTGACGGCTCCATCACCACCACTACATCAGAGACCAGCTCCACGTCTACTTGCGAGACGCCAGGTTGGTTCGGGTGTAAAGACAAAACTACGACCACGACCACGACCACGGTGGAGCCTACCTCGCCCACGACTACGTGCGAGTCACCGGGCTGGTGGGGATGCCGCGATGAGATTACATCCACAACTGCCGACGGAAGTGAAGCAACGACGGCTCCGCCTCCAATTACTTCGGCCCCAAAAGTGCCAGAAGCTTCGCCAACAGACGATAGTAGTCAGTCGGCGACTTGTTCGACTCCTGGATGGTTCGGTCGTTGCAAAGACAAGGCAGATGCAAAGGAGGATGAAATGGATGGTGTAGAGTTGAGGTGAAGACACAAATAAATTGGTTAGGGGGTGCTCAGGCGTTCGTTCGGGTTTCATCTTTCAGGGCATTTACATCATCACACTCAGATACATACATAATAGGATTATCGGCGTAGTTGGATTCAAAGCAGGAGGCCGATGCATCATAGCGCTATACTATATCCACATGAATATACATACCATAAAGAGCCTTGGATTCATGGATCCTCATGTTCTATGGACGTCGATTGTATAGGACTATGATTGAGCTTATCACATTCTTGATTTAATTAAGATTGTCAGAGTTTATAAGTTTATACGCCTCCATTATCTTGGTACTAGACATGATCTATACTACTACTATGAAGTACTACTAGTAGTTGTAAGGTGGTAGGTAGCATTACACTCCGTATTACGGAGTACAGCACTGCGGATCTTCCTAGGTATGCGGCATGGTGGGGTGACGTCGATCCAAAATCTGCTACCTTCCGTTCGTTTAGCCGACGACGGTCGCGACCTGGAAATCCAAAATCCAAAATCCAAAACCGCGTCCTCCATCAAGCAGCTGCATACTCCGTACACAACACCGAGACTATCACATAAATGACATTGCTCACACCACGTTGCAGTTAAAGAAATTTCTCTATCCCAACTTTGTAATTGACTTTGAGATGTAATAGCAACTCAAATATCCTCGCCCCATCCTGTACGGAGTGACCAACATGGAAACCGAAGCGACCACTTCGGAGCGACCCGAGTCACGTCTCTCGAGTGACAGCGACAGTGACAGCGATGCCCCGAGCAACAAGAAGACAGAATGGCTTGCAACGAGTCGCGCGAAGCGTGCTACGGCAGGCAATCGCATGAAGTCGATGCTCGCCGCCGAGGAGCCCGATGACGATCTGGAATTGCTATTTGCCGAAGATGAAGACGACCAGGGATTCACCGACGCTGGCGAGGATGCCGGGGATGAGCACATGGACTCTTCGTCGGATGACGACGAGGAAAACAATGCCGGGGATGACATGGAAGGGGAGAAGGAGCTAGAGAAACAGGCCAAAGAAAAGAAGGCCGCTGCGCGGAAGCGCAAGGCCAACGATGCTATCCCGGCAAAGTTCAGAAAGAAGGTCCGCATCGATCCCACGGCCTCGAGCGCCACTTCGACACCGGCTACGCCTACATCTACAGCGCCCGCCCCCCGACCGAAGAAGAAGTCCGAGAGAGCATCATGGCTACCTTCCATTTCCGACATGCCCACCCGCGCATCCTCTCGACAGACGACGAGGTTGTCGAAGGAACAGCTGCACGCACAAATGGAGGAGCGCGAGGCGAAGCGGTTAAAACAGTTGGAATATATGCAAAAGAAAGCCGCGAGGCTAGAGGCTTCCAAGAAGCCGCCCATGACCCAGGAGGAACGTCTGCGCGAAGCTGCGATCGTGGAGAAGCGCAATTCAAAGAGCTTGAACAGGTGGGAGCTGGCAGAGAAGCAACGCGAAGAGGAGCGAAGAGCGAAACTGGCGGCGCTAAATCAAAGGACACTCAAGGGACCAGTCATCACATTCTGGAGTGGCACCAGGGAATGGAACGATAAAGACGCCGGCAAATACGTCATCATGGAGGAGAAACCTAAGAAGAAGAGGGTCCCAAAGGAAAAGGCCGCGGACAAGACAGATAAGGCCGACAAGGCGGCAGAAACCACGCTGCCAGCCGACGGCTTGTCATCTACAGAATCAAAAAAGGTTGATATCAAGACAGATGGTCGAGAGGGAACAAGCCCCAAGGAAGGTGCCCCGGAGACGACGGACCAGCCTATGCAAGATGCTCCCCCTATACAGCCTACGACGGATGAGCCTGCCAAAGAACCTCAACCTGAAGCCCAAGCGGGTAGTCCTATGAAGGATGCTGAACCGCTTAAGGTAACGGCAGAAGAGCCTAAGAACGATAGCCCTACGAAGGAGACGCTGCCAGAGCAGCCCATGACCGACGCCCCTTCGCAGGACGAAAAGCCTGTGGAAGCGGTACCGCCTCTAGCAGCAGAAGCCGAGAAGAATTCTCCCCGACCAGCAGAAGAGAAGACAGCTGAGGGGCCAGAAGTGCAAGTTGGTGCCCCAGGAGTAGCATCGCCTTTGGAGCCTCCTCCACCTGCAAGCGGCCTTGCTGCACCAATATCGGCCCCAGAGTCGGGGTCGGCGGCATCAGAACCCAAGCCATCCAGTGTCCTCGCCGCTCCCATGTTTGCTCCTCCCGCAGAAGCTGTTCCCGAATCAATGGTGTCTTCGTCACCAAGCACATCGAACCAGGTCAAGTTGGATGTACCTGACCCTCTCAGCGTACAAAAGTCTGCTGATGGCTCTATGCCCGCTCCTGCTATGTCAAACACAACAAATGCCCGTCTGCTACCTATTCCCGATGAAGCCATGCCGTTATTAAACGAGAAGAATCCTGCAACCTCAGGCCCGGAACCTTTAGAAAATCAGCCACCAGCAGTATCTCTGCCCGAGGCATCACCAGCAGGGAACACTGCAGAACCGTCAAAAGACCAGGCGCAGGGCCCGCCGCAGGCAGATGACCAGCCCGCGGAGAAAACGGAGTCCAAGACCGCAACCCGAAATGCCATCGTCTACCAGAACTTTAACGAGAATGCCATAAAGGACAAGAACATACAGACTCAAATCCTTTTCGGTCGTAAGATGACCAGGCTAGCCAGTAAGTCTTTTTTTCTTAGTTCCCTCCTTTTCCCCCCTTCCCTCCTTCATTTCTCCTCTCCACTCCGTAAAAGAAAAAGAGGATAAAACCACGAATCGAGCCATGACCATGTCTAACGTGCCAATCAAATACAGAGCCGTCAGCGCCGCCCGTCTGCGTAATCACCAACCACCTGGCCCGCTACCGCGACCCGGAAACGGGGCTCCCGTACCACAACGCCCACGCCTACCGCGAGATACGCCGCCTGACCCGGGGCGAGTACCGGTGGAGCCAGCTCCTCGGCGCCTGGTCCGGCGGCAGCAACTCGGCCGCCAAGGGCGTCCCGGCGCGCTTCCTGGACCCGACCGCCAAGGGCCCGAAGCAGGTCGCCGAGGAGAAGCGGCTGGCGCAGGAGGAAGAGGATAAGAAGAAGAGGGAGGCGACGGCGGCGGCGGAGGACGAGGAGGAGAAGGGGAAGGAGGCGGCCGAGAAGAAGAATAGGGTAGTTGACGGCGGCAAGGAGAGCGCCGACGGCGAGGCCAAGGCTCCGGATAACACGACTGCCGCCGCCGTCGAGACGAACCCCTCGGCCGCCCCGACCTCCGGCTCAGAGGCGAAGCCAGAGGCGAAGCCAGAGGCGAAGCCAGAGATGCAGCAAGAGGTGCGGCCGGAGGCGCCATCGGAGCTAGCGTCGACGCAAGAGCAGCAAGAGCAGCAAGAGCAGCAAGAGCAGCAAGAGCAGCAAGAGCAGCAAGAGCAGCAAGAGCAGCAAGAGCAGCAAGAGCAGCAAGAGCAGCAAGAGCAGCAAGAGCAGCAAGAGCAGCAAGAGCAGCAAGAGCGGCAAGCTGCGCTCGTCTAGCCAACTACTACCCTAGGTAGTACGGAATTACCGTGCATACAGAGTCAGAAGATAAAAGGTAGTATCAAGCAATTACGCGCCCAGTTTATGGAGTACTCCGTTCCGTACTTGTCGTTCGGAGAATATCAACACGATACCCCCCCCCCCCCCCCCCCCTTAGCTTATAGCATGGCATGGTTTGTTCTTCCATGCAGACGGCATTGACCAAATCTTACATACTGTTCGAGACCCATCCATGTTGATCATATTGATAGCCATAAGTGTCTAAGCTTTCCGTTATACATAGTATGTCACATCGTTCATGCCATTATGTAGGACGTACAAGTTTCAGGTGCCCCCCGTGCTTTTGCTTTAACTTTGTGTAGATTTTTTTTTCTTATTGAGGCGTCCAAAGGCGCTCACTCCTATGTAAATTCCCAGTCCTAGATTCTCTTGATCTATTACACATTCTTCCCTGATATCCTTTTCATATCCCCTTAGTCGTCCAGAACCCTAGTGCGCATGACCTTCATATAACTTCGATGCGTAAAATCTCGTTCTCTTGCCAACCAAAGTAGTAGTGCCAAACTCCCGACGTCAAACCATAAGATGATGCCAGGTTCACAATAACCGTTAGCCTGTCTTGAATAAAATCGAAAAACGCCATATCCCCTCCCCTCCTGAGCTACACTGAGCCCGAGTGTTGTTTCGTGAGAAACTAGTAATTTAGTTCTATAATGTAACAAAGAAAAGCTTGGTTACCAAGCGCGAGATGATGCACTGCGCGTGGCGTGTACAAAGAAAATGATGTAGTAGGGTAATTGTTGATAATGTCGATGCTTCAGAGTCGCTTGGTACCAATGGACTCGACCATCCAGCCCAGCTCATTGGCAAAATTATCGAGGCCGGTGTCGATGGGCTGCCCCAGAAAATCGCACCGAGGGCTCTCGGGGACAGGCTTGAGATGAGACTTGTACTCTGGCAGGGTGTACTTGCTAAACTTGCTGCGAAGCGGCTTCAGCGTCTGCGGCTCTTCTTGGAGCGTCTCAATGCTCTCGTCCTTGGAAGCAGTCTCATCTTGGTCATCCTCGGCATCATAATAAAAGGTGAGAGCGGCAGTATCGGGAGACCGCGATGATGGTGGAGTACCTAGCGCGCTGGACGTCGATGACATGGGCTGAGAGAAGGATTCCAAGCTTGGTAGCCCGGGAGACCCCGTCGACCCGGATGGATGAAGAATTGCATGGGCAGTAGAAGGACGCTCGGTCGTTAAAGTGAGGGAGCTCAGGTTCTGAGAGGTCAAAGGCATCATACCGGACGATGCAGTTGAAGGCGAGGTGCGCGGGGGCGGAGGCGATAGACCAAAGCTGAACGGCGAAGTCTCCGAAATAGCAGACGCAAAGTTATCGTCATCCTCATTCTCTTCGTCGATATCTTCAGGAATCATCAGGGACGGCCGGTCGCTTAAACCTGAGCCAGGCCTGTTACCATGGTCCTCGGTGAGGAAACGTCGAAGAGAACCAGGTGACATGGATCGATTTCGGCTGCCATTCGAGGAATCGGTACTCCTGTCACTGTATCTGGATTTAGTCGTGGCACTCCTATCATCCTTCTCCGTTGCGCGGCCTCTCTCATTGTCCGAGCCAGACTTGTGATTGAACCATCTCTTCCACGCCGGTGCTGGTGAGACCGGTCTTGATGATGATGTTGAAAATGCGGCACGATGGCAAGGAGCTGTGCCTTGGCGAGCACTGCCAGCCTTAGGGGAGACTGCAGGCGCAGGACGGGGTGTATTGAACTTGTCGCGAGGGTTCATGGTGGCGTAGTCCGTCAACCGCATAGAACTGAGCGAAACACTTCGCTGCCGAAGGGATTGTTGCACAGGTACAGCAAGAGTGTTGACTGTCTGGCCGGGTAAATATGGGCAATTGGTAGTTGTAGGTTTGGCTGGATCAAAAGTTTCTGTAGATCCGTCTACTTCGTACTATTAAAGAATTAGGGTTAGGGAAATGATCGACCTATATAAGATGAAGAGGAGGGAGAAGGCTGGGGAAAAGCTAGTAGTAAAGGCTGAAGCTTACATAGTAGTAGTAGGTGTGCCCCATCTTGAGACCCCCGTTCCTCTTTCTGGACTGGGGTCGACTCGATCCATCATCACAGATAATGTTCTGGAAGGCGTGGCAGCCTTTCCACTGATCCTTGCCTCTTCTCGAATCGCGCTCCATGGGGTAGGATGTTGCGAAATTGTCCCAAGAGCCAAGAAGGTGAACAGCCTGGACTGAAGGGTTGGTCTGTCTAAATAGGTAGAAAGGGTCAGCTCGTATTTCTTTTTCGACGCCGGAACTCGTCACAGAAATAAGACGGTGTGTAAGTTGAGAGCCAGAGGTGCAGTCACGGACGCCGTGAAGGATTTAATATGGGGGTGCGATGAGTTGGCTGAGTTTTGACACCGAGCGTTCTGCGCATTCCCCAACTTGTTTGACCAACCAAGTTGATACACGATGAAGGGAGTCAAGAGCCCAATCGCCGGGCATTGGCCAGGTTTGGGGGGATTGGGTGCCATGCCCCGTGTGATTGTCAATTCATGAAAACAATGCTTGGTCCGCTTCGCCGGGCGCACCGAATGGTAAGGCTGTGCGTGCAAGGTAAAGGACTTTGACAGACCAGGGTATCAGTCACCACCACTATGACCAGGGTGCGGCGTTGATAGCTGCTGTGAACTTCCCGTACGGAGTACCGAGTACCATAACGGATGGAACCTTAAGGTACCCAGCCCGGGAGTACTCCGTACGGTGTACATAGTACTGCTACGTACTACGTAGCTTCGTTCAGCTGGTTCAAAATGACACATTGATATCGCCCAACAACACCGATGTAGACATGGGTCCCTGGGCAGTAACGAATCGAACGGGGAGGTGACCAGAAGAGGGTAGGGGCAAACAAGAGGCAAACCAAAAGCAAAAGGGTCATTACCGGAGGACAATTATGAAAAGTTGAGGCTTGAGCGGCGCAGATAGCGCGGGCAAAGGCGAGATACACTAGACCCAAGCCTGGAATTGAGTTTAACACTCGTCCCGACGGCGACTCAAGCCCTGCTGTGCTCGGTTGTGATTGAATTCAATGGTGTAAGAGGTGGGTGAGACACGGGCAAGGGCTCAATCCTCAGGGCGGAGGGGACGATTTCGGAAACACCGCGAGTTCGACCAGCGAACAGAAAAAGGAAGAAAAATAAAGAATGACGACAATATCAAGGTTGAGAACAACAGAAAGACCTGAGAAAAAGAAATATAAAAGATTAAATTGAACTTACAGAAGAAATGTGACCAGAGTTGTTGTGGGATCCATGGCGGTTAATCAACAGGCGCTTAATATTATAATCTCCAATGCATCGATCGACCTCGATTCAGACTCGACTCAGAGTGTTTTACAAGTCGCAATGAACTTCTCGAGGCCCATGCGGCGTAGTATGAATTGAGCCAGCTCTTGTTGGCCAAGTTTGATTATAGTCTGTAAGTTCTGTAACAACAACCAGGCGCTTGCGCGAGCGCTTGTATCGGGCTTCGGGGGCCGACAGCTGCGAACTGCCTATTGCCAGTGGTACGCAAGCCTCGCTGAACCGAACAGAAACACGCACGGCACTAGATTTCGGTTGATTCATTAGCACAGTTGACAACTCGAAGGTGACCGCTGAAACACGTCTGGCGTGGAAACCATGGAAACGGGAAGTTGTATGATTGGCTAACACTGGCTGTCCCCAATCTTGAATCTCTGACAATTTCCTTGGTCGGCTTGGTGAAGCGCTGGCGACCTATCAAGCCGATGGAGCCGATTTGTTGTCTTGTCCAGACTCAAGAAGAGCCTCAGGTAGGATCCGTAACTTGCGTGGTTCCTATCAATAGCTTCCGGCTCTGAGAGTAAGGCTCGCAGAATGGAGAAACAACCGGAAAGGTATACAACAAGTTAGGGAAAGCTTCGGGTAGCTAGGCAAATCACAGAGAGGATACACCGGCCAGGTTCGTCCATGTTCGCCCAGGTTCGCCCAGGTGAGATTTTGGGAAGAGAAAGAACAGGATGACGCTTACAGTTTGAGGAAATATTCCCTTTACGGACGAGAGCCGAAGTCGAGACCTGCTGACAATTCTTCTTCCGCCTCTTTTTTTAAGTATACCAGGTGCGAATACCCTTGGAAAGAACCATTTGCGTGCCCAGAAGAAGTTATTGCCGGGGTGAAGGAAGAGAATGTGATGAGAAAAGACAAGCGAGGAGGAGCAGGATGGTGCTGCTGCTGCTCTGATGTCGATTCTTCGCTTCCAGTAAGAAAAAGGCCAAGGTCACACTGAAGTGCCTAATAGCTTGGTTTCGATGCTGGCGTCGGCCCCGGCCTTGTGTGTGTGTGTGTGTGTGTGTGTGTGTGCCCAGCCTATCACCTTGCAATCGTAGGCGTGTTTGTGACGTCGTTTGACAAGACAGATGGAGGGAGCGGGATACTGGGCTACTACTAGCACAACGAGCGATGGTGAAACTTGGTGTGTAAGTGAGGAGGAAAGATGCGTTATTACTGTTAGGAGTAGGTATCCATTCCCTTCTGCAGTTTAAAACAAATCGAAAATGTTCTAAAGTTCACACGAATTGCAATGGCAAGCTGAAAACGATTTCGCCCAGCTGTTGCCCTGCCTCCCAAGCTAAGAGCAAATTAGCAACAAGACAGACACTTCATCATCAACCCGTTCTCAGCTGGACCAGCGCACTTTCCCCAAGTCAAATAAATGTCAATCACGTCTTTAGCGGCAAGAGCGAGCGCCCACCAAGAGTCCTAAAAGGGCTAAAACCGAAAGAAAGCCTTCCAAGTCCCAACCTGTTTTCCTCCACTGATGAAGTTTCCATCCATTTGCATCGAGTGGGGTGGGGGGTCTCCGGAGTCCCTTAGCTCTCTGGCACTCCTTGATTGGCTCCCTTTTTTTTTTTTGACATGCCCGGTTCCAGCGTTGAGCGATTGGGTTAGAGGCTGCCCGGTGGAGCTCTCGCCAAGTGCCATGTGGACGCCTCTAATGTTCCCATTCGAGCCAATTCGTCCACAGGTGTGAAGGGGGGACCTGCCAATCTCCCCGAATGCACCGTCGCCGTAGGCCCGACGCTATCACCGGCTACGTTCAACCACAAGCGCAATAATTCCAACGACGCCAACCCCCCCTTCACGCCGTTCTGGAAGGGAACAGAAAAAATAGTTTCAACGTTCAAATCCACTCCGTTACGGAGTAGTATACTACCATACATAGTACCATCAATCGGCGTGTACTCCATATGTACGGAGTACAATGCCCACGTGAAAATCCCTTTCAAAGACGGCAGGAAGCGACAGCGGAATGCAGCCAAAATCTACGGCACCGCCCAAAAGCTTCGATTTTTTTTTCTGCTTTCGGACTATGCCACTAAAAGGAGCAAGGTGCTGGGTTTTTGACTTTTTGCGTACCACTCGTGCCTATGACGACACAATCGGGGGCATCCTCCGTTAGACGCTGGAGAAGAGGAGAGAGGCTGGCAGCTGTACTATGTAGTATTCCACAAAAAAAAAAGCTCGGAGCCCAAAGGAGGATCTACCATCAACGATGAAGATAAGATTTAATTAATAAAAAAAATCTCCAGAAGAAATCTCCGTTGGCATACTTCCGGAGCAACTGACCCGTCCTCTGACGAAAATTGCCGGCCAACCGACTATATCCCTTTCTCGATTCAATATAAACAATGAAATGCTCACACTCTCTCCCGAAAAAGTCGACGCGGCACTGCCGGCAGTTGCAAGTTTCTCTTTTTTTTCTCATATCTGGGGCGGCGGCACTCCGTACTACTTGGCACGAAACACGCTCTCCATGATCGCTGCAAGGTCCATCGTGAAAGCGTCCTCCACCCCGGTCCTCGAAATCTGCGACATTTTTCTCGGATAGCAGAAACACCCCGCCTGTTTGAACGCGGCACAATCTGCAGAGGAGTAATGGAGTACGGAGCACGCAGCACCTACTATGTAGGCGTACAGTACTGCGCCGTACCTGAGCATAGCAGACGTGTCGACGGCCCGAGACGGCTGAATAGAGCCTTCTCAGACATGCCGACAGCCTTGTGTAAAGTTCCTAACCATGCTGTCTCAGTTAGCATTAGCATGACACTCGAAGCTCGGACTGTATTACGGAGTACTATGTACTACTAGCTACAAGCCTACACTACTAGCATCACGTACGGAGTAGTAGCTTTTGCTTCACCCTGTCAAAACTTACAGTTTGCTCACGGGCCACTCCAGCACATTGATAACCTAGGTCCTGAGCTCACCGCCGCTCTCCCGTAACATCTACAGCAAGGGGCAGAGTTTCAGAAGCTTCGACACGTCACTCTTCCAACTCTACGCGGTAGCTCGCAAGGGCGCTGGAGAAACGTTGCAAACTAATACTGGACTACGGATATTCCGTAACACCCGAGGTTGTCACCAAATGTTTGGGGGGACGCGACGCTTATTTGAGTCGTCTCTGTACATTATTATTTATTTTTAGTACGTCAGGGGGTGGTACAAATCGTTGCTCCAACTTCCACCATTACCAACGTTGCGTACACACCGGATATCAAAGAGCATTATTCTCTCGACACCCAACCAGTGCATGTAATACCTTGAAGCTGTCGTCTAGAGGGACTCGGGCTCCAGCCAGAGAGTTGCTCTCTCCAGTCAGCCTCGTCCCACCCTTCAAGGGGAAAGAGTCAAATTAATATACAGGAATTAATGAATGACACACCCAGTGTGCTCGTCTCACTTAGCGGACGATTCCATTAAGAATAGATTTGCCGAGGACGGTGGTCGCTCCGCGATACGGTGCGCACCAATCATCTCATCTGATCTGCTCACAATGGCGTTATCTGCTCGTTCAACACTAAAAGACAGCATATAGTCGCTTGCAATTTCATCGTTCGTCAATAGGAAAACAAATAGTCTCTCAGACATCCAGTGATGGATGACAAAGAACCTGTGTGGCGTGCACTGTGATCAACCTCTGATCCTAGTAGTTACACCAACGTAAAGGTACCACCCTTGTGAAAAGGGCTGCGGCGACAGCTCAAAGCAAGTAATTAAAGTCGATTAGTCGATCAAGTCGATGAATCACAAGTTCATGCAATATAACACAACGCGAAGTTGTGAGCTCGGGGTTGGCTGCTTATTTAGCCTTGCCTTCGATGTTGCCTGAGGCGTTGGTTGCCTTTCCATTGGCCAACTTGCCGCCTTTCTTTCCCTCGTACTTGGTTCCTAGAAGACCGTCCCAGAAGGTGAAGAATGGCTGGGAAAAGTTGGTCTTAATGCCCCAGGTCTGGTGGTGGATGTCATGGTAGGCAGCGTTGTTGTTGGTGATCAACTGCAATGGATCCCAAGGGAACTCGTAGCCGCAATGATCATCAACGGTCTTGAGAGAAGAGAAGCTGAAGAAGCACATGCCTTGGCGGATTGTCATGCCCATTGCCTTGAAGGCGATGCTAGCACCAAGAGTATCAAGGAGGAACCCCTCGAACGGATGGTTGTACAGGGCTCCATAAGCGTAGGGAACGTACAGTCGGTGATGACGGGAGTGGAAGGTTGCTGCTTCGTGTTAGTCGGCCGTGTAACATTGCTACTTGCGTCCAATACTACTTACTGTACATCCACTTGTTCATGTGCATGAACCTGTGGAGGAAGTATTGCCAGGTGTCGAGAATAGTGACAGCGCCGAGATACTGCAGGGCTGGAACGATGACATGATAGATCAACTTAGCAGCCGCAAGCTCCCAAGCGGCAAACGCAGGAGACTCGGTCTCGCTGACAAGGTATGGGTAGTAGCCTCCAGAGAGAGCACCCGCAAGCATCGGCCAAGAGTCAGCCAGGCTTTTGGACAGAGCAGTGGCATTCAGGCCAAAAACTCCAAGCAACCCAGGGATCACACGCTGAGCAACCCTGAGGCGCGTAGCCCAAACAGCAACGTCATAATCCGCCTTGCCCGTCATTTCAACCGGTTCGGTATAAGTTAGGAGGGCGCCCGTGGCAATCTGGATGATGTGCTGGATAATAACGTCTCGAAGAACCTCGTAACGTGATACATGGTTTCGTCGCGTGATTTCTTCGGGGGTGTGAAGGCGATATTGGGGGAACAGGTCGTAAATATCGATCAAATGGAAGATCAGGGACATTACCCAGTAGACCACCACAGGCGCAATAACTGACAACCAGGTGTCGGGCATCCATTTCAGGATATCAGCCATTGGAGTAAGACTATACTCGGGCAGGGACGGCAAAGCCGTGTCGAATAGTGTGTGATTAGCCATAGTTGGCGATGACTGGTTTGCCATGGCAGCAGTTATGGCAGACAAGCTGGCGGTGAATAGAAAGGGAAACTTCGTGAGAGGCCCAAATGGAGAATATTACAAACCGTGGTTTTTTTTCCCACGGTGAGGCAATCGACGGGCTTGTATCGCCGCGCGTCACGAGCGCAGTGCACTCTTGATGTTTGCTCAACAGTTGAATAGCAGTTAACGAGGGGGGGAGCGGCACGGCCGGAATAACGGATCGTTTCGATGGGGATGCGACTTTTGCGCCCGAGGCGCGGGTATACCGTAGTGCAGCGCGAGGCGCAGAACAGGGAGGCGACTGTCGAAGCAGATGAAGCGACTGACGGCGCACAATGATAGTATGGGGGGTACGAAGTGAAAGGAGATGATCGTATTTCAAAGGAACGGAAGGTTGCAGAAGTTGTAAAGGAGCGGAATCGTGTGTAGTGTCAAAGTTAAATCGAGTTATCAGGGCCAGGGCCTGTAGGGATGGTGGTTGGCGGTCGTAGTTGCGGGCTGGCGGGCTGGCGGGCTTGCGGCCCAGGGATGAAGTGTCAGTGCCACCCTACTACAAATAGTAAGGTACGGAGTATTCTGCCTTGATGAATTGTGATTAGTGGCACGGCGTCGGGGGAAGAAGGTGCTAGGCCCGATGTCACGCTGAGAAAAAGTCCAAAGTTTCTAAAATGCCATGAAAAACTGAAGACTTGGTGATGATGATATGATGAGCAAAAATACGGATCCAGCAAGCATAGCCGGGGAAAAAAGGTTCATCATAGGGGGGCCCAATACGGAATACTATGGGCGTCGTGACTACAAAACGTGGCAAAATGCCACACTTTCCAACTTTCCCAACTTCCGCCGTTGTCCGAGCATGAGCGATGCGAATACAAGACGGGGCCCGAGAAAGCCGGTATAGACATCTCCCGTAATCAGATCATGGCATGATCTCCTGTGCTAGTTCCAAATTGAGGCAAGCCAGTCCGCAACGTCGAATCATTTCTGCCCCTCGAGGAGCGACCCCTGAATCACCAATATCGGACAGTTCGGGGTTCATTTTTACGCATCGGTCAAAACTCAACGGTCATACTCACATGCCTGATTCTGGATTCTGCTGCGATTATGTATTTTACTATGTAGTAGTTTTCACTCCGTACGGAATACCGAACGGAGTGCAGGTCACAGGAACCGGTGGTAGAGCAAGTGATGCCAGTTGGCTACGGACTAGAAGTGCCAGATTGGCCTTACAACCTCCGCAACTAAATATTCCCCAATCGATAGGCTCAGTGGCCAAAACTGAAGTTATCGCGTCAAAGTAAGCTCTCTAGTACCATACCTAGTATTCGCATCGAAACCATCATATCCGAAGCCGCTCCAGCTAAATGAGCCCGTACCCACATTTCAAAGCCTGCCACTTTTACGGAGTACTCCGTACGTACTCCATACGTTCAGGGTCTTCATGGCAACACCTTCATAGCCATGATCTATAGAGGACGTCAGATTAAATGGATATTCTGCTAAATGTCCTCTGACAACTTAAATTTTCTAGGGTGAGGTATCTGCATTTGGGAGAATTTTTGGCTTTGGAAATGGATTCGTATCCCGCAAAGCAGGTATCGTGGCCCAATTACGTAACCACCGGGGTTCGAGGAAATAACGATTTGGTAATCCACCAGAAGTTGAAGGGCGAGAGGGTTGTCTTTCTTCATTACTAGCACCGCCAATGTAGAGAGCAGCAATCCGCACGAAAGGGCTTGTCGAAGCTGAACAAATTCTAGACTTATTGGGTGTAAGCCACATACATTCATGGATATATTGGTTTGTTTTTATCATTCCATAATGGTCTACTGTACGCTCGAATATCTCCAAGGACTCGTTGTGCTCGATACATTGCTGCCGATCGGTAGTAGGCTGTCTAGAAATTAGTGATATATCATGTCATTGCATACATATGTATGTTATATTCTAGAGAATCCTATTCTACCTTTTTGACCACGTATTGAGTGTCCTTATGGATACGTAGCAAAGGGAGAATGGCATTGCAGCTGTAGGTCTAGGTTAGCACCACGGTACTCTGATTTTTAACTCGGTTATCGACGATGGACACAAGGCAAAGCATTCCGTCCGCATGCCAATCCTGATTGGCTCCTCCGAATTCATGGCAATACTGTGCAAAAAGTGTCCACATGGCGCTTTTGTGCCAGATGCGACTGGGACTAGTAGTAGCAAAGGGAAAGGCACTTGGTTTGTATATGATTTACGCAAGGAGCCCTGCCCACGCGCCTTTGGCATTATTCGATACCAGATACTCCGTGGTGATGTCTTATAACCTGTACGGAGTACTCTGTACTTGTGGCTAAAATACTATAGTAATAAGGCATTTACTGAAAGCATAAAAAAAACAGCGTATTCTCTAGGTAGCTATATCTTCTCTCATATTTATACAGAGTACTTTCTCTTATCATGAGCCCGCATCCTGTTATTTGCCACTTAGTAGCTCGTAGTACTGTAGTAATTCTGGCCGCGGCGGCTACTCAAGGTACTGTACGGAGTACTACTGCGCGCACTTGCGTGCGCTCTGCTGTACGGGGGGTTAAGTTGGAATTGCCCCCCTTTCCTATAGGGGACTAGCCTACCGAAACCCCACCAAGGTCCCCTCCTTCCTCGTCCCGCCCACCAATCTTCCCAAGGTTGAATTTTGTCGTCGCAGGCTTTTGTCCATTTACCTTGGTCCCAAAAACTCAGCTTTACTTTTTCCTTCTTCCTCCCATCTAAAAAAATAACAAACAGCACAAAGCCCAACCGAATCTTCCTCTAGATCGAACACCAACCGTCATCATGATTATCTTCAAGGTAAGTTCTGGCACGGTCAATCGCACAAGCGCATCAAAGCAGTCGCAAATGCGAACCATCTGTTTTTGCCCCGCCATCGCCAGATATCGTTTTTTTGCTGACCCCGCAAAAGGACATCCTCACCGGCGACGAGATGATCTCGGACTCCTACGACCTGAAGGAGGTCAAGGGGGCCGTTTACGAGGTCGACTGCGCCATGATTACAGAGGCTGGTGTCACCGTTGGTTCGTATTTCCCCTTTCTGATGAATAACCCCCCCCAAAACCCCTAGTGATGCATTATGGCTAACATCAAAACCCACTCTAGACACTGGTGCCAACGCTTCTGCTGAGGAGGCTGAGGAGGCCCTCGAGGACGGCGCTGCTCTGGTTAACAATGTCGTCAACTCTTTCCGTCTCCAGTCAACCACTTTCGACAAGAAGAGCTATCTCACCTACCTCAAGGGTACGAAAGCCTTTGCTACATGCCACGGTCGAGGGTTCCCTATTCAGCTAACCAAACCCTCGCAGGCTACATGAAGGCCGTCAAGTCCAAGCTTCAGGATCTTGGCAAGCCCACTGAGTACATCACTGAGTTCGAGAAGAACGCTCAGGGTTTCGTCAAGGAGGTCCTCCTCCCCAACTTCAAGGACTTCGAATTCTACACCGGCGAGTCCCAGGATCCCGATGGCATGTACGTATATCAGAAACACAGCGTCCCCGCACGTCGCAGAAGCTAATCGTCTACATAGGGTCGCTCTCCTCAACTACCGTGAGGACGGTGTTACCCCCTATATCACTATCTGGAAGCACGGCCTACAGGAGATGAAGGTCTAAGCCTGATCTGCCCCGGAGCAATGAGCGTTCATGCAAGGAGGATGCGGATAGATAACTAATTGGAAAAGTTACTCCCCAGAACCAACGAAAAAAAAAAGGGAAAAAGAAATATAGCGCCAAAGGCTGAAGATGATACAATGAATGAAACGACGCTGAATATCTCGGCGATATTTATCTATCAAATCCGATTCCCAACTCGGCCACTGGAGTCCTATTTTCGAGTGATAAAGCTAAGCATACTCTATTCTATACTTTCCGCGAGAAAACATCTAGTATACGTGTTTATAAGCGCTGGTGGCCAACACGGCTGTTTAAAAGGTCGGTCTTGTTGACATTGGAATGGGTGGGGGTGCATCATCGGTAGAAGCTGCTGCAGTGACCGGGCCACCGCCAAGATTGGGCTTCTTCTTTGGTGGAGGCGGCGGAGGCTTCTTTTTACCTGCCAGCCCGGCAACGACGGACATGGCTGATGCGGGCGAGCTTTGCTGTTCGTCCTGTTGCTGAGCCGTCGGCCCTCCTACCCCAAGCTTGTTCGCAACACCGTATCTCTGGTTCAAGCTGTTCGCCGTGCTGACACCGGAAGCCACCTGCTCGCCATGCCTCTGCCGGAAGTTGTTGGCCACGCCGGCGGCAGACTTGGCATCCGACAGCGATACCGAGGACGGGTCCTTCTGGAAGTTTGACGCCGTCCGAATAGCGGCCTGCTTCTGCGCCCACGTCGTGCCGCCCCCTTCTGTCGTCGGCGTTGATGTGCCGATCTTGGAGAAGCGGTTCTGGAGTTCGTTGGCAGGTTGCGGCGGCGTGCTGCCGCCGTTGGCTCGGCGCGGGGGCGGAGGAGGGCTGGGGGAATGGTTGCCGGCCGGGCTCGAAGGCTTCCCGATACCCAGGCCGGGGACGCTGATGCCGGCTGCGCCGAGCCTGCTCACCGCGCCTTGGTTGAGGAGGTTTGTGCTGCTGCTGTTATTGCTCGCGGGCGCTGAAGGCGATGCGCTGCCGGCGTTGGTTCGCGGAGGCAATCTGGGCGGGAGACTCGGCGGAGGACCCCTCGCATGCACCGCGGACTCGTAGCTCGGCGGCGGCGGCGGCGGTGATTCGGCGGCCGACTGGAGCCTCTTATTGGCGCCGTCTCTCCTCCCGGGAGGGAGCGGGAGATTACTCACGTCCAGACCTGTCGTATTGACCCTGTATGGTCCCTTGGGCTTCTGCTCCTCCTCTGCCTCCATCTCCTCTTGCTGACGGTTCCATCCCTGCTGAGCCGCGTAGTCCAGCTGTTCCTGTGTATGCGATATCTTTTCCGGCGGTGCGACGGGAGGGCCCCGGGGGTCCTGCCAATGCGACGGCGAGGCGATGACCTTGCGGGGACTGGACGACGACGGCGGAGGGGGCGGAGGAGGGGCGCCGCCCGTGTTCGAGCGCCTCGGAGGCGGCGCGAAGGAGGCGGGATCTTTCAGCGAGGAGATGGGCTGGGCGACGTGGTTGTTATTGCTGCTGCTGCTGCTGCCTCCCTTGTTGCGGTGGACCAGGCCGCTCTATATTGTCATTCCATCCTTTGTTGTCAGCTTCGTCGAAGAAATAGGGTTGGGACGCATCGGATGGAAGGGGATTGGAAGGGGGAGGGGATGAGGAAGGACGGACGACTTGGCCTCTGAGGGTTGTGCCGGCCTTTTCTGGGTGCCACCCGTTCTTCATGAGGTTCTTGTACTTTTCCGACATTGCGTTTCTCGTTCTCGTTCTCGTTCTCGTTCTTGTTTCTGGTTCTTCTTCTCTGTACTCTTGTATGAATGAATATTAGGTTTGATAGGAGAGAGAAGAAGAAGAAGAAGAATAGAGAGCGGGATGTACGGTGAGGTGTATTCGCGACAATTGGGAAAAATGGGAAAACCTACACCGAGTAATCCGTCGTATTGTTAGTAGTCGATAAGCAAAGGGAAATGTCGTCAAGTGGGTGGTCCCTTTTCCAGGAACATCCACCACCAAGGGAAGTGGGGTGACGTAAAGAAAGCCCGACGGGGGTTGGCTTTGGGCTTGTTCGTGCTAGTACTCCGTAATGGGGCTCATGTTTTTTTTATATGTATTTTTTCTTTGCTTGGAGCCCAAAGTTCCAAATCCCTTCATCACAAGCCAAACGAATGCGAGGTGGTCTCGTATTACTATAATAGTATTACCATGTCCCTCCCCTCCCGGACTGTCCCCGAATGCTTACCAACGTTTCGCTTCGCCTCGCTTATCACAGTAGTACCCCGGGGCGAGGGAGAGGGTAGAAACTTTATATCATAACAAAAAAAACTTGATTTAGTACTTAGTATCGAAATTCCGATTTTCTTGGTTAGAAGCATCTATATTTGACAAGATGGGGGAGGAGGAGGAGGAGGAGGAGGAGGAGGAGGGGGCCTGCTACCTACACTATACATATTGGATGTGATGCGATTAGAAAGAAAGCATCATCCCGAAGTAGAGGAAATGATAAAAGTAAACCGTCCATAACAACACGCACAACACGCACACACACACGCGCGCGCACACAACGCATGTACATGTCACGCGACCTCCAAAAGCCATTCATCAAGGCAGAAAGCAACTCAGCATTGCCAGAAGGTTACGTACGGAGCGCCTATAGAAAGCATTTACCACCAAAACCCTCATCCCTCTTACCCTTCTCTCTCTCTCCTCCGAGAGAAGACTGAAAGAGAAACAAAAGAGGAAAAAAGAAGAAGGAAGAAAAAAAAGAAATTTCCCCGACGAACGAATATTTTTTTTGTTCAATATTTTTTTTGTTCAATATAGCAAGAAATGGGCATGGCAGATATAAAAACTCTCCTTCTATTCAAAAAAAAAAAATCAAAAAAAAAATCCACAAGTAGTGGGAGTACTAGTAGCAGTAAAGCTCGGGTTTTCCCTTCAACCCATCAAGTTATCACCTACTACTACTTCTTCAACCCTTCTCGAACCGCCTCTGCTTCAGATCCGTGGGCGACTTGTTCGAGTTCTTGAATACGTGCCAGGCGCTCGAACTGTCCGGCAGGGGCGTCCTGTTATCCGACCTGGCCCCCTGGCTGACGCTGGACCGGCGGCCCTGCCCTCTCGGAACCACCTTTATCTTGACCTGGGTCCCGGGCTGAGCGCCCGGTGCCGGTTCCTGCGGAGGCGCCGCGTCGACGACGTCGGGGCTCGACGGCGGGGTTGCGTCTTTGATCTTTCGCGCGTCGGGCTGGGATTCCGCGTCGGGGTCGCCGGTGTTGGAGGAGCGGTGCACGCTGCTCCTCAGCGATCCGGTGTCGCAAGACATCGTCTGACTTCCTGACGACGCCGGGCTGTCCATGATCGCGATCGGTGCATTGTTGGCATGGTCAGGGGAGACGAGTTCGGTGTCAAGCGAAGGTCTCTTGTCCCTGTGCCCGCTGGGTTCCTCGGAACAAGCGCGCTTCGGGGACATGGCCTTGCGAAAAGAACCGTCGTATTGCGAGTCCATGAGCGTGAGGCGCTCAGCCGGGAGACTGGGAATCTCCGCGCCTTTGGCCACGGGCAGCAGTATCGGCATGACAAATTTGAGAAAGTCTAGGTTCTGGTGCTCAAGGGAGGTTTGATATTTTCGCATCACCTCCACCTCCTCATTCTTCCACGCATCGCCAAACTCGACCAGCTCCTTGTAGTCGGAAGCTATGTCTCGTTCAGTCTCTGTTACGTTGTCAGAGATGAACCCATGCGACGGCTTCTCAACCTTCATGGAGATTTGGTTTCTGCGGTCCTGAAGACCACGCTTGTATATAGTTCGGGGGTTCTCAGGTTGTTGACTAATATTAAAGATATTGTTTCTCATGTACGCCCAAACCCTCTCGTTGAGGTTCTCGTGAACCTCCATTGACCACCCGGCAGCCATTTGCAGTGTGTTCATTACCCGGTCGGCGTCACTAGCACGAGGGGGCTCGATGGGGCTGGATCCAGGGTCTGTACTATATGACACGAGCCTGTTCTGCTTGGACTCTGGGGCGCCTGTGGGACTGTCCATGATAGCCGCCAAGCTCATTCGCTCGTTATGTTGGTTCTAGACTCAAAGGCGGGCTCCTAAGAAACACGAAGAGGAACGCCTTTACTCTAGATGTACAATATATAGAGTAACTTGATGAGAATTTGACCTGCAAATCAGTTGTTGGTAGGGATGAAAAGAAACTTGAAGAGTTGCACAGTCCTCATGTATATATAAGGAGAAATGAGAGGTGACTGGAATCAAACGAGCGGCGGCTCGCTTTCAACACCAGACCACCTCTCGCCACACTTTTCCCATATACCTTCTGCAAAGATCCTATGGCCGCTAATGCAACGGCATAATAACCCTGTATCGTGGCGTTGGCAACTCGAGCCGATAGGATGCAGCCTGTGGCCACCCGCATGCCTGATGGCATGCTAGAATACAATAACAGACCTTAACGGTGCTGTCCCCTCCTACATTCTGTCTGGACGGGCAGTCGAAAACCTGGAAGAAGCAGCGTATCCGGCAAATGGTGGTACAGAAACCCCTGCAAGCTGAACTGCTTCCTGTAAATTTGCCTGCCCTCAGTCGGTTCTAGACAGTGTTGGCAGATGATAGTCGTCAAGATGGTTGGTCCCGGTGTGCAGGGATCGTGCAGCAAGAACTCTGTCTCTAACGCGAAGAATAAGAAGAAAAAAGCAAATCCGGCAGAAGAAAAAGAGGGGGAAAACTCGCTCATCACACTGCAATCACACAGATGCAGTACATTTATTGTGGCTGGCTGCATGCGTTGCATGGCTCATGAGTCGATGGCAAAGAGGCAAGCGGGCCCATTCTCGGGCCTCCCCTCGGGTTGCTTTCTTTGAAGTAGTCGAATCAAAGCATTATGCACCCCGTCCACAGTTCCGTGCGACCGTAGCATTCTCTGCGAGTGGATGACGACCGGCATGAGGTTCTCTAGACTCAAGTAGCCGCCCGTTCCATGGCATGGCAGTCTTGACAATTGTAATCACCCTGCCCAATCTTTTGGCGTAGGAGATCTTTTCTCGTTGTAATTAGATGAACAGAGAAGAAACTGTGCCGCAATTACATGCAAGTGTGATTGGCGCCCGACATATTTACTGGAAACAAGAAGGTGTTGTCGGACAGAGGGGCAGAGTCGTATGTTATTACTACCGTGCGCGGCGGCCGCATCGGCCGCAACCCCCCACGGGCATCCATTGCAACCTTCTGTTCGATTCCTCTAAGCGCTGCAGGACTTTTGCATCGAATACGCTGCGACTGAATAGAAGGACTATGCACTGATAAGGACTTGTTCGTATTCAACATCCAGGCCTGGGACGGAACGGGTCAGGTGTATAGACCCATCTAATTTCATGTAGTGGTGTGTACTCTGTGCTCTTGAATGGGTCGTAGAGCCGAGAAGAGATCAGTCACTTCTGATATGTGCCGATTGAGCCAGACCTCTCTGGGGATGTGACCTGGGGCTTCTTGCATGCTTTTGTTGGGGGTGGTAGGGGAAGATGCTGGGCAAGATACTCCGTACTCTTACTCCATATGGGGAGGAGAAGATGCTTCGAACCTCTCGCACCCAATCTCGATGGAGGGGGGCAATATGGTGCCAATGACTGACTACCTAGGGGTAAATATTGGTTTCAAGTTGAAATTAACAATGTTATCGAAAAGAAGAAAGGAAAGACAGGGAAACAAAAAGAGCTCAGGGTTATTTTTCGTGACCAATTGTAATGCAAAAGCACGAGAAGAAGGGGACTGTTCAAGAGGCGTTGTGTTACTCACTCGAGACTGGTCATTGAGAGAGGGGGCAAGAGAGAGGGGACAAGAGAGAGAGAGAGAGAGGGATAGAGAGAGAGAGATGGAAGGCCAGGGTTACATTCTGTGCATTCTGCCAGAATTAATATGTGGAGTCCAAAGGCGTGAACACGAGAATCGTAAGATCAAGTTCAGCGATGTTTCCCTCTTCTTCTTTCACCCCTCTTTGTGATTTTTTTCTCCGAGGAAAAAAAAAAGTCTTCGTGTCTTTGTCAGCTCAACTTTCCTCGAGTTGATACAAGGGCAAGTGTGATACTAGAAATCGCCTGCCTGCCTGTGTGTAATAGGTAGAAATAGTACCTAGTACTCCATAGTGCAGCTTAGGTAGGCGCATAGTGCGAAGTCCCCATCGTACCTAGTACCTCTTTAAACTGGGGAGGGGGCCGCTGCTGTTCACGATCGGCGCTACTGGCATTTGGCAGGTTAGCGGGGCTGCGACATGGGCAACACCTTTAGCAGCCCGTGTGGCAGTGGCAATACCTAGGCGATACCTAATGGGTGGGAGCCAACATCATCACGAGAACGGAGTACTACTCCGCATAGGAAAAAAAAAAACCTACGGAGTACTCCATATCGGCACTCAAGAAGCACTTGGGAAGCATCAATCGACCCCGCCCGGTTGATATCGCCACGCATAGGCAAAATACAACGTTCTTCGGCCAATCGAGATTAATTGCCCTCCCCCCTCCCCAATTCGTCCTTTAGCATCCGGGCGCAAAGCCAAAAACTGCGACGCGTTCGGAGCGCAAGTCGCGTCTCGCGCCCGCCTCGAATCGAGCACACCACCACCAGACCAGAAAACCGCAGGCCACTTCCATAACGTTGGAAGTAAAGAAGAAAGAAAAGGTGTCAAAAATCATCAAACCATGGGCGCTCCAAATCCAGACTATGAGCTTCTCACGGAGCATCTGGGCTACCCGCCAGTGGTACGCTTGAACCCCCCCCATCCCCTCCCCTCCCCTCCCCTCCGCCAAACCTATATACCCCGCGGCCAAAATCTAATCGAAAAGAAAAAAAATAGGCCCTTCTAGACGACATCATCAACACCGTAAACGTCCTGTCCGACCGCGCCCTGACGTCTATCGAGAAGCTCCTCCTGTCCATACCGCCCAAGAACCTCGGCTTCCCCACACCGGACGCGGCTAAGCTCGAGATCGAGCAGGGCACCCACCAGCTCGAGACGCTCCTCACCGCCAGCCTCGACCGCAACTTTGACAAGTTCGAGCTCTACTGCATGAAGAACATCCTCACCGTGCCCGCCAAGGAGAGGCCCTTTGTCCGGCTGCGTCACTACGAGGGGCTGGATTTCGACGCCGCGGAGACGACGACGACGACGACGACCTCCAAGGAGGGACCGGCGCGGCAGCCCAGCGCGGAGAGCATCACGGGCCTGAGGAGGAGGCTGCAGGCCAGCCAGAGCATCGGCGTCCGGCTGGGGGAGGAGAAGGCGAGGAACGAGGCGCTGCTGAGGGACCTGCGCGCCGCCATGGGGGTTAAGAAGCTCCCGGACGGCATCAAGGACGACCCGGACGCGCCCACCGGGGGCAGCGCCTTCGGCTTCCTGCGCGACAAGGCCGGGCTCGAGTCGGGCGGGTCCAGGGACCCCGTCACGACGACGACGCAGTTCACGCTGTCGCAGCTGCAGTCGCTGCAGCAGCTGTCGGGCAGCCTCCGGGCCCTGCTGCCGCAGCTGGCCGAGCCGGCGGGCGGCGCGGGCGAGGGTGACGGCAAGGGCAGGTCGTCGTGGCGCAGCGAGCGGTCCAACTACGTCGAGTCCACGTCGAGGAAGTACCTCGAGAACGTCGAGGGGCTGGAGCTCGGGGAGCAGGGCGAGGTGAGGGACGGGGAGTATCAGGGGCAAGGGAGGAACCTGATGAGAGGTGAGGTGGAGGGCTTGGAAAGGGTGGCTGCTGTGCTTGGGAGCGCGGCAGGGCCAGCAGCGGCGGAAGCAGTAGCGGCGGCGGCGGACGGTGGAGAGGATTCTACGACAGGAGGAGAGCCTATGGAGGAAGGCCCTTGATAGCTCCCTCTTTTGTTTTTACCCCCACCCCCCCTTTTTCCGTCTTCTTGTTTTTCTGCTTGATGGTTTTGATGCCAGGTACTGTTTATAAGAGGCGAGTGTGAGATTGGACGGGCCGGATAAAGGCCCAGGCAAGGTGTTGGCGGCGTTACGAAGTCATTTAGAGTTATATACTACTGTAGTACTACTGCTACTAACTTAACTATGTGTTCTAACAAAAATGGTATATGGTATATACTCTACGGAGTACGCCGTACATGTTTATATATTACAAGGCCATTCAGTTTTCTAGTCTGTCATTCATTCATAGTTTCTTTCTTTCTTTCTATCCGGCCGCTCCTCGCTATTTCATCCTGGGAGGGGATGGTTTACGCCGCCTTTCAGTATTGCGGCGAGTTGAGGACCTTCTTGAGCTCGAGCGGGACGGTATCCGGGTCGAGCAGCCCGTGGGCGTGGGCGAGGTGCCAAAGGCGGTGGCGCCAGTACCTATCGCCGTCCTTGAGCTGCCTGCCCTCGACGTTGGGGTCCGTCTTCTTGAGGACGAGCTGGACGACCTGGCGGGCCTCGTCGACCTTGCCGGCGTTGATGAGGGCGAAGACGAGGTCGGCGTTGGCGAAGCGCTGGAGGGGGGCGCGGCCGATGGCGCGCATGTCCTCGTACAGGGCCCAGGCGCGGGGGACGTCGCCGGCGACGGAGTAGGCGCTGATGGCGCGCTCCCAGAGGGGCTGGTCGCCCTTGGCCATGGTGGTGCAGCGGTGCTTCTCGAGGAGGGCGGTGATGGCGGTGCCGGTGGGAGGGGGGTCGCGGGCCATGAGGCGGTCGAGGAGCGTCGTCACCATGTGCGGCGTGATGTGCCAGCCGGCGCGGCGCATGCGGTCCTGCACGGCCTCGAGGGCGTCGTCCGCGCTCTGCGGGAGGCTGGCGACGGCGTAGAGGAGCTTGCCGAAGATTTCCTGGTTGGGCTGCAGGCCGGCGTCGTGGATGTCCTGGAAGACGTGGTCGACGGCCTCGACCTGCTGCCCCGCCGTCGTGCCCTGGAGACCGCCCAGGGCCTCCTCGAGCATGATGGCGAACGTCGCCGCGTCAGGCTCGATGCTGGCCGCCTTCATGGACTGGAAGAGCTGCATCACGCCGCTCTCGGTGGGCCTCGCTGTCCCCACCCTCGCCTCAGCCTCGCTATCCTGGCCATTGTTCCGAAGCGTCTCCTTGAGGAGGATGTTGTACGTCGTCACGTCGGGCTTCATGCCCTCCTGGCCGGCCCAGTCGAGCACGGCGTTGGCGGCGGCCCGGTCGTGCGCCAGCAGCCCGGGAAGCGCGGCGTTGATGACCTCGATATCAGGCTGGACGGCCGTATCGGGGCGCTTCTGCTCGTTGGCCTTCTTCCAGAGCGCTAGCATCTCCGCCATGGCCTCGATGCCCGCCTGGTGCCGTCCCAGCTCCACCAACGCGGACACCCGCTCGACCCAGATATGCAGGTCCAGCTTGATATCAGAGAGGCTGAGCATCTCCCACAGGCTCTCGATCTCACCGATACTTTGGCTCGTTTTCCAGCCGTGCATCATGGCCGTGTACGTCCGGACGGTGGGCGAGACGCCGACCCGCTTCATGAAGTCCTGCACCTCCTGCAGCATCGTTGGCCTGCCCAGGGCGCACCAGATGAAGTGCCAGAAGTCGAGGAACTGGTCGTCGTTGCGCATCTCGTTACCCAGCCGCTTGTCCTTCTCGAACTGCGCCTTGAGGTCACCCCAGATGGAGAATATGGCACCGATGTTGTCTGACTTGTACGCTTGCCGGAGCTGTACGTGGAAGCTGCTCAGGTTCTGCCGGCGTTGGGGCACGAGCTTCTTACGCTGTGTCTCTGCGAGCTGGTTAAATGTTTCGTCGTGCGTCAGGAGCATGGCCTCAGCGCGGGGCCAGTTTTCGAGCACATAGTCCTTCAACCTTAGGACTTTTGACGTTGGGAAACGCGTGATCAAATTGCAATAGTCACCCTCCATGTAGTCCCGAAAATTGGCTATGGGCACTATCTTGAGCACCATGGTGATGAGGCGCAGCAAAGGCGCGGCCTCTGAGACCAGATCTCGGGGGGTCTTAGGGTCTGAAAGGAAGGCGACCGTGGTGACGAGGGCTGGAACCAGCATGCGAGACTGCCTGAGACTGGACTGGACGAATAATGCGGCCAAGGCGTTCGTAGTTGGGTGACTATTAAGCGTTTTGCTATTCGAGTGCCTTTCAATGTCGTACCTCAGCTCCTCGGGCGAGGGTAGAGCAAACTGCAGTTCCTTGCCCTTCTGGGAGTCCCGGTTGAGCTGCGATATGTGCTTCCATAGGTCGATAACCTCTCTGAACAGCTCGTACCGGCGATGCGGTTTGGTCTCCATCAACAGCGGGTAGCAGACATTGAGTACGAAGCCAGTCCTCCAGGTAAGATCTTTCTTCCCCAAGTAGGCAATCATCTCGGCTACCGCCCGATTGCAGCCCCTGCCAGTATACCCCCTCTGAAACAATCGGATCATGAAGGATCCAAGGAAAGAAGATGCCTGAGTGTAGAGGTACTTGGGCAACGGGGTCTGGAGTCGCATCACGAGAGGCCATACGTTGTCCCGCAGCTCCAAGAACGCCTCCCCCGTCTTGATCTTGCCCGTCTCTAGGGCGCTTATCCTCGTCAACTCGCTCAGCTTGGCCGCAATCTCAAACTCGGGCACAAGCACCTCCTCGCCTGGGTCCTGCCGCTTTGGAGGTCGCAAACCTCGCTTGGATGAGGGGCTCCCTCCGACGACGTCGTTGAAGAGAGCCAGGGCCGCATCTTCATCCACCTTTTTTGGTTCATGACGTGACCTGTATGACCCGGATCCGAAAACACCATCAAAGCCAGGGAAAGCTGGGTGGTTTGTTTGCGACTGCGAGGCTGCAGCTGCCCAGTCGCTGGGGTTGGGGGACTTGGACTTGTCTGCTGCCAGAGATGAGAACCAGGCCACAGCCAGCTGTCTTCTCGCCAGCGGTGACGAAAAGTGGGATGTGCACCTGGCGCACGCGGGCCTTGATGCGGACATTATCGGGAGATTTTTCGCGCCCTAGGGCGACTTCTTAGGAAATTGGCCCTCTTACGCTGAATTTTTGGTGTTGCAAGATGAGATACCCTCCAGGGCGAGTCGAGACAAATCATGGTGAAGCGTGAAATGGTTTGTGGGTCACCGGTAAGCCACCAATCAGCAGGCACCAATGTCATCTTAGTCACTGTGTATGTGTCGGACAAAGGTCTCGGTGAAGATGCAAGCGAGGACGATGAAAGAAAGGTGGAACAAGATCGACTCTGACATTATAAAAAGAAAAAGAGGAAAAGCAAAAAGAAGAAGAAGCTTCCTTTCCAACTAAAGTACTACCCTAGTAGTAGTCGTGTGTACATATATATAGGCATATAAATTGTAGCCATTACTTATCCTGCATTTATCCTTTTCCTCGAGAATCACCTCAAAGCGCCGCCTTGGCTGCTGCCTCGCTCTCCAGCTTCTCAATCTTCTCGCAGCTGAGCTTGTAACCCTGCTCAGCCTCTAGCAGCTCTACGTATTCCTTGACGCGGGGGAACTCCCTATCCCAGCTACCACCCTCCCACTCACCCATGTCGTTCCACCGATCCTTGGCCGCGATAAGAGGGAAGCTCATCATGATGTCCGCCGCCGTCAACTCGGGGCCGCAGATGTACTTGCCGTTGTCGGGTGAGGTGCGCAGTTGCTCTTCGATAAGCCGGAGGTGCTTGCGCGCGTTGGGGTAGACGAACATGCTGAAGATGCGGTTCGCGACGACGCTGGTGATGGGGCGGACGATGAAGGGGACCTGGTCCGACTTGAGGCCTGCCATGAACATAGTTAGATTGGATGGCACGAAACGGGCAATAGAAGAAAGGCAAAAGGAGAAGAAAAAAACACCGAAAACTTACGACCAAGAATGAGGGCCATGACAAGAATGGGCATCAAGCTGCCCTCGGCGTAGTGCATGATGTACCACCACCTCATCCACCCCTCCGTCTCCCCGCCGATCTGGTTCTCCATGCCGTCCTTCCACCTCTTGGGCATAAGCTTCTGGCCTTCGGGGAAGTGCTCGACGAGATACTGCGTCATCCAACCGCTCTCGGCCAGCACAATGTCGTCGCCGCCATTGGGGGGCGTGATGCTGACTACGGGGCTTTTACCCAGCGAGTGAATCTTCTCGAGTGATGGGGGCGCCAGGTACGTCGCCTTGTTGCGGTGGAAGATTTCCACCTCGTAGTCGACCTTGAGCTCCTCCAGAAGCCAAACTATGCGCTGAGAGCGCGACTGGTTGAGCCTACAATGTGTCGGGTATCTCTTGTTAGCTAAATCATAATGGATCGACGGGGAGAGGGCAAGGGATATGGCCTACCAGTAAAGCTTGACCTTGGCTTGTGATGAGTCCGTCATATTGAATTGGGTAGTAGTACTACTTCACAATACTACTAGTAAGAACTTAGTAGTAGTAGTATAGGCAGTACGGAAAATATTTGGGGGTTTATTTTATTTTATAGAAAATACTACTGGCGATGATGTACGTCAGAAGAGGGGAGAGAAGAGAGAGAGAGAGAGAGAGCGGGAAGCGGGATAACGATGGAAACGGGAACCGAAACTTGCCCCGGGATTCTTTTGGACTTATTTAAATACCAGGCAAATACTAACCTACGCGACATGAAATCATGGATGCACCCTCATACCCCGGAGCATGTAATGATACTACTACCATCACTACTACTAGTAGTAGCAGAGTAGTAGTAGTACTCCGTAAGATGCCACTCTCCGGACAGGCGGTTACGTCAAATGGGAAACTTGGCCGACCGGATCGCAAAACTGCCGCCCCACATTCGCTCCAATTGCTCCAACGGACCTCGGGATGTTCTTCTTTTTGTTTTTTTAGGGTTAGGGGGTCCTCGTTCTTTCTTTTCCCATTCATTCTCGCGAAACCTTGTCAATGAGGATTAGCTTGCGATGCCTCCACAGCACGCACGGGAAGTCTATCTTCTCCCAACGGTGAACTTGATTATCTCCATCAAGATATTTGAATATACTACTGCTGCATACATTGGAAGACTCGGAACAGAAACTCGATCTCGGTGTGGAAGTGCTCCCATTTTGCTGCAAGAGCATAGAAATGTATAATTACGACGTCATCCTGAGGACTCCCACCAGCAAACCCCATACCATATCTTCTCTTGACATGTGCTCGGGTAAGCCAGCAAATGAAGTTACCGCAGTCGATAAGCCGTACATACTCCACCTGTTCATATCTTGAAGAACCTACTTTACAATGTCTCTTCACGCGTGTCGGGCCACTTTAAAGTATGTCAATAGTCATCGATCTCACGAATACGGCACCTCTATCATACGCGCTCGACTGCCTACCATGCCGATCCTTCAAAAACCACTTCCATTTCTATACTCCAACAAGTGTTTTAACGCCAGTTCGCTTGGCATCTCCCCTGTACAATGCCTTGGAAAAAGATCAAATGAGACTATGCCGTCCACATGTCCGCCAACACCGACGCCGACCTATAAGCCTGAATCAGGCTATGCCATGCCATGCCAATACGCACCAAGCAATAAACAACTTCGTTTAACCAGAGGCTGTCTGGCCAACTTCAACCTCGCCACAATATTCCACCTAGTTCTTGCGCTGCCCAACAAAGCCTAACGGCGCCTCGTCTTCGAGGATGGAGCGATCTCACCACTCGCTTCTCGCTTCTTCGTTTGCTTCCTAGACCGAGGGGGAGGCGGCGGGGGCTCGCTGTGCAGCTGCCCAAGCTCGCTCATGGCCATAGTATTCTCCCAATCCAGGCAGCGGTAACTTGGAGGCTCCGGCGTCTTCTCCTTGATGCGATTGCTACTGCGCTTATTGTCCTCCCTCTTCTCGTCCTTGTCTTCGTTGGTGCTGAGATACACCTTGCGCTTCTCCATGTGCTCCATGATACGATCCTTGAAGTTGAGAAGCTCTTTCCTGAGCTTTGACTCGTTGAAACCGCGTGTATCCAACCACTTGATAAGTTCGATAAAGTCATCCGGTTCGGATATGTATCCCCATTGATGGGCTGAGGTAAGGCCGGTCCCGTTCTCCTCCCTCGCCTTGCGCTCCGGTATCGTCATGTTGAATTGAGCCCTGTACTCGTTCTGTAGGTCCTCGCTGACATTTATGTACCCTTCCATCTCCATATCGTCGGGGCCTTGTACCCAGATACAGCCATTCGCATACTCAGCGTGGGCTGTCGAGGAATTTGGTAGCCCACCGTAAGGCATACCGTTGCGCTCAAACCAATAGTATCGGTTCCAATACCTGTCCTTGCCAAGGACTCTTGTCCGGGGGCAGTCGTTCTCGCGAAGGTCATTCTCAATAGTGGCAACTTCCGTCTCACACTCCTTGATAAAATCCTCCTTCTTCGTAATCTCCTTGCAGAGCTTGATGAACTCCTTCGACTGTTTTGGCATCTTAGCTGCCTCCTCTTTGGCCCTCTTCTTCTCAGCCTCCTCCTCACGCTTTCTATTCTTCTCAGACTGTCCGCGGCGGCGCGATTTTCTGCCTGTCGGCTCCTCGTCGGTCTCGTTTGCATCCACTTTGCTAATATGCGATTCATCAATGTCCATCTTGGAGTCTTCCTCTTCCTTGACCGGCTCTGGTTCTTCCGGTGGTGAAGGGGGCATATTGTCTGGTAGCAGAATCTTGCGCTGCTCATTTAACTGGCGATGTTCCTCCATGCTGTATCAAATAATTAGTGGCGTGTGCATTTCACCATGAATCAAAATACGTACGCTTGCTTTCGCTGCCTTTGCCATTCGACCTTCTCCTTGCGGTATTTGGTCATCTGTTCGCTGCATTCCTCCATATAATTTCGCATTGCTTTGGTCTCCATGGTAAGTAGACAGATAATTTGTAGGGCCTTGACGCGATAGTTGACGTCAAGCTGTCCGTACTGCTGACGCACAGTCTCCTGAGTCGGTTCAATACCGGGAGGAACAAGTTGCAGCAAGAGCTCTTCGCAAGCTGCCTCCTTTTTCGGGTTCTTGGACAATTGATGAAGCAGACCAACCATGACCCTCTCCCAACCGCCATCAGAGAGCTCTCTCTTCCGCAGACAATCTATCCAATCAAAATCGGCCAAAAGCTCTTCGGCACGGTGACGGGTTTGAAGCTCAGCCTGAAGCTCTTCTTCCCTTGCCTCTGCAGCGAGGCGCTCTGCCTCAGCCTTGGCCAAGCTGCTCCTGGTCGCACGCCCCGAGCGCCTGGGCTCAGGCTCGGGCGACGGCATTTGGCTGTCCTCGTCCTCTTCTTCTTCCTCTTCGCTATCCTCGTCCTCCAGCTCAGGCAGGGTGATTCGGACCTTGCCACCAGCTATTTCAGAATCAACTAGGACCTTGAGAACAGCGCAGTGGATTTCATCGAACATTTGGACAGGTACCTTTTCGGAGGCAACCAGCATGGCCTCGACAAAGTCGTCAAATGTAAACGAGTCCAGGTGGAACACCTCGCAATAAACGTTTAGCGTGTCCCAAGTCTCCAGAAGCCCGCCGACAGATTCCATGTTAATGTACTCATTGACCCATGCTTCGTCCTTGTCCACCGAAACAGGGGGGTCCTTGCACATAAACTTGAGGCGAGGGCGTACTGCACCTTCACGTGGCTCCAGCGCCAAATCCTCGATGGGATACTTCGGGGGAGGGGGAGGCGGGGGAGGCGTGGGCTCTGAACGCACTGGCGGCGGAGGTTGGACAATCACTGGTTTTGTCTTTATGCTCCTGGGTGCTGGTTTCAGCTCCGGTAAACGCATAGGACCTGTGTGGCCATTATCGCTGTTGACTTCGTGACGGCCATCCGCACGTTTTTGAGCCTGAGCCATACGGCGCTCTTCGCGTTTGGTATCGTACCGCAAATGCGGGGGGACTCGTGTATCGATATGGTAAGTGTTGGCATACTCATGCTTCACCAACCAAGGTGCTCCATTCCAAGCCTCTCTGATGACTGTTCTCTTGAGATATGAACGAAGCATGGCCTTGGTGAAGATGCCACGTTCACGGGCGATCTGGTCTCCAGAAAAGGCTGTTTCCTGGTTATACTCCTTAACAAGTACTAGGTAACGTGTGACGGGTTTGGACATGGAACCATCCGGGAGAAGTCGTGGCCCGAACGCAGTCTTGTCACGAATGAGGCCAGCGACCTTATCTCCATTGTCAACGGTGACTGTGACTTCTTCACCAGGAAAGTAATCGTGCTTGAACTCATCGTAAAGCATGTCGACGAGGTGATCCAGGCGAGACACGATTTGGAACTGCACCTTGCGAAGTACAGGCCCCTTTAATGACTCGGGAAATGCCTCCTCGACTTCCCTACCTCCCGTAGTCTCATCATCATGTTAGTTGGGGGTTTCTTGCCAAGCCCGAGATAGTACTAACCTCGCTGCGGAAAGCTTCAAAGAATGTCATCTGAGATTGCCCAGTGATTTGGTCGTTGAATTTTCTCTAAAGGTAGAAGCGTCAGCTTGCTGACCGACTTTGGTGCCGCTTGACTTGGCTCGTGTCATTTTACCTGCTTGTAAAAGTCCATTCTAAGCCGGAGATTAGTGAGTGGGTGCACTACTGGCGTGGTTATGGCTGTGTGGGGGAATTTACCTTGACAAGAACTCGTCGTAGGAAGCGAATATTTCTCCCGTTTGAGGAATGTGCCAGACCTGTTTGCGATTTTCTGCTTTAGCTTCTGAAATATCGAGCCCTAGAGGTCTGCGCGCAGGGCATACCTCGGTATCCTCATTGTCAACCTGTGCCGGTGGGAGGAACTGCACCGGTTTCCGCTTGTAGAGAACCTGTAGAATGAGTTTAGATACGGTCCGAAAACTACCGCAAGCTGTTCGCGTCGAAAACTCACCATGATCACGAATCATAGAAGGTATGATATCTCGATCGCTAAATGAATACCTGCTAAGCCGAGCTCCGAGACCTAGGCCCCCCGCTAAGAAGCTTGCCAAGAGAAGAAAGATATCGGCTTGTGATGAGCATGGGTTCAGGGCAAATATGAACAAAAAGAAAAGGGCTGTCGCAGGCTTGCGGATCGATGTTCTGGTTGGGTGGGTTGTTGACGTGTAACGTGGGTGGAATCGCGGTTCGTCAGGGTCCTAGCAGCCTCAATTGAACAAATCCAACTTACACGCCTGAGCAGACGCGCTCCGGGGAAGGGCGTGTAAGTGGCCTATAACGTGGGGGGATTTCTTTATTCCCGATCTGCAGGTTGTTTCCGAGCTCGTATAAGTTTAGAAGAGCGTGCGTGGTGGGTGAGCTGGGAAGAAGTGAGTCGAATGGGTTTACCAGGCGGGTTTTGGGGGGGAAACCAGCTTTGCGGTGAGGTTGGAGGTAATAAGAAAATCGTAGGAGGAAAAAAAGTGAGAAGAGGGAGGAAGGCAAGGTTTCCGGGGGGGGGGAGCGTGTGGGTGGAGGAGGGCGACAATGCCGCTACAGCTCACTTGGGGCGGAACAGGTACAGGGCAGTTATGTACCTTTTTAGTGTAAAACACAAGGTTGGAATACATGTTAAAATGCGCGGCGGATGGGAAACTGAAAATAAAAAACGGGGCTCTGGACCTGGTTGGCGCCGGGAAGCGTGGCATGGCAGGGCAAGCGGCTGGCGGTGATGCCTCCCCCCCCCGTCATGGGGCTCCTCCTTCCTCTCGCGCCCCCCGACTCGGACCTTGTTCCATAACAGCAATGCTTTGGAAATCACGGTCCACCAAACAGTTTGTGCATTTACCACTGGCACGGAGTTTCACCCATCGGAGGACAAAATAAAAAACATGTTGCGGGAGAGGAAAGGCAAAAAAGATTACAAGTCATTTAAGGTGCATCGTCCCGGTACGCCGTCGGCCTCTTCATTTCTGCGTGTTCCCCAGCCCGGCCCCCAGGGACCACTCCTCCACCCGCTGCACTCATGAACCGCCAACGATTACCCACCACTTGCATTATCACCACACTGTTTGCACTCATTCTACTCGTGGCATCCAGGAGAGTTTTCTGCAGCTAAATTTATCGGCATGCAAACAATATTGCATCCACTATCTTAGATATCGCACATCCCATCGTGCTCAGATTTTCGTTTCCACGTTTCCACGCACCTGGGACCACGCAGTTTGTCTACCAAGTCTTGCACACCCCAAATCAAACCCAATCGCTCCAGCGCTGCATCACACGCATCGATCTGGCCAAGGGAATGCATGGACCAGAATTAACTTGTATTCCATGCACATTATATACCCAAAACGCGTCAACGGCTCTCTTCCGATATCACTCCGGGCGTTTGGCCGGAGCTAGTTTACCGAGTCCGGAGATGCTGGAAATACCTTTTTAATCATGGACAGACATCTTCGACTCTATTATAGTATAAATCGTTGTGCGTCTCGAGATAGAGTTTGGCTGAAGAGCCTTAAAAGTGTAAATTCCGACCCTCGGGACCTAGGGGCTAGGAAATACATGTTCAACCTTGAGGTTGTCTGGTTCCAAAGTCGTTTGATGTGGGGCCACCCCATGCGACTCCGAGTTCCTGGTTGGCTGACTCAGCTTGACTCTAACGGATACCTACCACGTACGGAAAACAGGTAGGAGTGCGCGTGCTCGGGATGTATTAATTAATAGTAGTAGTAGTAGTAGGTCACCAGGCACCCGTTTCTTCGTATGACATGCTCTTAAATGCCTGAAAATTTCAGAGAATTGTTTTCGTAGCTGTCTACATTTATAAAGGGTATCGCAATCACGCAGTAAAATATACCATCATATAACCCAACCAGCTTCCAACAACACCAATAGCCGTATAACAGCTAGTCGCCATCAATGGTAAGAATTCATAGCTTTTCCCAAAGATTATCTGGTGTATAAGAGAGGTATATGCAATGAGCGGAATGCTGATTGCGATGTACAGCGTGCTGAAGCGATCGAGGAGGAAGAAACGCGGCTTGTTGGATGCCGGTGCCAGTCGCTCAAATGCCATGAGGAAGGTCACGAGCCACAAGATGGTGTAAACCGTCTTTATAGGGAACTCAGCCGGCGTGAATAGAAGGGGAAATAGCGATACATGCCCAGCAACAGCCAGTGGACGGAAGGTGCTAAAGTGTCTTCTATCACGGAGAGCGATGAGACTGAACGGGATAATGACCAATAGGATGGCCTTTTCGTGTACGTGCCACCCAAAGAGGAAAGATGAATAACCGCAGAGGGTGACGGTACCAATAAAGTTCTCCCAAGAAGGGGTAGAGAATAGCTTGAGGAGGGGCAAAGCCTGGAAAATCAAAGTAAGCACGAAGCACATTCTGGGACTAATATCAGGCAAAACAGCAAACGCTGTATCGCCTATTAGACCGCGTGTGACGCTTGCCAAGGCATCCTCCTTGACTTCAAGACCCAGTCGAGGTGCCACTATAGATGGTTAGCACTCAAAGCTTCGTGGTTGATCGAATTTAAACATACAGTGTATCAAAACACGGTCAGCGAGAGAGTAAAGAGCCCAGACGTTTGGGGCCCAGTATGCGTGGCATAGGCCCCTAGAGAAGGGAAAGAGCCGGCTGAAAAGCTGGGGAATCTGCTGCAACGCCACGAAGGGGCCAAAGGCTGTCCCGGCAATAGCTGCAATGCCTCCCCCTAGCTTGATACAATTGAAGAATTTGATGCGGAAGATGGACCGCGCCGACAAACAGTATGTTCGCAGCAAAAAGACAAAGTATGCAGGCGCGAGGTACAGGTGGATATGCTTGAAGCATAACAGAGTGGCAAAAATGAGGCCACTCGATAAGAGGGTCGATTTGCATCGTGCTTGTACCAAAGACCAAACTAAAATCCCGTACATGAACCCATTGTACTGAAAGTGTATATGATCAATGATCAAGAGGCCTGGCGAAAGTAGAATGGACAGGGCTGCCACTTGTGCGGCGCGTCTCGAGGATAGCGGGGTAGATTCGATAAAAGCCTGCAGAGCAGAGACGAGAACCAGCTCGGTGATGATGACCGTTAGGCGCTGGAAGTAAATCGTCTGCCAACTGTCATATTCCAGGTTGTAGACTCTGACCATGGCTGGATCAACGAGCCTCGCAACTTGCGCCATGGCCCACTCGAAGTAGGCGAAAAAGGGCGGATAATCGAGCGTCCATTCTGAAGTTTTCTCGTAATACCATTCGGAAAGAGGGAGGGAGTCTGTAATGGCTAGCCAGTTCCTATGCACCTCGAAGTCGGTCGATTTACTGTACGTGGCCGTCAGTAATTTTCGGGTTTCTTGGTGGGTGCTTGCGTTGCGCTCAAGGTACTGACTAGGCAGGGAACAGGAGGACCTTGAAACCCGCGGCAACAATGGCGCATTGCGTCAAAGTAGGGTAGTGTTCGGACATGATCGCTGCAGGCTACCTTAAAAGGCAGAGCGTTATTTGCATTGGTGTCAAACCGCTATGTCGGCATTGGAGAAAAAAAAGTTGATAATAGGAAATGGGTTCACGTTGGCGTTGGCGTCAGCGAACAGCTGCAAGCCCGACACACATGTTATTACTCCGTACCTCTAGTAGCAAGCACCCACAGCACCCACAGCACCCAAGCACCCAAGCCAAGCAACCTGTCTCCACTGACTGCTAAGATCCCTGACATTCACAAAAGGTGGCTTGATCTGGGGAATACGTCCAATCAGAACATCCATATCGCCAGCCAAGCCACAGATATCATCTGTATCCTCAACGGGCAGGAACTGAATCAAATGGAGGGTCCGGGCCGAACTAGAGTGTCAATAACTGGAAAGTACGGAGTACTCCGTACCTACTCCGTACGGAGTACCACCTTACAGGCTTTAGACCTTCCTGTCCACCTTGATTCTCTTGGAACCTAATATCGACACGGTGGCCATCCTCCCCTCTCTCATCCATCCACCCTTTTTCTTCGTGCAGATGCAGCTTCTTGAAGGGCGGTAACGTGGTTCCTCACCTCCTCATATCTTTTTTTCTCTCCTTGGCCTGTTTTTTATTTCTTGCCCGTCGTTGCGAGCGCAGGCGCCTACGAGCAACTTGAAACGTCCATTAGACAGGGTGGGTGGCTATTATACCACTACATACGTGTGTCCTGCAAAGTGTCCTCAATCGTGGGACACTTTCGTCGCCCGCTAGCATATATCTTCCTGCATCAAACATTCCTTACGGTCTAGGCAACCCCCCAAAAGTTTTGCGCGAGCTTAGGAGGTTCTAGACATTCGCAATGCGTTTCGGTGGCATTTCCGAGGCGCTGGTAGCGCTGCTGGCAGCTGGCGTTGTACAAGCGCAACAGGTGCTCATCAATGAGCTCAGCTTTGGCCACTCAGGGAGGTATTACATGATCTTCTACCAGGATTCGCACACAACTTCGAGGTTAACAAGTGGCAATGCAGATTGAACCCTCCCGAGCAGCGTGGGAAAATCCCCAACTTTAGCATCACAGGCAGCAACCGTCCTCCCCAAGTGCTGTCCAACAAAGTTATCCTTACGCCGATCAGCCCAGGGAACCAACGAGGCTCTATCTGGTCCGAAAACAAGTTACAGAATACGGCATGGACGGCAGATGTTGAATTCCGTGCCAACGGTCCGGAAAGAGGGGGAGGTAACCTGAATATTTGGCTGGCGAGGGACGGGAACAACCAGATTGGGTCCAGTAGCATCTACACTGTCAACCGGTTCGAGGGTTTGGCGTTGGTCGTCGACGCTCACGGTGGGTCTGGTGGCATGCTGCGAGCTTTCCTCAACGACGGGTCTGTTGATTACGGGTCTCGGCCCAGCGTTGACGAGCTGGCCTTTGGCCACTGCATGTACTCGTACCGAAACCTAGGTCGTCCTTCCCAGATCAAGATGCGCCAGTCCGGCAATAGCTTCAAAGTGGAGATCGACGGTGCTGTTTGCTTTGAGAGTGATAAGGTGGTCATTCCCCCTGGCTACAACTTTGGTATCACGGCTGCTACACCTGATACGCCCGATTCTTTCGAAGTCTTCAAGCTCGTTGTCATGTCCGATGCGAACACCGCTTCGAACGCCAACAACAACAATAACAACAACAATGCCAATAATGGAGGCACCCCGTACTCGACTCGGAACCAAATCCCGCCCAAGGACCAGAAAAATGTGCCCGTTTCTGAGACCGACGACGGCGATCTCCCCGACGTCGACGCGGAAGTCTTCATGAGTTCCAAGGAGCAGTTCCAGGATCTTCACAATCGCCTGCAGTCGATGAACCACCAAGTTTCTTCCGTTTATCGTTCCGTTTCTCGTCACCACCAGCTTGACGAACAGCGCCATTCCGAGGTCAAGAACCTCGTGGCCGAGTTGAAGGAAGAGCTCGCCAAGCTTAACGAGGTTCAGGTTCTGCGGGATCGCATCAAGGACCTTGAGAAGGAGGTCCGCGGCATGCGAAACGATGTGAACCAGAAGATTTCGGCGCACGAGCGCACATTCAAGGGCTACCTCAGCGATCACCACGCCACCCTCTCCCAGACCATGATTGACAGTATGCCTGGCCATAAGAGGCTCATTCTTGTCATTATCGGAACGCAGATTATCCTCGTCGGCGCCTACGTTGCGTACAAGCGGCGAAGAGCTAGCTCTCCTAAGAAGTACCTGTAGGAAGGTGGGGCTGAGTGCATAACAGGAGCATGGGGGAGGGAAGGGGGCGAGAGACGGGCTTAAGGGATGTGTGTGTGTGTGTGTGTGGAAAGTAACTCGTGTACAAAAATTAGGCGCATCTGCATGAAATGATTTAATGTTTCTTGGGTTATACAATGTAGAAATACTGGCAGGCTCTGTCCTACTACTACTTAGTTTGCTTGATCTATGATGTTGAAAAATCCATGAAGGGAGTCGTAAGTCTCCAATACGTAAATAAGCAGTGAGATGTGCTACGCTATGCATTTGCTTGGCCAAGGGGGAGGAGGGGGGGTAAAAAAGAGTACAAGCCCAAGATGGCTTACTCGCCGTTGATGAGATCGAAGAGCTCCTGGCCCTTGGGGGCCTTGGTCAGGTTCTCGTACCCGTCCTCGGTGACGAGGATGTCGTCCTCGATGCGGGCGCCGCCGACGTGGTAGTAGCCCTCGAGGACGTCCTTGTCGATGTGCTTGGCATACTCTGGCCGCGAGAGGAAGTATCCCTCGATGTACTCCCTGCAGAAGTAACTGGGAGGGGGGAAAAGGGGGGGGGAGGGAAAGAAATTCGATGTTAGTATAAATGGTTTTATAGGGCGAGAGACAAGATTAATGATAAAGGGGGTGTGGGGTGGGGTGGGGTGGGGTGGTGGTGGTTGGGTTTCAAAAACTTACATTCCTGGCTCTACGGTGACAATCATGCCGGGACGGAGGAGGGCGCGCTTGGCCTCGGCGTGGGACATGTTCCTGAGGGCGACGAGCCCGGCGGGGGTCACCTCCTCCCTCTTCCTGCCGACGACGCTGCTGCCCATGAGCCTGCCCTCGCCGCTGACGTCGTGGACCTCAAGGCCGACGTGGTGGCCGAGGCCGTGGGGGAAGAAGGCGCTGACGATGCCCTTGGCCTCGATGTCGGCAGGGTCGCCGCGGAGGAGGCCGAGGCCGAGGAGGCCCGAGACGGCGACGCGGGCGGCGTGCAGGTGGAGGAGGTAGAAGCTGCCGCCGGGGGCGACGGCGGCGATGCACTCGTCCTGCATGCGGGCGACGAGATCGTGGACGGCGCGGCCCTCGGGGGAGAAGCGGCCGGCGACGGGCAGGGTGCGGGTTACGTCGCTGGCGTAGCAGGACCACTCGCAGCCGGCGTCGAGGACGAGGAGCTCCTTGCCGGGGAGGGGCTGGTCGTTGGCGCCGTAGTGCAGGGTGGACGCGTTCTCGCCGGCGCCGGCGATGATGGGGTAGGCCTGGGCGTGGGCGCCGCGGGCGGTGCAGCCGGCGCGGAAGACGGCCTCGACCTGCTGCTCGTTGCGCAGGCCGCGGAGGGCGCGGGCGACCTCGCGGTGAGCCGCGCTGGAGACGTCGTTGGCGCGGCGGATCTGGGCGATCTCGTAGGGCGTCTTGATGACGCGGGCGCGGTCCATGGCCGGGCGCAGCGACTGCGTGTCGACGACAATGTCGTCGATGTGGTCGCGCACAAACGAGGGCACGTGCTCGGCGCGCAGGGCGAGGAGGCGCGCGCGCGAGTAGGCCGAGGAGGAGTAGAGGCGGAAGGGCGAGGATGAGGACGCGGACGAGGACGAGGAGAAGTACTCGCGGAAGAAGGCGGGCATATCGCCGGCGTAGCGGACCTCGTCGGCGTCGTAGCGCTGCAGGGCCTGGGCCGCCGTCGGGGTGCGGCCGTACCAGAGCACCTTGCGCGGCTCGACGTAGGGGATGAAGATGATGAGCCGGTCAGACTCGATCTCGTACGTCACGTGGCAGTCGGCGAAGTCGACGCCGGTGACGTAGAAGAAGCTGAACTCCCGTAGGCGTTAGAAATGCGACGCGGGGGTAGGGCAATGAAAGGGGAGATGGTGCGCACTATCTGCGTTGGCGAAAGGCCGGGCCTTGATCCGAGTCCTCGTAGAGACGGGTTGGTTCGCCGGCGAGGCAGACGAGGCCATGGTTGAGTCTCAGTTCCTTGGCTACCTTGCGGGCGTGTAGTTTTGCTAAGAAATTATGAGAGTCAGAAACGTCGCTTGGTGGGATGTCGTTGGGCGATGAAGATGAAGATGCGGTACAATGAGATGGTGGGATGTGTGTGTGTGCGAGAGAGAGAGAGAGGCACACACCGGGATACTTGATAGGAGCCTCGGCTTCAGCCTCTTCGCCCGTCTTTACTTCTGAGATGTTTCTGGGAGACTGTAATTAGCATTGCGCGTAAGTTCGACGGCAGGGACAGAAGAAGGGTGAAGATATATATGACAAGTCTGGAAAGCGACAAAAAAATATGAAGCTCACATGGCATCAAACTCATCATCGAAAGCGACGTGAAAGTCGACCTCTTCCCCAGCGGTGAAGGCCATTTCTACCGAGGCGTATCTGGGGTCAGATTACTATTGCTATAGTCGTAGGCGATGAATGGAATGCCGTCGCTAGATGAGGATGAGAAGAAAGGTGAGAAAATGACGGGATATAGGGAGTAATTTCCAGGGCTTGATGAAAAGGGTTGAAAGGTGGTCGGTGGTTGGTGGTTGGTTTGTTGATGCTGCGGTGTGCTCCGTAATAAAGTGAGCCGACTTCTCCGTTTACGGCCTGTCGAGTGCTGGAGCGCACCTGTAAGAGCCTAGTCAGCTCAGTGCCAGGGAGTGGTGGAGGTACAGCTACGGTGGTCTGGTGCCGCTGGTGGTACCTGGAACATGGCACGCGTTGGGGGGGAGGACGGAGACTCGCGTGACGCGGGTACGGAGTATTAATAGCCTTAACAGGTGCCATTAGCGGGGAGCAGGGGTTCCCCGCCTTCACCAACGTCAGGGAGGGCCATGGAGAGAGAAGAGCTTTTCTATTCCATCTAATGCTTGTTGAAATAGGGGGATAGGTACAATATGTATAAGCCAGAACCAAGTGAGCACTATAGAGCGGCAATAAAATAAACTAAAATAAAAAAAATAAAAATAAAAAGCATGTTGCTGCTGTGAAAAAATGAATACCTGCAGGTTTGAGTGTTGCATCAGTATTGTCAGTCTTTGATGTAGCCCGCCCCCCCAAGGCTGTCAGAGGAGGATGTCTACAGTATTTACTTGTGCAAAGATGGGGATGCAAATCTCAGGGTAAAGAGAGAATATGTGTAGCATTATTGCACAAGGAAACGGATCGCATCTCATTCCACATGTGAACAATCTATCGTCTATATATGCACAGCCTCCTTATTCCATCCTACCCCTATATACTTCCTGCTAGAGCCACTGCAAAAGGTGTCTCCCAATACATGAATGGCAGTCATGATATCCGCACTGCCCACAATTTTTTCCCCTCCTTTTTCCACCCCATATCTTCATTCTCATCATCCCGTCTATCGTATATCCCACATAAAGAGAGGAAAGAGGAAAGGGAGAGAGAGACAAAAGAGGAAAGACAGAAAAACGAAAGGAAAAAGTGAGAGGAGGGAGAGAGGGAGAGAAGCAAGAAAGCCTTTTACTTGTATTCCTCGCAGGGCACGCCCTCGAGCTGGCCAAAGGCCTTGTAGATGGCGCCCTCGACCGACGAGGGCCCGCAGCCGATGGGCACGTTGAAGTTTGCGTTCATGGTCTTGCCGTCCGAGGCGTAGTCGCAGGTCCAGGCCGTGACGCTGCAGCTAGGGCCCTTGACGTTGTCGAGGAAGCCGGAGCCGCACTCGTCGTCGGTGTACGCCTTGGCGTTGTTGATGACGACGTTGTAGCTGAGGAAGATTTCCTCGTAGAACCAACTGCACTGCTGGTCCTTCGAGATGTTGGGGTCCCTGGGGTCCTCCAGGTCGCGGCGGGAGATGGCAGGGGCGGAAGCAGGAGCAGGAGCAGGGGCGGCGGCGACGATGCCGGCCAGGGCGGCCACGGAGAGGTACTTGGAGAAGATCATGTTGGATGGTATATCTTTTTTTCTTTCTTTCGAGGGGAAATAGGGGTTTGGATTCGTCAAGTTTGTAGCAGGGGCAACTGTTGAAAAGATTTCTCGAGGGACGCTTTTGCAGGCACTACTGCTCTTTGTCTGAGTTTAGGTATTGTGTTTGCGATGGAAGCTGGTGTTGGATGTCTTTTTTCTTCTGAGGTGCGAACATCTTGCGTCTTTATATATCCCCAGAGGCCTCTAATCCTCACAAGAGATGTTTCCCCAAAGACCTCTATTCCTTGCAAAAAGAACCAACAGTGCCGCAGGATCAGACATTGGCATACGCAGCCCACGGCATCAACAGCTGAACGGACATTATCCCTTTTCTCAGCTCCCCCCTTGCCGGTTACGTCTGAATAAAGTTGGGCGATTGCTCCAGAATGCCGGAAATGGGAAAACTATGCGCTCGAGGGCTGTGTATTTTGGTGGATAGAAAGGAGTGTACATATGCATTGTTAGATCGAAGCTTGGCCGTCGATCCTCCCAGCGGCACAGAGTGGCACATACACGCGCCCGCCCCCCAGGGGGGGATGTACCGATTATACACTTGCTGGACCGCACCTTAGCCGTCGATCTTCCTAGCGGCATAGCGTGGCACATACCCATAATATGCAACGCAGCAAAGGAATCGAAAGAAATTCACTGACCGACTCCGACCTGCACAACTACGCAATAAACGCCCAAGTACTCCGCAGAGCCACGATGGTTAAAAAATATAAAATATTAAAAAAAACCTAAATAGTTTAAAAAAGATGGATTACTAAAAATAAAGACGGGGTTTTCATCGCAAATATATCTTCGTTTAAGGTTAAAGCATACGCATAAAAAAGGCCCAGGCTACATCATAGGATTACTCTACTAGATCGGCTGTCAATTCTTTTCCCGTCGCGTTTGCCACTTAGCATATCACACACACACACACACACACACACACACACAATGTTGAGTAGGCAACATCTTCCAAAAGAAGGAGATTTTCTTCCAACTCATCGAAGGCAAGGGCGCAGTTCTTCTTTGTTCCCATATTTCTTTCCCTCGCTAGCATTATGATTTCTTTTTTCTTTCTTTTTTACGAAATATGTACCGTTTCCGACAAGTTGCGGATGTCTTTTTTTATTATCAAAAACACAAGACTCGGGGCGCTCCACGCCCAGCGAACCAGGAACGTACAGTAGTGGTCCCGAACCATGGCCACAAAATATAGGACAGGCAGATAACTTACATTAATACTATTACTATTACTATCGTCGCTATTGCTATTAATATTATTAATATTCATATTGCTATTATTATTGCTATTATTATTACTCTTAATGAGAGAGAAGAGAAAATATTCCGAAAAAAGAAAATGAAATAATAAAATAATTTAAAAGAACCAAAGACAATATATTCGTATCTAGAAGCATGCCCCGCGGTTTCCCTCCTAACTATCGCATCTCGAAATGAAAAAAAAAACGCTTGGAAGGAGGTAACTACTACTAGTTGGCCATGGTACATGCAGTAAGTAAATCAGCACCTATGGCAGTTTTTGTCACCCCGTTTTCCCCATCCGCTACTTACTGCTTCAGAGAGAGTTGATGAGGGAAATTGGGGAGAGCAGAACGCACCTTGTCCTAACAAAACTTAAAAGAATCTCAGAAGAGGTGAGGAGGTAAAGAGGAGGAGGTTGAATAAGGCAAGTCGTTTAGAGCCCCTACTGCTTTCTCGCCAGAACAGGTCAAAAGCCTCGTTGATCTTGTGCTACGGGGGGGGAGAGAGATAGGGGAGGTCCAGGAAATCCGGAAGTGGAAGCCGTCAACAGCAGCCGTCGTCAGCAGCCCGCAAGCAGGTCGTGTCCTTCGTCAGTATCTCTCGAGGGCCACGAGAGCCATTGACGTAGAACGCGCCCTGCAGAGCCGGAATACTACTAGTAGTATATGTAACCCGATCTACAGTGATGCCATTATTCTGTGGAAGACTGCACACTTGTTCTTCCTTTGGCTCTGTGGAGGCATTACGCATGTAAGAAAACATCGCCCTTGGCGTAGGAGATGTAAAAACTGAGGGGGGGAGGTTTAGTGCATATACCATATTCCATAGTCTAAAAGAAAAGGTTTCCAACATATCCAAGGGCTTGTCATCGCTACACAATGCCTTAGTTAATTCAGGGACGCGAGATCGTTGATGCTTGACAAGGCTAGATGTGATAACACGAGTCCGCCGATTATAGATATAATGATTTTTTTTTATTAAAAATGAACAAGATTTGTGGCTGCGGTATATTTACCTGAAGATCTGTATACATAAACATCGTGGCATTATTACTACTACTACTAATTATACTAGTTACAATAGTGTTTTCCATCGCCTTTCTCGCCGTAGCTGCATCCCAAGAACGCCGTAATCATGGGCTGCAGGTAACAACTACGCCAAAGTGACAACCATAGAATCAAATGTATCAAGAACATCATTGCGTGTTATATACTCTTCACTTTGTGTGTGTATATGTGTACCTACGAACCCAAACACCAGGTTTTTGTCTATAGGACATGTGCACTCGATTCATCAGCGCCTGTATGTTTCCCCCCTGAAAAAATGTTCCGAACAAAAAAGAAAACAGAAAGTATATGCCTTTGCTGACGCAGAAGCCCGACGCCTCCCACGTCCTTCGTGATGCTATGCTCCGTACCCAAAAGAAAAAGCCCCCCGTTTCCGCACCCCAAGCTCCGAGATAGTAGCACTGTGGTCGCTGTCCTTGTTCGCCCCGATAATATAATAAGATGACGAGGTAGAAGAGCACCCGTATGAGAATAACATGTGGAAAAATAGAAGAGAAAATGGGTATCACGTGGTCGTTACATTCCCTGGAATCCACCTCTGCCCGATCCAAAAAAGTTACCAAAGTCTGCCTGCATGCCATGCTCCGTAAAGATCTGGTCGATTTGCTGCTCCTGGCGCCTCTGTCGTCGCTGGTGCGGGTACGGGTGCGAAGGGTTAGACATCGACTGCGGTGGCCGCTGTGGTTGGCCCATCTGGACCCCAAACATGCCAGGGTCGTACATGTTGGTGGGAAACTCCATCCCATGTTGGTGCTGGGGACCTTGGATCATGTACGGCGGTGGCTGCCCAAGCAGTTGACTGTCTACATCGTTCATACCAGAGGTGAAGAAGAATTGCGAGTCTTGCGCTTGACTTCCCATGGGCATCATCGAGTTGTCGGCATTCCTCGGCTGGTAACCGAGTTCCATCATAGGCTGGTTGGGATAGGCGAATGGATCCTCCGAGGGGAACATAAGGGTACCAAGTTTGTGCATGGTGTTGGAAGAGCCCATGTTTGCGGAATAGTGTTGTTGCGGCTGGTGTGAGCTGCTCGCCGTGCTCGGTGATCCCGAGGTTGCACGAGACGAGATATCGAGAGGAAGCATGTCGTGGATGTTGGCAGCGAAGCCAGAGTTCTGAAACCTAGGTTCAGACATATGATGAATGGTATCAACAGAAACGCCAGAGTTGGGGGTGTTGAACGTTCCGCTCGACATGCCACCACTCCTTGCTCGTGCTAGTTCTTCGGTCCGTTGAGACGACACGCTAGATTGGCGACCACCAGAGAACATGGGGACTGAGCCTGGCATATTGGCAGTAGGGGCGCCTCTTTTCTTGCTCGACGGTGGTCGGCCACGGCCCGAGTCCAGCCTATCTGGGAGTTGATCAAATAGACCCTACATATACCGTTAGCATGCAGTTAACCGAGAAGAAGAAACGGGCCACGCTTACCTTGAGAGCTTCTGAAACCCGCTCAGCAGCAAGGCTTTTCTCGGCCAGCTCTGCGATCATTTGGCGACCCGCACGAGCATCTGCCAAAACCTCTGCTGAGCCTGGCTTTTCGGGGTTCTCGATGGCGTAAAATACCAGCGACAAGACCGCAAAGAACTCGGTATAAAGCATGAACCAGTATGGTCCACTCAATACCCTTTGTTTGCGAATCTCCAGACCGATATGAACGATGTTACGAGACACGCTAATGGCCGCCGCCGCACAGGCGTACGACAAATCATCGATCTTGCTGTTGTGGCTCAATCGTGGTGAAACGTAATGCAAAAAGGGTCGGTATAGTACAAGCTGAACGTGGGCATATGCAAACCTCAGCAGATGACGAACCCGAACGACTTCGATGGGACCATCTGGGCTAGGTCGCCATCTCTCGGGAAGCCTCTCAAACCACATTTGTAGATCGCCTTCAATCTCCTTAATCCTGGCATAACTGATCGAATATGTAGAAGCGTTTTTGCCGCCCCGTTCTGAGGGTTTTCGGACACCGTGCGCTGCTCCTTGCATGGGGTAGACATACTTGGTCACTTGAGCAAGAATCTCCATCAAGCGGGTATGTGCGTTGAAGGCTTCAAAGAAAGAGGAGGAGCCTGGGGGAGGCTGAAGAATAGAATTCGGAGTAATAAAATCGTCGTCGACTTCGGTAGGGAAAGGCTGGTCGACATCGTCGACATTAAGTAAAAGGGGAAACCCAAGGAGTGTGGAGACATAGATGTCCAGTTGTCGTATCACATAGAAAACTCGGCGGCGGACCTGGTCTTCCACTGTGTTAATTTGTTCGTGTTGTAAGTGACGGTGCAGGCCTATCCGAAGAGCAGAGCGAAGAGCAATGCCAACGAATGAATAACAAGCACTAAGGTTTGATGTGGCTTGCAAGAAGAGGATCATGAATAAAAGAGCCTGTAACGAGGTAAGATCACGACATTCTGTGATATCCTGCAATAATACTCTGGCGCTCTTGAAGTATTTCATCCTGTCGCTTCGTTAGTTGAATTTCAATGTCTCACTTTCTGAAAGACGACGTACCCTTCATCAATAGCTTCTTGATAAGCCATTTTGCGTGGGCTGGCGCCGTCCAGATTGTCATACATGCAGCCCAGAGCCAGGACAGCATAAACAAGGCCCATGAAATGCTGCTCTTCCGCATCTAAGCTATCAATAGGACGATCATAGATCTTGTCGAGTTTCGCATAAAAAGTTGGGATATGTACAATGCGCACCAGGCAGGTGGCGCAACTGAGAGAGTAATAACATAAGTTGCGGACGACATCCTTGGATGGTAGTTCGGCGTAACTGTTCGATACTGTTGAGAAAGGCGTCGATGGGGTCGGAGGGTCAAGATTTGTCAGGTTGCCCTGTCGTTCTGGGCGTGGCAAGAATGGCGCTTTGTTGGATGGACCCAGCATGCCGCGGAAATGCTCCTTCATACGCTTCAAGAAAACTGCTCCTGACGAAATGCCCTGAAAATCCCACCCACCCTTGTCGTCTAAATCAAGCTGCCCGGCTGAGTTGATCATGGAAAGAATCTGCTGGTCGTTTGGCTGGGATTGACTCGATGATGGAATAGATGGTGTTGGCTGTTGCTGTTGCATCTTGTTGGCGCGGGCCCGTGCTTGCTCGCGGTTGTGAAATTCTTGCTGAACAGCTGGATCCAAATTCGGGTCGGCGAGGTCAACATCGGGCATGAACTTTCGCAGGAGGGTCTCCGCACGCTGCAATCGACCCTCGAGGGCTTCGATATACTGCGGCGCAGGATTCCTCCGACGATTTGATGGTTTGTCGTATGTACATTCTGCCATGACTTTTGTTAGCTGACGTGGATCGTCGCGAACTTTGGAAATGTCGCAGCTCCTTACCATAACTGTAGACAGAACAATGGGTGCAAGGCTGCTTGCCGTCGCATTTAATCTTCTTGCGTCGACACTCATCACAAGCGCGCGTCACTCGTCGTCGTTTTTGAATTGGCTGCGAGGGTCCGTCGCCGGCTGATGGCTGTTCGTCGCCAGATTCCGTTCTCGCGCTGCCAGCAGGTGACGGCGGTCCGTTATTGGCACCAATCCAATCATTTCCTGACAGACCACCGTCGTCCTCTGAGATCTCCGTCGCCATGTCGACCTGTATTTCGATGTCAATAACTCATTTTTGTGGTAAATGATGTATTGCGAGGCAGGGGAGTAGGGGAGCAGGCGGCGAAAGCGAGAATCGCAGGGGCTCGACCTGTTGGAGGCGCGGAAGCAGTTCTGCGGGCGGGGCTTACCATTATAGGGACAGGATCTGGCAAAGACGACCGCTTAACAAACTGGGAACCATGGGATCCAAGCAGTGGTGACGGCGAGAAACCTTTGGCGATTTTTTCTTTTTTTGGTGGTGAATAATTCGTCGCAATTTATCGTATTGATTGGGAGCCTCTGATTGAAATACTGGGCTTGGCCATACCCCGAGAAACTGAGAGCTGGCGGTCTAAGCCATCAGTTTGTCCACCCAAAGAGCGCGCGTTGTACCGATGACTATAATTCGAAATATCGATTTAAGTGGTGAAATTTGGCGATTAATATGTGCGAAAAAAAAGAGAAAAAAGATTCCAAGATGTTCAAGAGGTGCAAGTCTAGTAGTCGTCGTAATTGAGCGATTGCGAGAAACAGACAAAAGACGCCAAAAGCACGAGAAGAGAAACTACAGAGGGAGCAAGAGTACGAGTTGGCGTCGTCGAGAGCGAGAGCGACCGGGGGCCTTAGGACGGAAATGCTGCGAAAAGTGGAAGGAAGGATCCATCCATGGAATCGAAAATGTCAGTGGAGGGAAATGGAGGAGGGACAGAGCGACACAGCGAGTGACGAACCAGTCTACCAGTGCACCAACCGCCTGCGGCGTGTGTACTAAAAGAATGGGAACAGGACCTACTAACAGCGGGAGGGTCTAGGGATGCTACCACTTACTAGCAGTAGTAGCAGCAGCAGTAGCAGCAGCAGTAGAGTAGTACTGGCAGTTGCTGTACGGAGCATGTACCTCAAAGTATGGAGGTAATTACGAGGGCTGCTAAGTACTATTCCGTAGCAGTATTCCGTAGAGTCGTATTAGTGACAGCCCGGGCAAGAGATGGACCCATTGGACCAAATGGTAAAGCGTTACCAATAGCGCTTAGGTAGGTTAGTACCACTCCTAAGATCGGGTGCTTCATCTCGACTGGAGGCATTACTATTACCAAATCTTCTCCATCCAGGTGCCAATCCACTCAATCCAAAGGCACCGCAACATTATTGCCATTCAGGCACGCAAATAACACATATTCGCTCAGCCTCAGTGTCAATCCATCGTAGCTTGTAAGAGCAAGTGGGTGATGGCGACAAAGACTCAGTGCCACAATAGATGAATTACTGAAGGACTACTCCGTATCGCATTTAAGTACTTGCGGGTTGGTAAACCCCGACCCTCATTAATTACTACTTAGTAGTAGCGCGGATGTCGTCCTCTTACCACTCCAAGACTGCTAATAATTGACACTGACCTGATTTCATTATTACCGCTGGGGACTGGAATTCCTATTCCTTACCTAATACCACAGAATACGACCCGACGGAAAGATCCATACTCTGCCCAGCCTACCAGCCTGCAAAAAAAAAAAAAAAATCGAATCGACCCTAGCATCATAATGGCTAAAAACAGAGACCACCCTCGGCGCTCGCCCTTTTGCAAATTCCACTTCTTTTTCGCGTATGTACGTAGTACTCCGTACCGTAACACAACCTTCAGTTGGGGGGGGGGGGCTCCAACCTGAATCGGCAAAACGCACACTTTGATTGGCGCGGCGTCGAGTCAGGATCTTGACTCCACGCAGAGTGAACAACTTGTGGAATACCTGGTCAAGGGGTGATTGTGTGGTTCACTGGTTCTCTCGATGCGGTGCTGCGAGCTTCACAGATAGCCAGTGTTATTACGGCACTGTATAAGTCCTTGTGGGTTGATTCAGGTCAGAGTACCCAACCGACCGCACTTTCGGCATCGTCTTCCGCTCACGTACTTACCTCCTGTACGGAGTATTTATCAACCGACATGGCATCGATAAGTCCCTGGTGATAAAGAAGGACGTCCCCTATTACTAGCGGCACCGGCGCCGGGTCGGCACAAACCCATCGGCCCACGACGCCCTCGTCGCCGGTGCGCGTTCTGTTGGAACTTGGCGTCCTCTCTGCTCAGATAGTGGGGTTCCTTGGCTGATTTTAGATACCTACTTGAGCTAAAGGATCAGCGGCTGACGGGCGTTAGGCCCTTTACACTTGCTTCCGCTCGTCTCTTCTTTCTTTTTTTTCTCCTTGTGGGCTCTCCTCCAAAAGAGCCAAGTGCTTGACATCAGTGGTTTAGCTTCACCGAAAAAACCACCAAAAAAAACCAGCGGGCGTCTGCCTCGGCCCTAAAGCAAACTTTGAGCTACTATATTCTACTTTGTACTACTTCCCTCCTTTCACACGGGCTCAATTACGCGGGAGTGTTGTAAACGCCAGACACTATATCCCGTATCTACCTCAGAGATATCACTGGGAATGCAACCTCGAGTAGGATGCCACCTTAGTCGCTGTTTTCTAATGGCGAGAGGCATCGTGCCATACTGGTGCAAAACTCACATTGCTCGACACGTCTTATAAGGTCGCCACAATGCAATAGCGGCGAGGTTGCCAGAGCGGCCCTGGATCTATACAATTAACCATTTGTCTAATCCGCAAGTGTATTCCGCACATAAGTTGAGGTAAAACGTAGAGGGGCAAAAGGAGGGTATAAGTGCGCCCCCCACTCGCATATTCGAGCACATGTTAACCCGCATTCGCCTTTTGAGCTTATCGCCGTTTACTCCATCAACCATGGACACATTCATATTTGTCTTCTTGCGTTTCGTGATTCATCCAGTGCAGTCTCCTCGTACAGATTGGGGCTAAAAAGCGGCAGTATTTCCAATATGGGCCGGCTTCCCAGGATCTCGAGTGAAACAGCACAAGGTCTAATAAATCGCAGTTTTGACCTGATACGTTGGGAGAACACTAGCGGTCGGTCAACTGTGCAGCATCGTCACTGTCCCAGCCACGAGCGTGCGAGCATAGATGGCCCTTTTGGGTTGGTGAGTTGACTCCGCCCCAGGGCTAAGTTCCGATACCCGTCCACGAGGCCTCGCCTGGGTTTTATCCAGGTTGCTCAGGAATAGCAAAAGAACAGTAGTCACATTAAGCCTTTACTTGATCCTAGCCTGCACGACAGGAAGCCGCGTAGGCATGTTCGAAACACGCCCTTTAAGCATAGCTCTTGATCTCGGCGCTACTAGTAGTGGTATGCTCGACGGATGGAGATTCAGGGCCGGCAGGTGAGTGATATCCACAGCTTCGCCAAACCAACGGCAGAGGGGTTTAAGACGTCCTAAGCAATAGCTAGAAATAGCACTCTTTGAGCCTACGTAGACGCCGTTCCTGGAGGCCTATTCTCAACCTCGCGGCAAAACTATGACATCCAAGCTCCATGGCCATCGATAGAGTGCCGGCCGCCGTCTCCCTTTTGCAGACGATGCGCCCAAATACATGTAGTCGAGAACCGGAGGTAGGCCATGCGACAAGTTGCTTTATATGAGAAATCGTCACACGTACGGGGTATGGAGTGGTTGCTAACTAGGCATGCTTTACCACTTTTGTCCAACCATGTTGGAAATACTACGGAGTCTATCATATGGTAGGTATGTTGCCATTTGCAGATCCAAGTTCACTGAGCATCGCGCGAGTTGCCGCTCTACGGAGACTTACTTATGACTCCTTAAAGGATAGCACTACGGAGTACGGAGCACTGGTACTATGCATATCCCCAGGCCTTCTTGCCGTGTAACCGCCCCAGCTTTCGACGATGCTCGACGGCCTCCCATTGACCCCCATTCCATAAGACGCGTATGAATGGAGCTCGGGACGGCTTTCATGGCACCGTAATAATCTAGGGGTCTGCTAGCAATCGACAGGGCCTAGTGACCAAGGGCAAGCTTGCAAAAGTCGCCGCCACGTACCTAGTAGTAGTAGCATCCGGCAGTCTACGTGCCAGGGCAATAATGCCGAATTCCGACCCTTGCGCACTCCGAAATCAGCCCAGCTTACCAACGTTGTGGCTCGAAGCCGGTGTAAATGTCCTTCTACTTCTCTTATTCTATTCCGTACAGAACACTCTAGAGTACACAAGAGCCATCAAGAGGGATAATTCTAGACAGTATCGATGAATCTACATATTCAGTGAACACGATCATGGCTCGCCAGCGTGAGGCTTTTTCTCCCTCTTCTTTTGCATACTCCTAGTCGTAGTATCTTACCAGTTATAGTATCTCGAAAAAGTATGGAGAATCGAGGACTACACTTCGCGGGCTAAAAGCAAATAGTCATTTGATGAAATCGGCTCGTCTTATACATACGTTGCGCAGCTGCGCAGTCGTGAGTTTGATAGGGTAGCAGTGAATGTACGGGGTAGCCAGCAGCCAAATCCAATGTACGGAGTACTACCTCTAGGCTCCGTGCTCTGGGCTGTCGACCGTTTGAGGCGGAAACCCCGCACAGGCCTTTCTCCACAGGCCGTGAACAATCAGTGTCCACTTTCCGATGCGTGTGCTATGATCCATCCATTAGCAGCCGTATGGTAACAGTACTCTGTACTCCGTACTCCGTATCAGGCTGCTAACTGAACGAAGAACAAGTGCTTTCGTCAGTCCTCCATGCAGCCATCACCTCACCAGTAATTGACCTTTTCGAGATAGCTCCCCAACAGCTCCCCATCGCATCAGCAAGGCCGAACCACAAATGCGACTTTTTACCAATTCACACATGCACTTTCATCATGTCTAATTCCGATGCCGTTGAAGCATTTCTCAAAGCCACCAAGGAGCAAGGCTGTCCAACTGTCAACAGTAAGCTCGACTTGCCCCTCCCCCTCCTTGTCGTGAATGCTTCCAGCATAGTGATATTATCCATCTTGAGACGCTTTCTGTTAACACTTGACACTACTTATCAGCCCAACCCAAGCTTGATGTCGACCTCTACATTCAAAACTATGCAGGTACGTACGTAAAACTTGCGGTTTGAAGTCTGTTCTAAAGCTTGTGTACAGGGCGAACGCGCTTCGATCGCCTCATATTCATAGGCAAATCCTGCAAGCCCCTATGTGTGGAGGCTCTGAAAGCTGCCGTGGTTGAAGCAAAGCAAGGCAAAGACGTAACTAGATACAAGGAGGCATGGAGCTGTCTGCGACTAGCTGCACCAGATGAGCCAGAAGCTGTCCGTGACGAAGACTGGATCCAGTCCCGCGAGGCTGAAAATACCCACGAGACGAACAGGCTAGAAAATGAACTACGGCAGTACCGCAACAATCTCATCAAGGAGAGTATTCGTGTTCGTCTTCATTTGCTTACAGATTATCACGTACTTCGCTGACGCAACATCAGATGGGCCATGAAGATCTCGGCACTCACTTCGAAGCTATGGGCAAACTGAGAGAAGCTGCCGAATCCTATGGGAAGATGCGACAGGATGTGACATCCACCAAACACATAGTTGATTGTTCCCAGCGCCTGATCGGTGTTGCACTACAACGTCGTGATTGGACTGGCGTGATCAACCAGGCGAATAAAATTACCAGTGTGAACGCTGACAAGGAACAGACAGATTTGCACGCCTATCTGCTTGTTGCCCTAGGGATCGGACAACTTGGGCATAAGAAATATGAGAGTGCGCTGAATTATTTCCTGCAGCTCGACTCAAAGACCCCTCCTGAAACCTACAACGAAGTCATTAGTCCAAACGACATCGCGTTATACGGCACACTTCTTTCCCTGGCATCATTGGATAAGAAGGACATTCAACATAGAGTCCTCGACAACGCTGGGTTTCGCCCTTTTCTCGAACATGAGCCGCATGCGCGCAAAGCCATCAACCTGTATCTCAATGGCCGGTACCCCGATTGCTTGGCAATGCTCGAGTCTATCAAACCTGACGCTTTGCTCGACATTTATTTCTCCCAACACTTGGAGACTATTTATAGCCGTATTCGTCAAAAATGTATCAAGGCATACTTTTTCCCTTTCTCGTGCGTGTCTCTCGACACGCTCCACGCCGCTTTTGGTGGACCAGACCACTCCTTGGAGCATGAGCTTGTAGACATGATTCGCAATGGCTCACTCAAAGCTCGTATTGATGCCAAGGAAAAGGTACATGATTAATTATCCGGTCTACTAGTCATCTGCAGCTTGCTGACAACGAAAACAGGTACTTGTTGCTGTTCAGCCCGAACCACGGCTCGAGATGCAGCAAAAGGCTCTGAACATTGCTCGTAAATATGAAGATGATGCCACTGAACGTTTGCGGCGCATCAACTTAATTGCCGCCAGCTTAGACATCAGTCAGGACAAGAAACTAGGGGGGGCTGACCAGCACGTGAATTATCCGCTCGATACGACCACTATGACCATGGGGGAGCTCAACCCCGTACCTACACAATAAACATACCGATAGACGGTACGTATCGCATCTGGAATAATGCGGCAAGGGCGTGGTTCAACATAAAGGAAAACAATATTTGATATGGCGCGGCGCAAGGGCTTGCAAGGAACATATATTTAAGGGCTAGTCTAGGCGTAAAGGGAGAAAGAAGACTTTCAAGGTCATGAGAAAGAACCGAGTCCCGACAAAAATAGGAACAAGCAGAATCACGTTATGAACCTCAGCATGTTCCTCCGGCGCATCTATCGGGTATTTGTCCCAGGGTATCATAAAAATCTATCGTACACGTCGTCCGCCGCTCATCCCATCAGCTGCCTCAAGTCGCTGGGTGGCCACCTCACCTGCGCAAAAGTTAGACAGCGCTTGATGCTCTGCAGAAACTTTCTCGTCACTTCGTCACCCATTACGTGACCCTTCTCTCCATTATGCAGCTTTTCTCGCGCACTTCTCTCGTGGATACCGACCATGGTGACACCAATAGGCCAGGCGGCTTTGCCAATGGAGAGGCGCAGGTAGCCATCGTTGGCATCGACATAGCGACGCTCTTGTAATGCTTGCACGATCTCGATGATGGGTTCCAGAAGGGAGTCCTCCAAGTCCCCGGTCTCGAATTTGCGGAAGAGCTAAAAATCGTCAGCACGTTTATTTCGGCGGCAGGTTAATGAGATGGACTCACCGGCTTCATATTCTCTCGGGTCTGCACCATGGTCGCGTAGGCTTGTTTGCTGGCAGTCGTATCCCTCTTCTCCGCCTCCATGGCCTGTTCGTACGCTGCGAGCACCATGGTGAAGTAGCTCGCCAGCTGGCGGTACAGCCACTTTCTCTCCTCCTTGTCCTTGGGCACCTTGCCATCCACCCTCATGTCCTTCTCTTCCACCAATTCCAGTGTGGTCGGTATCGGGCCGTCGGTCATGACCGTCGTCAGTTTCCTGTACCTCCTGACCCTGGCGCCGTGCCCTTCCCCGAACAGGGCGACGGGTTCCCCAATGTCCCTGAGCTTCTGCCTGAGCTCTTCCTCGGGTATGTCGTCCGCAGCGTCGGTCTCCTCCTTCTCCTCCTCCCTCTTCTTCTCTTTGAGCCCTAGCCTCCTCCGCCGGGCCTGCTCCTCCTCCCATTGCCTGTCCTCCCGCTGCTTCTTCGACTCCTCGGCCAGTTTGCGCCGCTTCTCCTCCCGCGCGGCCTTCTCCGCCGCGAGGTCCTCTTCGTGCTTGCGCTTCGCGGCGGCCTTGGACTCGCGCTCGGCCTCGAGGGCCCGCTGCTCGGCGTGGTACGCTGCCTGGCGCTGGGCCTCGATCTCGGAGCGCTTGAGGAACTTGGGCTTGTTGGCGGCGGCTGATGCTGATGCTGCTGCTGCGTCTTCGGTGGTAGTCGTCGCGGGCTTCTTGGACTTGGACTTGGAGAGCTCCTTGTTCATCAGCGCGGCGAAATCCATCCTGTCCGGTAACAATTTGTGCTCCTTTATGTATCGAGGTTTCCTTTGGGGTCCTTTTTGAGGTTATTTTGACGAATGGGCGGTTGTGAAGCGGTTTGCGATCGCGTACGGTTGACCTGGTCGTGTCGACATTACCTAGGGATCGGTGCTTATCGATTACGAAGTGACCAAAATGTTTCAGGCCAATTCCGTGTTCGGCGGTTACCCTTGAGCGATGGATAAAATACAAAACTAAAGACGGATTTCGCCTTGTTCATAACATATTGCACTTTTGTAACAAATCCTGCCTTTAATCATGACAGTTTCCGCATTACGACTGGGTAGGGTGTTTTGAGACAGATACGTAATGTGTAGTAGTCTTGTGCTCAAGTTTGATCTGCAACATCCTATATATGGTACCTATTCCTTCTATTACCTTAAAAGCGGTTAGCTCAAACTTTGCGCCTTACGAGTGCTGTTTGGTTAAGGTATTGCAATAAAACCATACGTCTTATTTATAATTAGAGACCTGATCATCATTCGAACGTAAGAAGTCGACACTGCAAATTTACTGGCCCAAGTTGACTCGACTAGCTGGGGCTATTAGCTCTATATGCACATCCCGGGTTTTGTAGCTTTATGGTATCCGGTCGTATGGCATTTTCTCCCTTAGCCCCCTTTTTGGTTTGTCCACAGGCGGGGATGATTAGGCAAGGCCCCGAGACCGACCTCACGTACCCCAATCGTGACGCCCTTCAATACTAGAAACGTGCCTGAAAATGGACTCTGGGTATTACGCTTTCATTATGCCTCAAAATAATTGCTTGCCATTGGCGGTTTACTCTCTGTTGATACCTGCATATTTACACCTGCCCCCCCCCCCCCCCCCCGTAGCTTTCGAGAAACATTTATCTCTCAAAGAGAGTATCTCCCTTGCGCTTTGCTCGGAAGTCGATCATGCCCTAGTGCCCCATTAGTCCCAGTAATGCATTAATGCAAGATACCACACTCACCTCGGTCTTGTAGGCGAGATATCCGACGAACGTGGGGATCGCGACAACATATATGAACGTGAGGCGAGCAGCTCTGGGAGTGAAGCGGAAGTACTTATGGCGGGTCTTCTGCATCGCTGACCGTCTTGTCAGGATCGTGTCCGTCACGCATGTTCGGTTCGGTGGTACATACCCGCCAGCTTCTGGTAAGCCGGGTCCGGCCGGATTTCTGTCGTAATGTCAGTTCCAAAGCCCTCTTGTATGACATGTTGCAACGTATGTACTTACTGAGTTCCGCCATATTTGAGGAATAGGTGATGGTGTGTTCTAAATCGGTATTGAAGCGATCCAGATGTTTCCTTGCTGGTTTGTGAGGGTCTTTGGAGGTTGGAGGTTGAATATGGAGGCTTACGTAAATAATATGAAGCTTATGATTGGTCAAGGCTTTGCATTAGTGAATGAAGATGTTAAGATACAAACTATACAAACTTCAAGGCATTGAACCAAACTATAGCTTATTATAGAGTTTATATCACCAATTGGTCACAATTTAAGAATTCACGTCACAATAAATAGTGACTTGGTTGTTTTATCATGCACAATTCTCAGGTTCCGGAAGTAATGATGAATGAGTCACGTGATACGCTAAGCCTAGCTGGCTTCCTTGCATCGACCTTAGAAAAATGTCGTCGCGATGGCGATCTGGCCGAGCATATCTACACCGTACACGCCAAAGCCGCCGCCGGGACTTTTTTTGCGAGTTCGGCATCGAATTCCACTTCTAGAACATCTGCAAAAAGCTACACAATCAGTGTTGAGCAAACCCTCGACACTCTGGAGCAATAGCGCGTCAAAGGTTGTCGCGGCGCGACGGCGTGAAGCCCGCGATCAGTACTTCCGCCCGACTTCAACTTCACGCGCGGCGAAGCCATCATGGCGCAACCACCACCACCACCGCCGCCCGGCTGGGGTCCAGCACCACCCCCTCCCCCTCCTCCCACGTCCTCTTTACCACCTCCTCCTTCGACCCCCGCGCCCCCTCCCCCAGGCTTCCAACCAACTACCGATCCTCGAATCGCCAAGTTTGCTCAGAAGAAGAAGGAATGGCTGCGGGAACGACGAACCCGTTTTGGCGAGAAGCGGAAGGGAGGGTTTGTCCAGACGCAGAAGGCTGATATGCCCCCGGAACATTTGCGGAAGATCGTGAAGGATATTGGCGATGTCTCACAGAAGAAGTACACCAATGATAAGAGGAGCTACCTGGGTGCACTAAAGTTCATGCCGCATGCCGTATTGAAGCTTATGGAGAATATGCCTATGCCTTGGGAGTCTGCTCGCGAGGTCAAGGTCCTCTATCACGTCAACGGCTGCCTGACCCTGGTTAATGAGATACCCCGAGTGATTGAACCTGTTTTCTTTGCACAATGGGCGATGATGTGGACATTCATGCGAAAAGAAAAAGCCGATCGAAGGCTTTTCAAACGTATGCGTTTCCCTCCATTTGACGATGAGGAACCGCCCTTGTCGTGGTCGGAGAATATCGAAGATGTTGAGCCCTTGGAGCCGATTCAGATGGAGCTCAACGAGGAGGAAGACGAAGCTGTTTATGAGTGGTTCTATGACCATCGTCCATTGACTGACACGCCACATGTTAATGGGCCGAGTTACAAATCGTGGAACTTGACGTTACCGCAAATGGCCACGCTCTTCCGTCTCAGTCGACCTTTGATTTCCGACGTTGTTGACAAGAACTATTTCTACCTGTTTGACCTTAAGAGCTTCCTGACTGCCAAGGCTCTTAATGTTGCTCTACCTGGTGGGCCTCGCTTTGAGCCTTTGTTCAAGGATATTAACCCGAACGATGAAGACTTTGGCGAGTTCAACGCCATCGATCGCATTATCTTCCGTAACCCTATCCGTACCGAGTTCAGGGTTGCTTTCCCTTACCTCTACAATACACTTCCTCGCAGCGTGCAACTTTCATGGCATTCTCATCCTCAGGTCGTCTTCAGCCGAGCAGACGACCCTGACTTACCCACCTTCCACTTCGATCGCCGCATCAACCCGATCTCGTCACGAACCGTGGCCTCTAAAAACGTTGATATTTCCCACGAAGACGAGATTTTCGGGACAGGAAGCAATGAGGAGCCCGAGGATTTAGCATTCGAACTACCTAAAGGTGTCGAGCCTTTCTTGGCTGAGGAGGATCTGGAGAACGAAGATACGTCGTCGGCAGTCGAGCTCTGGTGGGCGCCGTTCCCCTTTGACCGACGGTCCGGTCGTATGGTGCGTGCTCAGGATGTACCCCTTATCAAGCAGTGGTACCTGGAGCATCCTCCTTCCGATCGACCACCAGTCAAGGTCCGGGTCTCTTATCAGAAGCTGCTCAAGAACTTTGTCCTTAATGAACTGCACAAGAAGAAGCCCAAGGCACAGAACAACCAGAATCTTCTTCGCTCGCTGAAGCAGACCAAGTTTTTCCAGCAGACAACCATTGACTGGGTTGAAGCTGGTCTTCAGGTTTGCCGACAGGGGTTCAACATGCTGAACCTGCTCATCCACCGCAAGAACTTGACTTACCTTCATCTCGACTACAACTTCAATTTGAAGCCTGTCAAGACCCTCACCACAAAAGAGCGAAAGAAGTCACGTTTTGGAAACGCTTTCCATCTAATGCGTGAAATCCTCCGTCTCACCAAGCTTATTGTCGATGCCCAGGTCCAATATCGACTTGGTAACATCGATGCCTTCCAACTTGCTGACGGTATTCACTATGCCTTCAACCACGTTGGTCAACTCACTGGAATGTATCGATACAAGTATAAGCTTATGCACCAGATCCGTACATGCAAGGACTTGAAGCATCTTATTTACTACCGCTTCAATTCCGGCCCCGTGGGCAAAGGGCCTGGGTGTGGTTTTTGGGCTCCCTCGTGGAGAGTTTGGCTGTTCTTTATGCGAGGTATCATCCCGCTTCTTGAGCGCTGGCTGGGCAACCTCCTCTCCCGCCAGTTTGAAGGACGTCACAGCAAAGGTGTCGCAAAAACAGTTACCAAGCAGCGTGTCGAGTCTCACTTTGACCTCGAGCTTCGAGCCGCGGTTATGTCTGACCTTACTGACATGATGCCTGAGGGCATTAAGCAAAGTAAGGTCAACACCGTTTTGCAACATCTGTCTGAGGCCTGGCGCTGCTGGAAGAGTAACATTCCATGGAAAGTCCCGGGCCTGCCTGCTCCTATCGAGAACATCATTCTTCGTTACGTGAAATCTAAGGCTGATTGGTGGATCTCGGTTGCGCATTATAACCGTGAGCGTATTCGTCGTGGTGCTACCGTTGACAAGACGGTGGCAAAGAAGAATGTCGGCCGTTTGACCCGTCTTTGGCTCAAGGCTGAGCAGGAACGCCAGCACAACCACATGAAAGACGGCCCCTACGTGTCTTCCGAGGAAGCTGTGGCCATCTACACTACTACTGTCCATTGGCTCGAGTCTCGCAAATTCTCCCCGATCCCCTTCCCTAGTGTGTCATATAAGCACGACACAAAGATTCTTATTCTTGCATTGGAGAGATTGCGAGAGGCATACTCCGTGAAAGGCCGGCTGAACCAAAGCCAGCGTGAAGAACTGGCACTCATCGAACAGGCATACGATAGCCCCGGTACTACGTTAGAGCGAATCAAGCGATTCTTGCTCACACAGCGTGCTTTCAAAGAAGTCAATATCGATATGAACGACAACTACAGCACAATCAACCCCGTGTACGATATCGAGCCCATCGAGAAGATCAGTGACGCCTACCTTGATCAATACCTGTGGTATCAGGCTGATCAACGCCATCTTTTCCCAGCCTGGATCAAGCCGTCAGACTCAGAAGTTCCCCCCTTGTTAGTATACAAATGGGCGCAGGGTATCAACAACTTGGACAAGGTTTGGGTGACTGCTGATGGTGAATGCAACGTCATGGTTCAGACCGAATTGTCAAAGGTGTATGAGAAGATGGAACTCACTCTACTCAACTCATTACTACGGCTGATAATGGACCATAACTTGGCAGACTACATCACTGCCAAGAACAACGTCCAGCTCACCTACAAGGACATGAACCACGTCAACAGTTACGGCATGATCCGCGGACTTCAATTCTCTGCGTTTGTCTTCCAATACTATGGTCTCGTGCTCGATCTTCTCTTGCTTGGGCCGCAGCGAGCCAGTGAAATTGCTGGTCCACCTCAAAGCCCTAACGACTTCCTCCAGTTCCGTGACCGCGAAACTGAGTCCAGACATCCTATCCGTTTGTATACTCGATATATCGACAAGATCTGGATGTTCCTGCGATTCACTGCTGAAGAGTCTAGGGATCTTATCCAGCGCTTCCTTACAGAACAACCGGATCCCAACTTTGAGAATGTCATTGGGTACAAGAGCAAGAAATGCTGGCCTAGAGACTCACGTATGCGTTTGATGAGGCACGACGTGAACCTGGGACGCGCCGCTTTCTGGGATCTGAAGAATCGTCTCCCGCGTTCAGTCACTACGATTGATTGGGATGAAAGTTTTGTTAGTGTATACAGTCGTGACAACCCGAACTTACTGTTCTCGATGAGCGGGTTTGAGGTTCGCATTTTGCCCAAGATAAGGAACCAAAATGATGAGTTCCCTGTCAAGGATAGCGTGTGGTCTCTCGTGGACAACACCACCAAGGAACGAACCGCCCATGCTTTCCTGCAGGTTACAGAGGAGGACATCCAAAAGTTCAACAACCGCATCCGTCAAATTTTGATGTCTTCCGGCTCGACGACCTTCACCAAAATCGCTAACAAATGGAACACTGCGCTAATTGCGCTCTTCACTTATTACCGTGAAGCCGCTGTTTCTACTGTTGAGCTACTTGATACCATTGTCAAGTGCGAGACAAAGATCCAGACTCGTGTCAAGATCGGCTTGAACTCGAAGATGCCGTCCCGTTTCCCCCCGGCCGTCTTCTATACACCCAAGGAACTGGGAGGTTTGGGTATGATATCTGGCTCGCATATCTTAATCCCTGCTAGTGATAAGCGGTACTCGCAACAGACTGATACTGGTGTCACTCACTATCGTGCGGGTATGACGCATGACGAGGAGACACTGATCCCCAACATCTTCCGTTACATTGTTCCTTGGGAGGCCGAGTTCATTGACTCTCAGCGCGTCTGGACTGAGTATTCTCAAAAGCGCCTGGAGGCCAACCAGCAAAATCGGCGGTTGACCCTGGAGGATCTTGAGGATAGTTGGGATCGTGGTCTGCCGCGTATTAATACCCTCTTCCAGAAGGATCGCAGCACACTCAGCTTCGACAAAGGGTTCCGTGCCCGTGCTGAGTTCAAGATTTACCAGCTCATGAAGAGCAACCCCTTCTGGTGGACAAGCCAGCGCCATGATGGTAAACTATGGAACCTAAATGCCTACCGAACCGATGTCATTCAGGCTCTGGGCAACGTTGAAACTATTCTCGAGCACACCCTTTTCAAGGCCACCGGTTTCCCATCATGGGAGGGTCTCTTCTGGGAAAAGGCCTGTCTTGCTAATGGTACAATGCTCCTCAGACACGATGGGTCCGAGATTGCAGTTGAGAATGTCAAGGAGGGCGATTTGCTGTTGGGACCTGATGGTGGTCCTCGACGTGCTTTCAACATTGTGAATGGTCATGATCGCCTGTATCGTATCAAGATTGGCAGCAACAAGGAAGACCTGGTTGTCACCACAAACCATATTCTAGTCTTCCAAGTCGATAAGGAAACCGTGGAAATGACGGCTGCCGAATACGCCGCATTAAGTGCCGAGGAAAGAAGTCGTCATATGCTCTTCAGATCGCCCAAACAAGCTGCTGAAAGCAGCCACCCTCAAGAACATAGTTTCGCGGTGACGGATATCACACTGGAATCCGAGGCCACAAATTGGTCTGGGTTCCGAGTTGATGGCGACCAGCTCTACTTGCGACACGATTATCTTGTTCTCCACAACAGTGGTTTCGAGGAGAGGTAAGTTAAGAATCGTCTGATCTAGAAGTGCAAGGATCCATATGCTAACGAGTGTATAGTATGAAGTTCAAGAAGCTCACCAACGCCCAGCGATCCGGTCTTAATCAAATTCCCAACCGTCGCTTTACGCTATGGTGGTCACCGACTATCAATCGCGCCAACGTGTATGTTGGTTTCCAGGTGCAGCTTGATTTGACAGGTATCTTCTTGCACGGCAAGATTCCTACCCTCAAAATCTCGCTTATTCAAATCTTCCGTGCCCATTTGTGGCAGAAGATTCACGAATCGGTGGTTATGGATCTGTGCCAGGTGTTTGACCAAGAGCTGGAGTCGCTCGGCATCGAGACAGTGCAGAAGGAGACTATTCACCCTCGAAAGTCTTACAAGATGAACAGTTCTTGTGCCGATGTCCTACTGTTTGCCAGCCACAAGTGGAATGTCACCCGCCCTTCTTTACTGTATGATACCAAGGACGTCATCGAGCCAACAACAACCAACAAATTCTGGATTGATGTTCAGCTGAGATATGGCGACTACGACTCTCACGATATTGAGCGCTACACTCGCGCCAAGTACCTCGACTACACCACCGACAGCTCAAGTATCTACCCTTCGGCTACGGGTTTGATGATCGGTATTGATCTTGCCTATAATCTATACTCGGCTTACGGCATGTACTTCCCTGGTCTGAAGGTCCTCGTCCAGCAGGCTATGGCCAAGATCATGAAGGCCAATCCGGCACTCTATGTTCTTCGTGAGCGTATCCGCAAGGGTCTGCAGTTGTATGCGTCCGAGAGCAATCAGGAGTTCCTGAATTCGCAGAACTACTCTGAGCTCTTCAGCAATCAGACGCAGCTGTTCATCGATGATACGAATGTCTACCGTGTCACGATTCACAAGACCTTTGAAGGCAATTTGACCACAAAGCCTATCAACGGTGCCATCTTCATCTTCAACCCTCGTACTGGCCAACTGTTCCTGAAAATCATCCATACAAGCGTCTGGGCTGGACAGAAACGTCTTGGTCAGCTTGCCAAGTGGAAGACGGCAGAGGAAGTAGCCGCGCTCATCAGGTCCCTGCCGGTCGAAGAGCAGCCAAAGCAACTTATTGTCACTCGCAAGGGTCTCCTGGACCCCTTGGAAGTGCACTTGCTTGATTTCCCTAACATCTCGATTCGTGCCTCTGAGCTGCAGCTACCTTTCCAGGCTGCCATGAAGGTCGAAAAACTCGGTGATATGATTCTACGTGCCACTGAGCCTCAGATGGTCCTATTCAATCTGTATGACGAGTGGCTGAAGAGCATATCTTCTTATACCGCTTTCTCACGTCTTGTCATCATTCTACGTGCCTTGCATGTCAACCCTGACAAGACAAAGCTCATTCTGCGACCGGACAAGACGGTTATTACTCATGATCATCACATTTGGCCATCGCTGTCGGATGAGGAATGGATCAAGGTGGAGACGCAGCTTCGTGACCTCATCTTGAATGATTATGGAAAGAAGAATAATGTCAACGTCTCTAGCTTGACTAGCAGCGAGGTCCGAGACATTATTCTGGGTATGGAGATTTCCGCGCCCTCTATGCAAAGGCAACAGGCTGCAGAAATCGAGAAGCAGCAACAGGAGCAGCAGCAACTCACAGCCGTCACTACGAAGACGCAAAACGCTCACGGCGAGGACATCATCGTTACCACGACATCTCAGTTTGAGCAGCAGACATTTGCGTCCAAGACTGAATGGCGGACAAGGGCTATTGCCACCTCCAACTTGCGAACCCGTGCCAAAAATATTTACGTATCATCGGTGGATAATGAGTTGGACGACATCACTTACGTCATGCCCAACAACATCCTCAAGCGATTCATTACCATTGCTGACCTGAGGGTTCAAGTGGCCGGTTACCTCTACGGTTCCTCCGCCCCGGACAACGACCAAGTCAAGGAGGTCAAATGCATTGTGATGATGCCCCAGATCGGAGGCCTGCGCAATGTCCAGCTGCCCCAGCAGCTGCCTCGCAGCGAGTTCCTGGAGGGCATGGAGCCGCTGGGTCTCATCCACACCATGTCGGGTAACGAGCTTCCCTACATGTCAGCTGCGGATGTCACGGAGCACGCCAAGCTCCTCGACTCCCACAAGGAATGGGACAAGACCAACACGATGACGGTCTCGGTCTCCTTCACTCCCGGCAGCGTGTCCCTGTCCGCCTGGGGCCTCACGCCTGAGGGCTACAAGTGGGGGGCCGAGAACAAGGACCTGCAGAGCGACCAGCCGCAGGGCTTCACGACGACCATGGGCGTCAAGCGCAAGCTGTTGCTGAGCCCCCGATTCAGGGGCTACTTCCTCGTGCCCGACGACGACAGGTGGAACTACAGCTTCATGGGCAGCGCCTTCGCCGGCATGGAGAAGAAGCCCGTACACGTCAAGCTGGACACGCCCCTGCCGTTTTACAGCGACCAGCACAGGCCCGTCCACTTCCACAGCTTCGCGGAGCTCGAGGACATTTGGGTAGACCGGCAGGACAACTTCGCATAAAGATTGGGGGGGGGGGGGAGGACGGGAGATTTGCTGGGAGATGGGTTGGTAGGGAGCGAAATTTGTTGATGTTGCATGATATGCACCTCTTTTAATGCGTTGGGATTTCGCTGAATAACGGCGTTTAACGTAATATCACGGAGAGAAAAAACTGTTTTGGGGCAAATGTACTCTTGTCTTTTCTCTTGGTAAAATTGGAGGAGGGGGAGGGGGGGTTCATCACCATGCTTTTTTCCGCTGTAAAATTATATTAGGACAAGAATTTAATGTCGACTCTTGAGTAGAGCGAGAGAAGATTTACCAAGTTTTCTTCATGTGCTCTGCCTCTACTTACTGTGTATCATACGAGAACCTACTCCGTAGATGCCAATCCTCCACGATCTTGTCGCGCACTCTGCAGTACGAACTCCGTACTACCAGGTATATTGCAAGGAACTACTCTACCAGGTGCCGGTTCGTCCCTTAGAGTGCATTGAGATTATGCTATTCTTACCAAGCGGTGCGTATCATTCGTATGGCATGACCCCCTCGTAGCCATGTCGCGAACCTGCAGGCAGGCTTGGACCACGGAGACGCAGAAATTACAGCTGCAGCATAGCGGAGCGCACTCCGAGAGCGCCAAGTCCCCACGATGACTCGGTTGACGAGAACAGAATGCGGCGACGCATATGACGAGAAATCAAGTTGGAAGCGTACGGAGCAGACAGGTTAAGCATAATGCCGTGATCACGGTGGTTCAGCTTCGCCTGACGAACCGCTTGATGGGGGAGAGGGCCAATCGGCCTGTAACACCCAGAGGGTATCATTCGGAGGTGTGGCTCTCCGCATGATGTAGCAACGAAGCGAAGCAAAAGCAGGAGAATGAATTACCTTGTTGGGCCGGTGAGGCCGATGGGCGACATGTTGCGCCTGGAAATGCCGACGCTCTCGTCATTGCGTCTCGGCTATGCTCAACAAGGTGATGTCGACGTGGATGCGAAAAAAAGAGATGGGATGGGGATGCGAAGCGGGACGTGAGGGTTGGTCGGTGACTGCGTACTCCGTATCGTGGCAGTAACCGTGCCGGGGGCAGACCCCGTGCGTTATGCACATAAAATTCTAAGCCACAATACTCCGTGAAAAGGGACTGGCTGGTAAGGTGGGATGGACATGGGGTGGGGAGGGCTATCAGTTGCTGATTGCGATTGGGTTTCCCATCTTTGGAGGCCAGTACTCCGTAGGCCAGGCACCATACGGGGTCGCAGGACTTAGTATTGCTAGTAGTAGTCAGTAATTAGCAGCCAGCGAACGGGTATGTACTCTGTACCCCCTACTCCGTACTCCGTAACTCGGTGGTTTACGAGGTGTCGTGTGAGGAGAGATGTGAGATTGAGTGTTTATGCGTTTATGCACAGATCTCGGACAATAGTGGGTTTGAGTACTGTACTTACTGTAGTACTTACTCCGTAGTCCGTACCTACGTACTTGCGTACTTGCATACCGGCGTACCTGCGTCTGTACCTGCGTCTGGTTAATCATCTAGTACGGAGTAGATTCATAGTATTACTAACAGGGAAAATGAGGAAACCGGGGTATGGCATCATTGGCTTTTGACATGGAAGTCATTGTATCCCCGGTACCATGGTTCGATTCGTTGTTTTCCTTTTCCTTTCCTTGTGTCTTGTCACGATACCGACATACAGGTTTGATAGACTGGGATGGATGCTGGTTGATATTCATCAACCCTGGGACCCGGGAGGTCGCGTCAACCGAACTAGATGATGGCGGAGCCAGTCAAATTAGTGTTAACAGGGAAACAAGAGGTATGTACCAATTACTCCGTACTATGTATGGAGACTCAAGGAGTCGAGAGGGAGGAAGAGCCTGGAGGGGAGGGAAGAGACAGCACCACCCAACTCAACCCCTTCCCTCCCTGGGCTGACGTGCGTCACTTTTCAGTGCACGTAATCTATGTTTGGAAGTATTCTCTGAGGCCGCATTTTTTGGGCCGCAGGAAAGGCGGCCATGGCCCCATCCTGTACTCCGTATGGCTTGGCTTTTCTCCAAATCCCAAAGTCTCGGGACTTGGTTCGTCATAATAGAGTTGAGGTGCCTGACACGATACGGAGAACGGATTACGCGCGGGCGGGTCCGCGGGCGGGCCGCAGGGACAGAGTAGCAGTAAGATTATAATTATAGTCGTAGTATGGAGTACTCCGGACATACGGAGCACTATATGTGAAGACGGACGACATGGAAGAAGAAAGAGAAGGGTGTTGTTGAAGCATACGGTGATGATGTGCATTTGTCAATCTATGCCAAGCAGGTGCTACTGGGTACATAGGCACATAGGGTACTGCCTTGCCGGGAGCACATAAAGTAGGCAGGTACTACCTTGGTAAACAGGCAAGCGGCATCTTCTGTGTGGAGTGGAGTACGGAGTATATGGTAGTACCTGCCTTTCAATAGCAACACGCGAGTCTACGGAGTACCTGCCCAAGGTATTCCGCACTACCCTACTAGTAGGGAAGGCACAAGGAACAACCTGTCAGAAGGTGTAAATTACTAGAAGGAACCACCAAACACGTTCGTTGTTGCTTGAAAAATGGGCACTGGTATGTCATCGACTGGACTCTCCGAATCCCCATCATGAAATGGAATCATGGAAATACTGTTCCGATACTCCGTACTACTTCGTGTATCAGTCGAGGTTGGGTTGGCGTCCGTGACGTCTCAACGTCCCAACGTCCTCGCCTTACGGAGCACAGTAGCTTCGCACTAGCCGTCGTAGTTTCGAAGCACTAAAATCATCGTCGGCGTCAATCGAACAACTCCATCACGCCTCGGCTAACCCGCCCGTATTGCCCGCTTCACGCTATAGATTACTACTACTACTACTACTACTACGGAGTACTACTACTACTACGGAGCAGTAGTGGCAACATTGTTTCTTTAGTATGCGGAGTTTGCGTTACATAGTAGATGCTAATTTCCTTCCCGTCTATTTAGATTCGATCGATTCTACTTGTCAACCATCTCGGATGCCGTGAAAGGATGCATTGCATAGCACCCGACGCCAAAAATAAAGGTGTAAAACACGTACCGAATTGACGACGCGTATTGAGTACGATTGCTGGGCATAGTCCATCCTACAAACTCTTTCCTAGAAGACAACCCGTTATTAGCGGGACCCAGCAGGGAATTAGCCTCAGTGATGGTTGAACGTGGTGGTGGTGTGGGAGAGAGGAGAAAAGAGAAGAGGGGAGAAGGGGGGGGGGGGCGTGTCTGATCTCTCTCTTCATTTCCACAGCAATATGCACTATTCATGCACGCCCGTCCTGCGCACACTCTTCGGCCGCATAGTCTCTCTTCCTGCAGAGCGCGTGCACTCCTTCCCTTGCCCTCTTCAGAAGTAACGGCAAACGTCTAGGTCCACAACACGACATTCTCGATGATACTACCTACTCCGTGCTGCGTTCGGAGTACCTTTTGGCCTTTTGTCAGGGCCTTTGTCTGTTAATCCATCGTCTTGAGAGCATCATCGTGTAACGCCTTCTACAACGAAAATGGCTAGTCGCTCGCCGGCAGGGTCCTAGACGATGGATGTGTGATAGATCTTGGCGCTGTGCCGTCTTTCTCATTCTCTCCAATTCGCAAAGGAGAAAAAAAAAGAGACCCAAGGTCCCTCCAAACCTGGTAGTTTGCATCCCTGCTCCACTCAGACTTTCGAGCAGGGAAAGCCGTTGTCCCGGGATCGGGTTGTACATCCACGATTGGTGATTTGATCCTCCGGCTTCATCTTGACTGCCTGTCCTTGCACGCCTTGTCCGGCCTTGCCTTGTGCCTTGTGCGTTCAAGGCTTTTCATCTCTCCCACGCGTGTGGGGTGCCTTGGCCTCACTATCGCGCCTCTCGACATTGCTTTTATGCGGTACGGAGCACAAGATTTGACGCGAGTAGCAGATGATGCGACCACGAGCCGATGAGGCGCTCTAGTCTTGGGGTGCTGAGCACTCTTCTGCGGAGTACGTACCACTGCATGTTTATTCGGTACGGATTACGGAGTACGGAGCACAGGCTACTCAACCTGCGCGTTGAGGCCACCTGCTTTGGCCACCGTTTGAATTTTCAAATTCACTCAGACCCTAATGCAGGCTGCCAGCTGCCTGTCGTCTACTCGACGTCTCGAAATCCCACAAAGTACCCTTTCTGACTGCCGGATCAGCGGACTGTGGCAAAGCTACTCCGTACTCCTTGCTTGGTGTTGGTCTACTATATGTATGAGGGCACTAAGGTCCAGCAAAGAAGCCATGTTGATGCCCGTTGAGCTTGCGTATGACGTCCCTTCGCACTATTGGGTGTCATGATTTTCGCCGCCCGCGCTACTAACTTCGAAGTACTAGGTAGAGCTTGGAGCTTGCCTTGGCTGATCCCTGTCCTCCCCCAACGGTCTCTAGACACCTTTCGAGGGCTCTTCGGAGAAGACTCCACTACCCCCTGTCTGCCCTCAACCACCTCTTTCTTCAAGTGGCACACGGGTGCCCAATGCTAGCCCTGCTTTTTCTACGGAGTATTGTTATTATTTGTTTTTTTCTCTGCTTTATTTGGCCCATTCTGTGTTACCCACTACACCGTGGTACACAGTACATGTTGACCTGGCATGGTCTCCCCTTCCTCTCGGCTCTTCTACGTACCTCGTCTTTGTTGATCAATCAAGATTGTTGGTACGGAGTACACGGAGAAAGGGCCCCCAAACACATGCTGATGGCTTGATGGGTGAGGCAGGCCAAAGCAGGGAAGAGCCGGCTACGTAGTACTCCGTACCACGGAGTACTCTGAACCAGAGTTTTCCTTCGGAAAGCCCACCCACCTCCACAGGGATGGTATTATGGTGCGCTTAGGACTGCGGCGAGCTTAGGATGCAGCCAATGGTACATCGTTTGAGCTCTGACATCGATGGCTTGCTGGCTTTGTCGATGATTTCTCGACGGTGTCTAGATCACACACTCCCCTTTCCCCTTTTCGTCACTCCAACCCTCCCACGGGTGGCTAATTGCTATGCGCATCTCATGCTAGGTTGTGAGCCTTGGTTCCTCGTCTCTCCCCTTGGGTACTCGGTACTCTGTACACACTACTAGTCGTACGGAGTAGCAGTACATAGAGTAGTAGTGCTGAGCAGAAAGCATTGCCCATTCGGCATGAAGCCGGTTGGGCTTGCTCTAGCTCTGGCTAACATTGCCGCTTGGCGTCCAACGGTTGCCCCAGTTGCATCATTGCTTTATTCAGCATTTCAGCATGGGTCCTTGGGCGTTGACAGGTGCGATGCTTCTATATCTGGTATCGTCTACTGGAGTCCAAAGGAGATGTCCAACTTATGCTCCCATACACTATGCCGGATGAAATCAGCATGGCCCGCAAATCGTCTTCGTGATGGGAAGTGCCGTGCTCGGACAATATCTCGACTTGGCTGTTTTAATAAAACCCTGCGCTTAGCAGCCGTCATTCACTTTTCACAAACACATCGACTATCTGGTCAGGTTACTCCGTACTTTGGTCGAAAATAGTCCATCGCCTTTAATATCTATCACCCATGCTCTCGTTAATCTATACATAATATCACATAAAAGCTAGTCACTCGTTTCGACCTTCTCAAGCAGCAGCAATCACACAATCGGTACCGGATCGATAGCACATTGCGGCTAAACCTGACCTGACTCCTGACCCTTGGAACAATCGTCGCCTGGAATAGGAAAAGCAAAAGCAAGAAAGAAAGAATAAAAAAAAGAGGCCCCGGCCCGATGCTGGTTTCCTAGATCCGGGACGCCCACGGCTATTAATCTATAATCACCCTAATCTCACTGGTCAGTACTCCGAACTCGGGAGGGGGTTTGCTTGATGGTCGAGGATTGGATGAAGGAAACTTTTGAAACTCGAGGTCATCACCGTCACCGTCTTGGGCACCAGGAAACCAACCGGTCAAGGAAAAAGTCGGCAGAGAAAACGTTAATCACCAATTGCGCACCGACAGGAGACTCAACTGCTGACCGCTAGCGGATTCTTGAATAAAAAGCTTGCCTGCCCTGGTGCTGCTGGCTGCTCCTCTTCACACCTGTCACGTCCCACTCAATCAATAGCACCGTGTATCGAGGGAGCTATATTACCCGTCACTTATAACCCAGGGCTTCTACGGAGTACAACGCGAAGAAAGGACTGGCAGAGGGTTTGCATACCACTATTGCAGTTATTACTACACGACTCCCCCCGCAAACATTCTTTGTTTACAGAGCCCGTTTGAATCTTCATCGAGGCCCACGAGGGCGTCAAATCTTTGCAGTATTCCTTCTCAGAGTTCGGCGACCGACCAGGGCGGTTCGCTCTGGCGGAACCCATGTATCGGCGACACGCTGGCGGGCAACTACCGAGTCGGAGACTACAATGTCGACTTTTCTGGCCAGAGCCAGGCGGCGGCGCACCCGGTTCAGACGGATCCGGTTCATCACCAAGCTTACAACCCACCGGCGCATCACCACCACCACCAACAACAACAACAACAGCAGCAGCAGCAACAGCAACAGCAACAACAACTACCACCACCTACTCAACATCAACAACAACATCAACAACATCAACCTCAGGCACATCAGCACCAACAACACCATCCTCATCAGCTGCCGCCGCCGCCCTCTTCGCAACACCATCAGCAGCAGCAAACCCCGACTCACCACCACCACCGGCCATCTTTAACTCAACCATCAGAGGCCGCAGCAGGAGGGGTTCATCAGACGCAGCACGAATCGCACCATGTACCTTCTCCTGTCCATCATCAACCCGTACCACAGCATACATCTCAGTCACACTTTCCCTCGCCGAGCATGATGCACCCAACGCAAATGTCCCATCAGCGCATGGGACCAACACATTTTGGGACGCCTGTTTCAGCAAGTATGGCATTGTATCAACCCATGAGTGCGCCTACACCGTCGCCACTCGAGCCACACCACATGGCTGGCCGGAAAAGGTCGCGGCCAGACAACATGGGGCTTCCTGTAACAGGGCTTCCAGAGTTGGGACAGTCAGACATACCTTCGATGCATCACTTGCCCATGGGCGCAACATATGCACAGGTCGCGGGGCCAGGGGGGGGCTTGTCTCTTCCCCCGCCCACGCATCATCACCATCGTTTGCCCGATACGGAACCACCATCTAAAATGCTGCGACGGGACGAAGCGAGTGGAGCACCGAGCGTTGTTGGACAGGAGGGCATGCCTATGCCTGCGCCGAGACCCAGGGGCCCAAAACTAAAGTTCACTCCCGAGGACGACCAACTTCTCATCCAACTAAAGGAGCAGAAGAATCTGACTTGGAAGCAAATCGCCGACTTTTTCCCTGGACGCTCATCGGGCACGCTGCAAGTTCGCTACTGCACGAAATTAAAGGCCAAAACGACACAGTGGACAGATGAGACGGTATGAGAGGAACCCCCCTTCCACCCCCGCCTCTTTGCGTGATCCTTGATTCTTCTTGTGCTACACGAGGAACCTACATTCAAAACGTGTAACTAACATATGATAGGATGAAAAATTGCGAACAGCCCTGCGGGATTACGAAAACGAGAGATGGCGGGTTGTTTCGAGCAAACTCGGCACGGGGTTTACTCCTGGTGCTTGTCAGGAACGTGCAGTTGAGCTCACTATTTGGCTGCCGCCTGCTACAGACCTCGACCAACACCCGTCTTCATCACCTCAACTGGTTTCAGCACCCCCGATCGAAAGCGGCCTATACGCACATCAGCCATGAAGAAGGAAGTTGGTGTACCAAACCTTGCCGTGGAGATTAGAATTTCAGCAGTGGGGGTTGTAGACTGCATCGGCAGCCTTTCTTTGTGTCATCACGAAAAAGAAAGATTGAAAAATAATTTTGTTTTACATACTCAATTCTACGGTCTTGGTCAGATCGTGAGAACCCCTTATTATCTCTACGATACCCCCCCCCCCCTTTTTTTTTCTTCTTCTTCTTCTCTTTCTTCCTCTTTATTATTTCTTCTCTTTCTTTCTTTCCTTTTTGTTTTTTTTGGAAAAGCTTTCCACATGGACTCTATTGTCGGATATACCAGCCAAGTTGCTCTCAAAGCCACATAAGGCGTACTCTTTTCCTTTGTCAATGTTTTGCTAATTTCAAGGAGATAATACCCGCGATATCTTGGATTTCATTTTCCTCTTGGGCGCGGCAACGCGTACAAGCGCATAGATTTAGAGCATGGATCGGCAGAGGCAAGGGGGAGCTTTCGCGAGCGATCATTGGGCAACGAGAGACGAATTCTTGAAAAAAAAAACCGCCAGAAAACTCCCAAAAGTCTCGTTTCTTTTACATCACCAACTATAGTTCTCACACTGCTTTTTTTCTAATGTTGGAGCTGTTTTTTTGTTTTTTGTTTTTTTTGTTTTCTCCTTCTCTTTCCCCTCGTCTCTTCGTCTTTTCTATTCTTCTATTTCTATTCTTTTAGCTAGGAATTATTTTGGGTTGCGGTAGGATTAAGCGAGGAATTACGATAGAGATGGAATGATTATGCATTATTAATGGAAGCACGACTTTCTTGGCTGCATGCTGCCATTATCGCGACTTTACGGAAAAGGGACTGCTACTATTACTACTCAGTTCTACTATGATAGAATGCTCCCGCAACTACTGCGAGTAGCTGGCTGCTACGTTCGGGAGGTGGTACTGACCAATGGACCAACCCCAGAGTCTGTGAAGATCCATGGAACGCTTCTGCCGAGTTCCCAGAACTTGATGTTCCGCAAATATCAGACCATGGCGGTGTTTCATCGCTGCGACTCACCGCCATGGAGATGCCAGTTTACTGGCTGACGAGAGGGCCGGGAAGCGCAAGCAAGCGCGCAATGGTGACACTGATGCGCGTGATAATGCACGTCGGCGACTACTTGCTGCATTTTTTCACTCCGGAGAATACTACTATACAACTTGACTTGGGTGTGCATTGCTTACGGAGTACGGGAGGAAGGGGAATTATAATCTCTTGTGACAGGTCAGGTTTTTTCCCCCTCCCATGCTCAACATCCGCGCGGCGCGTGAGGAAGAGAGAGAGAAAAAAGGGGTGGGGAAGGTTGAGGAGGAGGAGGGAAGAGAGGAAGACGAGACGCGGGGGGGACGCGATAAGTGACTATGGTACGTACTCCGTACTGACTAGCTCTTTATTGCAGTCTTCGGGATGATGCCACATAAATGCGTGCCTCTGAACCTTGCCAAGTTACAACGTCGTACTCCGTAACAAGGGCGTCGTTGTGATAGTCCGACAAGGGGGAGGGGGGGCACTACCCTTTTCGTTCTGCTGCTTTTGGGTACTCCGCACCACCATCTCCTGACGGGGTGTGAGTTTCGTTGCCACTGCGACTTTTGAATCCCGCGACCGGACACAGAAAGTAGCTTAGGCAAGTTCGTGGCTAGTCACTGTCAACCAGTTTTAGCCAGTGTTGCCCTTTGCTTCCCTCTCCCCTTGTCTTCCCTGTAGCCTGTCCTGTTTTGATTTTTTCTCCCTGGTATCATTTCGCCTTCTACTAACCCGACTGAGAATAGAGGGAGGGTATATGTGGTATGTCCTTAGGTATATGTCCCGGACGTTTCCCGCTGGACCCGATGACAGGAGGGCTAGAGGGAAACAAGAAGAGAGAGAGAGAGAGAGAGAGAGAAAATAGGCAAAAGAGGAAGAAAAAAGAGGGTCCAATGTCTTTCCCAAAGGGAAACGAGAATGGAGGAGAGTGAAGCAAAAGAAATCAGTTAGTCGGAAGGGCGGCGGAGGAGGAGGGTGGTGGTTCAAGAAGATGGATAACTGACCGGAGTGTCGGGATGGAATCCAAGAGGAAGAGAGAGAGAGTGGGATTGGTAAATTAGTAGGCGCAAGGATTCCGGGGCTTTTTTTTTTGTTTGTTTGTTGGTTTTCAAGGTTTTTTGATTTTTTTGGCCTTTTCACTACAACGTCGGCAGAAAGGATCTGAGGCTCCTCGGAGGCTTCCTACGGCTATATGATATGCTTGATATTGACCAGTGCTCCTTGCCCACTAAGGATCCCTCCCCCCATCAGGACTTTGGGGGCACGTTCTGCTCTTTTGGCTCTTTTTTCTACCAATTCCTTCCTTCTTGGACCCTCCCCTCTCTCCCTCACCCCTCCCTCTTCCTCCCCCCCACCCCTTCCTCAATCTTCCTTTCGGGCACTTTTTGGGCAATTCTAGACCAATAGAACGAAAAAGAAAAACGCTACACCATGTCACGGGGGAGGAGCAGAAGGGAGGGGGGAGGGGAGAGAAGAAAAAAAAGGGGGGGACCAATGCGTAAAAGGGAAGGGATGGGAGGGTGTGTGTGTGTGTGTGTGGGAAGATGGGAAGGAAGGTGACTCCGTAAAAAAAAAAGTCAAAGCCTATAGTTCCCCTAGCAACGCCTCACCAAGCTGTTCGGCAGTCATGGTGACGCCGCTCTCGACCAGGTCCATCAGCCTGGCGTGACATTTGACGTCGAGGGGGGGCGGCGGCGGTGACGGCAACGGACAGCCTGCTTCCGCCGCGCGGGGGTGTTGGTGTGAGGGCAAGGAGGACGAGGATGAGGACGAGTCCAGGAAGCGGGCCGTGTCGAGGATCCAGCCGTTGAAGTCCCGGATCTCTGTGGATTTGCCGGCCTGGACGTCCTGCAGCATGGAGCTGGTGTTCTCGGTGACCTTGCGGCCCACGGCCCAGAGCATGTCCCTGAGCGACGCGACCGCGAAACGAGGCTCGAGCCGGGCCCTGGCGGCGACTAGTAGGTCGTGCTCGTTAGTGTCGTTAACCGCCGTAGCCGTGGCCGTAGCCGCAGCCGTAATCGTACCGTCCCCGTAGTCGGAGAGCAGTATGGCGTCGCTGGAAGGGTGGGACACCAGGCGGAGGTAAACCCCGCTCGTCTCCTCCAGGAGGCGGTCCATGACCTTTGCCAGCACGCCGCCGGGGCCGTCGGCGAACAGGGCGCCGTTCTTGCACCGCAGGACCGCCGTCAGCGGGTTGATGACGGCGTTGACGACGAGCTTCTCGAGCTGCAGCGCCCAGAGGTCCGCCCGGCCGACCCGCCTGGAGTCGAGCAGCGGCGCCGAGGCGATGGCGCCGAGGAGCCACTCGGCCGCGCCGCGCGTGCGCGGGTTCGGCAGCACAAGGCCGACCTTGGCGTCGGCGAGGCTGGCGTGGCGGCTGGTGAAGGGGGCGAGGGATACGACGCCGTGCGTGGTGATGCAGTGCGCAAAGTTTGGTGCCTCGTCCCCTTTCCCCTCCTCCTCCTCTGATCCTGCCAACCTCTCGCCCTTGCCCTTACCCTCACCCTCACCCTCCCGTCCACCGATAGTGCTACCGCCGCCGCCCCCGTGCCGCCGGGAAAACCGGGCGGACGTGTAGGCCGGCCCGTGGGGGGGCCAGAGCTTGCTCATGCCGTTCTGGGCGAGGGCCACGGTGCTGCTGGCGGAGAGGTAGCGTCTCATGCGGTCGACCTCGGGAAGCGCGTCGCCGGCCTTTGTGCTGACGATGATGTTGGGGATGAAGCCGCCGTCGCAGACCTCGCGGGCGGGGCCGCGAGCGGGCTCCTCGGTGGTCCAGTACTCGATGTCCAGGTCCGCGACCGTCTCGGTGGCGCCGTGGTGCGTGAAGGTGACACCCGGGGAGGAGCGCCACGCCTCGAGGAGGGACGGGCGGTGGACGACGAGGGTGATGGGGGGCGGGGGGTCGTGCTTGGAGAGGTAGATTGCGTAGAGGCGGCCCATGTTGCCTGCTCCCAGGATGTAGATCCGGTGGGAAGGGTCTTGGTCGCGGACTGTTCGTGAGGGGGCGGGTCTGGGTGGTTCATCGCCGAGGCCTAGGTTGGCCGGCGTCCAGGCGTATAGCTTCGGGGCCTCGGAAGGTTTGGCGAGCAGGGAGGCCAGCCACGGCGGATGAGGAGCCATTGTAGATGATGGTCTGGCGGCTCCAGGCTTCTTTGACCATATGCCTGGCAGATGTGCTCGTGATTGCTGGTATGTGTGACGTTTGGACCGAGTGACTGCTCGCATGAGGCTGTTCATGATGTGGTTCCCCTAGTACACCTTATCTTCAGCGTCTTTTTTGTTGTTTTTACGCCCGGGCACGGTTGAGAATGAGTTTCCAGGGCAAGCCTCTCGGCACAGTATGTCGTTTAGCGACTTTGTCCAAGCCTTCTTGATGTACTTTGGGAGAGCGCATTTGCAGTTGTTCAAGATGATATGAGGAAGAGTTCAAAACCACTCATTGGTGAATGAGACTGGGATCTTGCAGCTGTACCATGTGTTTATACGTGGGAGAAAGAATTTGCATTAGCAGGGACAGTTGCTTAAGCGTAAACACCGTTTTTAAATGGATATATTTGAACCTGGTTGAATCTGCGCTACATCTCATCTTCAAATGCTTGCAACAGAAGCAATAGCGTTGATATTTAGGAAAAAGATGTGTCAACTCATATTCATTAGAGGTTAGTGAATACGCCGGAGTGTAGGTTAAGTTGAATAAAATGGTCTTTTTATTTCTTCCCTCTACTACCCTAGTAGGTACGGAGTATGGTACGGAGTAGCTTTGTTCTTTTATTGTCGAGCACCCACCATCCGCTCGTGCAGCCAATCATACCGCACGCCTTGGGCCTAGCCCCTGCACGGCGTGGTGCTAGGTGAGGTACTCAGCCTTATCGCCCCTAAAGGTTCACTAAAGAGTTACCTTGGTACTGAGAGTAAAGTCCACCGTGCGTCATCACACTCTTCTTCAACTGCAACTTGCACGCTGCTTCTTCCTGGCTCACCCTTTCTTCCCTAGTTCGATTTGGTAATTGGAGGGTTCTTTTTCTTTGTTTCCGTCGATAAAGGCGACACTGGTACTCCGTACTTTGCTTCTTTTGACTCATAAGCCGTTTGTCGCGTTGGCTGTCTGTTTGCGCCGAGGATGCTGGTAGTTTCTCAACGTTCACGCTGCAGCAGCAGAGACTGAGTATTGGCATCTCGCTGGCTAAAGGAGGGAGGTTGAAACGCGAAGACTTGCTGGTAGTAGCGCTCCTGTATCTATCAATTCCCCGGGAGCTCGGAGTATAATAGGGGGGACATCATGAGTTCGGAGGACGGCCGAGAAATGTCCGACGGGGCAGATGGTCGCGATGCTCTTCGGGATATGGTGGTTGCCGCTGCTCAGGAGGGCGCTGATCACGAATCACCTTCAGAGAAGCCAGCGGAACTCGATGAAGGCATGGACGAGGAAGACGTGCTGAGGAACCTGACGGGTGGTGTCCGCGACCAGGATGACCTCGAAAGGGACATCACCCTTCAGGCCACCACGGCCCTGAACGAGGCCGAGGACAAAAAGGACAGGAACCGCATCGAGAAGCTGGAAGTCACTAGAGGTCGGTTGAAGAACCAGCTAGAAAAGGAAAAGAAGCAACTGGTGCGCGACGCAAACAATCCCTATAAGTCCCGCAAACTCCAGGCCACCATCGACAAGCTCCAGTCCGAGATCACCCAGATCAGCAACGACATCTCGGACTTCCAGTCTCGCATAGACAAGCGCAACGCGGAAGATCCAATGGAGGACGCGAACGCCTCAAAGTCGGCCAGGCTCCCTGGCGAGAGCCATCGTGACTACCTCATCCGCACAGGCAAGATCACGCCGTTTGCCAAGGTCGGAGGGCCCCGACCTCCGGGGCTCGAAGGCGGGCTTGCGGACACTATGCTGGAAGCCGAGAACGAGGCGTCCATCAGACAGCTCGACGAGGGCTCTGCCGGACCGAAGTCGCACCAGCTGCTGCGCCGCCCAGGATTCGCGGATGAGCTCGAGGCCGACGACAGTGAAACCGGCCCGACCCCCAAGAGGGCCGTCGAAAGCGAATTCTCTCTACGGCCGCGGAAGAAGCAAAAGGTTGCCAAGAGGGAGCGGAGCCCCTCGGCGGATTTTGAGCCGTCCGGAGAATCGGACTCGGACGATTTCGACCCCAGAAAATGGCAGCAGGCAAACGAGGACGACCTCATCCGCGAGGAACAGCGGGAGCAGAAGAAGACCAAGAGCAAAGAGGCCGACAACGCCGTTGACCTCAGCAAGGTCGACGATGGCAATGAAGTGCATTACAAGGGTAGACTAAGGGACTGGGTCGACAGGCGCAGTCGCGCGAGGCGCGCACGACGGCAGAAACGCGAAGACGATGACAGCAACGAGAGCGGCGACGATGTTGAGGAGTGGCGCAAGCCTGCTCCCGACTTCCCCGACCAGGTGTTTGACGATGGTCTCAAACTCCCCGGAGATATCCACCCATCGCTTTTCGGCTACCAGAAGACGGGCGTCCAATGGCTCTCTGAACTGTACAAGCAGCAGGTTGGTGGTATCGTCGGCGACGAGATGGGGCTTGGCAAAACAGTCCAGCTCATTGCCTTTATCGCTGCTCTGCATTATAGCGGGAGACTTAATAAACCCGTCATTGTTGTTGCGCCCGCGACTCTACTTCGACAATGGGTGGGCGAATTCCATCGTTGGTGGCCGCCCCTGAGAGTATCTATTTTGCACTCCTCGGGCAGCGGCATGCTCAACCCCGAGCGTGAAGATAATTATGACCTGGACCACTTCTCTAGCGCCATCAGGAGATCGAGAAACGCGAGCGCGGCCAAGCAGGTTGTCAACACGGTCGTGAAAAAGGGCCACGTGCTTGTCACTACGTACACCGGCCTGCAGACATACGCCGACGAACTTCTTGGTGTCGAGTGGGAGTACGCGGTGCTCGACGAGGGTCACAAGATTCGTAACCCAAACGCTGACATCACCCTTACCTGCAAGGAGCTCAACACGCCGAACCGCGTTATCCTGTCGGGCACCCCGGTCCAGAACAACTTGACCGAGCTCTGGTCGCTGTTCGACTTTATATATCCCATGCGCCTGGGAACCCTGGTAAGCTTCCGGGAGCACTTCGAGATCCCAATCAAGCATGGTGGCTATGCCAACGCCTCCAACGTTCAGGTCGTGACGGCCGAGAAGTGTGCCGAGGCCCTGAAAGAGGCCATAAGCGAGTACCTCCTCCAGAGGCTGAAAGTCGACGTCGCTGCAGACCTCCCCGAGAAGACGGAGCAGGTCCTCTTCTGCAAGCTGACGTCCAGCCAGCGCAAAGCCTACGAGTCCTTCCTCGGCTCCGAAGAGGTCACGGCGATTCTTAGCAAGAAGAGGCAGTCGCTCTACGGCATCGATATCCTGCGCAAGATCTGCAACCACCCCGACCTGTTAGATAAGTCGCTGCGGCTCAAGGACAACTACGACTTTGGCAGTCCCAAGAACTCGACAAAGCTGCTGCTGACCATGGACCTGCTGCAGAAGATCATGATACCCAACGGACACAAGACGCTCCTCTTCTCGCAGAGCAAGCAGATGCTCAGCATCATAGAGAAGCGCATCCAGGAGGGAGGGATAAGCTACGTGCGCATGGACGGGGAGACACCAATCGACGCCCGCCAGCCCATGATTGACAGGTTCAACACCAACCCCGGCATCCACGTTTTCCTGATGACCACCAGGACGGGCGGCCTGGGAACGAACCTCACCGGCGCCGACAGGATCATCATCTTCGACCCGGACTGGAACCCCTCGACCGACCTCCAGGCCCGCGAGCGCGCCTGGCGCCTGGGGCAGACCAAGCCGGTCAAGATCTACCGCCTCATGACGGAGGGGACCATCGAGGAGAAGATCTACCACCGCCAGATCTTCAAGCAGTTCATCACCAACAAGGTCCTCAAGGACGCGAAGCAGCGGACGTCGTACGACCTCTCGGACCTCTACGACCTCTTCAGCTACAAGCCCAGCGACGTCAACGCCGCCGACCGGCCCGAGGCCTTCCGGGGCGCCGAGGTCAAGCTGAAGGCCGAAGAGGCCGCCAAGAGCAGGGACGAGGAGGGCCAGGGTCTGCAGGACATGGACATGCTGGCCAACGTGGAGGACTTCAAGGAGGAGAAGCAGCCCGAGGACGAGAAGCGCATGCTCGACGGCATCTTCGCCAAGTCGGTCAACAGCGCCTACGACCACGAGCAGATCATCAACGGGCCGGGGAGAAAGGTCCAGCCGAGCCTGGAGATGCTGCACGAGGCCGCGGGCGAGGTCAGCCGCGCGGCGGCGGCCCACCTTCGCCGCTCGGGCGTCGAGGCCCGCCGCGTACCCGTCGGCACCGTCACCTGGACGGGGGAGTTTGGCCAGCGGCCTCCGGCAGGGGGTAACCGTCACCAGTGTGGAGGTCCGAGCAGAAATGGTAGGGCCGGCACCACTATCGGCAGCGGCAGCAGTAGCAGCGGAACCTCGAGATATCCTCCACCACCGAGCGCGGCCACGGCGGCGGTGGCCGGGGGATCCCAGCAGCAGCGCATCCTCAAGGCCAAGGACTTCAGGGACATGATTGTCAACTTCATGAAGATCAACGGCGGCAAGGTGGCGACGAAGATGCTGGTGGACCACTTCAACCCTTACTGCCACACGCAGAAGAACAACGAGGACTTCCAGGCGGCGCTCAACGGCGTGGCCACGCTGCACAAGCCGAGCGGTTCCGGCAGGGGGATCTGGAACCTGAAGCCCGGGCTGAAGTGAGAGATAGATAGATAGAGAGAGAGAGAGAGAGAGAGAGAGAGAGGCGGACGGGATTTGGGAGGAAGGTGAAAGATTTCAAGGGCGAATTCGCCATTACGGAAATTTATCCCAGCGTGGAGTTTAGGCATGCAAAGATGGTTGGTACCAGACACAAGGCAACATAGTAACATAGTAATAGATGATCATCATTATTGTGACATCACCCTTTTTTTTTCATTCAACTTTTTTTTTTGCTTGATGCCTCACATGAACAGGTAGTCAAAGAAATGTCTGACAAGGAGTACTGTTTCATAGCCTCTTGGGGCGAATTCATAAACTGTCTACCGTCTCAAACCACCCCGCCCCCCACCCCTTTGTTGCGGATAAAGAGGAGCAGAAGATGTTCTATATCGTGCACTCCCCCCCTTCTTTAAAAAAAGAAATCCCCAATTTTTGTGGTGAAGGGCTTATTTTGCAAAAAGAGACTGAGTAGAATGGAGACCAGGCAATTAAGAGCCGTTCTCCGCGTCTTATTCTCCACGCCGCGAGAGAAACCAGATCCTCCAAGGCAGTGCGCCAAGCCAAACTTGCCCAAGGGCCCAGAGAGAGGAACCCCCCTTTCCCATTCTTTTTTGTTTGTTTGTTGGTTTGGAGAGGGATTCTGGCGCTTAGAGACGACGACCACGGCGACCACCCTTTCTGCGGGTAGAGTCGGAGGGGGTGGGGGTCACGTCCTCGATGCGGCCAATCTTCATGCCGGCACGGGCAAGGGCACGGAGGGCAGACTGGGCACCGGGGCCGGGGGTCTTGGTGCCGTTACCTGGAGGTTTGGCGTTAGTAAGAGGGAAAGGAGGGAAAGCGATTCGATCCCGGGGGGGGGAGGGCTCATTCGCTACATACCACCAGTGGCACGGATCTTGATGTGCAGAGCGTTGATGCCAAGCTCCTTGCAGCGGGCGGCGACGTCCTGGGCAGCCAACATGGCGGCGTAGGGGGAGGACTCGTCACGGTCGGCCTTGACCTTCATGCCACCAGTGACACGGGTGATAGTCTCACGGCCGCTGGAATCACCCAAGTTAGCCATGAGTTTCCCTCATCAAAGAGGTGTTTTCTCGCCGAGGAACCGGACGGTTCCCTTCATTCGGGGTCAACGAACCTCAGATCGGTGATGTGGACGAAGGTATCGTTGAAGGAGGCGAAGATACGAGCGACGCCGAAGACGAGCTCGCCTGCAAATTCATACCCGCGTTAGCTCTCCATCATTCGCAATTTTCTTTTTTTTCCTTTTCCAATTTGTTTCATTCGAAGGAGGGAGGGGGGGAGTCGTTTACCATCGCGGACGGAGGGGCCCAGGGAGATGTTCTCCTGGGGAGCGCGGACCTTGGGGGGAGCCATTTTGGACTTGTGAAGATTGTCTGGTTTCTTCGTTGGGCGTTGATCGAACGAGGGAGTCAGAAAAGAAACGAACGAAGCCTTCCGCTAGAATTATCGCCTGCCTCGGGGGGGGGGAGGATCCCGCTGGTTTGGCAGAGTGGAGTGTGGCACGCATACGAGGGCGGTGGGGCGTGGCAGAAACTCTGCCCGAGCTCTATTTTGGCGGTGGGTGAATTTTTTTTTTGGTGAAGCCCTACCCTAGCCGGAAGTAGGAATTTTGCTCTTTGCGCATTCGCTTGCTCGGTGCGTAGCGCAAAAGAGACGGAGGAGAAAAAAAAAAAGAGAGAAATTCCCCACTTTCCAATTCGCCCGCTGGCAGGTTGGAAAATTGAAGGAAAAAGAAGTGGTCCTCCTCCCCTTCACGATTTCTCTCTCTTTTTTCTTCTCCAACCTCACGACCTACTAACCTTTCCGACAATCACCAGCCAAACCGTCGACAGAATGGGTGTTGCTAAGGCTACGTATGTGCTTCCCTGAAATATCGTGCGCTACGGGGAGGATGATGTCTTCTTCATCCCCCTCCGGTCTCGAGCATCTGCTTGCAGATTCGTCGTGGTCCTCTCGCTGAAGTCATCAAGTCCGCCATCGCCCGTCCTTCTTTTGATTTTGAAGTGGGCTGATCGCGGGCTTGATCTGCCAGCTCGATCCCTCCCGGAACACCTCCCCTCAATCGGCCAGGCTTTTTCTTCTTTTTGCTGGGAAATATGGCTTAACGGTTGAGAGGAAGGGTGTCTGGGGTTGTTGGAGGTGAAGAAAGGGTCCTGCCCTTTCTTCTCTCTGAAATTCAATGTTGTGTGTGGCTATAGGAAACATGCTGAGAAGTTTGCCTCTGTTTTCTGCCGTTGCCCGCATCTCCTCTTTCCCGAGCTTTTTCGCTCGGGGTGTTGTCGGGCGAGTATCAGTGGGTCAAAAAGAGGTCTTCGCTTGAAATAATAGCAGTTGGCCTTGGGACTCCTTTTCGCCGACTAAATTCAAAATTCGAGTTAGCCAAAGCAAGAATGCCGCCGCTGCAGCAGTTCTCGCACCGGCGCTCTCCTCCGTGCCCCCGTGCGGGCATGGCTACCGGACTACGTACTAATCTGAATCGTCTGCAGTTCTATCCCCACCAACGACCAGATCTTGGTCCCTGAGACTCTCCTCAAGAAGAGGAAGAGCCAGGAGAAGGCCCGCGCTGAGCGCACCGAGGCTACCGAGAAGAAGAAGGCTGTACGTATTCACCTTTCCCCCCTTCTCCCGGCTCAATGATGCACAACACACCGTCAAACTAGACATTGTCGATGCTGTTAACACGTTAACCTTCTTTCGGGTCTGACTCTGCCTGATCTCTATCACTTCATGTTGCACGAAGATGAGGTGAACCGCGAGCTAACAAAGCTTTAATAGGCCAACAAGGAGAAGCGTGGCGTCATCTTCAAGCGTGCTGAGAAGTACGTCAAGGAGTACCGCGATGCTGAGCGTGAGAAGATCCGTCTCACTCGCGCCGCCAAGGCCGACGACTCTGCCTACATCCCCGCTGAGGCTCGTCTGATTTTCGTCGTCCGTATCAAGGGTATCAACAAGATGCCCCCCAAGCCCCGCAAGATCCTCCAGCTGCTCCGTCTTCTGCAGATCAACAACGGTGTCTTCATCAAGGTCACCAAGGCTACCACTGAGATGCTCAAGATCGTCGAGCCCTGGATCGCTTACGGTTACCCCAACCTGAAGACTGTCCGTGAGCTCATCTACAAGCGTGGCTACGGCAAGGTCAACAAGCAGCGCACTGCCCTGACCGACAACGCCATCGTTGAGGAAAACCTCGGCCAGTACGGTATCGTCTGTATCGAGGATCTCATCCACGAGATCTACACCGTCGGCCCCAACTTCAAGCAGGCCTCCAACTTCCTCTGGCCCTTCAAGCTCAGCAACCCCAACGGTGGCTTCCGCCCCCGCAAGTTCAAGCACTTCATCGAGGGCGGTGACCTCGGCAACCGCGAGGATGCCATCAACGCTCTCATCCGCCAGATGAACTAAGCCATTTAGTTTATGGACAACAAATTAAAGATTAAAAATGGATGAAAATGAAAATGGCTTCGGTTGGCTTTTGGGATGGTCGGCAAGGACTTTTTCAACACTTGCATGGTTGCTCGGCGTTGGTTTATGACAAGGTTTCTACGGAAATTGATTCCCTTATGAATGACACTTGAGCTTCCATCCCTCTACGTGATGCCTCCCCTCCCCTTTCCCTTTCGTGACTTCCGATCGTTGTGATATTGCTTTATGGTCCCGTAAATAGTAGATCATGCTGTGTTGCTGCAGTGGAGTGAGTTTTAATTTGATCGCTTACTAGGTCTACATCTTGATATCAAAGCTCGTCCCGCACCCACAACTACTCGTCGCATAGGGGTTGTCTACGATCTTGAATTGACTTCCGATCAACTCCATCGTAAAATCCACTTTACTGCCCTTGAGCAGGTCTAGAGACGGCTCATCCATAATTATTCTTGGCCCCTCCATGCCGGTGGCGTTGGAATCTGCATCGTCTGGTCGGAATTGGAAAATTGTGTCATCTTCGTTAACTACTGTGGAGGAGGACTCGGCAGCATCTGGTGAAGGTATCGTGATGAGGCTCATGAGGTATTGGAAGCCGTGGCAACCACCGCTCTCGACTTGGATTCGTAATGCAAGATTCGGGTTCTGATCTTTCTTCATGATGTCTGATAATCTCTGCGAGGGTAAAAGTTAGTTACTTTCCCTTGCGGACTCGGGGGACGGGCTCCGGGTGATGCTATGACAAATCATACCTTTGCCGCGCGGGGGGTTATCTCCATTGTCATCTCTTTGCCGTCCTCGTCCTTGACAGGGTTCCTCACGCACACCGTAGCTTGCCTGGCCGCGGAGATGCTGAAGCTACGCATGGGAACTGCCCTGGGCGCAAAGGCGGGCGTCGTGGCGGCGAGAGCGCATCGCGGGAGTAAAAACTCGAGCGGGTGGGCGGCCGGCCGGGTGGCGTGGCTGCGGCTGGCGACGGCGAGAAAGGAGCGCGCCGCCGAGGAGGCGCTGCTACAGCGTATCGAGGCCATCGCTTGGATCCGTATGTGATGATTCCGAGAGGGAACAGTTGGCGCGGGGTTGTGGCGGGTAGGTATGAGGAAACAAAGTAGGGTGTGTGATCGGATGATAAATTTCATTCCTCGGAAAGCCGACAAATTGCGTGGTGGTGATAGGTGGGCTGTCGGCTAGGAGCCGGACAGAATAACCGGGACGGCACCGCAGTTGGGCTGGGAGGTACGTGCCACGGATTGAGATATGATGGCCTCTCTACAATGAGAGTAGTTTTTTCTCCGAGGCCTTTTAAGTATCTCCGTGCAGCAAAAGGTTTATTTAGCTTTAAACAGATCACTTTCGTATATATTTGTCGCTTTTTATGACTGTGGTATCAGCTATGTGGCTGGATAAATTTGGGGAGATACAAATGCTGGACGACCGGCAGGTTCATGTATCCTCGGTGTCCAAAAATATATAATAAAGATATATCACGACAACCTTTTTCCTAGTATAAGCTTTTACCATGCATTTCATGTCCCGTATGCCGCGGTTTGAGTGATTCATGTTGAACAATGGTTCACTTACACGGGAACAATGATGAGGTAAGCAAAGATACGTACCTTATCGCTAAGCCCCAAGGCGCATGCCCCCACCTCCCACCAAAAATCATCAATTTTTTTGACGATTCTCTGAGTCAACCCCGCCGCACGGTGAACACGATCTCTCGACGGATCGAACCCCCCTTCCCATCCAACCCTAAGCGGATTCACGTCGATACAACCACGTACGATTGCCCAATATGTCGTCCCGATTCTTCCGCGGAGGAGACGATAGCTCCAGCGACAGCTCCAGCGACGAGGAGGAGCTCCTCACAGAAGAGGAGGAGTCTGAGGACCAGCAGAAGGACGACTCGGAGGAGGACTCCGACGAGCAATCCGATGAGGATGATGACGACGATGACAGCGATGACAGCGACGGTGATGGCCCGTCAAAGGGCGGCGCCAACTGGTTCTTGAAGGATGCCAGCTCCGAGAGCGAGGACAGTGACGATGAGGTTCGAGCAAAGGTCAAGAGTGCCAAGGACAAGCGCTTGGACGAGCTCGACTCCTCAATTAAACAGATCGAGAACGGCCAGAAGAATGGCGACTGGACTCTCATCTCAGCTGGTGAGTAAAAATGTTGGCACACAGCATGAAGAAAAAAAGGGGTCGGAGTTAACATGGCTGCAGAGTTCGACAAGTTGAATCGCCAGGTCGCACGCTTCCTCGAGACCGGCAAGGCCCCCAAGCAGTACATCCGCATCATCGCCGAGGTTGAGGACACGATGAACGAGGCTCTCGCCAAGCAAAAGGTCACCCCCAAGAAGATGAACGCCACTCAGGCCCGTGCCTTGAACGCCGTCAAGCAGAAGATCAAGAAGACGAACAAGGACTACCAGACCCAGATCGATGCATACAAGGCAGACAAGGATGAATTCATGCAGAGCTCCGAGGAGGAGGCTCCTGCTCCCAAGTCTACCACCAAGACCGTCAGGATCGAGACTGAGGCTCCCGTCGCTGCCGAGGATGACGACGAGGGCTTTGCTACAGTCGGCAAGAGCGGTCGCGCCCTGACTTACACTCCCGAGAGTATCTTCAAGAACCTGCGTGGCATTATGGACACCCGTGGCAAGAAGAACACTGATCGCACGGAGCAGATCAAGGTCATGGAGAAGCTCAACGAGATTGCCAACACCCCCTACCAGCAGATCCGTGTTATCCTTACTCTTGTCTCTACCCGCTTCGACCTCGGCTCCGGCACTTCCAATGTCATGCCTCTTGAGCACTGGAAGGCTGCCGAGAAGGAGCTGGCCTCTCTCTTCACCATCCTCGAGAAGAACCGCGACTACATTGTCGTTGAGAATGCCGAGGAATGGGAGGATGATGAGAAGCCCCCCACGCTCCAGCCTGGTGAGAAGTACATCAAGGTGCCTGGTAGCATCGTCTCCTATGTCGAGAGGTTGGATGACGAGCTCATCCGCTCCCTGCAGAGCATCGACCCTCACACATCGGAGTACATCGAGAGACTCCAGGATGAGGGCTCGCTATACAACATCATCTTCCAGGGTCTCCTCTACTACGAGCACCTGCGTAAGGATGAGGCCCTCGAGGTTCCCCAAGATAGCATCAACAGAATTGTGATGCGCCGACTGGAGCACGTCTACTTCAAGGTACGTAGTGACTTATCGAATTTCGTATGAATGTTGCTAATTTGGATTATAGCCCTCTCAGGTCGTCAAGACTTTCGAGGAGAACTGCTGGAAGGCTGCCGGCGATAGCATCGAGTCTGGTATCACTCCTAGCAGCGAGTCCCAGGATGCTGGCAACCTGGTCAACGTCCTCTGCAATTACCTCTTCAACAACAGTGAGGGTATCATCCGTGCCCGCGCCATGCTGTCTCAGGTGTACTTCCTCGCTCTTCACAGCGAGTACTACAAGGCTCGTGACATGATGTTGATGTCCCATCTTCAGGAGAACATCCCCAACTTCGATGTGCAGTCCCAGATTCTCTACAACCGCACCCTGGTGCAAGTTGGTCTCTGCGCTTTCCGTAAAGGCCTCGTCTATGACGCCCAGAATACTTTGCAGGAGATCTGCGGCAGTGGTCGCCAGAAGGAGCTCCTGGCTCAGGGTGTCATGATGCAACGCTACAGCCAGGTATCTCCCGAGCAGGAGCGCTTGGAGAAGCAGCGCCAGCTGCCCTTCCACATGCACATCAACTTGGAGCTTCTTGAGTGTGTCTACCTCACCTGCAGCATGCTGCTTGAGATCCCTCTCCTCGCCCAGACCGGCTCATCACCGGACCTCAAGAAGCGCATCATTAGCAAGACCTACCGCCGTATGCTTGAGTACCACGAGCGCCAGATCTTCACCGGCCCCCCTGAGAACACGCGTGACCATGTCATGCAGGCTTCTAAGGCCCTCGCTGCTGGCGAGTGGAAGAAGGCGATCACCTTTATTCACAATATTAAGATCTGGGATCTGATGCCGAACACGGAAGACATCAAGAACATGCTTTCTAAGCAAATTCAAGAGGAGGGCCTGCGGACGTACCTTTTCACCTACGCCCCCTTCTACGATACCCTGGCTCTCGAGACGCTCAGCGGCATGTTCGAGCTCGAGTCTTCCAAGGTTGCGGCCGTTGTCAGCAAGATGATCAGCCATGAGGAGCTTTCTGCTTCTCTTGACCAGGTCACCTCCAACGTCATCTTCCGCAAGGGTGTCGAGCTCAGCCGTCTGCAGTCCCTGGCTCTCACTCTTTCCGACAAGGCCAGCGCCCTTATCGAGACCAACGAGCGGACGCTGGAACAGCGCACACAAGGTACTTCCAACGCTTTCGAGCGCCAAGGCGGTCGTGGCCGCGGCGGGAGAGGAGGGCAGCGTGGTCGTGGTGGTGCGTCACGCGGGGGTGGCAACACACAGCGCCAAGCTGGTGGCACACAGTTCACCGGTGGTGCGCTGGGTGTCAGGGGTTAGATAAGAAAAAGGAAAAAAAGGGCCAGGTTAGGGAGGGTTAACACATCAAATTTCCTCATCGGGGCATTATCCGAGGGAAGGGCGTAACGTATAATGCTTATCATCTTTTTGTTTCTTCAATTTTCCCCTTTTTCTTCTTTCCTTTCTGCTTTGGGTTGATGCCACTTTTTGGCGCGTGGGGTTTCTATCTAACACGAAGTCCAAAAACATTGTTAGCAATGGAAAGTCAAGGGGCCCAAGAGCGGGTAGTGAGGCTCGCATGGTATGTCTTTAGGATGATAGAGCTTGAAAATCTAGAAGAAAGGTTCATGTACGAGGAGCATATTTCGAGGCAGAGGTACTGTGACGTGAGCATATTGTGGAAATCACCCCGGGAGTTACAGGCCGTTAGGTGTTGCTTGTAGCTCTGGTCCTGTAGTGAATAATCGCACGGAAGATAGGATATGATTATTGGTTCAACCGTCTGCCTGTATTTACTGGAGGGTGTTGGTTGTCCGCCTATATACCATCTCGGCACTCGCTAGTTGGCCACATGTCAGAGCCCTGGCCGTATGCCGGCCAACCACGCAGTGCAAGGTTGGTGGCGACAGGTTCCGAGAGTTGTAGGTCTAAGTCGGTCATTACAATTTACCGTGAATTAGGGGGAATAATAAATAGGATCATGTACTCGAGTTACGCGTTTTCCGCCAAACCAAACCCCCTGGCTCCGTCCGAATCTGATGCAACGAAATAGGCCGAATTACTAGCTCCGGAAGCTCCAACATGTGTATCGCGTCGCCGTGACATACGATATTCTCGCCCGCGAGCTGGTCATACACGAGCTTCAGTCCGCGGCCAGAACGCCTGGCGGTAACAGCTTCCCAGGCCCGGATGACCGAGGGCTGCAAGGCAAGGTGCCATGTGGCCCTCCAAGTGATGATGGAAAGCTGGTCTCGGATGAGTTGGTATCGGAAAAGCGCCGCGAGTTCCTCTCGCCCGTTCCATATCTCCATAGACTTGAGCTGCGGCATGCGAGCGACTGCTGATGCTGCTTTTGTGAGCATTTCCGTGATGTCCGCGGGATCCTCGTCGGGGGCCAGCAGCTGCGAAGTGAGGACCAAGGTCGTCAGATTGGGCCACCGCGCCGAAGGCTGCAGCTCGAGGGAGCCGAAGAAGTCGCTCGCGTCCAGCATGAACGACGCCGAGAGGGACTCGAAGCCGCGGCTCACCTCGAAGAGAGTCTGGCCGAGAGCCGGGCTCGGAGCCCGCGGCGGCGAGAAATCCCCGGGGAAGGAGAAGGCATGTGCATACTGCAAATGGAAATTCTCGAAGATTGTCAACCTGCTCAGTCCTTTGATCCCGGGGGACCTGAGGAGATGGACATAATCTATATTCGAAAGAACAAGCATTAGTTTTTCTGTTTTCCTTCTTTTTTTCTTCTTCCCTCACGTTTTGCCAAGTGTCGAGTAATGGCAATCAACGCAGCATACTGTTTCTATATGCTGAAAAATACTGACAGAGTTTACTTACCTAAATCAGTCTTTTCCTGCGTCCTGTCGTCCCACTCCCTCCAAGGCTCGTAGTGAAGCTCGCGCAACCCAGGCATGCGGGCAATCATCTTAGCGAGCGCCAGGGGCTTCCAGCGTCGACGGGTTTGTTGTCGCAATAGCAGATGCGTCACTGCCGGCACCAACGGCAGCTGCCGCCACCACTTATTTTCCCGCTTCTCATCTTTAGCCTTAAGCATTGCTTTGCCCATGATCTCGGCAAAGGCTTTATCGATGGCGCACATCGGCGGAACCTCGCCCCGAGAAATCTTAAGTTGCCATCGAAATTGGCGGTTGCCGGCGGCTCTGTTATTAGCGCCTACTGTCTGCCTGCCTCCCTGAATCCAGCTGGCTTTGTTCGGGAGCTCGTCGGGGCCGAAGGTCAGATGCTTGAACCAGTGTTCGGAGTCGCTAGTCGAATAGACGCTGATGTCGAGCGACAAGCTGCTGCCGTTTGCTTTCCAGGTGCCGAGGGCGGAGAAGAGGTCCTGCAACGCCGTCTGGATCAGAGCGTCTTCCCTGCTACTTGTGAAGCGCGTAAACTCATCCCCATCACATTCCCCGGTACAATCGTATCGCTCGAGTTCCAGGCAAAGCCACAAGGAGCGGACGCGGGCCCGGTTGCGGGAAGTCATGGCGTTGAGCTCGGCGATGCGCGACGGGGTGAGCCTGATTCGTCTGAAGGTGTGCTGCTCGATTATCGCCGACCAGTCGCGGGATACCGCGGCGAAGGGAGCCAGGCTGCAGCCATCGTCTACCAGAGCTTGGATGATCATGAGCCTGATCTCGACGGGCAAGGAGAGTGACAGCATGATTCGTCAACAACAACAAAACGAAGCAGTAGTAGTAGCGGGTCCTGATTTATCGTTTGATGACAGTGTGGCAGAGTAGTAGCGGTCCTGATTATTGTTTGATGACAGTGTGGATAGTGAGAAGCGAAGAGATAGAAAGAGATAGAGAGGCCCTTTGGTACGGATACTGACTTGGCCCTTTATATGGCAGGCGAGTGTAGTTTAACTCTTCATGTAAGTTTGCATGTCGAGGCTAGCTGGCATCGACAAACTGTTCTTTTGCATACTATAGGGGCGGCGACTTTTTACGGTGACGCATATGACCCGGCGATGACTAGAAAGGAGCGCTATAAAGTTTTAAATACTTTGACGTAGCTTATCCTGAACCTTGCGTATATTCATGAACGCTGTCGACGAACAAGCGGCTCCTTCCCCTCTCCCCCCCTTTCCCTTACCCTCACCTTGAAACCGAAATAGCTCGCCCTACATTTAAATTTCCATTACCAACGTACATAGGACTACTACTTGATAGTAGCCAAAGAATTCCTAAAGCTACTGCTGCAAGTCACGAAGTCACTCGACCTCTTGCCTGCTCGCGTACATTAACAATTATGAGGGATTGACCAATTGCTCCTCGTCGTTGCTTCACGTGATGGCACAATATCCCATGAGCAGAGCAAATCTAGCAACTACGCTTTAGCTCCTGCATACTCCGTAGTGCATTCGCAAAGCTACTGCGCAGCTTTTGCTCAACAAGAGAGAAGTCTAACAACTACTACTAACTACATCACCAAACAACACCAGCCGCTTTGCCACAACGACAAGCTTAAACAGTGGGGGGGGGGGGGGGAATCTTCGTTTTCAATAAGTAGTCACATAACCTTGCCGGTTAAACTTGGCTTTTTGCTCGCGACGTTGTCTGATTACGAGCCACGTATGCAACGTTATATGCAGCTTCGACCAGCAGGAGCCGTGGCATCTGACTTCGGAGAGGCCTAGGCTTATGACTGTCCATGTGCCCAGAGGTCCAGGGGCATCCGGAAGTTAAGGCACATACGAGACCAAGTTTACATTTAGTAGCCCGTGGCCTAACGAGCAGTAATAGTCGTAACCTTTTAGCTATGACTACGGCTACGGAAGGCACAGTCACGAAGGTAGTCACACGAGCGTCTGGAAGAGCCGCCGCGAGAGCTACTGGAAGAGCTGCTGGAAGAGCTGCTGGAAGAGCTGCTGGAAGAGCTGCTGGAAGAGGTCGCGTTCCCTCTCGCAGCCGAGGTCAGCAGCTCGACGAAGAACGCGCACTGCGCCGGGCTGCTGTTGTCGGCTGCGAGGGCCGTCGGAAGAGGACGGATTCCCTCGCAGCCGTCAGCAGCAGCGGCTAGTAACAGCCCGGCGCGGAGCATGTCCTTAGTCGGGAACTCTCGTGGCCTTTGAGAGCTGCCGACGAAGAACGCACTCCGCGACGGGCTGCTAGAAGAAGACAACGAGAGCCGGCCACAGCAGCCCGGCGCAGGGCGTGTTCTCCGTTAATAGCTCTCGTGGCCTTTGAGAGCTACTGACGAAGGACACGACCTGCTTGCGGGCTGCTGTTGACGGCTCCCACTTCCGGATTGCCTGAATCTCCCCCATCTCTCCTCCCCCGTAGCACAAGATCAACGAGGCTTCTGACCTGTTCTGGCGAGAAAGCAATAGGGGCTCTAAACGACTTGCCTTATTCAACCCCCCCCCCAAATTCCTCATCAAACTCTCGCTGAAGCAGCAGTAGCGGATGGGAAAATGGGGTGACAAAACCTGCCGCAGGTCCTGATTTACTGCATGCACCATGGCCAACTTAGTAGTTGCCTCCTTCTAAGCGTTTTTTCATTTCAAGATGCGACTGTCAGGAGGGAAACCGCGAACATGCTTCTTCTGGATACAAAAACAATGTCTTTGATTGCTTTAAGCTCTTTCATTATCTCATTTCTTTTTCAAAAATCCTTCTTTTATCTCTAATTAATAGCAATAATCCATATCAACACCAGCGACAACAACATCAATGTAAGTTATCTATCCGTCCTATGCTTTGTGGCTATGGTTCGGGACCACTACTGTCCCATGAGCCTATTGTTAGGGGAACCATTCCTAGAACATTCACCGGAATTGAGCTGGACGCACTATGTCTGTTTATTGGCACTAACATGGTAATTATTATAGGCCCTCTCGCCGCCGTGCCCGCCTCCCTACCCGCCGACGCCAAGCCGGCTTCCGAGCTCGCGGCCCCCGCCTCAGGGCCTGGCGGCGTGGAGGCGCCGCCAGAAGGCGGATGTGGGACGTAGTCATAGACCTGCTGCGAGCCTAGGACGACGCCGAAGAGCGGATGAGGGACGCACGCACAGAGCTGCTGCGAGCCCAGTACGCCGTGTAGGCGGCTACGGCCGCCGAGCAGGCCGTTATCCGGGGCTTTGCCCTCTAAATACTGTCGGTTAGTTTATTTTCTTTCACTTGCACTTGCGCATAGATAAGACTTCATATAGGCCCTTGAAGCTGTATCGAGTGATTATAGCGGAGGCACTACAGTTCAGAAAGCTCTGGCAGAAACTAAGATCCCACTACTACTTCACTCTGTTCCGTCGTCTTTCAGGACAGACCTGGGAGGGTCTCCGTTTCTGACGAGCGCGGACGTTTTGAACTTGAAGAACATTGATGGCCGCACGTCTCCCTCTAGTGGACCATGGTAAGAAGGCACATATATTCCATCTCCCTAGCTTCCGAGTTGCCGTTTGCGTTTCTCAGCCCTCTTCCTCGTTATTCCACAGTGTGACGTAATATTATGGATGAGCTTGCTATAGGCATATTCCGTATTGCATCTTTTGGGTATTTTGGACAACCCGCCCGTTGTGTCTTACAATTACCCCTCCCTCCTCGCGCACCCGTCCATTCATTCCCCCATGCCAAATCCTCTCCTCTCCAAAAATAAGATTACCCCGTGATACAGAGAGATACTGAGCTCAGCAACAAGCCGCGCCGCACGCTACGTGAGCGCTTCAGGGCCAGCTTACTTTTCACACAGGCTCTAAAACGTCGTGTATTTTTTCTCCCTTCTTCTTTTCTTTTTCTGCCGCTTATTCGGGTCGTGACAAAATAAGCCCACCCTTCTTTTAGATATTCGAGTCATCGCCATCCATATCATTGACGTTCATTCCGCAGCTACACCAAGGGCCAGGAATATGGCAGACTTTGGCTCTTCCCAGGATTGGGATGACCTCTTGTGCAAACATAACCAGCTTGCACGGTTGAGCCCGGAGCACAGGGCTGCGTTTGAAGGCTGGGTTGCAGGACAGGGCCAACCACCCTCCGCATCCTCAGCCGAAGCCTGGTTGAAGTCCAATGTGGGCGACGGCTTTCGGTGCAGGAGCTCGGTGTTGAATGATCTCATTGACTTTTGCGTGGCTCGCGCGGAGGAGAAACAAGCCCGGGAGGTTAGTTAGTATTCTCGTCTCGTCACTTTGACAGAAGTCTCCTCAGCAAAGCGAGGGAAGAATTGCCCGTGGCTGAATTCTTCAAGATAATTACTAACACTTTTCCTTCAACCTTAGGCACAGGGCGGAGAGTTCTCTATCAGGCGTCCAGGCTTTGGTCTTCCCCTAAATTATCTTCCAGGCAGCGGCTCACGGTTCCCCATCCTCCTCCCTGATATCGAGGAGAGCTGGCGCGCTGCCACGTTGCTCGTCCGGGAGCTCTGTATGCTCAATTTTATCGACACAATATCTGATAAGCCCGAGTGGTGGCGCAAGGTCAAGGATACAGAGATTACCAGCAAGTGGAGGAGGGAGACCCTCGAGATGGACTGGCCGTCTCTTGTGAGATGGGGAGACTTTACGCCTGCCATGATCGATGCTGTATGTATCTTTGAAAAGAGAATACTCGGTTGCGAGCCGGTGACTGAGCGTTGTGGGTTCTGAAGGCTAACAATACCGGCATCCAAGTGCATAAACGAGCTGCAGATGAAAGCGGACATATACGAGGAGACGGGGTTAATGCCCGTATACGATTACTCGACTTGCGTTATTAAGTCCGACTCTCTACTCACAAACGACCTCATCAACTCCCTGAAAGATGCAGTCAAACCCCTCGAAGAGGTTCCCGATAAGCACAAGGACTGGCACCCCAACAGCGATGAAAAGGTTCTTGACATTGTCCACCCTTCCCTCTGGCCATTGGTATATGGCCGCTCACGAATCCTTACGGATCGCACGATTGGCGTTGATGATGCACTGGAATACTGTGGTGCAGGCACCATTGTGCCATCGCCCCCAGGATCCGAACTGGAAGTCAAGATCGAGGGATGGGGCACCGAGCGCCGTGAGAGGATATCTTCCCTATCTGACCGGTACCAGTGGCTGCCCTGTGACGTCCAATTGGACCCCGAAACGGGCTCCGCCAAGATTTGCAGCTATATAAATAACGTGCACCCGGTTGAACAGGCGGCACTTTACCCTGTTATTGAGGCCTTCATCCAGAAGTCACTCCCGGCATGGGATGCAGCCTACCGCTGGCCGACCGAATTCGCGACGCAGCGGCTTAGGACAGGAACGTCGACGATCGGGTGTATGTCCGAGAACCAGTGCGTTGAAACCAGGTGCCAGCCAATTAACCGCCCCATCGAGGACGATGAGGCGCCCAGGCGTGATGACGAGGAGGAGGAGTATGAATACCTGGGCTCGGAGCGGGAGAAGCGTGACATGGCCTGGTTCGAGGAGACGCACGAGGCCGTGGTCCCCGATGCCGACGTCAATGCCCATAAGGATTTCGAGTTTCGCTCCTCGGAAGTCAAGGAAGCCGGGTTCTTTGATGGGGCGAAGCAGATCCAAGTGATTGTCAAGCTGGCCAACATTCACCTCACGCCCGAGAAGCCAACGTACGACGGCGGATCGTGGCACACCGAGGGCCAGCTGAACGAGCACATCGTGATGACGGGGCTGTACTACTACGACTGCGAGAACATCACCGACTGCACCCTCGACTTCCGAACCCCCGCCAACGCCGAGGACCTTGCCACGGAAGTCTTACACGAGCAGGGCGACTTCTGGTCCCTCGAGCGAACATTCGCCATCCGCCCCGACAGGGACACGCTGCAGAACGTAGGTTCGGTGCTCACGCGAGAAGGCCGCGCCCTCTTCTTCCCCAACGTCCTGCAGCATCACGTGTCCCCTTTCAGGCTGGCCGACCCCTCGCGGCCGGGGCACCGCAAGATCCTGGCCCTGTTCCTCGTGGACCCCGCCATACCCATCATCAGCACCGCCAACGTGCCGCCGCAGCAGAGGGGCTGGTGGCAGAAGGAGATGGACCGCCTGGGCGGGAGGGTGGGCAGCCTGCCCCCGGAGCTCAGGACAATGGTGGTCGACGGCGTGGACTGGCCGGTCGGCTTGGAACAGGCCAAGCTGGACAGGCTGGACCTGATGAGGGAGAGGACGGGCTTGCAGGAGGATACCGACGGCGAGATTCAGAGCACGCAGTGGAATTTCTGCGAGCATTAATTTATTTGTTTATATATATATATATATATTTATTGTCTAAGATGAGATGTACTCGCCACATTTGCCGCGGTGAGAAAGTTTACGGAGCATGGTTACATGAATTGCGTGTGTGCTATGTACGTTATTTTATTCACGAGGGAGAAGGATGGATAGGACGGGATTATCAAAATCGGTACTCCGTCGTCCCCGTAGCCCGTAAACCGGTGCTGAACCGTAAATCCTCCGCCCAATCCCCAATCCTTCGCAATATCTAATCGGTACGGAGGGCAATCTACCCAACGGCCTAAAGGTGGAACCCCGTCGGTCCCTTCAAGCCACCTTTCAGCCTGCCAGCCTCCCAACTTTCAGGTCCCCGGTGGCTCTCCCAGCCACCAGTGGTATCGGTGCTAGCAATATAGGCCAATAGATGGACATGGACGCCACGCCCGTCCCGCGCGCGAACCCCTGAAAACCGAAACCTTCTAGCGCAAGTGTCTGTCAGCCAAGCCTGTTCTAATTGGCGTATCTGAATACGAAGAGAGCCTGAAGGAGACAGAGAGAGGGAGAGGGCGAGAGCGACTTTGCCGACCCCGAATTCATGCACTTTATTCGGTGATTACCACGAGTAATCAAACACGAAAAAAAAAACACCTCTTTTTTTCTTCTTCTTTTTTCTTCTCTTTGCAAACGGATTCTGTATTTTCCTTCTTTTCACCTTCTCCATTTTCTTCGGCACTCTTCTCATCTGCTCGGCCATTGCGACATTGGGTTTCAAGTCGAGCGCTGTCCCCCGATCAGCGAGCTAACAACCGCTACCACCCACACCACCTGTCCAAATCGACTCAATGCGCTGACCTGTCCAATTCTCGAGCCCCTCCCCGCCAACGCGTCGCCTTCGCCGGCGATGACGACCTCCATCAACAGGCAGACCGTCGGGTCTTCCAACGCGGATGCCCTCCGTGGTGCTTCCCTGGCCTTCAAACAGAAGCCCCCGCCGACACCGGTATCGGCAACGGCCACGGGCAACGGCCACGGAAGGGATCATTACAACGGTACTGGCGCCCGACCCGCGGGGACCGTGAGTGCGCAGACCACTGGCGGTAGCAGCGTGCACGAGAAGTTGCAGCCGCCGAACCCGAGCTTCATCGCGGCGACACTGGCTGCCAGCAGGAGCGGCAGCCCGACCGCCAAGGTCAGACAGGGGAATGCGGGAGTTACCGAGAGACCCGGGGCGCTGGACACCGCCAGCCGACCTGGTAGCTACGGCGCGGCTGGTGGCGGGTCGAGGAGGGGGAGCAACGACAATGTCTCGAGGGCGAGCTCTGAGCACAGCGAAATGGTCGTGTCGGAATCCATTGCACCTACCAACTCTCTGATATCAATGTTCGAAGAGAGTGGCGCGAAGCCGAAACCTCGCGAGGGACAGAGTAGGAGAGATGCGGGGCTTGCGGACAAGAGAGCACAGACCAAATCCGTGGAGGAGCTACGGGAGGTTGTGAGGAGGCAGATGAGGGAGGGACAGCAGGCTGTTCAAGAGCGGGCGGCTCAGGAGAAGGAAAAGAAGATATCACCGAGGGCCAGTCAAGCCGCGATAAGGTCGAGAGACTTGTCGCCGCTGCCGCCCCCGAGAAAACCGGCACAGAAGCCAGAGGTCCTAGCGCCCAAGCCTAACCCGCAAGGCATGGCTCCGGTAAACGGATCCCAGGGCACGACTCCTCTATCAAAGCCACGGCCGAAGACACCTCCACCGGTCAATGCGAGGAAAACGCCAAGTGAGGAAAGGCAGAGGGTCAGTCCTAGGCCACGGAACCTATCTTTGCCAAAGTCTACGCCTGCACAACCTAAGTCGCCCTCATCCCCTCCGCGAGCAAGCCATGCCTCTTCCCCACCAGAGGTCCTCTCGCCTATTCCTAGGCGCATGTCCAAGCTACACTCGCCGATTACGCCGCCGCAGAAGCTTACCTTGCTCTCTTCGCCGCAATCGGGGCTTCCAACGGACCCGTCTCCAGACCCGCAAAAGAGCAGCCCGGCCCCGTTGCCGAGACTGATATCAAAGCCAGCTCCTTCAACGGCAACGCAAAAGGCGGCGCCACCTGCTCCGCCTAAGCCTAGAGGAAGCAACAGCAGCAAGGCCCCTCAGAAAGGTCCGAATGATGCCTCGCGACCACCTCCGCCGCGGAGGAAGACGTCGGAATCCAACGACGTGTTCGTGTCAGCGCCAACTTCTCCCGAGAATGCGCGCTCTCCGCCGCCAGCAAAGGTATATACCAACCGACCCGTCGTCAGCTCGCCCCCTTCACCCACCCGCTCCGTCTCACGCCGTCTCCCGTCGCATACGGGACCGTCACAGAGCAACCTCGACGTCAACAACCTCACCAGTGCTATCGTTGCTGGCTCTCTGGCCTCGTCCCTCCTCTCCACCCACAACACGGGGACCGCATCCGCACCTCCCCTGCCGGCCCGGCAGCGGTCACCCCGTCTGAAGCAGACGTTGCGTCAGCCGACGACTAGATCCGACTCGGAGGATGACGACAGGATGAAGGTGCACCACAAACACAAACTTAGGAGCGGGAAACACAAGCACCACGAGGGGTCGCGCAAAAAGTGGCGCGACGAGATACGCCAGCGCGAGCGCAAGCGCTACGAAGCAGTCTGGGCTTCCAACCGAGGCCACCTTCTGAGCCCCCCTGCTTCCTCGACAGCCAGCGCGTCGACGACGGCCGTTGCCAGCAACAGTGGCGCCACGCCTCCTCCGCGCGACGAGAGCCAGTGCGTGGCCAACGTCGTGGTCAGGGACATATGGCGGCGCTCCCGCCTCCCGCCCGACGAGCTCGCCGAGGTCTGGGACCTGGTCGACCGCTCGGGCCGCGGCTCCCTGGACAGGCAGGAGTTCGTAGTGGGCATGTGGCTCGTCGACCAGCGGCTGCGCGGGAGGAAGATTCCCATCCGGGTGAGCGACAGCGTCTGGGGCAGCGCGAGCGGCCTGGCCGGCGTCAGGGTGAACGGGCCCAAGATTAGATGAGTCGAGGGCTTCTTGTTTGAAGTGTGGTAACTGCTACGACTACGACTACTACGACTACTCCGTACTATACCACCACTGACTGCTATTACAAATGGCATGATGTCAAACCCAACCCATAACCATCCTAGTGTTAAGTCGAAACAAAACAAAAAGACCACAAATGTGGATTTGCATTATTACATACATAGAGAAAGCGGGTTAAGTTGGTTTTATTTTGGGAATTTAGCATTGATACCTTTTTACCTAGTGCTCCGTAGTATGGTATGGTAGTACCTATCCCACGTCCATCGGATCCGATAATGACTTCAATGACACACTACCCTACTCCGTGCAACTGTTTTATTACTGCCATGGGCTGGGCTGGCTGGGCCCGTTTGAGATCTACATGAATACCGATATAAAGTGGATATGTATTTCGAATTTGATATTTTGTGCTCCGTAGCATCGTCGTTGCTACTAGTGAGTGAGTACGGAGTACGTACTACATTCTCCCATCCCCGTCCCGACTGCCCGGGTCTTGGTGGAGTAAATAAGGCCGGCCACTGTGGGCTTCCCCTTCTGCTTTTTGTCACCAGCGTATGTACAAAGCAGCAGCTGGGTATGGTACTCCGTAGAGGCTGCTATACTATTATTGCTACTACTACTACTACTACTACGGAGTACATACGGATTATTCAAAGAGGGGATCTGCAAGCAAGGCTCTCTCTACTTGACTGACTGCTGCCCGCCGAGATGACCTCATTTCGGCGTAATATCCCACACACACACACACACACACACACACACACATGTATTTTTTTTATTTTTATAAAAAAACGAGATGTTTAGAAGAGATATGATTTGTTGTTCTGTGCAGTCCCCCTCCCCTTCCCCATCCAAGTCACCATACCATACGGACAAGAACCGAACGGAACGGAGGGAAGGGGAAAAAAAGACTGGGGAAAATATTAAAACAAAAAAAAGAGGTGGATGGATGAAATCTCGCATGAAAGCCGCTGCCGCCGCCACACCTTCTTCTTCCTCTTTTTCCGATCCATAGGAATTTCGATCTGCCGCTGGGGGGGAAAGAACAGGGATGCCTGCGGGATACGTGCGGGATGCATAAAGGATACGACCATGGTGGGTAGGCAGGTGGTAGGTACCACGTATCGCGGCACCAGCGACAAATGGGTGGTTTTTTTTTCAATAGTAAAAAAAAAAAAAAAAACCAATATCGATTTCTATTTTACCGAGTATTCCTGGATTATGGGGAAATGCGCACCAGTCTTGACCCCCTCCTCCTCCCCTCCCCCTGCCCCTGCCCCAATCTGCACGAAGACAGCCACACCACATACATACATGCGCACCACACACACATCAGCTACCTAGGCCTTACACTACGGAGTACCGAGTGTGCAGAGTGCAGAGTTGCAGAAGCAGCGTGGCCTACCTATTAGCCTCTCCTCTCAGCCTCTTTCCCAGGTTATGTGTCATGCTTGAGAGGGGGCGCAAGGCCGGCCCCCTCTGCTTCAAACGAAGCGAGCACTGACGACCTACAAAATTGCCTGCCGCGCGCGCGAACCACGCCCTCTCCTTGCCTCATGTAACGTATGGAGGGAGTTGTACTTTGCACTCCGTACGCACCTTTCAGTGAGCTGTCTTGGTAATAGTAGTGCTTGTTTTTCTACTACCTAGGCCAGTCTATGTTGGTGGATGCGTAGTCGATAAGACGCATTACTATGCGTGTAGGGAGTGGGTGGCAGTAGTAAGAATACAACTTCCTCCTTTCCCTCCATCCTTCCTCTTATGCTTGCCTTGACACACCATCGTTCGTTTCACATTCGGAGGGGCGATCCGAGGATGCCAGTGGTGGTGTGTGTAAGAATAATCTCCGGAATACCGAACTTTCAATGCTCTCGTCTTCTGACAGCTTTCAAGGTCTGGGGGATCGCCTGATGACCCGATACGGTCTACTCCGTGTGTAGGGCTTGGTGGCTTGCTGGTGGCTTGCTGGGAGTCCCCAAGAGGTGAGAGGCGGACGGGAGGTGGACGAGTAGAAGCATTTCGTCCAGTTTGTTTCCCCATTTGGGTTTCGCTCCATCACATTGAACCATCAAATCACTGACGCTAGGGCTCAAAACGGTAGCGTGTATACCATACGGAGTATCCTCAAGACAACGACCACTAGCAGCTGTCCGTCGTACAGAGCACTATAAACAGATAGTGTTGCAGGTAGTGTCACAAGTACCATACTCCGTATTCCATTCTGCTGTATCCTACAGCTGCTGCCCTAATGGATGGTTCCGTTTGAATTGTGGGCCCATTAATCGTGTCGATCCGACTTGTCGTATGCGTCTCTGGCGTCTACACCTTCACCAGCACCAGCACCACGGTGTCCAAGTTCGGCCTCACATAGTCCTTCTTGGCTGTGCCTCCTCGTCTCACCCTTGCAACCTGGTCCCTAGTGCTGTTGGCCCCAACGCATAACTGGAGTGATGTAGTACTCCTGGCCAGACCGGATGTCGGCGTCCTCTGTGGCATCTGGTCCCTTGTTGATGGCACTCGCGTCATCGTCGCTGTTACAGCTGTCACGCCCGGTCCCTCGGGAAGGCCTCATTTTATCGCGTTTGGCGGTGGAGGCGTCAGTTTCGCTGTCCTCGTGCTTGTCCTCGTCCTCGTTGCTCTTGTCTTCGTTAGGTCTGGAGCGGCGGTCCTACTTGCCCCCCGTGGACTTAACGAACCTGGGCGTCGTGGCCTTTTCCTTGTCCTCAGCAGTCAAGCTACCCCAGATGGCTGGAAACTCCGAATCGCTGCCCAAGCTACCCAGGGGCTTTGGTGGTGACCACCCTTCTCCGGGAGAGAGTTCGTCTTCTGGCCATGAAAGGTGTCGACCACCCCTGGGACGGTTGTCCGTAGAGCCCCTGCCAGCCCCGCCGCTGCTGGCGTCCTCGGAACCGGTGATTGAAAAATTCCAGGAGCTAACCGATTGGGAGTTCCGAGTGCTCCGACGAAAATGCCACTCAGAGCCTTCCTGCTGTGGCTCGTATTTCCAGTACTCTTTTGCCTCCTCGGACTCTGATACGGGAACTACATCTTGGTGAGCTGTGAGGAGGATTGGTTGGACATCATGATCGGAATTGCCCTTGGGAGGGGGGTTGTCTGTCCGTTGCCTTCCCCAATACGTGCCAGGTTGTTCGTCCCAATCGTATGTCTCTGATTCGGGCGACTCGAGTCCCTGGGTCTCCAGGTAAAGGTCTCTGATGCGCTGCAGATGTCTTGGTACCCAAATATGGTACAGATTATAAGAGAAGTGGTATCCAGCCCAGCGGTTCTTCTCGATAAAGTTATCCATGGAAGTGAGGAGGCGGGTCTCAAACTTGACATCGTGTGTACCCCGGCCCTGGTTGTCGGCGTTATTATTGGCGAGACGGACGCCGTGGCCCATGATGCGAAGTCTCCTGTTATCGTGAACCATACTGAAAACGAGCAACTGGCCGTCAAGCTCGTCGAGGCGACCTGCTCTGCGGTGCAGCTTCACAAACCACTCCAGCGTGGGCTTGGCCCAGGAAGCTGCCAGGTCCTCGGGCCTCTGCGGGTCGTCGCTGCTCTCCGCCACCCCTGTCGACAGAACGCCCACATGGAGGACAGGGACTGAATTGGGTGATGGGACCGTTGGGCTGGTGCGGGGACGCTCAGACGACGACGGCCAAGATGACGCCGTTTGACCACTCCACGCCGTGCTGACAATTTGATACGTTAGCCCCAGCTCGGCCTCGTTCATGTCGCCGCCGCCGCTACTGCTGTTGCTGCTCTTATTGCTTCTGGCGCAGTCATCGTCGTCGCTCTTGTTTCCGGGGTAGAAGTAGACCGTCTCAAAGATGTCTTCCAGCTCCCTGCTGCCCATGAGGGCAAAGGTTTCGGGGGACGGAGCGACGAGCGGGGTGATGTGTCTGAAAATGTGAGCGGGTTCCTTCCCGATCCTGTCGGGGACACGCTGGTAAACACCCTCGTCGAAGATGGTGCCGCTGGTCAGGAGGTGGTGGTGTGAGTCTCCCCCCTGCAGCAGGGCATCGCTGACGGCGTTGCCATCCATCAACCAAGCAGCCGGGTCCTGGTCGACGGGACCTGGTCGATGTTCAGGGGCTGTAGATGACGGTGTAACAATGGAATCGTTGGAAGTGGCCTCGCTGAGCGCCCGCTCCCGGGATTGAGTTTCGGCCTGCGGTGTGCAGGGAGCCATGGCTTGGCTGATGATGGGTGTGGTTGGCGATACGGAGTAATCGGTACTATGAGTGGTGGTGATGGTACGGAGTAGCATGCAGACTATGCAATACTCCGTGCTACGCCGCAAAGCTCCGTAATTTTTTCCTTTTTTCCCCCCTCTGTTTCCCCTTGTCCGCTCCGAGACAACGGCCTCTGGTTCCCCGATAGCCCAGGTGCCCAGGTTGCTGGGTCTTTTTGGGAGCCAAGAAAAGTGGAATGGTCCGAGTTAGGCAGTATTATGCGATTATACTCCGTAAGATAATGCTTCTTTTCTTTTGTTTCTTTCTCTCCAACAACCCCTTTTGGAGTTTCTTTACTTTGGATGACGAGAGTGTGCGAGGGTAGGTGATTATGATGCAACCCGGCTGTGCCGCGTTTTCTTTCCTGACACCTGTCAAGAAAAGGGAAGCCTCCACTTGAACGTATCTTGGTAAGATTCCTAATACGTAATGATGTGTTTGCGGGAAGGAGTTGGGCAATAAAGCGGGAAGGTGGAAGAAGAGGTAAGAGCGTTGTCGTCAACCTATACGGAGTATAAGTGTTGATGATGAAGCTTCAAGGCAAGAGAAGAGGGATGGAAATTTGTGGGTGCAGCTTCTCGGGATAAACCACGCTTTATACTCCGTAGGTAGGCAATAATAGTGAAGATATATTAAGCTAGAGAGGTATTTGGAAGAAAGAAGGCTGAACGGGGGGGGGGGGGAGGGCCTGAGGTTTAACTGCATGAGATGGAGAAGAAGAAGGGATGTGTGGATAGCTTTATACTTTGCCTCATTCATGGCAAAGCAAGTGGTACTAATAAGTGAGTAAGATAACTTAAAGTAAGGTTTCTATTTGGATTATTACTAGCACCCATCGCACCCATCAAAAACACACGTACTCCGTATTGCGTCGTACCACTACCGGCATATCCAAGATTCGATTTTTCTGGTTTTGATTGTGTCCTTGTGCCAGTCAGTGCTCAACAATGACGGGACGTTCTCCTCCATGACTCGTGAACCGTGCGCGCGAGTGCCCGCTTGCTCCAGTGCTCGCCCGCCCCCAGTCATAACCCCCGTCTCCGTCCCCTCCCGTTCAAGTAAGGCTATTAGTTACGGGGTGGAGGGTGCTACTGTAGGTTTTACGGAGTACTACTACGGAGCACCCTAGTACCACTAGAGCGAAGTGGCATGCGTGCTTTTGGGGGACGTTGAGGGGCACACAATATAAGTGTTACTTCTGTGCTCCGTAGACAACCCAACCTACTACTGGCAGTACTCCGTATCATATGGTACTGCTACTACAGGTTTCGCCCGCGGAAAACAAATCAAACGGGGTTTGTTGTTGGACGAAGAGCGAGCACACTACCATACGTGTTATCCTACCAAGGTAGTACTCCGTTCCAGCCACTGCCATAATCTATACTCCTATAGCTATCCGTACCAGTGCTGCTCCATGTTACTTGGACTATCAGGTGAATATTGATTCAAATGTTCATCGCCTCCTCTTTTTGCACTCTGTTCCTTTTTTTCCGTAAAAAGAAAACAGACAATAATCTCCTTTTGCTATGCAGGACTACCATAATAATACCTACCCTACCATGGACGTGTGGGGATTTGCCTCCGTGTACTCCGTATTACCCTACCTGCTCCGTACACGCACGTCCCGTCCGTGTGCATGTAACTCCGTACTCCGTATGCATGTGCTCCAGCCCTCCAGGGAATAAGAAAAAACAATGACGATTTTTGGGGTAACATTCTAATCTTGTTGATGCAAAATGGGCCTAATCCTTTTTTTTCAACAAAATGTAAAACAGGCACACAGACACACGGGCAACAGCTTTTCTTGCTCGCCAAGTCCTACTTAGTATTACTACATACTACTAAGTAGTATGGTAACCATACTCCGTACCCCCCCCTACGTAGGCAGTATGTACTCCATTACTCGACAAGTACCGAGTACGGAGTACTACTCCAAAAAAAAAACACCGAAAACCACCCATGAGAAAAGCAAAGCCGTGCCAACTGCCACCTTGTTCACAAAGTACCATATCACATACATGTGGTACCGCCGACCACTTTTCCGTCCCCTGTCCTCCGCACTATGTAGCATCCCGTGGTAATGGTACTACTTTCCTAGTTATATCAAAACGTCAATTTCGGATCCTAACATCTTCACGACTGTCGCTCATAGCTGTCACAACCAACGCATCGAATGGTAACACCGTACTCTGTACTCCGTACTACTACTCCCTACTATTAGTAGTGTTACCAAATCCAACCCAGACACTTTGACCGCTTTCCAACACCCCCTCCACACCTTGCTTTCCTTCAACCTCTTCCGTTCTTTACGGGCCCTCAAAAAAGGTGGGCATTTTCTTCTTTGAGAAGCAGTCCGTTGACATTTCCTTTTCTTCAAGTTTAGACCACAGATATGATGAGATCCATGGCGCGGCCTCTAAGAAGAGCCAAATAATGCTGCCTGCCTCCATTTCCACCCATTCCAATCACAAACCTCACCTCACCACGCTGCATCATACGACTCATCATCATCCTCTTCTTTCTCTATACGCCGTACACACTTGGCACTTGGGCAGGATCTAAACTTACTCAGAGAGCCCCCCCCCTCTCCTCGCCCTGCCTAACCCCCCCAAATAGATAGAAGCTATGACTTCTTGGAGTTTTCTATCCCGAAAGAATAGAGGCTAAAAAAAATACTGTTGCCTGATTAGATTTCCGATATCCTGAGTATAGAGGTAAAAATGTGAGGGTGGTGGTACGGAGTACTCCATAACAGGTTGGTTCCTTTTCCGGAACCGAGAAAATAAAAAAGAAGGGGAAAAGAAGGAAAAAAGAGGGTCCCTGGAAACAAGGCAAAATAGGCAAGTATACCGATCAAAGTCCGCGTTGCTGCTACTAGCACGACTCTGTAATCACAGCAGTATTCTGTACGGAGTACGGAGTCCCGATTACATACCGATTACGGAGTACACAAGTAAATCGGCACTGGTTGATTGTTGGGGAAAAGAATAAACCTTCAAGGTTGTCTTGCCTCTCTTGAGGGCGAGCTTGCCGTAATCTCTTCCAACCTTTTCTCCCCCCTCTTTTCTTTTTTAGCCTCCTTCCTTGCTTTTTTGTTTTCTTTTCCATTTTCGGGCTTGTAAATTTACATTGTCAGGCCTTCACCTCGTAGATCTACCCAGGTAGTCGTCACCATACGGGCACCATTAGTAGTAGCGGCCGGCACTCTCGGAAATGTAGCTCTCGGCTCCGCGTCAGTACCCCTATCTTGGTTCTTGATACGAACTCCCACCAAGTCACTTTCCCATTTCTCCGCATCATGAATACTACTACTAAGTTAGTAGTACACTACTATACTACTACTACTACTAGTACTACCAGCAATTCTCCGTACTCAAGTGCTGCTATTGGTAGTACGGAGTACACAAATACAAGTATCCCAACTTCATTAATCAGCACTAATCTCGTCGGCCAGTAATATCCCAATATGACTCTTCTCGCACTCTCTCATCTTGCGTACACTTACTTCTTCCGTCTGCCAACACTGCTGTAATTGGATCGTGGAAAGTGGGCTTCCCTTGCTCCTGCGATAAAGGGCCGGGAGGAAACGTGATATTTCATCCTAGTCGCCTGCCACGCAGTAGTGGTATGTCAGGGCAAGATATACCATATGTATGTTAGTATGCAATGCAGGCGTACCTGCATGAATGACCTTTGATTAGTGGTTGCGGTCAGCCGTGGTGGTATTCGATTTGAGACATAGGGACCAATGGCCGGTTCAGATGAGTACATCTTGCAGTTCTTCCCTTGACGCTATAGTTGCCAGCCTCGCATGGTTGGAATGAAAAAGAATTGACAGGTTCTCGCTCCCGCTCTGGTGCCCGAACGGTCCGCATCTACCCGATCGACGACTACTGCTAGCGGTAGCGGCAGCGGTAGCAGAGAGCATCACGGATGCATGTGCGTAGTAGTAACAATAGCAGCAGTGCTCTGTATTACTACTGCTGCTGCTACTGCCTCAAGCTAGACCCGAGGTTCCCGAAATATGACTGACATTATATCATTAGTGTTGCACCCGGGCTTTTTGGCGTCTGCCTACCACGCTGTTGGTCCACGAGGGCTGTGAAGTGAGAGATAGATGCCTACACGTATGTAGCACTTCTAGTTTTTCACGTCTAATCTGTATGATACTTCAAACCTATTTCATACCCTCCCCTGATGTTTTATTGCTGTGGTTGGCCTTTTAAAGCTCCAAATCCCGTGTACCCATACCCTTGATATCGGCCACTGTCAGATTTTAGCGAGGAAAAATAAATAAGCTTGCCCCTAGAGGGACTTCCCCGGCTTTTTTAAGGACGCTTATACAGTGGGATGCAGAGACGCAGCTGGGAACAGTGCGCAAATTCTGGCCGGAAGAGAGTTGTGGCTTACCACAATAATCACGTCTGGCATAATCCAATCACGAGCTTTCGTCGGAAGGTTGGTCGCAAAGGGGTTAGAATGGAAGAAGAGAAGCGAAAAGAACTTTGGCTAGTGACTTCGCCCAGATGGCTGACGTGGAGGTCCCGTTATCCTTTTACTGCTTTCGCTTGCCGTGAAGCACTTTCCGAAGTTTGAGACGAATTGGGAAGAGTGTTCTCAAGCTGCAAGGACTGCATGACACTGGCCGGGTCCTATCCAACTTCAATTAGATAGGAATGGGATTTACATGTGGCACCGGAAGCGAGCGGCGTACCGAAGGATTGATTCCGATCCGTGTTGCTTGTCATTGGATATCCAAGACAAGTCAAATACCCGTGGCGGTTGAACCGCTTGTACATGGTACTATAGGGCATTAGGATCCGGTAAACCTGGGCAGCAGTGCATATAAGCGCCTAGAGATTACTCATATCACATAGGATCGTTTGCCAGGAATAAACGCGGTATCCTCTTTATCCGTGATATTTTTACATCAAATAGGATAGGTTATGGCTTGAACGAACTGTAGTCTTTGATCTTGTGACTAGAAATATCTGGTGTGTTTGTTTGCGCCATCCATGTATACAGATAGTTTGGCGTCAATGGCCGTCTTGTTAAATCCACAGGGTCGGAGATATCCAACTGCGAGAGGGTACGGAAGAGTAGTAGGCGTTGAGTGCTCAAGTTGCGACGTGATGGGTATTCAGGCAACGTCGAACACCGTGTGATTAGCTAGCTTGTAGTATTGGGGACCCGTCCGGGCGATATCCGCAGATACTAGAAGTGAATTCGTCTTCTGTGATCCTTCGGTTGACTCCTTGGGTAATTTTGTACTGCGATGATTCCGTTAGTTGTACATTTTCCAAGACGTAAGCTTGATGGTAGATTCCAAAAGCAGCTAAGTAGATTCACGGACGCAAAAATCTCCGTCTTCATCGCATGGCACGGTTATCATAGGCTTCGCCAGGCCACTTGCCTTGGTATGCCTATCTCTCCAGGCGGCCTTTGCTGGCTTCCTGCGGCTGGAGTGTGCGTTCTGCTGGGGCCGACCTGAGGCCTGTTATAGCCCTGGAGGGTTTGCCACGCGTGCCAGACTTCTTCTCGGGACCGACATTACGGCTGCTCGGATGGAGGTCTGCCATGAAAGTGTAGACTCTCTCGGACTCGGAGCGTCGGTCGTGATGTCAGCCATCAGATTATGCATACTGCCCGAGGTTCCCTGCGTCGATTGCGCCAGGGCTACCTACCATGCGGGAAGCTCAGAAGCGAGCCTAACAACTGTGATAGCGGTGCCTGCCTCGCTATGAGGTTGATCCTGCCCTCTACGCATCCGAGCATTTGATCCGGAAGGGGCCAGTAGCCATTGAGGCAAGTACTGGCTACCATTAAGTAAGAGGCTAGCGTTATCTAGATACAGTGTCACTTGTATCGAATGAGCCTTCATCAGCTGCTCCCACTCGTCACTGCCTCAACAATCCTGCTGGACTTGTAAGGTAGTCACGCCCCACGGGTACTACAAACCAAACGAGCAACCGCCGACCACCGAATCATTGGACCCCCATTTCCCAACTTCCCCAGATTCTGCGCAATATAATGCGTTTATAGGCTACTTAGTAATCAAGAGGTGCATCTACCTCCTCCGAGGGGTTTGACATGATCATCCCATCACGCCTAGGGAGTAGACTTGCTGGTAAAAGGCAAACTTTCCTTTTTACGTATTACACTGATATGTATACACCGCGGAATACTACTACAACGAGTTGTAGGACGGAGTACACCCGCATAGTACATCAATATAAGTCCGCATACCGGGCAAAGAGGAATATGCTTCTTCTTGGCACACAAAGGAAAACTTCCTCCCCAATCTACACAAAGCACGATTTTGGTCCATCTTATTGACTAGTCTATCATCGACCTTTTCTTTGCTAACACTACGTTTCAGTCACGGAGAATAACCTGTACTCTTGATATCTCACCAAACTATACAATCTATACTTCTCTTTCTCTTTCTTCTTCTGCTTTTGTTTTCTTGCCCCTCTTATTTTGCGGTCCCAACTTCTCCACGTATTTCGAACCTTTCTTCATCGTGGACAGGTCCAAATACGTTAACCGCGCGGCAAAGTTCAACAATCCGGCTGGGTGCGATTGTCAGCATTTTGTCATCAGGGGGAAGCGGCTTGACTAATCGGCGCCCTTCCGGTTGAGCGATGTGCCGCAAGTGTGGAGTAAGAAAATACTCCGACAATTTTTTAATATAAAAACGTGTGAGTGCAGGTCATGAGAAGAGAGAAAAAATGGCATTGAAACGACACATCTTCTCGCTACCTCGCCAGGCGTGGCATCGATATTCCGTCGCTTCATGATTACCATCTACCGTCGTAAAACAGCCATCTCATCTCATCAAGCGGGGAACATTTGGCGCCGATACTGTTGTGTGGGATTACATCGACAAAAGCGCCCTCTCGTTTCCGTGTCCGCGACGACAAGCGTACGAAAAGACACTCGCAAATTATCGAATCAGCAACACTCGAAAATGGCAGATACCCAGCCAGAGAGCGCGCCTGTAGAAGAGAAAAAGGAGGAAGAGCCGCTCCCCCCGCTATCTGACCACGACTTCAAAATATTCAACCGCATGTCGGAGCACATGGATCTCTTTGTAACCCTCCCCCTTCCCCTTCCCCGCCCTTTATCCCGGGATATCATCACTTGAAAAGTAAAAAGTTGCAAAAAAGTCTGTTGAGCGCTCAAACGTTTTTGAAAAAAGCACAACCACTTCCGCAGCTCCTGGACCCTCCTCTGGGACGCCGCCAACGCCCGCCGCCGCCCCTCCAACCTGACCCACCGCCAGTTCCTCGACGCCGGCCTGTCCTTCTGCTCCTCGCTCAACATGCACCACGGCATCGAGGAGGCCCGCGTCTTCCCCCTCCTCGCCCGCCGCATGCCCGAGTTCCGCCCCGGGCGCGCCGGCCCCATGGTCGCGCAGCACCGCCTCATCCACGCCGGCCTGGAGAGCTTCGAGGCCTACCTCCGCGCCGTCCGCGCCGGGGAGCAGGACCTCGACTGGGCGGAGCTCAAGGCCCGCATGGAGAGCTGGGGAGGCGTGCTCTGGGAGCACCTCGACGAGGAAGTCAAGTCGCTGGGGGCAGAGAACATGAGGAAGTACTGGAGTAAGCAGGAGATGATGAAGATGGCTCTCTGAAAAGTCCCCCGGGGGTGGGGGCTGTATATATATATATATATATATATATATTAGTCGTATCAATTCTTCTCTATATGATCTAAGCTTTTTTTTTTTTAACTTTATCGACAGCGATCTATATTTATGATATATATGTACAAGAAGAAGAGAAGATAAGAAGAAAATCAAAAACGTAATAGCTCGGATCTTTGCGTGTTCCAAATCACCATTAATCATGACCCTCACCCCCTCCCAAAAAAAAGGAGGGGGTAAAGAGAGATGTGTAGAAAAAGAAAAAAGAAAAAAAAGAGAGAGAGAAAAGAAACACCGTCTAGGCATTGGCCCTCCACAGATCCCTCATGCTGCCAGCAGCAGGCCACATGGCCAGAGCGCCAATGGCAAAGTCGTTGAGCGGGCCGTCGTCGACGCTCCAGTGCAGCGTGAGCGGGGCCCAGGCCAGGTTCCGGAAGAAGTCCCTCTGCCAGCCGAGCTCCCACTCGAGCGTGGCCCTCGCCTTCCTCCCGCCCTTTTCCTCGAGGGCGCGGTGCCGCTCGAGGAGGAGGCGGCCGAGCTCCATGAAGACGTACGAGGCCCAGGAGCGGACGCTCCACCGCGCGAGGCGCAGCTGGAGGGCCGGGCGGACGGGCAGGACGCGCTTGGCGGCGAGGAAGGCTACGTTCTCGGTCGCCTGGAAGGACACGAGGGCGACGAGCTGCGCGACGGCGAGCGCCCTGTCAAACGCCGATTTCTGGTCCTTCTTGTCCTTCTTCTTGTCCTCCTGCTCGACCACCATCCTCCGGCCCAGCATGTACAGCCCCAGCAGGCCGAAGAGGCGGTTGAACCCGCGCACGTCGGCGATGACGGCGGCGAGGTTCTTGAGCCGCGCGGCCAGCCGCAGGGCGAACGACACGAGCGGCGAGTAGACGGGGTTCTGGGCGAAGCGGACGCTGGCCTGCGGCGGCAGCTTGAGGGCCAGGGCGATGAGGTCGCGGGCGTTTTGCTGCGTGAAGGCGCGGCCGAGGTGCTCCAGCGACGCGCTCGACAGGCGCGCGGCGTAGCACACGGCCATGAGGGTGGTGTCGGCGCCCGCGCGCGTGGAGACGCAGCGCGTCAGCCGCTGGAGGAAGGCGTCGGCCGAGCGGGCGGCGGACGTGGCGGCCGCGGCGGCGGGCGAGGCCGAGGCCGGGGGCTTCTTGGGGAGAGGCAGCGACGACGACCAGTTGTTCTTCTTGCCGCCTCCTGACGTTGATGTCGACGGGAGGTGGGTGACGGGGACGTCCATCGTCAGCGCCGCCGATTCCGACTCCATGGGTACTAGTAGTTTTTCGGTCTGTTGTTGGAGGATGGTGGGTTTTGCGTGTTGAAAAGGAAACCGGAAAGTATCGAGAGAGAGCAAACACCCTTCCCCGATCCGACTCTTGGAATCAACAAAATCAATCAAACTTTTGGGGTTTTCGTTTTCGCGGGGGAGTTTTGGGGGGGAGGGGGAATAAGACACCGGAATGCGGATTTACGTCGATAATTATTTTGGGGATAAAGGTTCAAACAACGAACGGCACGGCGCGGGCTAATATCTTGCTACCCATTACGGAGTAGGTAGTACTCGGCGAATCGGCACCCAAGTTGTAGGCTTATGAATTGGGGGAGGGAACAGGATGGGATATGGGGAACGGGGAAGCAATCAGGAGGAGGAGTGGCGGTAGCGGTTGGTAGCATCAAATGGTGCGATTGACGAGGATGCATGGGATGGAATGCGGTTCGGCTCCTTACCCCAGGCAAACCAGCACTAACAAAAGATACACCGTCACAGGACAGGCCCCCCCCCTCTTCTCCCCCGTTGCGGGACTAAAGTCGGTCGGCAAGCCGGTACGCAAGCGGGTGGCGTCTCGTAGGCCGAGGTAAGTGGGCGTTTCTGCATGTCTCTCAAATCCTTTTTATGCACACAAAAAACCCTGGGGATCGAGACTCTAAACTCGGCGGAAATGCTCGTGACAGGTCTTTTATCTTGATGCATATCCATACCAAGTACTCCGTATACTCCATAAGACCCCATAGTAGATTTAGAACTTTTGATGCTTTCCATTGGATCATCACGGTATGTAACCCGCACACCGTAAAGTGCTCATAACCCGCCTAGCAGCGTCGGTGTGCAATACTCCGTACCGGGGCTTACTACGCTACAATATCTACTACCTACTTGCTGGTCACCAACAGCCCCTTGATCTTTCGCATACGATTTATCGATGTCCAGCAATGGCTCTGGCCTGGTATAGCTCCTCGAGATACTTCTCCTCCTCATCCGAGAGCACTTTACCTCTGCTCTCAAGCGCCTCGTCGATCCTCTTGACGCTGCTGAAGCCGACAATCGGGCTGGCAACACGCTTGTTAATCCAGGCCAAGGCAACGTGGCTCATGGCCCACTGGTGTTTCTCGGCGAGCTCAATGACTCTCTTGATGATCTTCTGATCCGTCTCGCTCTGGCCTGGCTCGCCCTCTGCCTCGCGCGAGCTGCGCTCAGTGTTCCTGAACTCCGTCGGCGCGCGGGCGAGATGCCCCCGGCACAAGGGTGCCCAGGGGATGAGGCCAACGCCAGTGTCGTTGCAGAAGCGGTTCATCTCGCGCTCCTCCTCGCGGTACAGCAGACTGTACTGGTTCTGCATGCTGATGAACTGGGTCCAGCCGTTCCTCTCGGCGCAGAACTGCATGCGGGCAAACTGCGTCGCCCACATGCTGCTGGCGCCGATGTAGCGAACCTTGCCGCTCTGCACAAGGTCGTGGAGTGCCTTCATCGTCTCCTCGATGGGAGTGCTAGCATCGAAGCGGTGAATCTGCAGGAGGTCGATGTAGTCCAGGTCGAGCCGGCGCAGCGAAGCATCAACCTGGTTGAAGATGGCCGCGCGGGACAAACCAAAGTTGTTCTGGTAGTCTTTGGACGCCTCTACCGCGTCGCGGTTGATAAAATGCCGAGTTTCTGTAAGAAAGGTTGTGTTGTGAGTATGACGTGTGTGATAAGAAAGTTGTGATTGTAATTTTGCTTACCTTGGTCCTCGCCAACAGCCCAGTGGCACTTGGTCATGACGACAACCTTGTGGCGAGGGATGTTGTACTTTTTGATCGCCTTGCCGACGATGACCTCGGAGGCACCGTTGCAGTAGATATTGGCCGTATCCCAGGTATTGATGCCACGATCATAAGCAGCCTTGAGCAGGGGAAGCGCCTATGGCGTGTAAGTGATGATGCTGTATACAACCCCATGTAGTACCACCGCGGCTTGGCGGCCATGTGGAAGAACGTACCTCATCCTCCTCAAGAACCCAAGGCAAAGTCTGCCTATCGCCGAAGCTCATGCACCCGAAGATGGGCACCGAGATTCGCAAGCCAGAATTGCCGAGCCGGCGGTACTCCGCCTTGGAGTTGTCGAGGGACTCCTTGAGGGGGGCGGGTAGTTGACCAGACATGTTGTTGGTTTTCCTAGACGTTTGGTGTTGCGGTTCGTGCTCTTTTACAAGGGGGGCAATTTGGGACTGAGGGGTTTAAGAGACTTTGGAAATATATGGAGGTTTCAATTGAGGCCCTCCACTGGCAAAATAAATGTGTGCGTGTGTGTGTGTATTACGTGCGTGTGAAATACTGTACATGTAAATCAAATGTCGTCAGTCAGTTCCCCTCCACAAGTTGCCCCACGTCGCCGCAACTACTAACTCCGTAGTACTATAGCAGTATTAGCAGTGATGCCTTTGGCACTCGGTACGCCATAACTCGTCTTGCCTACTCTGTACTCCGGACTCTGCACTCTTCCTTCCGTTTTCCCCTTTCGTTGCGCCACTCGCATGCGGGGTATTCGGTGGGTTGACTTACTCGACAGTCGTCCATCCCGCTCACCCTCCCGGCCCGCGATTCCTAAGAGTTCACTACCAGCCAATGTTTCCACACTACGGAGTATATATGGTAGAAGTGATTCAAGATACTGGGGATAGGCCAAGGCACATTACTTCTAGACTACAAAGATAACCTCATCACGACTACGAATTACACAACACAAAAGGCTTTTCACTCATGTTCAAGAACAATGTCCAATGAATTCAGAAACTACTACAATAGAAAAATGCCTTTTAATCGCAAGCAAGGCTAGCTAAAAAAACGAACAAAAAAGCTCAAATAAAAAACGAGATGTAAAAGCACGACAAAGCTATGTCCCAACGCCCAAGGCCCCGGACGAGCAGTCCGATATTGCGCCGCTCACCCTTTTGCCATCGACAAACAGAGGAACACTCCCGCGAAAATAAAACCGGCGAGTGATTGCTCCCTCTCAGCTCCCCCACTATACACAAGTAGAAGATTGAAATGACAGTTGTAGATGTACACGGCAGAGCATGTAGCAAAGGGGTGATTAAAGAGAACAAGGAGAAGAAGAAAGAAGGAGAGGTTTTGAAATCCGTCCATGCGCCTCGCGTTAACGAAAGTAGAAGCGAAGTCATCAATGCCAGCATGTCTTCATGAACGTTAGTCTGGTATCAGAAGCACGTTTCTCGTCGAGAGAATAATTCATAATCAGTACGCATCCTCGTCAGTCCACTCGCTCCCGCTCACGATTCTGCGACCATCTTCGTCGACTTGCACAATGCCGTATTGGTCCTGAGGAGGGATTCCCTTGGCCCGCTTGTTCTGGCTGTTGGATAGGCCATGCTCCGGCTCCGTCCTCTTGCCTTGAGCAGCCCTCACCTTGGCAAAGTACGCGTCCGAGGCATCCGCCTCCGGTTCACTGAAGTCGTCGTACGTCTCCCAGTTTTCACTTCCAGAGACGGTCGTGGAAGATTGGCTGGTGCTAGAGATTTGTCTCGGTGGAGGAGGCATGCGCGAAGAGCGGAGTGTCGAGTATCGCTCGTCATATTCATCCTCGTAATATTGACTATAATAAGAATTGTTCGAGTCTGGTCGCATGCTGCGGGAGAGCGGCCGGTCATCATACACATCTTCGGGTTCAACATGGCGGACGATGCTGCTGCTGAATACCGAAGACTTGTAGGGGCCCTGCGGTGTCTCAAGCTTGTGCCCTTGAACCAGGTCGCGCATTTTCGGAGGGGGTGCTCGCACAGGCGCTCCATTCCGCAGAGTGTCACCTCGCGATTCCGGACGAGGAGGACGCTCGGGGGAGTTGTTGCCATGCTTCAGGTTCGACAGAGGAGGCCGGTTAGGGATCTTGCTAGGGCTAGTCTTCGTATTGGTGATCTGCTGTGACTGTGCCCTCTTCAGGGTTCCCCCGGTGGTTGTGGGTGTTTTCGTCATGGAACGAGCGGGAAGGGTCCTGGTACTCTGACTTCTAGCGGGACCATGGGTAGGGACAGGGGTCGGGGCCGGGGCAGCTGGCTTAGATACCGATTTGTTGTTGATCTTGGTGGCAGACGGGGGAGGTCCAGCAGGAGTTTTTGAACGGGCTGTAGGCACCTTCTTTGCCGCAGTCATGGCCTCGTCCGCCTCTAGTTCATCAAGATAAGGCTCTCCGTGCACCAAAAACTCTCGACCAAATTCGTGTTCCCAGTTCTGAAGCATCTTCCTGACATCGGCTGCCACCTTGGGCAACTCTTTCGCGATGCGCTTACGCATCTTCTCCTCACGCAGCAGTTTTCCAGGATCACGCCTTTCGCCTTTCTGACCACGCATCATCAAACGTGATGCATCTTGGCTAGAAGCTGCAAGTTCGTCTCGTTCCTTGATGAGAGACCTATGTCGGTCGACAAGCGCGAGGATTGGCGCTCGCTGCTCCTTCAATGCTTCCAGGCGAGCAATTTCACGCTCATGGGCATCAAGAAGTGCGTCGCTGTAAACATCGGAGAAGGCGGGGGTGAAGTCGAGCATCTCGTCCTCTGAAAAGTACAGTGCGTCCCAAAGATCTTGCAGCTTGACCCTTGCATCCTCAACAAAGAGGTGCATGTTCTCTTTCTTCAACTCCGTCAATCGCGACAGCTCAGCTTGGAACTCGTTGATTTGACGAATGCCGCAGCCGCGGTTCTGGTTCAAGAAGTTCTTTGTCTCGCCTTCGTCAATCTCGAGCTTCACCCACAAAGACTCAACATTGTTTCTGAGCTCTTTCAACCTCCTTTCACGATCCTTCTTCTCGTTGGCTAGTTGGTCACGCTTCGAGCGCAGACGGGCAATATCCTCCTGATGCAAACCCAGCTGTTCAGGCGCATTATCGTAATACTTAATAATGGCACCATCTTGCTGGGATTGAGGAATGCCGAGTTCGGCCCAGAGGCTAATAATCTGCTCGGAATAGGCTTGAACGGTCTGGATGCGGCGACTATATTCATCGTAGACTCGCTCGAACTCGTGCTCAAGCTTGTTGGCGTAGGATTTCGAGAGATCGAAGTTTGGTGGGATGGACTGGTTCGGGCCAGTGGGCGGTAAAGGGATTTGGAGGAAGGTCGGCTCCAAATGCGACGAGTAGGATTCCAAAGATTCGACAAGTTCTTCATGGGATTAGCACAACACCTCTAGAGGTCCCGCCACCAGAAAGAAAGGGGGTGCTCACTCTTCACTTGCTCGAATCGTTCCAGATGCAAGCGCTTGACGTGGCTGTGCGTCTCCTTGAGCTGCTGCAGACAGCGCACCAAAGGGTATGTAATCTTGAGATTGTCTTCGTCACCGGACCCCCGCCGTCTCTTATTTTCATCGAGCGATCCTTCCATCTGGCGGATAGCGGTAATCATTTTCTTCGCATCATCGATCAGGGCCTTTTTCTCGTCGGTGACCTGCTGCACGTGGCTTTTCAAGGCACGAGACAGAACATCGAATAGCTGTAAAGGTTAGCTGGCGAACCCGGCTCGGAAAAGCAAAGAAACCCGAAAAATAAAAATAAAAATAAAAATTCAAGCTTGCTGAACTTACCTCTGCCTCTCTCTCGTCACGCTCATGGTTCGGAATCCCAATCTCGTCGAACAGACCCTGAAGTTGGTCGATGCTCGAATTGAGCCAGTTTGGGTCCATGATTGGTAACAATTGAGGGCTAACGAGTGTCTTGGGTCATGTAGAGAAAAAAAGAGAAAGGGAGAAAGCGAGGTGGGGGAGATAGTATGGTAAAGGGCAGGAATGAATGTGATGATGTTTGTCTCGCCTGCTAATGCGGACGAAGGTAGATTTAGACTCCACATGGAAGTTGCAAGGTCGGCCGATATTGTTGACATTCCGATCTTGAGGCGTAACCACAGCAACACATCGACTCGAGCGCTAAGCTTTGCAATCCCCCCTGTCCGTCAGTGGTAAAAATAAAAGCCTCGGTTCCACTGCTTGCTCGCATACTGTTACGGAGTACTCCGTACTTGCAGGCTCTACTCTGCAGTGTATAGCATGCCACTTTGCCTCAACTTCAGGCTGCTCGCTACGGAGTACTAGGGTAGTAGGTACGGAATGCATGAGATTATGACAGTGGCCCTGCCCAAAAGCGATACTATCCATCTTTACTCCGTACTTAGTAGTCGTGTAGTAGTAGCAGTAGCACTGGCAATTTCAAGTGTATCAACATTGTGTAAGCAGTCTCAGTATTTCATCTTCTTTTCCTTCTTTGTATGCTATAAACTACCTACTCCGTACAACTCAAGGCATGGATTGTAATTCTTGGGCGTATGCTGGGCATATGCTGGGTAAACACTTGGGTTTTTTTTTGCCGTGCCTCTTTGTGAGCGATTTATTTTTGCACCCTTACACCTCGCACTTTCAGCTCGCGATCACGCCAGCACCTTGTTATGGCTACGATTGTCCCTTCAGCTTCCCCTCGACATCTGAAAACGGCATGGTGAAAGTCGAATATGTTGGCTTGGTACTACGATGTCAGCACAATAATCGATCTCAATTCGTCAACTTCCCCAGTGCAAAAAGCCGGTTTTTTTTTCCTCGCTGGAGATGCGGGACTTTGTTTACATCCCTCCGTTACCTGCTCAACCTCTTTTCGTCTGGAGAACCGATCGTCGTTGATGCTAGGTTGCAGAACGCAAAGACCATAGCTTAGATAGCGTCGTTATCGTCGAGTGAGGGACATGAAGCAAGCACTTAATCGTGCAGTGGGCAGTGGGCAATGTGACTCCTATGGCAATCGTGCAGCGAAAAATAAACAATAGTATGCACAACATGAGCCCCACGTAAGCGCCTCAGCGTAGGCTAATGCAGGTAATTCTAATAAACACGAGTTTAGAGTAAACAAATATCAGTAGTGACTAGTCATCACAAAGTTAAACCATTGTTTAAGTTTGTAGACGTTGTAACGGTCTTCCATCTTCACCAGAGGCTCAAAATGGAACAAAATGGACCGAGATGGTTGGAAAATGTGATATTATCATACAACGTACAGGGTAACCGGCAAACACCGACGAACCGAGCCGACAGCCCGAAACTGAGGTGTTGAGTGAATAGGGAGCTGGCCTCCACCACTTTTCCTCCTCAAATGATTGTGTGCCTGGGTCGGTCGGGTGACCTCTCACTTTCCATGTTCCATCATTTTCCATCCATGAAATCACTGCTACTCCGTATAACCGAGGGGTATCATACTGCGCTCGCCCATGAACTCATACCTACATCTTCCACTTCGTAATTTGAACCACTCTCGCCGGCCACATCCATTATTCCAGCCATGTCCCAACTCAGACAGTTTTGCAAATCATCCAAGTCTAGGCCCTCACATATCATCTTGTATCCCTTTGGTGATGATGCTTCACGGTCTTGACTCAATCCGATGAGCTGTGCAGCAGCGCTCGCGCGATCCCAAGCCAATGGCGGTGAACCCGGATTGCCTGGTGCACATGATGCTCGCCTACTACTGGCGGGTGAATGTACCAGAGGAGTTCGATTGCTCGGTGCAGATTGAGCGGTACGCCTGAAGGCAATCGCGAAGTCACTCGACATGGAGGTTGAAGCGGCTGATGAAACTGCGGCGGATCTTGGAACAGCAGCCACGCCGTTGTCACTTTCCGTGATGCGAGGCGTTGCTGGTTCGATCCAAGAGCCAGCTTTCACTTTGAAAAGCCAGCGTTCAATCGTCTCGCACTGAGATTGGTTAGTAATCAAAGACCAAAATTGCATCATCATTCTGAACCTACCAGCGACTCTGCCATTGGGTACAAGGGCATCATCATTTTCAGAATACTGATATTCCCTTCCACGGAGTTAATGGCTTCCCCAAACTTCTCCTGAGCATCTATCCTCTCTGGGTCCAGCAATTTGGCCACGTAATACAGCATAACCCGGCAACTGTCAAAGATGAAGAAGGGGAGAAGCCCATCTGATAATAGCCTCGGCCCATGTTCTGCTGCTTCGGAAACGAACTTGGTGATTTGCCGCGCATGGAAGTAACAATCTGCCTGCAAAGCTTGGAGCATTTCTGTATGCTCTGCTGGGAAGGTGGTATACGAACTTCGCAGACGGAATAGCTCCGGCATAGAAACCTTGTACAGCTCAAGGTAGTTGTGATGATAGGTGCAGTGGATGAGCATCAAAGCTCCTAGCTGGTTACTATCGAGACGAGCATAGATGGTGTCGGGCGAGTATGAAACGAAGTCGGGGAGTTCGCGGCGCCAAAACGCAATGTCCGCGTCGAGAGCTGAAAATTCCGAGTCTGATTGCCAGGGTGGCGGCCCTCGATCTATGTGCTTGATATACCTGATTGGTCCTGGTTAGTATTAATCTGGGAAAAAGGCACGAGTCAACGAACCGGACAACTCTCTTGCGCAGAGTAACGATGCGGACGTAATAGGCCATGATACCCATATTCGCAGCTGGCTTATTCGGCACCACGGCCGGTGGTAATGATTGCAGAACGTGTCCGACGCCCAGTGTCTCAGTCACACTGGCAATTCTCAACCCGAAACTACGTTCATTGCAGGGCAATTGGATTTTGATATCGCTCTCCCGTAGGAGAGCCATCTGCTCGGACCCTGTCCCAGTCCAGGCATCCAAGGCGAAAACAGCCCACATGAGCCGTCGCCTGCTCTCCCGTGTAACAACCGAGGGCGATGCTGGATCGCTGGTGTCGGTGCACAGGATATCCGACGAGTATTCTTTATTAAGCTTGAGAGCCTGTGCCAAGCGAACGGTCAAGCCACTCAGCATCAGCGCCTTTCCGTAATCACCCAAGCGGAAGCGGAAGTCGTACAACAGCACAGCGGTCTGTCATTGCGTTAGCGACAAGCTCAAAAAGTCAACAGAGGACGGCAAGACTCACCATAAGACGTTGCACTGAAATCTTTCCAAACCCCGAGAGGAGGATTTGTTCAGCCGTCTGCGCCCATTGATTCCCTGCCCTGGAAATCAAGGTGGTATTTGTGAGCACATCATTCTGCGCCAAGTTAAGGGTATGAAATCTAAGACAGTTAGTGTTCTGAGCCATGCGAAAAGACTGGCAATGAGACTGACTTGGCTCCGTGCGCGCATATAATATGGAGCAACGCTGAGTCGTCGTCAGAGTGAAAGCCATTGTCAAGCTGGCGCATGAAAGATGGCTTATGCACAAACGCAAAGCAACGAATTGGATGGATGTTGGCGAAATAATGGTCGACAATCCGACGAAGAGGCCGCGAAGGAGGTAAATCGGGAGCCAGGAGCCTATTCCCTCGTCAGTCGCTCGTATGTCTTTAATCGAGTATGCGGTTTGAGTCGGACATACCAAGCAAAGGGATCTGATGCTGACATGTCAATCATCTGAGAAGGTGCTTGTAGTGTCGGCGATATCAAAACGCTAGACCCTGTTGGTGGACGCCCGCCTTCATCGCTTCTATCAACATCGGGTGAACTACCCCCCTCGCCACTACCGCTGTGATCTTCTTGATGTTCTCCATCGATCCCTTTACCGGAGAAGGTTTTGGTCCATCGTGGGGTAGCTCCACCATCATAGACGCAATCCAGCTTTTTGGATGTGCAGCGCGAGCACTTTGGTCTATCACCGTTGCACTTTGTTTTCGATAATCGACAACTCGTGCAAGACCTATATGTGCGTATCTTGCGCAAGGAGACGGGGGACTTTGCGGTTGAGGAGAAAGAGCCATCATCTCCTACACAATCCAACTGCAAGCGCTCACAATTCCGACATCCATTGGGTCTCCCATCGCATTTGACCTATATGTTGTCAGTCATGGTGGTGTTGCAGGCTGAGTTTACCAGACGCATACACACAAGGCCGAGTCAGTAGCTTTGCGGCGATTACTATAGTAGTAGCAGGGCTACTAATAGTGGTACACTGCCAACACTGGTAGACAGCCTTGCTGCGCGCCAAGCGTTTTTTGGGGGATGGATAACTTGGATAGGCTTACCTTTCGAGCTCGACACACACGACACCCCATACTGACGATGAAGGGTCCAAAGTTGAGACCATTGGCGGTTTAACAATGGAAATGATGAAAGTTTTATTGTTTCCTTTTTTTTTCGATTTCGAAAGGAAGTTTGGAAAGAAATGAAACCAAAGAACAGATCAAGGTTTCTTTCTGGCTCAGCGGTGCACACTACCAGCAATGGGCGATAGCCCGTCGGTCACTCGGCCACCATCTATAGGTGGACTCCCGAGGGGCCGAGTGATAGTCTTGAACGCAACCGACAGGGGTAATGACGTGCTCTGTTAGACTTCTGGCGAATACACCAACAGTGACCAAGACAGCAAGTCACAACAACCCAAAATTGAGATCTGGGAGGAAAAAAAAGTCACGCTCCAGGAAGGGGAAGGGGGGAGAGGGTGGAGTGACCTTATTATATTGTTTAGGGCATTTTAGGCACGTCTGTCGTGACCTCTCTTTTTTTACACCTTTTGGGCGGGTGATGGAAGATGGACATAATCTTGCGCCATTGTTTGCCTCCGACAGACCGACCGAAAAAGAACATCAGCGACAAGTTCCTGGCCTATCCCCCTTTTTTCCTTGTTGATACGGAGTACTAGTAGTGGTATCTGCCCCCTCCCTCCTTTGCCTTCCCACCTGGAGAAAATGCAGTCAACCGTGGTTCGGATCGCGCCATCGCCCTGCGGAGTCCCACTGTGGGAGGGAAGGACCTACGTATCACCAATTCCGGTAGTGTCGACGTGCCCAGCATGGATGTCATGAGACCAACTGCTAGAGACGGGCAAAGGGTGACCTGTCCATGCGGAGCCGGGCTGCGATGATCAAAACCCCGGAGACGGCCGCCAGCGCTCCTGCGTAGAACATGGCTGGGCGATAAGCGTGCAACCCGCCTTCGGATCCCCCATAGGCCTCGAGGATGTAACCTGCAATCGGTGCTCCCTGCGATGTTGTTAGTCACAGATGCGGTGTGCTTGGTGCTGCGTCAAAAAGAGGGAAACAAAAGTGAAGCTGTAGGGCTTGTTAGCCAGGGTTGCCTCACCATTAAGTACCCGCCGATCCAGCCCGTCACCACCATACTCATCACCACAGCTACTCTTGCACTTCCAAACACTTTGCTCACTACCGTCGGCATAGTGGAGAAGAATGCCCCGTTGGCTGCTCCATTGATGATCACAAATACAATCATGGATGTAAGCGTTGTACTCGTGGGCCATATCGCCAGGTTTGTAATCGAGGTTAGTACCAGACTTGCGACCATGGTGTTTAGAGACCCCAGCTTATCCGACATAACACCACTGGCAATTCGGCCAACTGCGGACGCAAGCGAAAATCCCGCCACGAGTCCAGCACCTACGTTGGCAGGAAAGCCTATGCTTGTGGTATACATGGGAATGAAGAAGGGAGGCACGAAAAGAGGAAAGGTGCCGATGGCTGACCCAATGAAGACGAGGTTAAAAGTCAGCGACTTGAAAAGCCCCCTGCTTAAACGTTAGTACTTCCGAAGTTCCGAACCCTAGCTGCGTTTGTTTGAACGGCAACCTACCATTCGATGAAACTGCTGGTTCTTTTGAGAGGAACCCGTTCCTTCATCAACCAAGCGGCAGGTAGACCAGTTACCAAGGTCAACAGGCCCATGATGCGGTAAGCCCAGGCAACATCAAGTTTCTGGATCAGACCCTCGATCACAAAACTCATGACGGCACCACCGAACCCACTGCCAGCAAACATCAGGCCGTTGGCAAGACCTCGTTTGGCACTGAAATACTGAGAGGGCACCGAGGTTATGACAACGAAACATAAACTGGCACTGTCAGCAAAAGCGGCCCAGTGCTCATGGCTGGAACATTGACCAATTACCTCACACCTGTTCCCATGATGACTCCGAAGGTAACGAACAGCCCGCCAACGTTCTTGGTAGAGAACCCGGCAAGCAATTCGCTACCACCCATTAGCACTGTTCCGATCATCGCGGTGTTTCTGGCTCCCACGCGCCTCATCAGACGAGAATTGACCAGCGCCAGAGCGGCAATGAGAGCCGCTTGCAAAGACCCAACGAATGATAACACGGCCGAGGTGGCCAGACCGTCCTCTACGAGGGCGCGCTGAAGAATACCCCATGCGTACGTCGTGCCGAGAGACCACCAAAGCAGGACGCCGCCGCAGCCCACAATGACCCATCCGTATCCTCCGTCCGGGGCTTCCGAGTCTGCGGCGAGTGATTCCTGAAGAATTGCGTCTCGCTGAGATCTCTTGGGGTTAGCAATGGCTGGCCGAGAGATTGGGGAGCTGATTGGCAGCTCGGTGAGCTGGACTGAGGTCGTAGTCGACATTTTTCCCTAGCAGAACGTCTGAAACTACTATGTATTTGGCTTCGTACACGACACGACAGCCTAGGGAGCAGACACGGAAGGGTTATTTATGCGGTCCGGCAAGACCCTGCCTTTGCATCGTCCGGCTTCGGGACCTTAAAATCCTCATCTCTGGGTCATGATGTGGGCCGTAATCATTGCCGAGCCTGGGCTGAAGGGCAGGACCCGGTCAAGTCGATAGGAGTATGATGTCCCACTCCCCGTATTGTACGTAATTCGATCCCATATAGGGTGTCCGCTGCTGCATTACATAAGTTGGATGTGCAACGTTTTGCTAAGAGAGTCCCGAGTTTCCAGGCATTTCGATGAGTATCTTCTTTGTGATGTTGAGACGGCTTACTCCGTCCGGTGGAATATGATGAGATATCCACATGGCGGAGGAATACCTGGAGACCAGGGTAGGGGGCCCATAGAGCTCAGTACTCCCTATGTTTGTAGAGGATGGGATTCACATATTTCGGAAGAGGAGGTTAAAAGGCTCTATTCCCTATAATTTTGGGCAGTGATAGAGAAGCGCATCGATACCTGGTTCCACTTACACCAGGGGGTTGTAAAAACAACTTGCATTGTTTGAAAGGTGACCACGTGACCCCCTTCACCGAGACAGGTGCCCGGACCAGAGCGAGGTGGAAGCCTACTACAGGAACGTACCTACGGAGTAGGCGTGCTAGGTAATGGAGTAAAAAAAGACGACAAAGGTGGAGCCAATAGATAAGCTACGATAAGGCTACTTTGGCGGGGCTAGCTTTCAAAAAAAATCGAGGGACTGCTTGCTCAACACCAAGAAACTTTTGAGTGATCCGGGTCGCTTTGCTGGTGGGATTTTTTTTTGCGACCGGCCAAGGTAGTTTTTTCTTCACGACGGCACCCACCACTTTCACACCCCCCCTCGAAACCAATTCCTCGTCGGACGGGCCGTACGAAGCACAGCGACGAGCAGCGCCGATTCTTTTCCGTATAGCCCACGCACGAAGACAACGACGACGACGACGAGGACAGTTGGCCAGCTGCCACGATGCGTGTTGATCCGTGCTACTTTTGCGGGAGACCCGGTACATATACATGCATACACCTACCTATCTTGCCCAGATCCTGATTTTGAGGTCAATTGGGGGAGGGAGGGGGAATATACTTTTTCGTTTGCAAGAGAAATGCTGACTTTTCTTCCTTCTTTCAAGCGTATCCGTCAAAGGGTATGACCTTTTGCAGAAACGATGGGCAATCTTTCCGGTTTTGCAGGAGTAAATGCCACAAGAATTTCAAGATGAAGAGGTACGTTTTTTCCCTTTCCCTCACGAGCAAGCAGCTGTGCGACATGTTTTGAACGTAGCAACCGGGGTTCCATTTCCCCCACTACACCACTTTCTTTACCGATTCCAAGAGGTCTTGGATGAAAAAAAAAAGACAAAAAAGAATTGATTACTGACGCTTTACGGAAACCTGACAGAAACGCCCGGAAGCTCAAGTGGACGAAATCCTTCCGCAAGGCGGCGGGCAAGGAGCTCACGGTGGACACGACGCTGGCCTTTGGCGCCAAGCGCAACGTGCCGGTGCGCTACGACCGGGAGCTCTTCAACAAGACGCTGGCGGCCATGTCGCGCGTCAACGAGGTGCGGGCCCGGCGCGAGCGCGCCTTCTACAAGCGCCGCATGGCGGGCAACCGGGAGCGCCAGCTGGCCAAGGCGAGGCGCACCGTGGCCGAGCAGGGTCACCTGCTGCCGAGGCTGCGCGGGAGCGAGCGCAAGAGGCTCGAGGCCATGGGGGCCAACGAGGAGGATATCGAGGCCGAGGAGATTGCCGTCCGCGAGGGCAAGAGGAAGGTCGGCAAGGTGTTTGGCGGGGAGCAGAAGAGGGTCCGCGTCAGGGTCGACGGGGAGGTCGAGGAGGAGGGGAAGTCTGCTTTTGCGGAGGAGATGGAGGTCGAGTAAAGGGGACGAAGAAGAAGGAAAAAAATACAGCAAAGAGAGAGGGGGAGAGAGAGGGAAAAAAAAGACGCTTTTTCGCATTGCTCTGGGTTACGGGGTATTTGTCTGGGACTTTGTTCGGGGGGAGGGAAGCCATGTTGTTTCCTGGCAACTTTGAAAGAGTTTTTTTTATATGTCTACGGCATTGGCGTTTTCTTTTCTTTTCTACTCTCAAGGTAGTGAAATGGGATTTGCACTATCTGGGTTCATCGTTTAAACTGTGGTGATTTGTATCTGTGACTTCCTCTGACCCGTTACACTGCAAAAAACCCCAGTGTTCTAGTAGATGGGGGAAAAGAAGGTATGGACAAAGACGGCAAGGCAACAGGGGACGAGTGGGTAAGACTAAAAGGTGGTAAGGAATCTTTTTAAACGCCGGTATGAGCTGAAAAAATGTATATCTAGACAACAATGGAAGTCACCAAACCAAAAAAGCACTCCGTCGTGGTGGCAGACAAGTGGTACGTACTGCCGCACATCACTCCTCCATCTCGTCCTCCTGGGCCGCGGCCTCGGCCTCCTTCCTGGCCTTGAACTGCGCGGCCCACTCCGCGGCCTTGGCCATGACCTTCTCCTCGCCCTTCTTATCCAGCGTCTTCTCCCAGCTTGCCCAGCGGCGGAACCACTTCTCGGCCTGCTGCGGCTTGAGGCCCCGGACCTTTGTCCTCCGCTCGAAGACGTCCCGGACGGCCTTGGGGTCCGCCTTGGTGAGCCCAGACTCGAGGTCCAGCAGCTGCGACCAGACGTCGCCCTTCTTGGGGTACGCGGCCAGCAGGCCCTCGAACATGGTGCGGCCGCGCTCGGGCTCGCCGTTGGGCGAGCGGAACTCGAGCGCCGCGAAGCGGGAGATGATGGCCTGCTGGTGCAGCGTGCCGAGCTTCTGCGTCGCGCGCGGTAGCAGGGCGCGGGCCTGCGCGGGCTGGTTGCGGGTTACGTGGAGGAAGTGGGCGTAGTTCATCCAGACGCCGGGGGACTTGGCGCCAAACTTCTTGACGGTCGCCTCGAACAGAGCTTCAGCATCCTAAGTAAAGGGGTTAGCTGCGTGTGGATGGCGAGAGAGGGATAGAGAAGGGGGGGGAAGGGGAAAGGAAGGGTTAGTTCTTACCTTGAGCTTATCTGACTGAATATAGATACTAGCCAGTCGCTCATGGACTTCTTGCTCGTCATTGTACTGGCAAGCCCGCTTGAAGACGTCTTCGACGGTCTGCTTGTTCCCGTAGACAACCTCCAAGTTGAGGTAGGCGACCCAGACGTTGAGCTTCTCCGTCTCCTCGCGGATGTTGATGCTCTTAATAGCACGCTCGGCAACCTCCCTCGCCTTGGACAGCTCGCTGACCTGCATCTGGAAGGCCATGTAGGCGATCCAGAGCTCCGAGGAGTCGGGCTGGCCGAGCAGTAGACGCTCGTAGTCGCTGGACGTTTGAGGGCCGTTGACGTCAAGTTCGGCTGTGCGATCAATTTCGATTTCGTTCTTCTTCCGCTGCTGCTTCTTCTTGGGCTTGTCCTTACCCTTCGCGGCCGCCTCATCCTCGTCTTCTGAGGCTGAGTCGTCAAAGGGGTCCGCAGACCAAGCATGCTTCTTACCAGCAGCAAGGCCATTGCTCTTCTTGGGTGCCTCATCGTCGTCACCACTATCCATCTCTTCATCGTCATCACCCTCGTCCTCATCTTCATCTTCCTCATCCTCGTCTTCCTCAGAATCGTCATCATCTAGACCGACGATCCTGAGTGAGGCACCACCATCCCTCATCTCCACATCGCCATCCTCACTCCCATCCTCAAGGGCAGCACCATCATCAGAATCCATATCAGTGTCATCATCCTCGAAAAGAGAAGGCTTTAGTCCGAAGCTGATCCTCTTCTGATCGGGCTTAATGTCTAGGACGTATGCCTTGACAAGATCGCCTTCTTTATAGAGCTTGGTTGCATCTGCGACAGGTTTCTCAGCCATTTGACTACGGTGAGCTAGGCCGCTAACGTTGGCAGAGTTGTCAACGACGATAAAGGCGCCAAAGTCTTGTACGCTGCGAACCTTGCCTGTGATGACCTGGCCCTTCTTTATATCGTTGAACGATAGAGGCGGGGTGTAATCTTCGTTGACAACCGAGTTCTTCAAGCTGAGCTCAACCTGCTTAGTAGCAGGGTCTACGGCAATGACACGGCCCTTGACAAGTTGGTCCACCTGGAAAGAATCTTTCCATTCTTTCAAGAACCTATCTGAAAGATTGGCAATCTTGACAAGGGCGGAGACTTGCCCACCCAAAAGAACAAACAGACCCTTGTCGGTGATGTTCTTGACAAACCCACGGACTATATCTCCAGATGAGAGCTGCGATACTTGCGTGATCTCCTTGTCAACTACCGGTAATGTCGAGCTCATGATGCGGGACGGTCTCATGGAGAGACGGATCTTCTTATTGTGGGGGTCCACATCAACAACCGAGACACGCACCACGTCTCTGTTCTTGATCTTCGTGTTGTCGATTTCGCTATAGTTATCTGCCATGTCTGGAAGATGAACTGGCCCGGAAACAGTCTCGCTGAGCTTGACCATGACTTGTCGCTCATTGACCTTGGTGACTGTGCCAGGAAGGATCATCTTAGGCTTCAGAGAAGCCCACTCGATAGCTTTGGATGAGCCAGATGTTCGGGCAGAAAGATCAAGGTGGTTATTCTTGGCATCGACAGCAGTAACTCGAACCTTGAGAGCACTGCCGACGGGGAAGTTACCAGCGAGGTCACCAAGCTGAGATACGTCATCTGTGGCCTCAATGGCCGGCACACGGCCGCGAACATTGGGGGCGAGATTAACCCAGAGGTGTTGAGGAGAAACGTTATTGACGAAAGCGATGTGAATATCGCCAACCTTGAGCTTATCCAAGGAGAGGAGACTTGGCTTATCCGCGTCAAGATCAGAAGTCTTGGCGGTTAGCTCAAGAACTGAGTGAGCCGACCTGTGTGTGATGGGTAGGAAACGATGGTCCTTGGCATCATGGACACCGAGAACTCTGACCTTTAGCTGCTGCTTCTTCTTGATAGTACTCAACGGATCTTTAACGTCTTCAATCTGGTCCCAGCTGTCAAAAAAGTTGGATATGTCGATTCGCCCCTGAACATTACTGTCCACAATCTGCACATTTAACTGAGTGTCTTTGACCGATGTAATTCTAGCCTTTGTGATGCTTCCCCATTCGAGACTATCGTTTGCTGCGGGCTTTTCCTTTGTCTTGCCGCTCGTTGGCTCGCTCGCACCGGAGGCAGGGGCAACGACGAGACGCTTGAGATCTTGGATGACACTGATGATTCTGGTCTCAATGGACTGGCCTTTGAACATGCCAAAGTCCTTTTGGGCCTGCGCATCGGACGGTAAACGAGCTCTGGGCAGTAGCGCATGTATCCCGCCAGCAAACTGCACAAAAACGGCCGTTGGAGTGATGTTTCTGACGAAGCCTGGAACCACCTTGCCCTCCTTAGCATCGTCAAAGTTGGTGAGGAGGTTCTTTTCTTGAGATGCGGCCACCAGACTAGGCTTCTTGGTAAGAACAATCGTTCTACGCTCGTCATGCTTATCAATGACCATGAGCTCAGACAAAGTCTGGCCCACGGAAATATGTTTGAGCGCATACTGGCTTTTCGATGCAGACTTATCGGTAAGGTGGCCCGCGGGCAACGTAGCTTTGAGACCACTCTCTGAAAGTTCAACGTATACTTGGTCCTCAGTCTTCTGGGTCACAGTGGCAGAGACGAAGTCGCCAATCTGAAGTTTCTTGAGGGCCGCCTGCTTGTCAAGGCCGAAAGCGGCTGGGTCTTTGCAGGAGACAACCAACCGTCTCGTTTCTGGATCAACGTCAAGAACGTGTACTGAGACAACCTGGCCGAGACGGAAGTGTTCCGAAGGATCTCGAATGTAGGCCTCGCTCATCTCTGAGACCGGCAAGAAACCTCGAACCTTGTTGTAGAACTGAATATGAGCGCCAGATGCTTGCAGTCTATCAATAGTTCCAGGAACCTGCATGCCGATGCTGAGTTCATCGTAGGACTTGACAACGGGAGCTTCCGAGTTGACGAGCGTCTTCTTCATGGTGAGACGCATCCGCTTCCTCCACAAATTCTTTGACAGCACCCTCGCCTTAACCTTCATGCCCGTCCTGAACTTCTTCTCAGGATGCTGCAGCTTAACGTCGGAAAGATGGCGCTCGGCAACAAAACCAGTAACGCCCTCGGCGATCTTTAGAATAACACCCGACACACCATCTTCGTTGATTACCAGCTTTTCAATCTCACCAGTGACAACGGCACCGATAGGAACGTCTTCGAGACGAATATACTGTTGCTCCAGGATAGTCTTCTGGAAAGACACCTGGAAAAGACCATCCACTTCGTTGTAGCCAACAATCCTACCCTTGTGGATAGATTCGCGCTGGTAAGGTCCGCTGGTCTCATACAGAGCATCTATCTTGCCATCCTTGACTCTGGAAATATGAACAAAACCAGGCAGTCCGGATTTGCCAAGATCAACATACAGGCCGATCTCAGGCTCCACGTGCCTGACCTTGCACTCCTCTACCAGAGAGGAGATGGGTAGAACATCAGTAGGCGCCTTCTTGCCCTTTGCCTCCTTCAATTGCAGAGACTTGATGTGGGGGAGCACTGAAATGCCTATCTTAGGTTCCTTGCTGCCCGGGAACGTGCAGATCACCCTGGCCTTGACCCTTGTTCCGATCTTGGCCACACCATCAATATCAGCCCCGTCAGGTCCAACACCCGAATGGATGAGATCCGCCGTGGCGTCTAGGTGGCCCAGGATTTTACCAGAAAATCCTCGTCTCCCATTGTCCGAGACGAGAACGTCAGCCAAAGTACCGGGCAGGAAAGTGTTGATTGTTGTCGCCTCAGCTGGTGCCGCCTTGGAGTTGGTGATACGCTTTTCGAGGAGCGAAAGCTGGATAACCTTGCCATTCGCACCCTTGCCAGTTACGGAGCACAGGAAGACAGCACCAGGCTGAAGACGTTCCTCGCCAAATGTTTTGTCTACCTCCGACTTGGGCAAAAACGCACTCGTCTTGTCCATGCCAATATCCATGACGTATCCTCGATCCTCGACACTCGCTATCGTTGCCATGACTGTAGCATTGGGTACAAGATCATCGGCTTGCAGGCTACCATTGGTTTCGGTGGGCTGCAATGAAAGTCCAATCTTTGGTCTTCCCCTTCTAGTCGCCGATTCGTCTACAGTTGAAACCACAGCAACTCTAAGATATTGCCCAATGGTATATACGGATTTGAGGTCGACGTCAGCCTCCTCGTCTGAATCGTCGTCTTCTTTATCGTCTTTGGCGTTTTCGTTTAGTCTTTGCACTAACTGGCTGGAAATCTGCAGGATTGAGACATGGCCGGTGAGGTTATTAGGTAGCGTAATTTCGAGGTTGAGATGGTTAATGCGTGACACTTGTCCAAGAATGAGCTGGCCGTTTACGAGTTTCTACTTCTTGTTAATACTCTAGATAATAAGAAGACAGTTGACAAGACTTGGCCTACTTTGAATCTTAGACTCTCGATCCTGACTGAATCTTCTTCTTGCTTCTCGGCATTCTTTTTATCCCCGCCTTTCGACAATGACTTCTTTCTCTTTTTTTGCGCCACCTTATTACCGGTATGGAATTCCTCTTCGCGAATCGCATCGGCTTTAGCTTGCACATGAATCTGTTTGTGCTCCAGAGGTGTCAAGACGCTACCACCCCCTCGGGGAAACATTGGCTCTTCATCTTTAAGAATAGACACCAGAGGCGCAGCTTTGGGGGTGTCGGTAGTCTTTTGCGCAGACTTGGGTTCGGGTTTCACATCCTTCTTGGATGGACGAGCTTCCTTTGTGCTCTTTGCCGACTTTGCAGCGGGAGGATTGCCACCAGGGGCATCCTTCCTCTTAAGTGTGCTCATAATTGAGGTGTTGGGTGGTTGGTAGGCGCAAAAGAAGCTTTTGCTGTCCTAGTAATCCATAGAGATCATAGTCAAAATCCAATTGATTGAGAGTCCCTCGAATTTTTTTTTTTGCTAGGTACTCCACCTCCACTGTCTCGCCTCCACTATCCAAGCTCTGCCAGCCTCCAAAACGGCAGGATCGATTAGGCGATAAGTTGTCGATAAGATGCAGGGCGATAAGAAAACCCCCGACTAGCGCGTCAGGCCCACCGTGGAAATGGATCCCGTCGCCAGCACGACCACATCACAAGCTTGTCAACGCACATGCAGAGTTGGAAGCGGTGACGGTTGAGGGGCCAATTTACTCGGCTACCGCCATCAGGTCTTCAGGCACCGCCAAAAAACCAGCCATGACCGACGAACCCGACCCCAGGCCTGCAGCTGCAGACGTGGCAGACAGTCAAGGTGCCACGCTGGTAGGGATCTGATGGATCTACTGCATCTGTTGGATTCCCTCCATCTTCTGGATTCGTTCTTTCTGTTGCATTCGCTCCATCTTCCACTTTCCTGACTTCATCAAACATATTCACCATGTCGTCCAACGTGTTTCGCTGGAAGAGAAAACGGGCTGGGGACGCTCCAGAACCAAAGGCACCTCCAACTCCTCCTCATTCCGGTGTCAATAGTTCTGCTGCCTCTGTGAACTCAGCAACGTACTCTACCGGTTCAGCGCCGACGACGCCGAACGATCGACCGCCCATGCCGCTACAAAGATCATTCACGGAGAGTGTGGTTGTGCAAGATGGAAAGTCTGATCCTGTCAAGATTAAAGGGGTAGGTGATATTTAAAATTCTTGATGCTGGGGAGAAAGGAGAGAGAGGGAGAGAGGGAGAGAGGCCATCCTGCTGACCTCCTATTTCTACAGCTTCGGCGAACTCCAAGTTGGCTGACTGGGGCCTTCTCTTCCAAGTCGCCTAACAAGTCAACAGCCTCGACCTCAGTTTCCAAGGAGAGTATTCTAGGGGATAGTGTTCGATCCGAAAAGCCAGACCTTGTCCGCTTCCCTAGGAGAAGCAGCGATACCAGCAGTCTCCAAGGCAGGGCACGATCAGGATCCGAGTTGTCCCAGATTCCGGAAAGTGGAATCAGTGACTATTTCGATGGCAAATCTCCCGAATTGGCAGCTTTTCTTCAGAATAGGGAGAAGCCCCCTACTTCCGAGCCCAGCATACCCGAGGCAACTACGGCTCCACACGCTACGACTGCGCCAATCCCTATCGAGTCAAAGCCTCAACCAAAGGTTCGCAGCATGTTGGAGGTGGACCCTGATCCCTCGCCCAAAAGTCAGGTCCAGCCCGAGGTCATCGAAAAACCGTCAGAAACGGCGGTGGGAGTTCAGCCGGATGCAAGATCAGAGACAAAGGTTGAGGTGGGGCCAGAGACTAAACCCACGCCTAAACTCCGCAGCATGCTGGATGTCGATCTAAGCCCCGAGGCCACGCCTGGGGTGAAGTCAGATATCAAGCCAGAGATGCGGCAGGAGACGGGGTCAGAAAACAAGTTGGAAGTCAAGCCTGGCGGTTTTCCGGAACGACGCCCATCGACTCGGTCGTCTCGATCAGAACCCAAGCTGGAGACCATGTACGAGGTTGATGAACCTGCGCCCGATGTGAAGCCAGAGACAAAACCAGAGATCAAGACGGATGCAGCACCGGTAATAGTGCCCAAGTCCGAGTCGATGCCGGATATTGGATCGGAGCTTAGGCCTGGCATCATTCGGGAACTCAAACCGGAGACGAAGCCACACATTGAGGTAGAAGCCAATGCAGATGTCAAGCCCGATATCAATGTTGATGTCAAGGCTGACACTAAGGCCGATGCGAAGCCGGAGGAGGTGAAACCTGATCCTAAGCCGGAGGTCAAGGTCGATTCCTCGCCTGTGCCCAAGCCTGAAGTCAGGGTGGATACCAAATCCCAGCTCAGGCCTGTGACGAAGCCGAGGGCAAAATCCAGTAACGATCAGGGCGAATCCGACCTGGCGTATCCATCAACTCCACGGTCTTCAACTTGGGGGGACTGGTTGGCTTGGACTCAATTCACGGAATCACAACCAAACTACAAATCACATGCGGTAGCAGCACCACAAAATACCGAATCTCCACAAGAACGTGCAGATCGTCTTCGCCCAAACACAGCTTCGAATTCGCGCTCAATTGATTTTGATGATTCGGACGACCAGCCTCAATCCTCATTATTATCTGATCTTTGGGATACGGCTCAGCGCACAGTCGAGGCCGCCATCGAAAGTAGGTGGCCTAGCTCGCCAAAGGAAACGTCTTGCAAGGATTCCGAGGATGGTTGGGAGCGTTACTACCCACCTCCATCGCACGACCAGGAGCCTGCGCAGCACCAGGAAGCTACTTCAAAAGCGGGATCAAGTTGGGGATTTTGGTCCAAGGACCGTCAAGATAACGAAGCAAGTGTTGCTGAGCCTGCTATTAAAGAAACTGTAGTTCGGAGCCAAGGAGTTGAGAAAAGCCCTCCACGCACAATGGAAAGCAAGGTCGCAGAATCGACTTCGCAGGATACCAAGGAGATCACAGCTGATAACTGTTTACAAGGCAGTGGAACATCTACTTGGGCAAGACTCCCAAGGGTGCGCTCACGGTCAGGTTCTTTGAGGCGACACAGTGCGTCATTTTCCGGTACATCAACACCAACTGGCCTCGAATCGCCCAAGCTTAACTCTCCTGGGAGACCAATTCCTGAGGCTGAGATTCCGCTTAAAGCTCAAAGAAACTTGCTGCTCCCATCCTTTTCTAGCACGTATAGGATGAAAGAAAATCCTTCTATACTGAAACAAGCTGCTAGGTTCCTGTTTGGTACCAAAAGGCCTCTCGCGCAACCGGTCTACAGAACAACGGACACACCAAGGATTCGCAAGGCTGTCGCCATTGGAGTTCATGGGCTGTTTCCTGCACCGTACCTTCGACCGATGATTGGACAGCCCACGGGTACATCTGTACGGTTTGCTGGTCTCTGTGCCGATGCGATCAAGAAATGGGCGGACGCGAATGGGAGCTCGGATTGCGAGATCGAGAAGGTTGCATTGGAGGGTGATGGCAAGATCAGCGACAGGGTGGAAAACCTGTGGAAACTTCTCCTTAACTGGGCTGATGCCATCCGCAGCGCGGACCTCGTCATTATTGCCTGCCATTCTCAGGGAGTACCGGTGTCGGTTATACTTCTTGAGAAGCTGATTGATTTGGGCATCATCACTAGAAATAGGGTTGGGGTGTGCGCAATGGCAGGTGTTTCGTTGGGGCCTTTTGCCGATTACAGATCTGGTATCTTTTCTGGCTCTGCAGCTGAGCTGTGGGACTTTGGGAAGCGTGACAGTGCCATCTCGAAGCGGTTCGAGTTGGCACTGAAGCGAGTTCTCGACCACGGTGCTCACATCACCTTTGTCGGTGCAATTGATGACCAAGTCGTACCTCTGGAGGTAAGTAGTAGTCTGATGAGGCATACCGAAACGCTTTATATTCTAACGATTTAACAGTCTGCCATATACTCGCCCGCCAATCATCCCAACATATACCGCGCGGTCTTTATTGATGGTCGGGTTCATGCTTCGGACTTCATTTCACACCTGGTCGGCTTTGCACTGAAACTTCGCAACCTGGGCGTGTCAGACCACGGGCTTATCCGCGAGCTTTCAGTGCCTCTTGCCGGTTCGCTGTACTCTGGTGAGGGCCATTCTCGCCTGTATTACGACTCCCAGGTGTACGACCTCGCCATCTCGCACGCCCTCCAGACGACGACACCCACCCGGAACGCACCTTGCACCATTACACATCACGACGGCGAATCGAACCCGTATCTGCTACCCTGGATTATGAGGGGCCTATTGGAGGAAAATTACGTCAAGACGGAGTTGAGCGGCGAGTCGGAAGAAATTCTGAGGCAGTTTGACGCTTGGAGACCCACGAATAAAGCTTTGAAGGACGTCAAGTACAGACTTGAAGCCGTTCGATCAAAGTTATGAAGAGAGACATGTTTGACATTTGAACACGATTTACGCAACACAGCGCAGCATAGCATATTATGGAATGGGAGGAAAAAAGGTATAGTTTGAAGGTATATAGTATGGTAAATACCATAGGCGTTAGGTTACTGCAAGCGAATTTAGATTAGAAGAAATATTATGGACAAATTGCATTTAGAACCCCCTCCTACTTCCGTTCCTAATTCTTTCTATCTCTTTCGCCCCCTACAAACAGCTCCAGCATTCGGCTCTGGCCTGGTCATGGCAGGCGCCAAGCCTGGCCTTTGATGGGTACGGGCACGCGATTCTCCGCTCGGTGTTCCTGTTGAGGCCCGTGATCTCGTAAGGGGTGGTATCCGGGACGGTCCCGTTCTCGACCCACGCGCGCAGCTGGTTGAAGATCTGGTCGGGCTGGCCGGTGCCCCCGTGGCAGTGGTTCATGCCGGGTATCTCGAAGTAGCGGTAGTAGTCGCGGACGTCGGGGTTGCGGTCCAGCACGGCGGCGTAGTAGCTCGACGTGCGCTTGTGCGGGATCAGGGAGTCGTCCTGGGGGTTTTTCGGTGTATCAGCCACAACAGAATACAGGGATGGGGCGTTGAGGTTGAGAAGAAGGAAGAAAGAAGACGAGGAGGAGGAGGAGGAGGAGGAGGAGGAGGAGGAGGAGGAGGAGGAATGAGTGTGAGTTAGGGTAGTGAGTGATTGAGTGCGTCGACTTACAGTCCCGTGAAAGGTGAGCATCTTGCTGCCTGCCCGGCCAAAGTCGTCGAGGTTCACGTCGAGGGTGTCCATGACGGAGGAGAACTCCTGCTTGCCGCGGTGGACGAGGTCATCGAATTGGGCGTGCGTCAGGGCGGCGAGGTCGGCGTCGGCGTCCTTGGCGAGGAAGTAGCGGACCCATTGCTCGCCGAGGGGCATGAGGTCCGCGACGCAATTGCTGCTGCTGTTCCCACCCTCAGGGCTGGGGCTGGGGCCGGAGCAGGTGGTGCTGACGAGGGGGAGGAGACCTATGGAGTCGGGTCTGCTGGCTGTGAGGTCAGATGCGGGCGATAGGCCGGGGTAGTCACCCCTCCCGTCGACGGTGCGGGTGCCGTTCCAGATGGCTTCGACGAGGAGAACTGCCGACTCGGTGACCACGGCTGGGGAAGAGGAAGTGTCGTTGCCGACTGTGCAGGGTCGGCCGACGAGCGCGTGGGGGTCGAAGAAGGCGCGGCAGGCGTCGGGGTCGGCGACGATGCCATCGGTCACGCCGTCGAGAGGGTCGCACTCGGTCCTGGCCGCCTGGGCGAGGACGTCGAGCTCGCACATGTGCGGCGGGGACGGGGACAAGGAAGAAGGGCCGCCGCCGCCGGAGCGGGCGAGGTCGTTGAGGACCTGGTTCGGCCAGTAGAGGCTCGAGAGGAGCATGGTCCAGTCGATGGCGGGCGCGCCGGCGGTGATGCCGTCGTAGGCGGAGGGGTAACGCTGGGCGAGGGCGAGGCCCTGGCGGCCGCCGTGGGAGCAGCCGGTGAAGTAGGAGTACTCGGGCGCGCGGCCGTAGAAGTCCTGGACTATGGCCTTGCCTATGACGGACTGTGTTTTGCTTAGCGGTTAGAGATTTTTGCTTTTTCTTCTTCTTCTTTTCTCCGCTAGGGGGTAGGTGATCAAAGGGGAGAGGGCTTGTTTAGTGGAAAAAGATGAAACTTACGGCATCGTTGAGGGCCACGGAGCCCATGTTCTGCAGGGCGAAGAGGTCGACGTTGCCGGGGCTCAGCAGGCCCCAGGAGGCGTTGAGCGCGTCGCCGTGGCCGGTACCCGTGTCCGTCGTGAGCGCGGCGTACCCGTCGGCCACGGCGGCGGCCATCTGCGAGATGGCCTGCTCCGCCCTGCCCCCGGCCCAGCCGCCGCCGCCGAAAGCGTGCATGCGTCCGTTGTAGACGCTGCGGTCATCATCATTAGTGCTGCTGCTATTCTCTGAGTCTTGGTCGGGCGGGAGGGCGACGGGCAGCCAGGCCTCGACGTTGACCTCGTCGCCCTGACCCGGGTGGGTGTAGGTCACGGTGACGTTGCAGAAGGAGGCGGCGCGGACCTCGGCGTCGGGCTCGTTGGTGCGGGTGCGCGCGGGGACGGAGGCGGAGTAGCCGGACACGGGGACGGCGGAGACGGAGAGGATCTCGGCGCCGGGGAGGGGCGGGTGGCGGAAGGACGAGGGCGCGCAGGCCCCGAGGAGGCTCGTGGAGGACATGTTTTCTTTCTTCGTTTCTTGCTGCTTCTTGTTTCTTATTTCCTTTAGAGTATATAGATATGTTGTATATACATATATATATGAATCTCTTTTTATGAGACGGGAAAAGAAGAAGAAGAAAACAAATCTGCTATGATTGGCAGTGTACAGAGAGAAAGAGAGAGAGAGAGAGTAGAGAAACACTACTAGCTAGATGACCTTTCCTTCTTCTCCTCCCTTCCGTTACTTATACATTTCCTTCCCACTTCTCTCTTTCTGTCCCGGATACACGAAGCCCGACAGTATTGCCGGGTGCGTGTAATGGAGCCAAGAAAAATAGACCCCCAATCTCCAATACCCTCTCTCGGGGTGCTCATATGTCCGACTTTCCATTCTTCCCTCTCTTCTCATCTCCATCTGTACGCTTGTTCTATCTGCCTGTCTGTCTACCTGCCTGCCTCTCGCTTCTCAGTCTAAACGTTCCCAATCCCCCCTTCCCCCCCTTTCGATACCACGATACACCCCGCGCGCGGCGTGTACCACTCGGACAAGTTTCCCAACTACTAGCCTCTCCCTCCCCCCTCTCCTTTTCCCCCAGCCCCCAATATCAGACGGGTATTATACCGGACTATTACCTCTTGACCTTTTGCGTCCGAGTCATTGTCCGCCGTGGCATGACCTGTTTAAGCGAGCTGCGTATGGGGGCCGGGGGGTTAAGTGGGCGGGGGGCCGGGTAGTAGCATTAGTAGCAGCGTATTATGGGCTACTCGACGTCACACACATATACTCCATAGCATGGTGGAGGTGGAAAAGAAAGGGAGGGAAGGGAAAAAACAAGAGACATACAGAGGGCGGACCAACAGAAGTCAGTCACATTGGTATCAGTGGATTTACAGTGCAACAGAAAGAAAAAGAGTCTCCATCTCTGGCGGAGCCTTTTGAGGAGGGAGGGGAAAGGGGATCTGCAGAAAAAGGTCGGTTGCGGTCAAGAAAAAGCCGAATAAAACCCTCTCTGTATGATGAAAGTAGCGAGAGCCCAAAAAGGAGAAAAGGAAAAAAAAGGGCCCCCAAATTCGACATTTGTCTCACAATAATGTTCGGAAACGAGGTCTGATATAAAACATATCTAAACGTATTTGTAGTAATCGGTACTAACGTGGCAAGTTAGTCCATGGTGCAGTCGAGTTAACCTAGCACGATCTTCGCAAGCATTCGAATCCTTCCCTTTTTTCCCACGCTTCCTGACACACACATACGGAGTACACTTTTGCTTGCCCCTCCAGGTACTACTCCGGACTCCGCTACTAGTCACTCCCGTAGTGTGGTCGTATAAGAGAAAAAAAGAGATTGTTTTCCTAACGCGGCAATGGGGATATGGAAACATTCCACCCGGACGTATGCAAGCGGAGTGTGTAGGTACTACGTTATGCGCGTACTCGGTGCTACTACTACCAATGTACGTAGTACGACGCATGTTGCATGCATGTATGTACGTTGCGGAATACGCCCCATCTGCCAGCCTGCCAACTCTGTGTGTCATCACGCGGAATTCCAACCTCCTCTGCACAACAGAGGGGGAAGGGGACAAGGAGGTTTGGGGGGAAATCACAGAGGAGGGGCCCCGGAGACGTCAGTTGTCGTCCCTATATATGGAGTAAATGGAGTATATGAGGAAGGGGGTGCCTTGGCCAAGTAGTACTCCGTAGAGTAGTATCAATATCCACTCCGAGGGGAGGGGGGTGTCAACCCGGGGAAAAAGAAGAAAAAGAAAAGACAAGAAATCACATCACACAGTACCCGTTGCCGTCTCGATTTCTAAGCAAGGTAGCAGTGACACTAAAAGCGTTGGGTCATTGCAACGTCTGACTTATTGGCCAGTTTGTCGCGTGTGTAACGAGAGAAAAAGGAGTTGTTAATGTTGGTTTTCGAAATTTTGAATCCACTAACACACACAGCACGCACACAAACACGCACGCACGCACGCACATACTTTCTCGATCGTCATAATACTACTAACTAGTAGTACTACTATACACGGAGCGAGCAAATACTGCCAGCAAGTAATACTACCCTCCACGAACCAAGCGAGGCGTGCTAAGGGAAGAGAAAACAGACGCCACCAAGATTTGGGCCGATCAACGATTTCATGACGAAAACCGGGGATGTTGTCATCATCCCAGGACGCATCGCTTGTTCCCGCAAGGATCGTAGATCCGTCTCATCGTATCACTCGAAAGAAAAGCCACCTGCCCCCAACACAACACAGCACAACACGGCTGACCCACACATTTCCTTAACCTACATCACCAAGCAGGGGGGCTAGGGGGATACGATACAACCAATAGTAGGACCAAAGACTCCGTTGACATTGTACATTGTAGTACCCAAAGCGTTCGCAAACGTTGCTTGCGTTGTATACTATGTCTTTCTCTCCTCCAGGCCGTTCTTGAGAGATGCTGAAATATTTATTCTATATGCAAATACGTACAAGCAAGAAAACACCCGGCAAATACCTCACTCAAACCCCTCCAGTTTCTCACTATAAACAGCAAACTGGGGAAAAGGGGGGGTATCCCGTCGTTCAGTTCTATAAATACATGTAAAGGATGGTAAACTACCACTACTGCTACTACGCCGCAAGTTTTTCTTTCTATTTCATAAATCTTACACGTCGGGGTGGAGGCCGAAAAGAAAAAGAATCGTCCCTGGCCTCCCTTCATGACCGCCCAAGCCTCCACTTCTCGATGCGATCCTGGATCTTGTCCCAGCTCATGGTGTGGCTGGTGACGCCATACGCCTGCGCCTCCTGCAGCACCACCGTGGGAGGGCCGCCGCTGACAATGGCCGAAGCCACGCGCTTCAGGTCCTTTGCCGTCAGCGCCTCGATGCTGGCGCACATGTCGCGTACGGGTATCTTGCGGCCGTGAATCTGGACCGACCGACCCAGGTCCTCCAGCTCGACCATGCGAGACTCCAGGTTCATCAGCAGAGATGAGCGCAGCTGGTTCTTTGCTCGCGATACCTCGCCGTCCTGCAAGCGGGAGTAGCCGTGGTTCAGCGTCAGGGCGTGGAGCTGCTGGCACATGATGTCCAGCATGGCCGAAGTGTGCCCTGGAAGGCAGGAAGCCGAGATACCAAAGAGGCCCGAGTCGGTGTAAGAATGATTAAAAGCCTGGCATGACTCGACGAAGCCGTGCTGGTTGAGCACGTTTGTATACAGCCGAGAGTACATGCCCTTGCCGGGCCCGCCGGCAGAGAACGAACCGCCCCCACCGAGTAGGGTCTGTAGAGTGGCGAGGGCGTAAATATCCTTTGACGCTACCGGTAGGCCCTCAAAGGCGAGGTGAATGTGCGTAAAGTTCTGTTGCTGCAGCGAGGGGGGTTGAGGGGGAAGAGAAAGGAAGCCGCCAGTATAACGAGCTGGTTGACGAACGTCTTGGCTGGTTGGAGCATCCCCAACATGACCACCCGACGCCGAAGTGGTCATGTTTTTAAGAAAGGGTATCTTGGAGAGGAGATCCGAAGTTTGACTCGGTGATGAGGAGGCAGAGGTCGACGTGGAAGGTACTGATGACGTATCGGAGGCTTCGCTCTCGCTTGTTGTTGAACCTGTCGTCGAGTTTGTAGGCAGCACACCCCTTGCCATATCCCCGAAAGCCTCGGTCGTCAACCTCACGGCCTCGTTGTGAGGCACGCCGGCAAATGCTACGACCATGCGTTCCGGCCTGTAGAACAAGTCCCGATACATCATAACCGTATTTTTCCCAATCGCCTCCAGCCTATCTTCCGGGCATAGCAGAGGGTTTCCCAGCGTATTATCTTTAAAGGCCGCTGTATGGACGAGCTCAGGCAGGATTAGCTCTGGTTTGCTCCAGATCTCGGCAATCTCGTACCGGGCAGTCTCCAACTGAGCAGCCACCTCCTCATCCGTGATCCTCGGGCTGCGAATCGTCTCGGCCAGCAGGTCGACCGTCATCGGCACCGCCTGGTTGAACGATGCTGCTTGGTACATCATGCTCTCTCGGGACGAGGCGCACTGGATATTCCCCCCCAAGGCTTCGACCGTCTCTATCATCTCGTCCGCCGATCGCTTCGATGTTGACTTGAATGCCAGTCGATCCATAATGTGCGAAACACCTCTCAAGGAGGGGTTCTCAAATCTTGACCCAGCTTCGATATATATCCCCACGCCCGAGAAAGACCCGGGGAGGTCTTCAGATGCCACGCGCAAGCCATTCGGTAATGTTGTGACTTGGTCTAGTTCTGTCGGCTCCTGAGAAGAATTATTAGCCTCGACTTGTTCTTATTAGGGCGTATTGAGGGTAGCGGGTCGCTAACCTTGGGGATTCCGTCCACTGCGACTGACGCAAAAGACCGTCGTGAAATTCTAAACGCGCTCTTGGGGATTTTGGAGCTGACGACCTGCGCCCTGGAATGCAACCGGGTGCTCAACTGTCGAAACATTTTCACGACGACTTCCCCAGAGGATTTGTCTTGTATAGCGACTCGTTAGTTGATGGAGAGTTTGCGCTGAGGAAAATGATGCTCGGCGATACATCGGATCATTACGTAGCCGATGCCGACGCCGACACCGATGCACCGACTCAAGTTCCGTCCGCTTGCCAGTGCCAACAGCAGGTGTCTAATAGTACGGAGAAGATGGAGTACAGCTCACGGAGATTGCTGCTACTACGAAGTAATCGGTACCTTGCAAAGGAATACCATATGTAGCACCAGAGGTGCTATTGATATAGATAGGCTTTGGCCACGTACGTATGGTGCAGTCAACGTGTTGAGTTGAGCTAGGATAAATCAATAGCCTTAGATTTACCTTGGTTCACAGTGAATGACTATGGGATGGCCACATCAGTGATACCAACTTAGATGCACATGCTTCCTTAAGCAAGGGAGCGACATGATTAGGACAAGAATGCAGTAGGATGATGATATTCGCACCATGTTGGCAGTGTGTACAAAGTACAACCATTTCCTATTCGACCGTAGATAGGCTCGTTTCAAATCCGTCGTACCACGGGAGTCAGTGAAAACTTCCAGGTACGGCCATCAACTCCTGTGAATATGCCCAACGCCATTGTGTCGCCATTTCGATGAAAGGGTAGTATAATAAAGTAGTCGTGTCCTCAAGTATGAACACCATGATGAGAACGTAAGAAATCTATGCAGTTGTATGTTACCCTTGTCCAAACCCAGAATTATGTCGTCGCTGTTGCATGATAAGTCATGAAGATTGTCATCATGATCAAAACTCTCCGCTAGTTGGGCGAGTCTTCAACAACATCCGCCGCTGCATCGATGCTTCTCATCTCGCCGTTGCTCTCATTATCATTAGGGGATCCGCCGGCGCTCCCATCGAAAACCCAAGGACCGGCATCATTTCTGGGCGTAATGGGCCCTTCGGCCCCGTTCACGGGTGGGGTTGGGGTCCGGCCGTCCCTCGCCGGGCTTGCACGCACAGAACCAGGTGCGGCATTTTTAATGGGCAAAGGTTCGGACACAGCGTGAGGTATGTTTCCCCTATTGCCACCTGGACTTAGTGCCAAAGTCGCGTCTGCGCTGGGTGGGCCAGCGTCATGTGTCTCTGGAACGTCCAACACCATTGTGTTGATTGGTGCGGAAGGCTCTCCATTGGTCGTCTCATTTACCACCTCATTCTGTTCATCTTCATCATCGCCAAGCTTCTCCCAATCCTCCGCAGGCTCTTCCACATCGGCTTCCAGGTCAGCGCCGGCTCGGCAGTTGGGACAAATGAAAATCGGATATTGAGGTGAGGTCAACAGCGAGCGGACACATTTGAAATGCCAGGTGTGAGAACAAGGAGCCACGAAGAGCGATTGGCAAGGCTACAAAAATAATCAGCGAAGGATGCCTGGTTGTTGGTACAGGGAAAACTTACCGCGATAGAGTTGAGACAAATGGAGCAATCCTGGGAGGACGACGCGGCCGTAGCCCCAGCCGAAGTGTTACCCATAGTTCGTAGTCTCTTGTGGGCAGCAACGCTGGTCATGGTTAGTGACAAAAATATCGCTAGAGTGCTGACAAGTGCTTACTTGAAGGAGTTGAGCTTATTCTGCCACCCGCGATTGAGTTCCAACCTCATCTTCACGCATCTGAAGATCATCTCCTCGCCACCTTTGAAATCGATGCCCAACTGAACAATATCCCCGTCGTTAACTGGGAAAGGTTTGCTCTCCTGGGAAGGCGGGCTTAGACGGATATGGTTCAGGAATGTACCCGAGGAACTCTTGACGTCCTTGATCCACCATTTGCCGTTCTCATACCAGAACTCACAATGCCTTCTGCTGACAACCTTGCTCTTAAACCCTACAGGTGCAGCTGATGGCAAGTTGCCAGGCATGTTGGACATTGACTGACTGTCACGCTCGGAATAGCGACCAACTCGGACCGTCTCAGTACCCGTGGGCAGGGTGCGCGAAATCGGGGGGAATGTGAGTGATGGACGTGTCGAGCGTGGGTCGTAGTAGGCCGAGAGCCTCAATGATGGCAACATCTCGGCCTGCGCATTGGCAGCCGCCGTAGCAGCCGCAGCTGTGGCAGACGAGGTCTGACCCGTAGTAGAAGCCCGTTGCCTCGTCATGCTGGATTCCGAAGGTGATTCGCTGACGTCTGAAGATGTATGTTGAGCAAGAGGAGCGCTCGCACTCTGGATTAAATTGCCTTCGGTGACGGGCGTAGGCATAGGATCGCGAGGACTTGGTTCAGGCGAGGCTTCGGGAACAGTTTCTGGTCTGTTGACAGCGTTTGCTGGGTTTATGGAGGAGGAATTGGGCGCGGTGGTGTTGGCAGAGATTGGGGCAGTTCGAGCAGTAGGCGAGGTGACGAGCGTCAGGCGATTGTTCCTTGTCGAGTTTGAATTGCCTTGGTTGGGGCGGGTGGCCGCTGAGGTAGTTGTGGCTGACCTCGTGAGCGAACCAACAATTCCCGATTCGCTACTGCTACTAGTGTTGCTGCTGTCACGCGACAACAAATGGTTCGCGGTGTAGTTGCGTAAATAGCTCAATCCCCTGAGGCGACTTGTCCTGGGTGCGTTGAAGGAAGTAGAAGAATTGTTATTTGCAGAAGAATGATGAGGCCCGGAAGGCGGCGACGACACGAGGGGTTGAGAGTGAGTGAACATTTCGCTGTTGGTACTGGCGCTGGCTTCCGCTGGTAGGGAGAAACGGTGTAGGCTAGTAGTTGGTGCAGTAGGGGCAGAATGGGTCAGATCGGCGGGGGTGTTGGTGGCGCTGATTCCGCTTCCACCGCTCACTGGCAAACTGGCAGCGCTGCCACTGGAAGTGTCCACACTATAGTGGGCGTTGATGAGATGCGAAATGCCTGGGCATAAGGGGCCCGTGAGGAAAGAAAGAGCAAGGTTACCCGGCGAGTTGTGGTTGTTGCTGCTGCTGTTGTTGCCAGCACTGACCTTGTTGCGCTTATTCCCACTGGATGGTTGGGCGTGAAAGTCCCTGTCTTCTGGGCTTAGGAAGCGGGTGTAGAGGGCGCCTGTGCTGTGTCTTTGGGGGGTCGCAGTTACTGCCGCGGAGGCTTGTGTAGCTGCAGTAGGAACCGAACGGGAAGGAAGTGGGGGAACAGAAGAAGGAGGAGGGGGGGGAGTAACAGAAGGGGGACCAGGAGAATAAAAAGGCGAAGAGGTACTATCAGTAGTACTAGTAGTAGTAGTGGTAGTGGTAGTAGAATGGATATTAGGAGAGGAAAAAGAATTGAAACCATTGACGTTGGGCCTGGAATTATTAGACGAATTCGAGGTCGCCGCCGAGCCACCAGTGCCCTGGGCATTAGCAACGGCGAAATGTACAGTCTGAGATGTTACCCGAGGTGCTGGTGCTGTGGACTGTGAAGAGCGCTCCAACTGCTGACGCTGCGCCCGGGAGGAACCTGGTACCGCTGTCGCTGCCTTTACTGGAATGCCACCCTGAGTGTCAGTAGCAGAAGTGGAACTACCCGAATCAACTTTTTCTGCAGGTGCAGGTGCGGGTGCATCCAGTGTTAGGGGGTCCCTGCACCCAGACCCAGGCCTAGACGACTCTGAACGGTACCTGCCATCAATGGGCTGGGAGGAGGCGTTGTGGTTGTGGGCGTTGTGGGCGTGGCTGGTAGAGGGGCCACTATTACCGCCGCGACCGCCGGGGTGCCAGTGGGCTGGTGAGGGTGAGACTTGGTAGTGGGAGTGTGAGCGTGATGAATGTGAATGCGAATTTGGGTGTGGGTGTGAGTGGGTATGGCTACTGCTACTAGTAGCAGTAACAGTGTGGCCGCCTCCCAATTCCACCCGATGCATTCGCAGAGGGTCCTTCAACATCATTCCAGCTGAATGAAGCCTGTCAGTCCGCCTCTCCGTGTCTAGGCCAAGCCAACAACAACAGGGCACTCTCTCGCTCGTGACCTCACGGAGAGTCTGGGTTCCTTGTTTTTGACTTTGTCTTGTCGTTTCGCCTTGCCTTTGGTTCCCTAACCGTTGCGTTTCGGTTTCGCTTGGCTTTTTTGGCTCCTTATCTTTCCCGCGGCGCCCCGATCGATTCCTCGCTACCGTCGAACTTATTGTTGCTTTTGGGTTTGGATTAGAGCCTGAGCCTGGGGCTGCTGCTGGGGTACCTGCCCGCAAACACTGTATCAGATCAGTGACGAGATGACTCGCTGGTTCCGGTGCATGAGGTCATGAGCGGGAATCGGGTCATCAGTTTGTGGTACGAATTAGTTGCTGGCAACTTGCAAAACAAGGAAAGGAAGCTCAAGAGGTAACGGATCTTCCTGCAAGGCTGGGGCAGCGGTTTTGCTTTATGCCATCGCCGTTTAAGCGGCCAGAGAAAGCAAAGCAAGCTACAGCTTACTCAATTCAGCAAGTTGATGCGATGGATCACGGATATTATCCGTGGAGCTGAGACTCACTCACATCTTTCCCTAGTCGTCAGCAGCTATTACTATGCTGCCGCAACTGGTCCGACCTAATGTCGACGCTCATGGGCCGCTGTTAGCTTTGTTCGTTTAGCACGGGCTTGTTGAGGCCATTACAACCACCACAAGTGTGTGCTCGCGAACACTTCGGGCCTACAAACCAACGTGATGACAGCAGGGCAAAACAAGGGGCCCCTTGTTGCTCGACTCGATGAAATGGCGATCACGAACCCGAAACGTACAGCCAAAAAAGGTGGGTGGGTGCTGCGACAATGCTGTGATTCGTGTTACCCCGAGCCTCAATCTCAAGCGCTGCAGATCTGAGTAGCTTTTGGGGGAAGTCCACCGAGCTTGGCTTACGGGCGAGGCACAAGGCTGCAACACTTGGTGAAATGCCCCCCAGAGTGGTGCCGTTGACGTACGTAGTACTGCTACGTTTGAGCTTACCCGCATTGGAACCGTCGCTTTGAGCCTGATGCGAAATCTACTATGTACTACTGATACTCCGTACATGGAGTTGACTGCCTACCTTTGAAGAACTAACAGTACTATGAGTATTTGGAAATACACAGGAGCTAGCGAGTAATGTCGATGAAACAATTATTTACAGTGCTCGAGGAGCCAAAGGGCCATTGTCTGTCGTTGCCATCCCCGTACGTTTATTCAAGGTCAAATCGCGAAAGCAACAAGGAGTACGGAGTACTATGTAGGCTGACCATGCTGGCATGCATGGGCCCTGCTGCACCACACACCTTATTACTACTGAAAGCCCACTGTTGGCAGGCATGTTTTGTTTTTGCCTTCTTAATTTGTCACCCCGTCTTGCCGATTGCAAATTGGAGGAAGTACGGAGTACGGAATACTACGGAGTAATACCTGCCACCTGCCTACGGAGTATAGAGCACGGAGTACACTCAACAAACAAGACTGACCTCACCGCCCAGGCGCACAATGCGGCTTCATGCAAACCAATATTGGGTAACGCATCTGCTAGAATGTTCATGCACGCGAACAGTCCACTTTGTCCAAATACCCAATACTGCTCTTTATTGATGGACTACCTATCCTACATGTTCTCATGCTCTGTATGGGTTACAAACCACGCGGAGCCCAAAGGCAAGTACCGAGTATATCTGGATTTTGTGTGTATTACTGCTCCATACTTGCAGTAATAACCCATTCTGAACCTTGAAAACTTTCCGGCTTCCCATCAATCGCGCTGACTGGGCTGATGGTTAGGGCCGTATTGGGTTCTGTGCTGAAAGAGACGGTTCCAACTGTTAGCGCCACGACGCCGCGGCTCGAGTCAATACTAGTATTTCACCAGTCAACCTCCTTGTCAACCTCCTTGTCTCCCCTCCCGGGCTCTCCCCAAAATAAACCTCGGTGCACTAAACTGTTCCCAACACCTCGTGGCCAGTGCGTTACTGTACCTGACTTCTGCGAGATTTGGAATGATGGTGGACGCGGCCGACGGCGACACGACACCTGCGACAACATTCCGTTTGATCGGTACCATGTGTCGAGCATTCTGCAAGCGATTCTGATCATCATTGATGAGCCCCAGATGGGGCGACAGTTGAACGCATGTCTGAGGTTTTCCGCGTCGTCGCTGCAAACGCGTGCGGCTGTAAGTGCTAACCCTGCTAGTAGTATCATTCCGGCTTGATGCAACGACTCGCCCTGCAACGACTTGCGCCGCCCTAGCCGCTGCAGAGCGTACACGATTCGCATTGTACTCTTGCATTCGGAGTACGGAGTACTCCGTTCGATGTTGGAGCACACATAATATATCCTATACGGTAGCATGTCCGGGAGTATTGCATACTCCGTACTATGACTATCCTCCTATGTTCAACCAACAATGTACGGATCACACATTGCTACTAGGCGTCTCCTGTCAAAGTGCCGGTGTCATCTCCCACAAAAACTGGCCGAGAATTTAAGGGTCCTTGTTACTAACCACACCAAGTTACGGTCGGTACTGTCGGCCTCTACATACGCAACAAAGGCGGAAGCGGAGTCGCCGCGCGATTGTACGGAGTACAATTTGCGTCGTACAGAGTACTGCGTAGTGGTACCTACCACTAGCACGACGCAAAGAGTTTTCAGGTTGTCTTTGCCTCACGTCTTTACTTTCCCGTGTACTCCGTACAACGGGATACTCCGTAACTCCTGTCTGGGATGATCTGTTTTTCTTCTTCTGAAAGAATTCCATGAAACTCTAAGGGGGTTCAAGGGGCAAAAAATTAGAGATTGTTTCTCCCAACATCCATCCCTTCTCTTATAAGCAGGCCGCAAGGATAATCGCAGCAAAGCCCCAAACCGGGAATCAACCGCCGGCTCCAAGGCAAACTTGGATCTTTCTCGACGCATAACATCTTTCGTGGCTAATGGTGGGGAGCCCATCCTTGCCGCAAGCGCCATCAAATTTCCGCGCTCAACCTTTTCTCTTCCTTTTGTTCCCACAACTGCAGAGCACCGATTAATCAAGGCCCATGCTGCCCGGTCTTACTACATAGTACGCGATAATGGCCAGCATAGAGTCCATTCGTACCCGGCAATTATAGTACTGGTAGTAACACCGTTGAATCACCGATCGATGAGTGCCGAAGACGAGGGGAGTTTATTAATAAATCCTAGGTCAATTAACCTCCACGACGCTGGTGTACGGAGTAAGCCAGGCTGAGGTGGGAATAATATGTATGAAGAGATGCCCATCTCCGGATAACACTACCGACCAATACCAACCAGAATGCACACGCTTGCACCCGGCAACCTGACCCGGGTTCTGCTGTGTATACGGAGTACTACTAATGAACAATACTGCTGGAAGCCTGCCGGATTCAACTACATGGTACCACTAACGTAGCGATAAAGAGTGATGCTCGTGCCATTTGCAGAATTCTTCCTTTTATCTCACCGCCTGCTCGTAGACGCAGAAAGGGCGCCGGCGACTTGATGAAAATGGCAAACAAAATATTACCATACTGCTAGTAACAGCCTACCTACCCAGAGACGGGGGGGACTGGCAGGGAGAAAGGGACCGACGTGCCGCCCGTCTTCCAAATACCAACTAACAACCCCGGTGCGCTGATAAAAAAGGACAAGCACTGTATGCTTCCGTCTCACGCGGCTGGGGGGGGGGGGGAACCGGACGGGAAGAACCAGCCAACGACAATACACCTGCCAAAACCCCTCTTTTTAGGGGACTTTCAAAAGGTCAAAATCTGGACCCTGGATCGTCGGGGACAAAAGGTAGTACTCCGTAGAAGGTTTTTCTCCTCCCCCCCTACTGGCACATGTCAAAAAACAAAGAGGAAGAAGAAATTGCTGTGGTGTGTGGTTCGTACTATATACGGAGTACGCAGCACTTCCTTCTCTTTTGGTCCTCGTCGATGCCGTTTCCAGGCCCTCCAAAAAAAAATCAAAAAGAGCCGAAGAAGACGGAGACGGATGTGGGGGGAGGCGGCGGCATGGCAGACAAGCCCTGCATATATCCTCCCCCAAATGGCATGTACTACTACTACTACTGGCAGTGCTACCATACTACACTATCTATGTATGTACACAGTCAAGAAAAGTTGGGGATAAGCAAGTAAGTACATAAGTAGGTAGCAGTAGTGGCCACTGCTACTGCTAGTCCACACTGGCAGTAGTTTGGCGGTCCCCCTCTCCCCTCCCCCTCACGGGTCCGAGTCTCTGGGCAAAGAAGGACCTTTGGGGATAGTCACAGCTACTCCAACCACCAATCATACTGCTGTTCGGGCCACACCTTTTGCGGCACTAGGTATGCACGACAAGACCGCATGGCTATAAAGTGGGATGGCACATGATGCTCGAAATTCACGGGTCGACGAGAAAAGAAGGGTGTAAAATGATGGGATTTTCGAACATGGAGAGAGAGACACGCATACACAGAGGGGGGGAGACGGATAGAGAGAAAGGGAAAGGGAGAAAGAAGATTACAAAAAAAAGAAAAAGAGTAAATAACGCTCTACCGCTTGTTGAACACAGCGCTGCCCAGCCTCTCAATCTCCCTGCCCTCGTGCGAGTTCCTACCCGCCGCCTCCATCAGCTTCTCCCAGGCGTCCTGGTTCTTGAGCCGCACCGCCTCCTCGCCGGCCTTGACGCGCATACCGCACTTCTCGTACATCTCTATCGACTCGCCCGCCTCTATGCTCGTGCACTTTGGGATGAAGACTGATGCCACGCGGGGGTTGCCGGCCTGCAGCGTGAGGTTGTAAAATGGCTTTTTTTTCGGATGAGTTAGTCCATGGCCTCTAGCCTCTAGAGGGATGAATGATAGGATATACGTACTTCCCACCCGATGGGGCTCTTCTTCTGCTTGGAGATTTCCTCAATCTCGTTCCATTCACGCTTTGCAACGAGAGCTCGTAACCTACAGCATAATAGTCAGTATGGGCCCATAAACGAATGGCTGTGCAGAACGCAACCTACCGGATCCACCATGCGGTCTTCTCAGGCACCTTGAACTCGCTCTGGATCTTCTTCGCCCGGCCATGGTACCCCAGCCGGATGAGCTTGAACAAGGTCTCATTGACGCTGAGCCCGGTAAAGGTGTCTGTCAGATCGCGATCCAGGGCCTCTTGCAGTTTTAGGAGCGCCGTCGCTTCCTTGAGCGTCTGCACCTCGAACGCCGTCTCCTTGGAGTCAGTAAGAAGTTTGGTGGCGAGCGCAAGTTTGTCCAGCAGGGCCCGTGAATCCGACTGGCCCAGCGATTCTCTAATAAAGACGTTGGCCCCATCGACTCGACGATCATCCTGGTAGTAAAGATCCTTGAGGAGGGTGTTGTCGCCGTCATGCATCGCCGAAGACTCTACCAGAGCTGTGGCCGCCGGGCGAGCGTTGATGGTCCTGAAGAAAGCTGCCAAAGGTAGTTTTTTCTTCAGCTGCAGCAGGACAGACAGCATAAGGTCTGTGTCACCGCTTTCAATGGCCTTGTCCAGCGCCAGCTCGTCTTCCTCCATATCGAGCAGTAGGGGTACTTGTCGCCCACCGCGAGGCTCGTGGTTGAGTAGTTCCGTCGCAAGACGCCCCCGACCTTCGTGATAAGCCACCCTCGCAATCTCTTCAAATGAAATTCCCGGCTTGCCAGATAGCCTGTCAACCACAAGTCGACATATCGTATCATCATCCTCGGATCCGACTCGGACCTTGCTGCACGCCCAATGGACATATATCTTGTCCGTGGGAAGTTTGAGGTATCCGGCAATTTTCAATGCCAGAAGGTACTCGTGGCGGTTGAGCAGCCGCTTGATGAGCCTTTCGGGCGTCAACCTGTGATACTGCTCGAAAGACAACGGTATGCCAATCTCATAGTAGCGAACGGCGTTGAGAACCCGCAGCGTCTCGCACATGTCCACAAAGTCATCACTGTTATAGATGTCGAGCACCGACTTGCCAAAAGAGGCGGCTTTGAGCAGTCTCTTCTGCCAATGCGTCTCAAATTCCCGTCCAGCGGCGTTGACACAGGTGTCGACTGCGTCTGTCAGATTCGGCCGAATGAGTTGGATGTAATCATCTGCTTTTGGTGACTCCTTTTCAAGTTGGCCTATGGCATCAAGTAAAATTGAAGCTGGCGATGACTCAGATGCCTGACCAAAAACATCCATAGTCTCTTGTGGCACGCGCTCAAGAAATTCGCAAAAGTCATTAGTGATTAGACGCGCTCCGTCGTACTCTGAATCGCATTAGCATTATCCAAGTAAATCTCGAAACACATGACTTTACCTGATATTACGTGAACACGAGTGCTGTCGTAAATATACGACGATGAAATCTCACCAGGCCCAATGATATGTACCTCGTCCTCCCATGCAATCACCGCCTCGCCTCCGCACCACTCGACATATTTCGGCGGTGTATTTGAATCCGAGTTGTGCTCAAACATGCGTTCCTGGAAATCACTCGAAATAACCTGTGATCTTCCGTCTACTCCATACAAGTTGACGAACCGCCCGTCCGGAGACACGCTGATGTGCGAGAAAGGACCAATATCGAGTAATCGATCCTCACAATCTGTAGCATCCACGACATATACCGTCCGCCCGACACTGAGAAGAACCTCGACGGACCTCGACAACGTGTGATCAGGTGAAATTATGCCCCACGAATGTATTGTCCCCTCGGGTGGTGTTGCCAACAGTTTCGGCCTAGGCTCGGTATATGATGACACTGTTACCAGAGTGTTGTTTCCCAGCAGAGCAACCAGCCCATTGTCGTAAAACCGACATGACTCAACTCCGTGTTCCTCGCAGTCATGACCGAGGGAAAAGGTGCTGAAGTCGCCTTGGAGGTCATAACACCGTACGTTGCCCTCGGGAGTAACTACAAGCAGAACCTCGTCTTCCGACCACCCCAGGCTCTTGATGGGGCCCTTATCCCATGCAATGCTGCGCAGCTTCTTGCCTGCGAGGCTGTAGATGTCGATGGCTGGTTTTGATGAACGACCCGGCTGGTAAGCCTGCAGCTTGGTCTCATCTCTCCACAGCGCTGTGAATGTTGTCAGTCGAGCGTACATCTCTCACACCGCCACATTGACATTTTGCCTCGATATTGAATCAACATACCCAGAGCTCCGCCATACGGCGCCCCAGTGACAATGTAATTGTCCAAGTCTAGGTCTTGATCGAAAACCTCGGTGTAGAGCTGAGTCTTGCGGAACCACTTGTCCCCGACACTCTCCCAGTCGGCTCTCGGGTGGAGGGTGTCCATTGCGCTATCTCATGGTCGCCCAAGCTGCAGAGGAAGATGGCGCAGCTTGTACTTGGCCAGATACCCGTAGGACTGAATATTAACGTTGATGGGAAGCTACCGGTCGATTCAGTGAGTGGGCTGGAGGAGTATTGAGCGAGCCTGATGACGTCCGGGTCCCAGGGCGGTTCCTCGGGTAAATGCCCAGGTGGCTTCCCATCTTTAGGTACCTAGTGGGATGCCCCCTAACAAATGGAGTCCAAAGAGAAGATCGGCCCTAGCGGTCACAGCGCAGCGCTACGTAGCAGCCGTAGCGTAGTTTCGTCAGGTGCCTTGCATCATCCCGCATTCTGCCCTTGCTGCAACCCAATCGTGGTATTCTTCTCTCTGCGACTGGCATATAAAGTGAACGCTGGCGCAAAAGGCCCAAAATAACTAAGATATTCCCCGAGTCGTATCATCCAAGCGAGCCGATAAGCCGTCGCGAAAATGCCACCCAGCTGGAGAGACGAATACCTCGCTGCCGTTAGCGATGTCGAGCGGAGCATCCCCGTCAACATGGAGCTCGTCAGCATGTGTCCGTCGCCCTTTGTGCCCCGCCATGGAGAGAAATGTCGAGAGGTGACGAGAGCTTGCTTACCGGTCATGTCTTTTTCGCAGGCTCGCAGATGGCGGATCGCATAACCGCGCTCGAAGCAGAAAAGGCAGCGCTGGAATCGCGCGTGCCAGCCCCGAAAGACGGCAAAGCGAATAAGGCGTCAGCGGCCCCGGCTGATCCAGCCCCGTCCTTCGACGACCCAGGACTCGCGCAGCTGCGGCTGGACCTGGCCGAGGCCATCCGCTCCCGCAATGTTTCCGAAAAGCGCCTCCAGGCGGCAGAGGCGGAATTGATTACTCTACGGGCGAAAACGAAGACGGACTCGAGATCGTTACGGCAGCTGGATGCTGAGAGGACGCAGCTAACGACGAGGCTAAAAGATAGGGATCACGAGCTAAGGGAGAAGAGAAAGCTGCTTGAGGACGTCCAGGACGAGACCATCACACTAAATTTGCAGCTTGCCATGATTGAGAAGGAGAGGGACAAAATCAAGAAGGATAATCAAGAGCTTGTGGATAGATGGATGAAGAGGAAGGCCCAAGAGGCGGAGGCTATGAACCGCGCCAACGAACCTACTACGTCGACAAGTGATGGCAGTAAAGGCAGGGATAAGGTTGTGGAATAGACGAACAGCAACACGACGCGAGATGGCCCCAAGGCTTTGAGTGCCTATAGGTGATGCTTCACGATTAAGAATGCAGTTCCTCGAGCAAGTATTGAAAACCAAACATGCTGTATGGAGTATCCTGTACGCTAACCCTGTCCCCCTTGCAACAAACTCATATATCGCCATCAAGAAAAAACAAATAACCCCTTCCCATAAAAGAAAAAGCATACCAAAAAGCATTATACTAACTATGCCTTTCTCTAGTGTCTACTTCCGTGTTGAAACATAGTATGAGCCGCCAGCGTTGGTCCAGCTTACATATCCCTCGGGATAGACGCACTCTTCCACATCAAGAATCGTACTGCCTACATCGTTGATGTTGTGCCCACTTTTGAAGTCGGCAACGAAGGACTTGAGGGAGAAAATCTTGCAGCCAGACTTGAGGTCAAGGAACATGCGGACCAAGTCATCGTTGAGCTCCGATGTGAATGCCTTGTTGTTCACCAGTACAACATCGGCACGCTTCAGAGCATTGTGAATGCGCGTGTTCTTGCGAAAATCGCCCCGTTCAAGGTGGACTTCGCCTGCTTGCAAACCCCAGAGCACTGTCCGGGCATCGAATTCCTTCTTTTGCGCCTCAGCCATGTTGCAGGCATTCTCCATCATCTCACAGCCCCAGCTCTCGCAGCCAATTTCAAGAGCCGCGTGCAGAGACACATTGCCAACACCCGATCCCAAATCGACAAAGACCTGGTTTGATGTCATGTGCGCTTGATCGACAAGTATCTTGGAGATGAAGGTATGGAGAAGCTCGCCGTATACGTAGTCGGTGCCGTTCTCATATTTCGAAAGTAGTTCGACCTGGGGCGCAACTGTGCGGTCGTAGATCTGGTCAAGAATAAAGGCGACGAGGTTTCGGGGTAGTTCGTGTCGATTCTCGAGATTCCTCTCAATTGCACCGTCTTCTACAAGCGTGAGCAGCGCCTCGTTGTATTCTCTCAGAGCTGCTTTGAAGCCCATCAAGTCCTGAATGTTACGGTTCGATGCCTTTTCGAGTCGTCGAATGAATCCGTTGGCCTGATTTGTGAATGGCTCAGCCTCGTCTTCGGTGAGGTAGTTGTCGGCAACGAGGCGAACGATCTTGATACTGGCTTCTACCGCATCTATTTTATCTTTGCCCCAAACCAGCTCAAATCTACCGCTAATTAGTCTTCTGGATCATAGATGTATCGGAGGAACGCCGGGGAAGTACTTTTCCGGTGGTTGCAGACTAGGATACTGCAATTCTATTGCGACGTCCTCAGTCTGCGCTCCCATAATCGGCACGCACTTGTGCTCCAGTGACGCCACATGTATTGCGTGAATGAGCTCTAGCCCTTCCTGATGAGGGTCGAAAGCTTTGGTGCACTTTAGATTCCGGCTAATATCCTCTGCTCTCCCGTTCAAGGTGCCTTTACGCTGCCTCTTGCGGGTCTCGAGGTCCATCCACCCATCGTCCTCGTTGTCGCTGTCCTTATCAAACTCGACACGCTCCGAGGCTGGTGAAGGCCGGGACGCAGCTGCCGCGGCGACCTTGCGCTTCCGCTCTATCCGCTTCTCATCGGACGAGGAAGGGTACGGCGAGTGGCTCTTTTGTCGGATAGACGAAGGCTTCGGCGACGGCCGTGGGGTGCTCGAGGAGCGCGCTGTCGCTGACGAAGCGGTTTTGGGCAGCGGCTTTGGGGCGGGTTTAGGGGCTGGTCGGCTGACCGTGACCTTTTCGACGCGGATCTTGGGTGGCTCAGCCTTGAGCTTGTTGTTGGCCTTTCCACCGAATAGCGGCATCTTCGCTCTTCGCTTTCCTCTTTCTCTGAGATTTTACTTTTTTGCACAATAGAATTCCGGGAACGAAACGGCGCTCTTTCTCTGTGCCAGCTAGGGTGGTGAGGGTACACGCGCGTGCCTCTTGTCGAAGTCTAAGGTAGGCTAAGAGAGAGTGTGGCTGTGGCTTATAGGAGTATAAGGTAAAAAAAGGAGGAGGGGAGGAGGGGGCACCGAGCAAGCTCAAGCCAAAAGTAAAGTAAAAAAGAAAGATTGTAGAAAGTGTAGGATGCAAATGAGAGAAAGCGAAGAAAAGATGTAAGGAAGGGAGAAGGAAGTGAGGGTCCCTCGTGAGTAAGTATCGGAGAAGAAAAGGTCTTTGTGGTTTTTTAAAGTTGTGAGTTGGTCAGAAGAAAAAAAACGTGGAGGGGAAGAATATGGGGGAGGTCTAGAAGTCAGGCCACGGTCGACGACGGCAAAAGGGCGTCTGAGTTCGTTGAGAGTCGTCCTGGGAGCCTAGGAGGCGGCAGCGACGACTTGTTGGTCCACGGGCACGGGGGTGCCTTGCGCGTGCGCGCGCGGCGCTTTGCCTTGTGGGATCCATGGATGGGATGGATGGATGGATGGGATAGGACGGGATGGGTGCTGGCCAACAGCTAAGCGGGCTTGCCCAGGGCTCCGCGCTTGCTGCTTGCTGCTTGCTTCTACTCGCTGAGTGCCATGGTGCCATGCGAACTCGTTCCGCGCTCTAGAACCACCGGAACACTAAAGCGGACGGAAACTGGCCAAACATTGTGCATGCCGTCTCTGAAAGGGCGGGTCAAAGGCTGCTGGACTGCTAGATCCCAGCGTGGCAACCAGAAAAAGACAGAAGGAAAAAAAGGTTGAGCGGGTAGCAGCAGCAAGATAGCGTGGAGCCCGCCATCATGGATCTCAAGGTGCAGATTGTCCAGAAAACCAAGACGGGGACTTGCAGTTGGTCGCATGTTGGGCCTAGTGGGGTCTCCATTTCCCCTCCCCCCTTCTGTCAGCCCAACTGCGGAAAGGTACGGTAGGGTAATCCGTACGGTAGCTTACCAAAATCGAGCCCAAAAAAAAAAGCCACTGATTTTTCTGTAGGGGGGTTTACACCAAAACACACCAAAATAGGGTCGCTGTTTATTATGTCCCCCACGTTGGGTCTTACCCACTAAGACCGACCCTAGGGTCCTAGGTAGCCCAGCAGCTGTCCAACTGTGTTCTGTATCTCACGCTATCTAAATACGTTACGTCAGCAGACCCTTTCACGATGGCCCAGCTTACAGCTTCGAGCAGCAGACTGGTCGATCTGGTGCCGATGGGGGGCGATTTTAATTCACAACCCAACGAGGCGCATTCACGGCTAAACCAACACCCCCCTATCCTTGATGGTCCTGTGCAAGCTCTCTGATATTCCATGTCAGAGACAGTCAAAGCGTGCTTCACAACTTTACATCCATATCTCGGTACGGAGTACGGAATACATAGTACGTATACAGAGTGCTACATACGTCATCGCAATCCTGACTGTCGGGTGCCTTAAATTATCGTGCAGCAGAAAGCCGAGCTGCAACTCAATCGGCCAATGTGTCTTACAACACAGCCCGGCTGCGGGGAAATGGCCTCCATTCATGAAAAATGCTGAAACCCGTCCACTCATCATTTTGAATCTGACGTCGGCTTTCCTGAGCAGACAGCCCGTGACTTCTTTGCTAGGGGGTTGGTTCTCAGGGGCGTTGGAAGACTCGCCACTTCGGCGTTGCGAAACACAGGCCGCCCTCGACGGCATCACGCATTGGCAACTTACTGCATTCCTACTCTGTATGCCTCGTTACGGATATTACGCAGGATACCAAGCAATTCCATCCGTGGATGCGTCACTTGGTGTAGCTCGGCTCTGGAAAAATTGTCCATTTCTACTCCCCACCTGCGGAGTACACACGTCTTGAATATCGATTTTCCTCTTATCGCTTCTGTGGATATCAATAGGATCAAGGTAAAGTCATCCAAGGTAGAGTTCGTTTACACGCGTACAGTTTCAGTAGGTGCGCGTTCAGTATTGGTTCCGACATATCCGGGGCCTGCGCTCTTCCAACCTGTTCACATCTAAATTAAGACAAGTTCAGTGCGGACGCGTGTTGCAAACTCACCAGCTCTTGAATACACAAAATTTAGGCAGCTTGTGCTCCTAAAGAGGAATAAGACCACGAATACTGCTGATTTGGAAGTGGTGTGGTGACGAAGCTGCTCCAAGATGCCTCTTCTTCCCAGCGCGGCCTCCTCGGGAACACTATTGCAAACTAATAGTTTAGCGGGCGGGAATATTTCCCGAATATCATTGCTAGCTATACCAGGTTGTCTGCAACCAACCTGATGACAGTAACTCTAATCATGGTGGTTGTGGACGCTGTCATGACGGCAACGATTTCGGCCGGCGCAATGCCCAGAATGCAAGTCGCAACCAAACGAAGAAAACGATCGCCATCGAGCAACAAAACCAAATAGTGAATGAAATCTACAACGCGTCAAGAAGATTGGACATGATATCCGGGCAGGTTGTGGAAAGAATACGTGGGCCCGGTCACACCAAAATATAATTGCTCGGTAGATCGAGCCCAAATATCTCTTTCACGGCGTGCCGGGGAGAGAATTATCTTTCCGAGGCGATAGCGCCCGCCTCGACCGCCAACCTTGCGTCCTCGAGTTGCGTCGAAGAGAAAGATGACGGGAGCGTGTAAAGCTACTTGGGCAAGCAGAATCTGTTAGTTGGGCTACTTCTGACCTAGTATCAAATGATTGCATGATAGTTGGAGCCGATGACGGTTCTAACATAGACACGTTTGTATGACAACACTAATTATTCTTATAATCATGATTGCATAGTTTCATCATTCGAAGGCAGAGCGGTCGTCGAATAAAGCTCGACGCATCGGCTGAATTTCTCGATGTTGATTTTGCTTTTTTTTTCATTCGGTTGATACCACCGTTCTAGAGTTAATCCCGTCTATCAATATGCGTAGACTCTCCGTTATCTTTACCCTGGCCAATCTGGCTGTTGGCATACCGTTTGTGTCTGACCCAGTCACTACTCGGTCTATGGCTGCTACGACGACCGCCCCGGCTGTCCCTGTTACCAATGTTACTTCTCATGGAGTCTTTACAGGAACCCCTACAACCACAGGTGCTCTACAAACCAACATTCTCGCTCCGTCTATCCCGAATCTTGCTCCGCCGCCTAATGCTACCTCATATCCTGCCGACGGACAGCTTCATGGACCCTTGCCAGCCCCTTATACACCGGCTGGTGGTGAAGGGACGAACGGCACCGAACCTATCTACATGGTGCAGAGTGACTTTGACTACCAGTCCATCGCGTTAGCTCTCTACCAAGAATGGATAGAACTTGATCTATTTCACTATGGAATTAATCAATTTTCCCAGCAAGACTTCGAATCACTTGGACTCAATGCGGAGGACATGCACCTGCTGCAGTTCATGGCTGATCAAGAAGTCGGCCATGCCACTGCCTTGACAAATATGCTAGGACCTCAGGCCCCGGTTCAATGCACTTACAACTATCCTGTCAGCAACTTGCAAGAGTACATCGACTTCAACCAGAAGCTCACCCGGTGGGGCGAGTCCGGTGTCTATGGCTTCTTGAACCATCTCGACTCTCGCCCCGTGGGTCAGATCCTCCTCCAGAGTATCACTACTGAGGCCCGACAACAGATGATATTCCGGCAATTCGAAGGCCTCTTCCCTATGCCCATCTGGTTCGAGGTCGGTATTCCGCAGTCTTGGGCGTGGACCTTACTGGCGCCGTATATTTCGTCTTGCCCGGCTAATCAGACGAGGCTCGTGTGGCAAAATTTCCCTACGCTGCGTGTCCTGAACCAAGCTAATCCGGCTCGCATCAATGGCTCCAACGCCTTCAACGAGACCACGGGACCTTACGCCAACGCTCTCAACACGACCAACATCACCCCTTCGCAGTCTTGCATCAACGCCACCGTCGGAGAGGACTGCAGCGCCGCCATCACACAGAATCGCACCAACCCGCTCAGCTACCCAGGTCGTCAGGTATTCCTCGAATGGGACAGTCCCGGTCAGCCTATTGGCCCCAATAACAGCTATGTAACCAACACCACCGCCGGCACTCCCACCCACTGTCTGTGGGTGAGTCAGCTCAACGCCACGTACACGCCGCTTCTGAACGTCTCTGGAAACACTGCGTATACGTTCCAGCCCAATACCTCGACGTACGAGGGCGATCCCGCGGTCAACGGTACTATGTTTATTGCTTTGACTGATGAGGAACTCTATGTGACGCCGTTCAACTTGTCAATGGTTAATCCTCATGTATATGCGTTGGCCTTGTATCAGGCTGGTTAGGATATATATTGTAAACATGATTTGGATATATGTAGGGTTTGTTTCCTATAGTTATATGGAAGCAAGCATGTCCGTATGTGATATAATGGGTATTTACATCTGGGGAAAATTGTGCTTGATATTGGCTGTACAAAGCTGTTTCAATTTTGAATAACGCTAAGTACGGAGTACATGAACCCGAATTTGGTGTGTCCTAGAATCAAATCTTTGCAGAGATATTTCAGTCTACGAAATATCCTCTTTATTTCTTTTTACATATAAATGCAATCTTTAGGCTAAGGTTGGAGGTGTTAACAAACGCATCTATTGGGTCAAGGATGGTGTTTTAGGGTAGGGTAGTGTTCTGCCGGATCCGAGGCGAACCAGCCCACTTTCCTTTTTCGATGCCAGGCCCCTGTCATTGGGAAGATAATGCTCCGTGGTTACGGAGTAGCAGTACCTAATAAACCCGAAGCTCCTCACGATGACGGAACTCATGAAATGATTTCAATCTCATCAACTTTTGCCCTTTTATCACGAATGCCGCCGAAATCCTCAGAATGACGACCGAGACACTCGATCTGGTCGTCATTGGGGCAGGTAAGCTTATCCTCCTCCTCTTCAACCTGGATTTAGGAGGGTTTTCTTTTCTTTTCTTTCTTTTTGTTTTTTCTTGTTTTTTTTGGTTGCTGTTTCATCCATCTTCTTAACCATCTCCTTCTGATTTTAACTATTTTCTCCTTCTTCTCTACAAAATAGGTGTCTTCGGCTTAGGTGCCGCGAGGCAGTATCTCGCCCACCATGCGGAAGATAACATCGCCATCATCGATTCCGCCTCGGGCGTAGGCGGAGCCTGGGCCTCCTCGAGGGCTTACCCGGGCATCAAGTCCAACAGCGTGGTCGGCATGTACGAGTACCCGGACTTCCCGATACCCATCGCCGCCTTCGGCCTCAAGGAGAGCGCGCACATCCCGGGGGCCACGTTCAACATGTACCTCGAGGCGTACTGCTTCCGCAACGGGCTGAATCGCTTCATCAGGCTGGACACCAAGATCCTGAGCGCGGAGCATCAGGCGGGCGATGCAGGAGGGTGGGTTCTCGAGGTCGAGCACCCCACGGTCGGGAGGTGGAAGGTGTTTGCCAGGAGGCTCATCGTCGCCACCGGGCAGCGCGCCGAGGAGTTTGTGCCGAGGATCGAGGGGCAGGAAAAGTTTGCCAGGCCGATTTTTCACGAGGCGCAGTTTGCCCAACACAAGGGCATGGTGGACACGGCGCAGAGGGTTACGGTTGTTGGGACGAGCAGGATCGCGCGGGACGCCATCTACGCCTATGGCATAAAAGGCGTCAAGGTAGATTGGGTAGTTCGACGTAAGTTCGTTGGGCGCCGAAGAAGGAAAGCCAAGCAGGGAACAAACGCGCTGACACGAAAACACAGCAAATGGCCACGGGCAGATCTGGTTGGTGCCAGGATTTATTGCGCCGCTTAGGAGATGCCTTGATAAGCTTGCTAGTAAGTATTTTTCACCTGTGCCCTTTCTTTGTTCTCTCCCGCCAGAGTGAAGGACTAGCAAGGCTGACTTTTTGTTTCCTCTCTTTCTCTCTCGTCAGGCAACCGTATCGTAAACTGGTTTGCGCCTTGTATCTGGGACCAGAGCAGCGGTGTCCCCTTTATCAGGAGATTCTGGCACAACAACCCCATCACCCGCTTCATCACAAACACCTTCTGGAGCATCGTCGGCTTCGGCATCGATCACCTCGTCGGTTACGGCCAGTCCCCCCAAACCGCAAAGCTCAGGCCGAGCGCCAACTTCCTGGGCTCCGGGACCGACGTGCTCAACTACGACACCGACTTCCTGGAGCTCATCCGCGACGGCATCGTCAAGGTCCACCGAGCTGAGGTCTCGCACCTGAGCCAGGGCAAAGTGCATCTCGACAGCCCCAAGGGCACCGCGCTGGGGAGCGACGCCCTGATGCTCGCCACGGGCTGGAGGAAGACGTCCCCGATCAAGTTCCTCCCCGAGGGCATCGAGAATGAGATCGGCCTGCCGCACCGCTCGGCGCCGTCCAACGATGCCGAGATGCTCGATGAGGATCTGGCCAACTACCGACCCCTCAAGATCAAAGCCGACAGAGAGATTGCCTGGCGGTTCCCGAGCCTCAAGAACGCCAAGGCCAGCGCGAGGCCTCACGTCCCCATCACCAGGGGCAAGGGGCTCAGCACGCCGCCGGAAGACGACGACCCCTTCCGGCCGCTGACGACGGCCATGCTCTACCGCTTCATGGTCCCCGCCAACGCCTCGCTCCTGCGCACCCGCGACCTCGCCTTCGCCGGCTCGGCCGCCAGCTTTGGCAGCCCCCTCTGCGCTTTTGTGCAGGGCCTCTGGATCAGCGCCTACTTTGACGGGAAACTCGACCGCGACCCGGGGGCCGCCGCCGCGGCGGCGACGACGCGGCAGGCATCCTCCAAAGGCGCCCGCGGCAGTAAGAAACTGAGGAAGTTGACCATGGACGCGGTGCGCTACGACGCGGTGCTCCACGGCCGGTTCAAGGAGCTCAAGTACCCGGACCCCGCCGGGCAGGACGCCACGAGCCTCTTGTTCGAGATGATCCCGTACCTGGACACCCTCATGGCTGACCTGGGCCTCAAGGCGTACCGGAAAGACCCGTACTGGAAGGAGCTTTTCGAATCTTACGGGCCCGAGGACTACAAAGGCATCAACGACGAGTGGAAGAAGAGTCACGAGTGAAAATAAATAAAAAGACGAGATATGGGAGTTGTATGAAATATATGCTAGTGTTTCCTTTTAGGCCGCGTGGAGTATGCAAAAAAAAGTTATTTTCCCACTTTGATCTAGGTTTGTAAAAAAAAAAGAAAAAGGAAAGGGAAATGAAGAGAATAAATTCTATCGCTTCAAAGTCTTTTGCTTCTCAGCATCAGTGGCCACGTTCCTCCCCTCCACGAGCAAGCCCTTCTTCCTCCTCACGCCGTCCATGTACCGCTTGGCCACGTTCTCCTTGTCGGCCAGCTCGCCGAGGTCCTCGAGGTCGTCCTCGGTGAAGGGCACCCAGAAGGGGTCCTCGTCGAGGATCTCGAAGCCGGCGAAGATGAGTTGGGGCTGGGCGGCGCCCGAGGTGCGCTTGCGCATCTCGTCGGCGAAGCCGAAGCTCTCGGCGACGGGGAGCAGGGCCTGGACGGAGAAGAAGGGGGTGCCCTCCTTCATGCTCTCCGAGACGACGCGGCCGCGGCGGCGGGTGAGCACGTCGTAGACCCTGCCCAGGACCTCGGTCGACGCCTGGATCTCGACCGTGTACATGGCCAGCATGAGGCGGGGTGACCAGTCCAGGAAGGCGCTGCGGACCGAGGACTGGAGCGTCTTGATCATCTCCCCCGTCAGGCGGGCCAGGTTGTCCCGGGCCGACGTGTTCTCGTCGGCCAGGCTGAGGGTGACGTCCTCGATGAAGATGGCGACGCCCTGCATGGGTTCGTGGCATAAGGGCCCCTGAGCGGTTGCGAGCTGGAAGGCGTAGCTGATCTTGTCGGAAAGGTGGCGCGGGTGGAGGGCGTCGTCGGCGTGGGGGGCGTCAGGCTCTGCCTTCTCGGCCGCGAAGACTTTGGGAAAGACGCCGTCCTTGGTGGCGTCTATGAGGAGGTTGGGCCCCGTCCGGCGAGGCCCAAAGGCGGCGATGTTGTCGACCTGCCCCTTGAAGAATTCCCGTCCCCGGCCGGTTTCCAGATGCTTTTGCAGCTGGCCCCTGAGCTCCTCGACGGACATGATGTTGGCACTGGCCCTCTCAGCCTCGGCCTCGATCTTTTCCTGCTCGGACCCATCCTCGCTCGCGCCGTCCTCCATGACCTTGCGGTCCGTGTAGAGCGTCTTGATCGAGTCTCCGTTCCTGAGCAGGAATTCCGTCACCTCCTTGGACAAAGGCCGAACCTGGATGGAGATGGACACTTGCTTGGACGTCGTGGTTCCGACGACGGCTCCGCGGCCGAGCTCACGGTTGGCGGGCGGGCGCATCTCCTCCGCCCGCACGATGGTTTCCTTGTACGGCACGATGGGAGCGCCGGCTTGTATCTCGCAATGGGCAAACCGCTCCTTGAGATCGAGGAGACAACGCTCGAGATGTAGCTCGCCGGCGGTTACGAGAACGTGCTCGCCGCTGCTGAACTGCTCGTACTCGGCGCAGGGATCGCTTTGCATAAGGAGTTTGAGGCCGTTGATCATCTTGTCGAGGTCGGCGGGGTTCTCGGGCTCCAACGCGACTCTGACGATGGGCTTGCCGGCCATGTTGACTCCCGCCAGGTTGACGGCGCCGTCGAGCTTGCTGCAGAGAGTACCCGATTTGAGAATCTTGCCTTCCAAACCGCCG